>OY740782.1:71405175-72005175 GCA_963514005.1 Raja brachyura
CTTAAGTTGGTGGTCCTTGTTGTGTTGCTTTGTTTTCGCAGCAAGGACATGGATGGGAGCTCCAAGGGCCGGAGAACGTCTGGAAGAGGTCGCCGGTCAGAAGTCCCGGAGCCATTGATATCGGCGGTGCCTGCAGCGCAGGCCGGGACTCGGGCGGGAATGTCGGTAAGCCCTGTGTTTACAGGTCCGGATCCGCCAGCACACCACAGTTCGGAGGAGTTCGACGAGGAGGAGTGTGGTGTGCCGCCAGAGCAGGAGGACCCTGCCATGGCAGTCAGGTCGTCAGCAGGCTTGCTGGCGACCTCGAGCAGAAGGGTGCGTACAGCTGCACGGCCCTTTTCACCCAGCCCTCCGAGCAGGGGAAGGGCAGGAGCCCGGAAGTCTAACCCTGTAGGTGAGGGTTAGACTTCCGAGGAGCGGTCAGGTTCCAGGGCGGGACCCGGGGCGGCTGTGAGGTCCAGTCGACGCCCCCCAACTCTCGACGCCGGGACGGGTCGGTTGGGTCGGGTCTCGTCACGGTCGCCGAGCCCCCCATGGATGGGTGGGCGAGACCATGCGTCGGCGAGGTCCACGATGTGGGCAGCCGGCAAGCCCGCGCGGGCATCAGGTATCCAGGCTGCGGCTGGTGCCGACACTACGCCGCAAGTGCCCTTAGTGGCAGCGGCTTCAGCTCCCGCTAAACGGAGGCGGTTGAACACGCCCGCGCGGGCATCGCGCAGTTTCGCTTCGGCGGCTGTTAGCGACGACTACCGGCACCGGGTGGGCCTCGATGAGGTGCGGGCCGATGATAGGGGCCCCGGCCAATTTTCAGAGCCGGAGGACTCCGACCACCTGAGTGTTCAGGGTGAAGGGCGTATTGACCGTATGGAGCGGCTGCTGGAGCTCCTGCTTCACGGTCAACAGCAGCAAGCGTCCAGCAGCGACAGGCACAGGGCTGTTTCACCAACTTCCACCATCAGCCTGGAGCAGCAGGATGAGGAGGTTTGGTCGATCCCATCCCACCTCCGTCCGATTTACCAGCGGAGGGCCTTCTCGATGTGGCCACTAAGTTCGCGGCCCCACACTCGTCTGGGCTTCCCCTGAACTCGAAATTGGCAGCCACAGTGGACTTCCTCAACAACCATCAGCTCCAGGAAGAAGTTCTCATTCAGGCCATGAGCCGTCACAAGGCTCCATCCAACTGCAACTCCCTCAACGTGCCTGTGGTCAATACGCCGATATGGGGCAACATCAGTGCGGCTATCCATCAACAGGAGCTGAAAATTCAGCGGATCCTGAAGCTCCTCACGGCCGGTATTATCGCCTTTGTGCGGTCGGTTGATGGGGATGAATTAAATTTGGACCAGGAGGATGCTCTGGCTCTATTGTGTGCAACTCAACATGAGCTCAATGGGTTCCGCAAAAGCAGCATCTGCCCGGCGCTCAACCCTAAGTTTGCAGGGTTGTGCAAACCGCCGCCGCCGCCGCCCCGTCAGCTCTTTGGCGAAGATCTTTCTAAGAGGGTCAAAGAGCTTGACGAACAAGCCAAAACGGTGGGACTCATGCGCTCTCACAGTGCCCCCACGCCGTCGGGCTCGAAAGCTCCGCTTGTTCGGCCACGAGGGTCTGCCAGCACCTCTACAAGGACCTACCCTCCAGCTCCACCCCGTTACCAACAGCCCCAGCACCAGGGGGCTTTTTTAGGACAAGGTCGGCAGAAACCCTGGTGGAAGATGAGGACGCCGCGCCCTCGAGCCAACCCAGCACCTGCACGTCCACCCACACGTGTCAAGGACCGCCGGTAACCACGGAGGTGAGGCGGTCTGGTTCTCTCTTTTCTCTTTGTCTAACCTCACATGTTGGTGGGCGCCTTCGGTTCTTTTTGGGTGCATGGGGTGATATTACTGGTGATGAGTATGTGTTACGAAATGTTCAGGGTTATAGCATTGAGTTTCTTAATGGGGACATTCCTCCATCCCAGCACAGGCCTGGTCGAACATGTAAATTGTCTGCTGCAGAACAGGCAGCAGGCTATAAGGAAATTTTGAGGCTAGAACAGAAGGGAGTGATAGAGACAACGGTTCATGAGCCCGTTGAATTTGTTTCCAATATATTCACTCGACCCAAGAAGGATGGAGGCTGTCGAGTCATCATTGACCTGACTAGTTTAAATACTTTTGTAACATATACTCATTTCAAAATGGACACTTTTGAAACAGCCAAATCATTGATTTCACATGGTTGCTTTATGGCATGCATTGATTTACAAGATGCGTACTATACTGTATCCATTCAAAAATATTATAGGAGGTTTCTGAAATTTATCTGGATGGGTCAACTCTGGCAATATAGGGCTTTGCCAAATGGGCTTACCACAGCCCCTCGATTATTCACTAAATTGGTGAAGCCAATTATGGCTTATTTACGACAACGACATCATATAGTAATGGCCTATTTAGATGATATCTTAATTGTGGGCCACACCCTGGAATTGGCTCAACAGGGTGTTGCAGCTGCTGTCAATTTATTTCAGCAGCTGGGGTTCATTGTCCATCCAGCCAAATCAAAGTTCTGCCCCTCCCAGGTAATTCATTATCTGGGGTTTACGGTGGACTCTATTCGCATGAGGGTCACCATACCAACTAATAAGGTTGAGGAGATCACCCAGGTGTGTCAAGGTTTAATCAGCGCTGGTATACCATCGATTCGCCATACAGCTACAGTAATTGGCAAACTTGTAGCATTGTTTCTGGCAGCCCGATATGGGCCTTTGCATTATCAGAATTTGCAAAGTGCCAAGATCGCTGCGTTAAGACAGCACGCTGGTCATTATGATCGACCAATGCAGCTGCCGCCTGAAGCGAGGGATGAGTTATGATGGTGGGTGCGCCACATTAGTAACTCATTTAAGCCTATTATTGAGGCTAATCCGGTGGTATACTTGCAAACTGATGCGAGCTCTTATGGCTGGGGAGCTACGGATCATTACTCTAGTTGCGGGGGCAGATGGGATACCCTTGAGGCTACTATGCTGTTGTCACAAGGGATCAACTATTTGGAGCTCCTTGCAGCATTCCACGGACTTCGTGCTTATTGTTCCAAGGTTTTTGGGGCACATGTCCGTCTCCAAATAGACAACACCAGAGCGGTGGCATATTTAAACCATATGGGCGGTACCAGGTCAGTTTCGTGTGATAAATTGGCTAACTCAATTTGGCTCTGGTGTGTTCAAAGAGACATTTGGATTTCAGCTACCTATTTGCCAGGTGAGCTTAATACTGTGGCGGACACCAGGTCACGCAAGTTTAATGACAATATTGAATGGATGTTGCATCCTGAAATTTTTGCCAAAGTCACAGCCAGATTTGGGAAACCGGATATTGACCTTTTTGCGTCACGGTTGAACCATCAGGTACCAACATACGTCTCGTGGGAACCAGATCCTGGGGCTATGGCGCTAGATGCATTCTCGCTGGACTGGGGGAATTGGTTTTTCTATGCATTCCCCCCGTTTTGCCTCATCAGTCGGGTATTACGAAAGATTCAGATGGATGCAGCCAAGGGCATGTTTATTATACCCGACTGGCCTACACAGCCGTGGTATCCGGTGGTCTTTGACATGCTCAGTGAGCCTTGGGTCCTTTTGAAGGGTTGCCCAGAATTGGTTACTCACCCTGTCTCAGGGGAGCCACATCCCTGCCATGGCTCTTTAAATTTGTTGGCTTGCAGGTTTTGAACAGGCCGTTAGCCCAATACGGCCTCTCAACTCGGACCATGGATACCATATAACCATATAACCATATAACAATTACAGCACGGAAACAGGCCATCTCGGCCCTTCAAGTCCGTGCCGAACAACTTTTTTCTCTTAGTCCCACCTGCCTGCACTCATACCATAACCCTCCATACCCTTCTCATCCATATGCCTATCCAATTTATTTTTAAATGATACCAACGAACCTGCCGCCACCACTTCCACTGGAAGCTCATTCCACACCGCTACCACTCTCTGAGTAAAGAAGTTCCCCCTCATGTTACCCCTAAACCTCTGTCCCTTAATTCTAAAGTCATGTCCTCGTGTTTGAATCTTCCCTATTCTCAAAGGGAAAAGCTTGTCCACATTAACTCTGTCTATCCCTCTCATCATTTTAAAGACCTCTATCAAGTCCCCCCTTAACCTTCTGCGCTCCAGAGAATAGAGACCCAACTTATTTAACCTATCTCTGTAACTTAGCTGTTGAAACCCAGGCAACATTCTAGTAAATCTCCTCTGTACCCTCTCTATTTTGTTGACATCCTTCCTATAATTGGGTGACCAAAACTGCACACCATACTCCAGATTTGGTCTCACCAACGCCTTGTACAATTTTAACATTACATCCCAGCTTCTATACTCAATGCTCTGATTTATAAAGGCTAGCATACCAAAAGCTTTCTTTACCACCCTATCTATATGAGATTCCACCTTCAAGGAACTATGCACGGTTATTCCCAGATCCCTCTGTTCAACTGTATTCTTCAATTCCCTACCGTTTACCATGTACGTCCCATTTTGATTTGTCCTGCCAAGGTGTAGCACCTCACATTTATCAGCATTAAACTCCATCTGCCATCTTTCAGCCCATTTTTCCAACTGGCCTAAATCACTCTGTAGACTTTGGAAATCCTCTTCATTATCCACAACACCCCCTATCTTGGTATCATCTGCATACTTATTAATCCAATTTACCACCCCTTCATCCAGATCATTGATGTACATGACAAACAACAAAGGACCCAACACAGATCCCTGAGGCACCCCACTAGTCACCTGCCTCCAACCCGACAAACAGCCATCCACCATTACTCTCTGGCTTCTCCCATTCAGCCACGGTTGAATCCATCTTGCTATTCCTGCATTTATACCCAACAGTTGAACCTTCTTAACCAACCTTCCATGAGGAACCTTGTCAAAGGCCTTACTGAAGTCCATATAGACAACATCCACTGCTTTACCCTCGTCAATTTCCCTAGTAACCTCTTCAGAAAATTCAAGAAGATTAGTCAAACATGACCTTCCAGGCATAAATCCATGTTGACTGTTCCTAATTAGACCCTCTTTATCCAGATACTTATATATATTATCTCTAAGTATCTTTTCCATTAATTTGCCCACCACTGAAGTCAAACTAACCGGTCTATAATTGCTAGGTTTACTTTTAGAGCCCTTTTTAAACAATGGAACAACATGCGCAGTACGCCAATCCTCGGGGACTATTCCCGTTTCTAATGACATTTGAAATATTTCTGTCATAGCCCCGGCTATTTCTACACTAACTTCCCTCAATGTCCTAGGGAATATCCTGTCAGGACCTGGAGACTTATCCACTTTTATATTTTTCAAAAGTGCCAGTACTTCTTTTACTTTGAAACTCATAGTATCCATAGCTACTCTACTAGTTTCCCTTACCTCACATAATTCAATATCCTTCTCCTTGGTGAATACCGAAGAAAAGAAATTGTTCAATATCTCCCCCATTGCGGCGTCGTGTCGAGAGTCAACAAGGCGAAGGTACTGCTCACATATCAAGAAGTGGGAAGCCTACTGCAGCCGCTCTCGCATCACGTACGATGCCGTGACTATAACCGACGTCCTGGAATTCCTCGCGGGGTTGCACCATGATGAACACTTAAGTTACAGTGCCATCAACAGCGCCAGGAGTGCGCTGTCATTCTACCTCAAGATTGAGGTGGGATCCAACAGGCTAGAGTCCAGACTCATGCGGGGTATATTCAATATTAATCCGCCTACACCACGCTACAATATCACCTGGGATGTCAGGGACGTTTTAACCCTGCTCAGGACGTGGTCCCCCATAGAAGGGCTCCAGCTGGACAAACTCACCATGAAGCTGGTGATTTTACTAGCGCTGACTTCAGCACAGAGGGTACCGACACTGCATAAACTACGTGTCGACAGAATGATGTCTACCCCTACAGAAGTAGTCTTCTTCGTTGATGAGCTACTAAAGCAGCATAGACCTGGGTGCACAGGGCTGCAGCTGAAGTTCCCGGCATACCCCGCAGATGCTAGGCTGTGTTTAGCCTCACATATCCGTCACTATGTCAAGGTGACGGCATGCATCAGAGGAATGGAGAGATACCTGCTTGTCACTCATAAGAGACCTCATCATCGAGTGACAGTCCAGACGATATCCAGGTGGCTCCGGGTCGTCTTGGGTAAGTCAGGTATCGACACTAATGTGTTCAAGTCTCATTCCACCAGGGCTGCATCGACGTCGGCGGCGAGGGTCATGGAGGTGCCCATGGACCATATTCTCGCCACAGCAGGATGGGCTAATGAAGCTGTGTTTCAGCGATTTTATAACAAGCCTGTTGCTGCTCCTCTACAGTTCGCGGAAGCCGTGCTGAATGCAGGTCAAGAACGTGGAGGTGTCCCCGCATGAGGGGTTTTTGATTTGTTGTTAATAAATATGCTCTTGTTTTGCAGTATGAACTATTTGAGCAAGTTTGTTCCTCCCATCCATCCCTGCTAGTGGTGTGTCAGCATGGACGTGGTCCAGGGCGTGTAATCACAGAAGCTTTGAAGTCTTCACGAAGTCACTCACGTGACTCCGAAATGAAATAGTAAGATTGAACGAGAACTTACCAGTTCGAAGGTTGATCGTTATTTCATGAGGAGTCGCGGTGAGGGATTTCGTGCCCTCCACGCCCAACCCTCAATCACCTTCACCTGGTAATTTGAGTCTCTTTCATCTTACTATGCCAAGTCATTTCTGTTACTGGTTTCTGTGATTCCACACCGCTACTTTGAAGAATGTCGAGCATGCGCGCCGGCGGGCTCTTCACGAAATCCCTCACCGCGACTCCTCATGAAATAACGATCAACCTTCGAACTGGTAAGTTCTCGTTCAATCTTACTATTCTCACACGCCACAACTTGATATATATATATTTTTGTTCTTAATCATTTTTCACTCTAGCCCAGAGTTTTTGATTTTACGATGTTATTACACCCCATGAATCCACAAGATCAATAAATGAAGACCAACTCGATAAGAATTGGTCTTTTTTTTCTATTAGGAGGAATCTCATTTCTTCCAAATGGGCCGTTTCCAACATATTACCAATCCACATTTTGAGTGTTGGTATAGTAACCTTTTCCCAGTCTTCTCTAATTGCCTCTGTTGATGGCAATTCTCTATTAAGAATACTTATATAGATATGATATTAATATACCGCCTTAATATTCATTGCTTCTTCCAGTGGGTCTATCGTTATATTCTGTAATCTTGGTATATATTTTTTGATAAAGTCACGTATCTGTAAATATTTAAAGTATTGGTTATTATTCAGATTACATTTTGATCTTAATTGTTGAAATGTTAATAAATTTCCCATTTCATACATGTCACCCAACTTTTTAATTCCCAATCTTTCCCATTGTCTATATGTTTTATCCATAAAAGATGGTTTAAATACCGGATTATTCACTATTGGTGTTAATGATGATAAGCTTCTTAATTTTAAATTTAATTTTATTTGTTTCCAAATTCGAATTATATTGTGTATGATTGGATTCTTCTTATATAATATATTATTCAATTTTATCGGGGAGAAGAGGATCGTGCCTAAATCGTAAGGAAAACAATCCTCTTCCTCCATTCTTATCCATTCCATCTGTTGAGAAGGACAATCCAACCAATAAATAATATTCTTAATATGCACTGCCCAATAATAATTAAAAAAATTAGGCAGTGCAAGTCCCCCTACATCTTTAGGTTTACACAAATGATTAATTTTAATTCTACGTGCTTTGTAGTCCCATATAAAATTAGTGTCTAGTTTAAAAAATATATACTTTGGTATATATATTGGTATGGATTGAAATAAATATATTATTTGTGGTAGCACTATCATTTTTATAGCATTTATTCTGCCAATTAATGTTAGTGGTCACGTTTTCCAAAATTTAATCAGAGCGTTCAATTTATTCAACAAAGGACTAAAATTAGCGTTAAATAATGATTTATATCTTCTGGTAACTTGAATACCTAAATACTTAAATTTTTCCGTTGCAATTTTAAATGAAAATTTTAATAGATGATTTGCTTTCTGGGGCGTCAGCACCCTTTATGTGTGGACTCTTTGCATACCTTGAATATCACTGTGATTTGTCACATGTGACAATAAAGTTTCAATCATTCATTCAATCATTCATTTATTCATTCAACTCAAACAGAATCAGGAGGGCCAAAAGGGTCCATGAAATGTCCTTGGCAAGTAGGATTTTTTGGGAGGTTGAATTTAAGCAGAAAGTATACAGTTAATGGCAAGACACTTACAGAGGGATGTGCACAGCGACCTTGTAGTTCAAGTTCATAGCCCATATCAGATGGTAGCACAAGTAGATAGGGTGGAAAAGAAAGCATATGACATGTTTGCCTTCATTGCTAGGGGCATTGAATATATGAGCCAGGAAGTCATGATGCAGCTCTATAGGACTTTGGTCAGGCCTCATTTGGAGTATTGCATGCAGCTCTCGTCACTCCATTATGGGAGGTTTACCAGAATGCTGCCTGGATTAGAGGGTTTCAGCTGCAAAGAGAGATTGGATAACCTTGGATTGTTTTCTTTGAAACGTCGGAGGTTGAGGGGAAACTTGATAGAAGTATATAAAATTATGAGAGCCATAGATTAAATAGACAATCAGAACCTTTATTTGCAGGGAATGGAGGGCTTTGGGTCACTTGCAGGCAGGTGAGAACAGTACAGCTAGGCGTCATGCTCGGCACGAACATTTTAGGCCAAAGGACCCATTTCTGTGCTGCACAGTTCTCTGTTCTATGGTCTAGACTTAAGGAAAACCCCAAAGGTATTTTATTAATATATTAAAGATCAAGCAAATAGCTAGGAAAAGAGTAGGACTGCTCACAAATAAAAGTGGGAATTTATGCCTGGTGTCAGAGGACAGGGCATAGTATTTTATGAGAGGTCCATATTCACCAAGGAGAAGGATATGGAAGATAGTGAGATCAGCATGGGGAATGCTAATCTACTAGGGGATGTTGAGATCAAGAAGGAAGTGGTGTTGGGTCTATGAAAGACTATTAAGGTGGATAAGTCCCTAGGGGCTAGATGGAATCTACCCCAGCATATTGAGAGAGGAAAGAGAGAAGATTGATGCAAATCATTATAATCACAAATCACTAAAAATAATGAGGTTAAACGTAGTCGCCGTATCTAACAGGTGGCTTACTAACCTGCCCAGTCCATGTACGGTAGGGAGCTGCCTCATCAACCTTTTCTTCCGAAAAGTTAAGGGCACTTTTTGGTGAGCCAATAGGGCTCTGGGGAGACACCGTAGGGGAAGACCCTCGTGGGGGTACAGGTGAACCGGGTACAAAGGGGGAAGGGGGAGCAGGCCGATGCAGGGAGTGATGGGGGGTAGAAGCTGCAGACACCGGAACGACTGAAACAGCGATCACTTTAAAGTTCAGTGGAGGGGCGTCTGGACCCTGTAGCGCCAGACATCGTTCCTTCACTGGAAGGATATGTTGAGAGTTGCGTCTATAGATGGTGCCACCGACATCGACAAGGTAGGAGCTTGGCTCCTTCGCGGGGCCATGGATGAACCCCAGTTTGGAATGTCCTTTGTTTGTCTGTAAATGAACCACTTGGCCTTGGATTAGTGGCTTCAGTGACTTGCTAGTTTTGTCGTAGGCACGTTTCTGCGCGTCTGGATTGCACGCACATTTGAATTATAGCGGGGCAGAAAAACTTAGGCTTTAAGTGATCCTGAGTCACGGGTAGTGGAGGTCTTGTTCGCCAGGACATCAGTCGTTGGGCTGGAGAGCCTAAAACACCATCTCTGGCAATATTTCTCAGATTCAGCAGGTCTAGGTAGACGTCATATTTTGCCAGGAAAGAGCGTTCCATAAGTTGTTTAGCGCTGCGAACAGCGAGTTCAGCATGTCTGTTGGACTGAGAGTACTCTGGGCTGCTGGTGACATGTTTATAGTTCCAGCGCTTGGCAAAGTTTTTGGACCTTTGGCTGGAGAATTGTGTCCCGTTGTCAGTCTGAAGGCGGGCTGGAATGCCATGTACGGAGAAGTGCTGTCGGAGTTTCTGGATAACTATTTCTGAGGAGATGGTTGGTAGAAAATCAATTTTGAACCAACTCGAGTACCAGTCCACTAACATGAGATATTGTTTCCCGTGCCAGTAGTAGATATCGGTGGCCACGGACGACCATGGTAGGGAGGGAGCAGGTTGGGACAGCAGTGGTTGTTTTTGCTGGTGTGGCGCTGGCCTGTTACAGATCGCGCATGACTCTGTTTTTTCCTGAATGTACTTGGTCATTCCGGGCCAGTAGATCATTTCTTTGGCGCATTGCAGGGTGGCCTCAACGCCTGGGTGGCCACCGTGGATCTCCTCTTAGTACTCCTTACGCAGAGAAGGGGGGATGACCGTCTTGTAATCACTCCGTCCTGTAGCACAAGATCATCACGTACCAGAAAGTAGGGTTTTAGTTCAGCAGGAGTGTTGGATTGTTTGGCCCTCTGTTTGGATTTCCACCATTGTTGTCACCACAAAGAAAGACAAGAAGGAGTTGTGCATCTGTATCAATCCTAAAGATGTGAATACAGCAATTAAACACCAACTCTATCCTATGAGGACCATCGAAGATGTCACAGCACAAATCGGTAACGCAAAGGTTTTCTCAGTCCAGGATGCAAAAAACTCATTCTGGCAAATCCCACTTCTGACACCATGTAAAGAGCTCAAACTCACATGGGTTGAAACACAAGCATCTTTATTGTTCAGGTCATCAACTACACAGCAGGTCATCACACGTTCACACTGCTACTTGACTGGTAGACAGTGGGCAGGATCTTACATTATGAATGTTATAATCAGGCGGTGTTATAATTACTAAGCATTCTAATTGGCTAACATGCTATCGCCAATACTACAGGTTTATATGCTTTGGAGAAGCATTGTGTCATTAGGGATAGTCAGCATGGTTTTGTGGAGGAGACCGGTTATCTTTGTATAAACTTGCCTGAGGTTTTTCAAGAAGGTGATGGAGTTGACTGATGTGGCAAGAGTCAAGGATGTTGTCTATATAGACTTTAGCAAGGCATTTGACAAGGACCCCTTTTAGTCGGTTGATCCAGAAGATTAAGATGCATGGGATCCATGGTGACTTGGTAGATTGGATTAAAAATTAGCTTGGCATGGAAGACACAGTGCATTAGTGGTGGCGTGTTATTCTGACTGGAGATCTATGAGCAGTGGAGGTCAACAAGAATCAGTGCTAGGAGCTCTGTTATTTTTGATATGTATATATACTGTAGGTATATATATAAATTCTTTGGAGAAAAATATTGGTGGGCTGATAAGTAAATTCACAAGTGCCACAATAACATCAATGATGTGTGGATATTAAAGAGAATTTCCAAAGGATACAGCAGGTTATAGATCAATTTTTAATGCCATTTCATCATGAGCATATGTATCTACAGAATATAGTAATGATTTCAATATTACACCATCGTGCTTTCTCAAATTCCAAATAACTTGGATTATCACTGATCATGTCTGACATGCTTTCTCAGATGGTAAAATCTTCTCCATGTACGTCCAGAGTGTGAATTTTCCTTTACATTATCCTCTGAAAGAGTACTGCTCACCAGGCATGTACTTCAAGCCTGAGAGGTTCTATACCATTAATGTTCCACACTTGCTGTTACTGAATGAATCCAGAAATCAGCAACGAGCAGGGGCAAACTCCAGCTGCCATTTCTTTGCTAATATCAACTACAGATACGAGTGGAGAAATGGCAAATGAAGTTTAATCCTGACAAGTAAGTAGCTGTTTTGCTTTGGGAGGTAAAATGTAAGGGGTAAGTAACCAGTAATGGCAGGTCTCTTAGGATCAATTTTGTACAGAAACATCTTGTGGTACAAGTCCAAAGCCTTTTGAAAGTAGCAACACAAATGGATAAAGTGGTAAAATAAGTCATGTGGTATGCTTGGCTTAATCTGTTGGGTCACTGATTATAAGAGTGAGGAAGTCATGTTGCAACTGTCTAACACTTTGGTGAGGCTGCATTTGGACTATTGTGCGGCTCTATCGCCTGATTGCAGGGAAGATGTGGAGGCTTTGGAGAGGGTGCAGAAGAGGTTCATTAGATTGTTGCTTGGATTAGAGAGTTTGTTGTTTTATATGGAACGTCAGTTGCCGAATGGAGATCTAATATAAGTTCATAAAATTATCAGACGCATAAAAAGGGTAAATAGTCAATCCCCCCACCTGCAGGATAGAAATTACAAATGCTAGAGAGTATAGCTTTAGGGTGAGAGGGAGAATGTTATAAGGAGATATGGGGCAATTGTTTTACATTGAGAGTGGTAGGTGCTAGAATGCGTTGGCATAGGAATGGTGAAGGCAGATAAGATAGTGTAGAAATAAACTGCAGATGATGGTTTAAACCAAACATAGACACAGAAAGCTGGAATAGGCAGCATCTCTGGAGAGAAAGAATGGGTGATGTTTCGGGTCGATAGTGATGTTTAATTAGGTGTGTTACAAAACTTACCTTGAGCAGCGCTGCAGTTCTGCCACTCCCCGTGTGCGTGACTTTGGCGCGTTTCAGAGGGGGGCGTGTTTAAAGTGCTGTTTTTCTACAGAGAGGGCAAATCGATCCATGTCAGGGGATTTCGTTGCTGAAGACAAATCGCTCCGACATTTGATTTAGGAAGGTATTTTTAAATTACGCTAGATTATTTATTAGCTACAGTAATTTAAAAATCATCTTCTAAAGCAGGGGGCGCCGACAACGGGAAGGATTTTACGTAGGGTAGAAAATAAAGTACACAGTTTATTTTTACATAAAAACGTGCTTCTTAGGAAGCATTTAATCACATTTTAACGGGGTGAAATGGGAACAAAAAAAAATATACGAACCGGCAGTGTTTTCCCTGCCGACTTCACCGCAAACTGCAACGTTCTAATCCACCGCATTCCACTAAAACCCACTCGCAAGTTGATTTAAATGGCCATTAATTTACAGGAATTAAACACTAAATTCCTTCCATTTGGCCTATAAATTCATGAAAATTAGATTTAAAAATCATGTTATATTGTGAATTATTGTGTGAATGTTATTTGGACTCTTAGGCAATTTAAAAATGTTTATCTTTTCTTAAGAAATGGATTGATGTTGAGATCTAGTAATTGAATTTTGTAATTTGCTACAATTAGGTAACTAACTAATTATATGCTTTAATTTCAGGTCATCCTAGTAAGATTGTTTCATATTTGTTTCAGAATGCTTCAATCTATAATAACTGAAAATGTCATTGTGTTCCCTTAATTTTTAAGAAAGTTATGGGCTTTTGACTGTCCTAGATCACAGCTTTTGAGTTAAGTCAATGGAAAGGCAATGGGGAACAAGATGCTAATTTCGAGTATGAAAATGGCTATAACTTTTTTAATACTGAAATTATGAAAGTAAATTAGGTGTCAAATTAAACTTATTTTTATGCTTTATCAGATGGGATAAATTGCAGACTTGATTTTTTTTAATCTCAAAATTTTGTAACATTGCTAGTTTAATAGACATTTTGATGGGCACATGAACAGACAGAAATGGAAGGAAATGGATCATGTACAAGCCAAAGGGGTTAGTTTAATTCAGGAAGATGTTCAACACAGAGTTCCTGTGCTGTAATGTTCTCTGTTCTAACATAGTACTACAATAGCAAACCATGTAGATCTGAATGACTGAAATGACTGCTACTATTCTACTCTCCATTAAATTAATGCATGGAATGTCTTCTAATTGAGAGAGGACATAGACTCTCACTTTACTCTCCTCCCGAGGATGGCACCCACACTTTTGCAGCCACCCCTCAATTCTGTACTGAAAGGTCAGATGGGGTTTTAGTACTGAATCCCCATGAGTGCAACCTGAGGCCACAGATTCCTAAAACAAAGCCAGTTGTTCTGCAACAAAGACACCGTTATACTTGTGAATAAGCACCATTCAGCCAAGTTCTTTTATGTGAAGCTGAAAAGCCAAACACTTAAGTCCAGGCCTCCAATTCACTCAATATTCTCCCGAAATGCACAGGGACGAGCTTCCCACAATAGATTTGCATCAACCTACTGAAGTGGTATGTTTCATGATTTGGGGATCTTGGCTACAATCACACTTTCATTCATATTGTATATTCCCTTATTGAAGCAGCTGACATGAGCAGATATGGTTCAGGGACATCTGTTTTAAAAGGGAGGATGAAACTATGGACCATTGCTGTAAGGTCATTGATGGGGTATTTGTACTTTGATTTTGATATATCCTGCAGTTCCTTTCACCTGGATAATGGTCTGCCACTTTTTTTAATGCAAGAAAGAAGGAGAACTAATTGGTGAATGGTTGCATGGCCAATCTTAAAAGAGCAATCCCATCTGCCCCATTTTCCAATCATTATTGGCCTGTATCTCACACTATTCTCAAACTACCTTTGCTTCTTTTTTGCCACTTGCTTACACTAGGGTTAACTTACCATATTAACTTCCAACTTGGCATTGGGATATGGAAGGCAACTGGAGAACCTGCTAGACATCCCGATGTTCCAGATGGAGACTGTTCCTGCTTCACACAGACAGTACCTGAGGTCAGGATGAAAACCTGGCCCTTGGAATTGCAAGGCAGCAGCGCATACAGATATTGGTTGATGGTTTCCAGACTGGATGGTAAGATTTTAAATGCTTTTACTGTGGTTTTGCTCAATTCTGTATATGGCAAGATTGGTGTCTAGCTCAAAGAGGCTTATTGGAAATTAGGTGAGAGGCCACGCAACTGGTAGATTGGTAGAAGATTTAAGAGTTAATTCAAATAGGGTTCAATCAAAATTTTGTTTAATTAGTTTAATAAAAAATCAAAGGAAAATCCCATTTGCTACTCTCAATCAACATTAAATCACACAAAGTGCTTGAGTAACTCAATGGGCCAGGCAGCATTGATACTGTAAGTGATGTTTTGGGTTGAGACTCTTCTTCAGACTCTAGAGAATTTCATGTTTTCCAGAGATGTTGCCTCGCCCAATAAGTTACCAAACCAGGGCATCAGAGATATCCTCATTCTTGAGGGAACGGGGGTTCCCCACTTCTACTATAGATGAGGCTCTCATCAGGGTCTCTTCTATACCCCGTACCTATGCTCTCACACCCCATTTCCCCCCCACTCGTAACAAGGGCAGAGTCCCCCTTGATCTCACCTTCCACTCTACCAGCCATCACATACAACAAATAATCCTCTAACATTTTTGCCACCTCCAACGTGATCCCACCACTGTCCACATATTCCCATCTCCTCCCCTGTCTGCTTCCCGCAGAGACCGCTCCCTCCATAACTCGGTCAATTTGTCCCTTTCCACCCAAACCACCCCCTCTCCTGGCACTTCCCCTTGCAACCGCAGGAAATGCTACACTTGTCACTTTACCTCCCCCCTTGACTTCATTCAAGGACCCAAGCAGTCTTTCCAGGTGCGGCAGAGGTTCACCTTCACCTCCTCCAACCTCATCTATTGCATCCACTGCTCTAGGTGTCAGCTGCTCTACATCGGTGAGACTAAGCGTAGGCTTGGCAATTGCTTCGCCCAACACCTCCGTTCGGTTCGCAATAACCAATCTGATCTCCCAGTGGCTCAGCACTCCCCCTCCCATTCCGAATCCGACCTTTCTGTCCTGGGCCTCCTCCATGGCGTGAGTGAGGCCCAGCATAATTTGGCGGAGCAGCACCTCATATTTTGCTTGGGCAGTTTACACCCCACCGGTATGAACATTGACTTCTTCCATTGCAGGTAGTCCATGCTTTCTCCTCCCCTTCCCAGCTCTCCCTCAGCCCACTGTCTCCGCCTCTTCCTTTCTTCTTCCCGCCTCCCCACACCCTCACATCAGTCTGAAGAAGGGTCTCGACCTGAAACGTCGCCCATTTCCTTCGCTCCATAGATGCGGCCTCACCCGCTGAGTTTCTCCAGTATTTTTGTCTACCTTCAATAAGTTACCCCAGCACTTTGTGGCTTTTTTTGGTCAAATAAAGCATCTGCAGTAAACATTACTTTGTTATCTGTGTCTGTTAACTCTTTGAACTACAGTAGTTACAAAAGGCTAATATGCACTTTCAAAATAATTAAGAAAGTTAAAAATAGAATGTTATTTTTTATTGCTTTGAGACTTAAATACAAAGTAAGGAAGTTATGTTGAATAATATGGGGCACAGGTGTCCGGTCAGGAGAGTTCCCTCTGCCATGGGTACCATGTTACCTGCTCCATGGTCGGAGAGTCGGTGACTAAACCATCTTCCCCACCTGGTTTGCAGGCAAGGAGGGGGCTGTGGATGTGACCGTTTCTAGAATGTGCAATATTGATCTTAATTAAGGAAAAATGCTAATATACTTGAAAACAAATGAGAGAAGTAGGATGGGACTAATACATGGAATGAGCAGGTCTTCAACAGAGGAAAGATTTGGCAGTTTACTCTTGTATCTACCAGAGTTTACAAGAGCAAGAACGGACCTGAACCATATATGGCCCTGCGTGGTCTTATTGTTAATTCTGGCCAAATTGGAGAGGCCAGGACATTAAAATTGAGTAAAGGCTTCTGGGCTGCTAGGCCATTTGGCCAATTTAAATGTGCCTTCTGCAGAAATGGGATGTTGCGGAATGGTGTCAGCTTGTCTAGAGCCTATATGGGAGCTGCAGGAAGAGAATGGAACACCTGCAGACCCTGACAATTATGTGCAAATTGCATGGAATGGATTGGATGAATTCAAACCAGACATATACATTGTAAATAATGTTGCAAAGCTTTACTTTGCTAGATGTTTTTTTTTTGTTAATATTTTTTATTAGAAGTTAATGCATATTGATACATATTAAGACAATTTAAAATGTAAGAAAAAAAAGAGAAACAAAATAATTTACTATTCATCACATACATTCTTAATATTTATAAAATTTACAGTCATTCTTGTTTATACGTCTACATATTTTTTTATTATTTTTAATAAAGAAGGAAATTAATAGAAAGAAATAATAAAATAAATTAAAATAATAATAAAAATAGAAAATCAATAATATGAGTGGAGTTTTAAACATTCTATTCTACATTGGAGATATATCAGTGATCTATTATATATAATTCTTCATCCATTCCCCGTCCAGGTTTCAGTCAGGCCCTCGAACCAAGCCCATTTGTCCCTTTAGATAATCAATAAATGGAGACCATGTTCCTCTAGCCTGTCCGAGAGGACAAGTCTTAATCTTTCCAAATGAAGTGTCTCCGACATTTCTGTAATCCACATTTTAACAGTGGGGTTGGTAGGACCTTTCAAAAATTTTAGTATTAATTATTTACCAATTATTAAACTATAATCGATAAAAATTCGTTGTTTTGTTGTTAGTGATTGATCCGTTTCTAATATACCTAATATAATTAATTTAGAATCTGGATACAGATTTGTATTAACTACCTTCGAAATTATCTTAAAAATTTCTGACCAAAAATTAGTAATTTTAATACATTTGGTAAATGAATGCGTTAGGTTGGCTTCTAGGTGTTGACATTTGTCACATATAGCAGAAACATTTGGAAAAATTCTATTTAGTTTGGACTTTGAGAGATGTAATCTATGTAAAATTTTAAATTGTATTAGAGAGTGTCTGGCATTTAATGAGCAGTAGTGTATATGCTGTAAACTTTGCTCCCATACTTCTAAACTAATTGATTGTCCTAATTCACTTTCCCATGCTTGCCTATATATTTCCGACGGTGGTGCATCATTTTCCAATAAAATATTATAAATATATGATATTAATTTTTCTGTGTTCGGAAGTTTATGTTCGGATTGACATGTTCACTTTTATTCCAATTAATTCTATATCCTGAGAGTAGACCAAATTGAGTTATTAAATCTAGCAGGGTAGGTATACTAATTTCAGGCTTTGTAATATAGAGTAATACATCATCTGCGTATAAAGAAATTTTATTTTCCGTTTCTTTGGTTTCATACCCATATATTTCAGGGTGTAGTCTCACACGCTGTGCTAATGGTTCTATTGCTAACACAAAGAGTAGTGGTGATAGCGGACAACCTTGTCTATAGCCTCTGAATAAGTTAAATTTAGTTGATAACATTTGATTTGTTTGTATTCTAGCTGTCTGATTGGTGTATAATAATTTGACCCACGTTATAAACTTTTCTCCTAGCTGGAATGATTCCAAAACCGAGAATAAATAAGACCATTCAACCTGATCAAAAGCTTTCTCGGCATCTAATGAGATAATTGCTAGGTCTTTACTAGTATTTCTTTTCGAGTATATAATGTTAAATAATCGTCTCAGGTTATATGAAGAATATCGTTTTGGTATAAATCCAGTCTGGTCTGGGTGTATTATTTTGTTGATCACCATATTTAATCTTCGTGCTAATATTTTAGTTAATATTTTTTGATCAGTGTTTAAAAGAGCTATGGCTCTATACGATCCTGGGACCTCCAAATCTTTATCTAATTTAGGTATTAATGTAATAATAGATTCATTTAATGTTCCAGGCAATTTCTGTTGTGTATAAATGTGTTCATAAAGTGTCTTTAACCGTGGTATCATTAAATCATCAAATATTTTATAAAATTCCAAACCAATTCCATCCAGTCCTGGTACTTTACCATTTTTTAATGACGTAATAGATTCTTCGATTTCTTTAATTGTTATTTCAGCGTTTAATGATTCTCTGTCTTCCATATCTAATTCCTTTAAATTACAATTTTTTAGAAATGTTTCTATTCCTATATGATTTTCTATCATTTTGACTGAATATAAATTGTTATAATATTGCAGAAATCTCTCGTTAATGTCTTTGGTTTGTGTTAATAATTCCCCTGTATCTGATTTAACCCTATGGATTATTTTTTCTCCCTCCAATTATCTTAATTGACAAGCAAATAATTTTTGTGGTTTATCTCCAAATTCTAATTGTATTTGTTTTGTATATTGATAAAGTTTTACAACTTGGTCTGATTGTATTTTATTTAATTTATATTTCAATGCAGAGATTTTATTATGTTTAATCATGGTTGGATTAGCAGCATTTTCTATATCTAGTTGCTTAATCTCTTTTTCCAATGCCTGCTGTATCCTCCGATTCTCTTTGTTATAGACTGCTTGAGAAGATATCATAATTCCACGTATATATGCTTTAAAAGTTTCCCATAGTAGTAACGGGGATATTTCTGGTTTGTCATTTGTTTCAAAGAAGATCTCAATCTGTTTTGTAATGTATTCTTGAGTTGTTTTGTCCTTTAAAATTTGTGGGTTGAGTCTCCATTGTCCCTGCTTCCCCATTTTGCCAGTTATTTTAATCATAAAAGATAATGGTGCATGATCTGAAATTATAATATTGTGGTATTTTGAATTATAAGTGAGTGGAATAAGTTTTGAGTCTACTAGAAAGTAGTCTATTCTTGAGTATGTTTTATGTACTGATGAGTAAAATGAGTATTCTCGTCCCGTTGGGTTTTCCATTCTCCAAACATCCATAATGTTGCTCAAATCTATATATGCATTTATTAGATCGCTAGAATGCAATTTAGTTTTCCGTTGTCTTGATGATCTGTCTAAGTAAGGATTTAATGTACAATTTAGATCTCCTCCAATTATTAAATTGTATTGTGGTAGTTCTGGGATAGTATTTAGTATTTTCCTAAAAAACGATGGACTGTCAAAATTTGGGTAAATGTTAACAAAAATCATTTTTTGTATATATAATTCTCCTGTTATGATAATATATCTGCCGTCCTTATCTGTTATAGTTGAAGTATGTTTAAATAAGGTACCTTTACGGATTAATATTGCTACGCCTCTTGATTTGTGTGTAAAAGAAGAATGATACACTTTGTCAATCCATTTGGCTTTTAATCTATGCTCTGCGTCTTTTTTTAAATGTATTTCTTGGATGAATGCCACATCTGTTTTGAGTGCTTTTAGGTGTGCTAATACTTTACCTCTCTTAATTGGTTCATTAATACCTTTTACGTTCCAGCTGTAAAACGTTATTCCTCCATTCCCCATATTCATTTTTAAGTCTTGCATAATTTGTCTAAGGGGGTCTGTAATAGAGCAAATGGTTCAGCTCGACATACCCGACCTTACACCCGAACTTCAAATAGATGAATTTCAAGACCCTTAAGTGATGCTCACGTTTTGCATCTCCTTTGCTCTGATTTACAACTCCATTCAAATGTAAAATAATAATAATAGAAAGTGATATTAAAAAAAGGATAGATTAAGAGGTTAAAAGAGTGCTCAAAGAAAGACAAAACTATATCTAAGCTTGGTGCAGTTAGTGTTAGCCATTCTAACATGGCTAATAATCTAAGGACTTCCATAGACGTTGTTTGTATCTTTCCACCTCCTTAATATTATTAATTCATAAAAATATTTAACCGGGAGTAATAAAATCTGATGTATATGGTGTCTATCATTCAAGTATATAATAATATCTGTACTTGAAACAAATTAAAGATGTATCGTAAAATGTAATGAAAAGGGAGGAAAAATAAAAAAGTTTAAAAAACATTTTTTTAAAGAAAAAAAGGGGGGAGAAAAATAAAAAATTACCATGGGATGTAAATAAAATCAAGCTTTATATTCTATATGATTATACTTAATAATTATCTAATTCTATTTAAATCAGCCATAAGTAAATATTAATCCCTGATTGAAGATTATCAACTTTAATTAGTATTAGTACCGCGCTGTAAATTAGTAATAATACTACGCCGAATTTTTTAGTATTTGTTAGTTAATATTAGTAATGTTATTACTCTAATTATTAATATCCATAAAAGAATGTCCAATCCGTATCTCCCATCCGAGTCTCCAAGCCGCCTCCTTCTCCATCTTCTTTAAGTACCACAAGCCCATAGCCCATTCCAGTCGTGAGGGTACGATTTATTTATCAATGAGGTTCGTCTTAGAAACTTTCATTCAGTCTTCCTCTTGACTCTTGATCCTCTTGGCAAAGTCCAGTGCCTCTGCTGGGTTTTTGAAGTAGTGTTCTTCCTGGTTGTGGGTGACTCTGAGAGTGGCTGGATATCTCAGAGTATACTTCACGTTGTTCACTTCTCTCAGAATTCTTTTGGTCTCCTTGAACGCATTCCGCTTCTTAGAAACCTCTGCTGGGTAGTCTCGATAAATGCTGATAGAGTCTCCTTCGTATGTGAGATTTCTGCTTCTTACTATTTTGTTCATCATCTCCTCCAAAACATGGTCATACTGGACTTTCACTATCATTTGTCTTGGGGGGGCGTCTGGTCTTGTATAACGCCTCATTACTCTGTGTGCTCGGGCTAATAAAGGTTTCTGATCCAGAGATAAAACCTTTTGCAGTAAATTTGCAGTAAACTCTCGGATATCTTGATTCGATTCTCTCCCTTCTCGAATACCTGCGATTCTCAAGTTCTGCCTTCGCTGGCGCCCTTCCAACTCGACACATTTTTCAGTTATTTTGCCCAGTTGTTCAGATAAGCGTTGATTTTCTTTCAGGAGTGCTTTCATAGACTGAGTATTTGTTTCGGCTATCTCCTCAAGGTCTTTTATGGTCGACGCCTGCTCATTAAGTACAGTTTCAATAGGTTCCAGCTCCTTTTCCAGCTTGCTTTTTATTTTAGCGTCCATCTCTTCAGCAGCAATTGCAGCTTGTTCTGCTAATATTTCTGCAATTTCCTTTCGCAAATTATCAGATAGTTCCCGAGTAGAGGCATTAATTTCAAACTTTAACTTTTTCATCTCCTCCTTCATTTTTTCTATATCTTCTTTGTTTGCCAATTCCGATTTTAACTCTATTATTTCTTGTGTAAAAAAAGTTTTAAGTTCTTCCATCTCCGATTTTTTCTTTAACTTTTTAGACACATCTTCCTGGGAGGATGTCCTACCTGAGCCCGGTGCTTCAGTCAGGCCTTGTTCTTCTGCCGTTTTCGGTCTTCCGTATCTGAGTTTGGGCTTATCCGCGGGTGGGCTGCGCTATGTTGCCATTACGGTCGTGTGCCTGATAACGTCACTCACAGCAGTTCGTGCAGAAACGGCAGGCAGCAGGCAAGGCTTTATCGCCCGTTTTTTTTCCCATTTTTTTCACGGAGCTGGCTGGCGTGCCTCCTCACTCCAGCATAGCGCCACTGGAAGTACTTTGCTAGATGTTGATTGGATTAAGTATTGAGCCTTGTCTGGGTTTCTTGAATATCAAGGCACATGTTGCGATGTTTGCTTCCTTTCAGAAGCTCCATTTGAATACAATGTATTGGTTACTGTATTATTGGGTTAGAGAAATGTCTATCATATACTGTGTTAATTGATATCTGTTATTGGACTGTGAAGAGACCACCCCCATGTGGTTCAGCCCCTCAAGGTTCGAGGGCCTGTAAAAGGCCGCTCCCATGAGGTCCTGTGTCGATCTTCTTGGAGAACGCTTAGGACTGCGTGACCTTCTGGAAATAGGCTAAGAGGGTTTGGCCAGGCAGATACGAGGATCGAACCCGAGGATCGCGGTGGTTAGGTGTAGTAGTGGGAACTGTTATTGTGTTATGTCAAAATAAAGATTAGTTGCGCAAGTGCTTGACTCAGTGATTTTTGACTGAAACTAAACTGGGGGAAGCTTAGAATGAGCTATTTACATTATCAACGTGGATGCAGAAAGGATGTTTTCTCTTGGGGAAGAATCTCAAATGAAGGAATATTTTTCTTTAAAATAAGGGGTCCCTAATAAGGGATAGGTGATATTTGTATGCTCTCACAAAGAGTCATGAGTCTTTGGAAACACTGTTTCTCAAGGAACAAAGTTTTGAACCTTTAAGCCAAAGATAGACAGTTACGATAAGCAACGGACTGAAAGGTTACTGTGAGTGGACAGAAATGTGGCACCACAGTTACATTAGTTCAATC
The DNA here is from genome assembly GCA_963514005.1 of Raja brachyura. The sequence continues at coordinate 71,428,167 of OY740782.1, forward strand.
AGTCTCAGTTAATTCAAGTCAGGCTGAAGGACCTGAGCAGACTTCTGCTCTTATTTCACATGCTTGTATCTTCATTTGTTGCAGTAATCATTGTTCGTATAATAATGCAATGGATCGCAAATAATGATTGACTTCTTACTTATGCAAATAATTATTGGTTGTTTTTATTAAAATACCAAGTTGAGTGACTGCAGGCAATTTGTATGGACAGGGTTATATGGTAAACCAAAGATGCTGTATCTAGCTGTGTAGTTACAAAAGGAGCAATATAGTCATATAATTGGCACCTGTTTACACTGGCCATCACTAACAAGAAGACTGGTCTAATTTGAGATGGCCAAGGACTTTGTCCTCACTTCACCTTGAATGCCTGCCACAAGCAGCATTTTCCTTTTTTAGAATAGATCAGGTTTCTCTCAGTGAACATAACATTACAATGAAGATAGCAAACTCAGTACTGTTAATGAATATTCAACTTTTACTGTTACTTGCCAGAAAATCTAACACAGGTAATATCAGTATGTAGAAATCTTTTGCCCTGGAAGCAGAAATGACTCACGTAATGTGTTACTGCAGGCAGCAAGTTGAACTGATGAGTTCCAGGTTCCCCTGAGCCAACTCGTATTCTTTAATTAATTGTGCAAATATGCATATAATGAAATAGGATGTTTGTTAATTAACACCATGCTGCACAGTCAAAGGTCTGGCATACTTGATCATTTGTATTAGAAATTAATCTGATAAATTTGATACTTCATGTTAGCAGTTAATAAAACAGAGCATTTGCATCTGGATTTAGTGAACAGCAATATTTTGATTAGAGTTCTGTGAATCTGTCCTCCTCTTAACCTCATTCCATCTGACTATTTTTTAAACTGCACACTTGGGTATTTAGTTAATGAAACCAGAGAATTAAATATTCTGGCCTACATTTACATGGCTCAAAGAAGAAAGTAATTTAGTAATTATGTAGTTTTAATTATATAGAGATGGCTGGGCACTAATATTTTAATAGTGAACTTTTCAATATCAAAGGTAGACAAAAATGCTGGAGGAACTCAGTGGGTGAGGCAGCATCTATGGAGAGTTGGAATAGGTGACGTTTCGGGTCGCCTATTCCTTCTCCGCATAGATGCTGCCTCACCCGCTAAGTTCCTCCAGCATTTTTGTCCACCTTCGATTCTTTCAGCATCTGCAGTTCTTTCTTATGCATTTTGTCTACTCCACTGCAAAATCTTTTCAATACCAAATATTCCTTTGTGGTTGATCAATCATCAAATTTCTGAAATGATTACAAAAACATTTGGCTATGTTCTTGCAAATAAACTCTTTACCTACATGTATTGTTATTAGTTTGTCTATTGTCTGTGGGTTCAAGAGATTCAATGCTAGGTAAATATCATTGACCATGTTAGTAGGTTGGAGTTTCTTCAAGAGAATGCCAAATGTTTCAGTAGAAGCAGTGTTTTTTCCTAAAAAATACAATGCATTGGAACATCCTGCACCCAGCCTCACTATTTTGAAGACTCTCCCACCTTGACTTACTTTTGCTAAGGTTGAGGACTGGGCAGGTTATGCCCCTGTCCCACTTAAGAAACCTGAACGGAAACCTCTGGAGACTTTGCGCCCCACCCAAGGTTTCCGTGTGGTTGCCGGAGGTTTTTGTCAGTCTCCCTAATGGTCGAAAGTGGTTTCCGCTTCTTCTATGTTCCGGCGATTATTTCAAAAAATTCAAAACCGGCCGCGACTAAAAATTAGTTGCCGTTTTAAAAATCGGTAATTTTTTTAGTTGAAGCCGGTTGCGATGCTAGTTGAAGGTGGTTGCCTAATGCCCCTGTCCCACTTAGGTTTTTGTCAGACTCCCTAATGGTCGAAACTGACAAAAACCTCTGGGAACCTCCGGAAACCGCACAGAAACCTTGGGTGTGGCACAAAGGCTCCAGAGGTTTCCGTTCAGGTTTCCTAAGTGGAACAGGGGCATTAGTGGGACAGGGGCATTATGCCCCTCATTCAATTGTGTCCAGACAGAGCTGGGAACAGCCCACAGGCCTTGGGCAGTATATGCCGGGCCCACCACCCTGCCCTCTAGAACCCAAAGTCTTGTTAATATTTTTGAATTATAGCCCCTTAAATATAGATATTTAAGAACATGACATGAGAATTAAGGGACAGAAGTTTAGGGGTAACATGAGGGGGAACTTCTTTACTTAGAGAGTGGTGGCTGTGTGGAATGATCTTCCTGCAGAAGTGGTGGAGGCAGGATCGATTTTAACATTTAAAAGTAAAGTGGATAGGTATATGGACGGGAAGGGAATGAAGGGGTATGGTCTGAGTGCAGGTAGATGGGACTAGGGGAAAATAAATGGTCGGCACGGACTGGAAGGGGCGAGAAGGCCTGTTTCCGTGCTGTAATTGTTATATGGTTATATGTTATATGGTTAACAAACCAATGCTTTAAAGCAATTATTTAAAAAAATCTAGCTGCAAGCAATTGCACATATTAATCTCCTACAATCACCAGTGTGATAATACACCCTTACAACACAGAACAAGGCCATTCAGCCCATCAAACCATATTTCTTTGTCCCATTCTCACCCTGAGATTTCTCATAACTTCTCAGGTCTTCTGCAACCTGTCCACATTACTGGCAATTTATAGTAAATAATGAATCTACCACTGATCTCTGGGATGTGGGAAGAAACTGAGATAATAAATCTACCTGCCCATATTTTTGGATGTATGAGGAAACCAGAAAGGTTGACTCATCCGTGTCAACTAAGGTGTCCATCTTCCGGTAACCAGAAAGGTTTCTGGTTACCGGAAGATGGACACCTTAGTTGACACGGATGAGTTCGGCCTCTTGTAGAAGGAGGCTCTTAGTTTTGTTATTAATTTTAATTTTAGTTTTAGTTTTAAAGATACAGTGTGGAAACTGGCCGTTCGACCCACCAAGTCCACGCTGACCACTGATCACAACGTACATAAATTCAATTGTACACATGGGAGACAATTTACAGAAGCCAATTAACATACAAACCTGCGCGTCTTTTGAATGTAGGAAGAAGCCGGAGCACCCGGAGGAAATTCATGTTGTCACAGGGAGTAAGTGCAAACTCTGTATAGAGTGCCCGGTAGTCAGGATTGAACTGGGGTCTCAGGCGCTATAGGGCACCAACACTACTGCTGTGCCACTATGCCACCTATTAAAGATAGTCTAGATGTGCATGCAGGTAATTACATGGTTTGTAAATAATTTGAGTGTTGGAGTAGCAGGTTCAGTGTGTTTCAGAACTCACAAGAAGACAGAGTTGCTCAGCTCTCACCTAAGTGACAATATATCAAGGGGCATGCAAGAAGGCATATAATCCTTTGGACAGCAGATCTGAGTTACATTTTTTGACAGCATGCAATTGCCTTAACATTTGCACATGCTGCAGGGAAGACGTAAGAACGGCAGCAGAAGCATCACCCGACTGGAATCGGTTTGCAATGCCCATTGTGTGTAGAAAGGAACTGCAGATGCTGGTTTACCCCAAAGATAGACACAAAATGCTGGAGTAACTCTATGTCAGTAACTGGACAGGCAGCATCACTGGAGAGAAGGAATAGGTGTTGTTTCGGTAAAGAAGGGTCTCGACCCAAAATGTCACCCATTCCTTCTCTCCAGAGATGCTGCCTGTCCCACTGAGTTACTCCAACATTTTGTGTCCATCTGTGATGCCCATTAACCTGTTGAGCACCTGAGGTGGTTCAGGGGTGCAGCAGCTTCAGGAACCCAGGTTCAATTAGTGCTGTATGTGTGGAGTTTGCATCATTGCCCAGTGTCATTGGTGAACTGATTTCCTCCCACATCCATAGGACATGAACGCAAGTTAAATGGGTACTGTAATTTGTCACTAATGTAGGTGAGTAGTTTGTAGAAGAATCAGATGAGGACAGAGTTAATAATGGTTATTTATTAGAGAAATATGAGGGAATGGAAGAGCTGGCATAGACTTGATAGGCGAATAAGCCATCTTTTCTATATGGGGCTATCAAAACTACAGGGGGCTATTAAAACTTTCAACTGCAGCTGATATACAGGTGAGTTTTAGTTTAGTTTAGAGATTCAGCACAGAAACAGGCCCTTCGGCCCACCGAGTCGGCACCGACCAGCGATCCCCATTCATTAACACAAGCCTACACACACTAGGAATAATTTACACTTCTACCGCGCATACAAACCCAAGCCAATTAATGAATTAACCCAAGTCGTTGGAGTGTGGGCGGAAATCAAAGATCTCGGAGAAAACCCACATGGCCACGAGGAGAGTGTACAAACTCCGTACAAACAACACCCACAGTCGGGATCGTACCCGGGCCTCTGGTGCTGCAAGTGCTGTAAGGCAGCAACTCTACCACTGCGTCACCATGAGGGTGAAACCCCTGTCTCACGGTGCGAGTTAACCCACGAATGACTCAGAGTTTTCACTCACGGTAATCACGTACAATTAACGTAGCGGGAACGTCGGAACTCGCGCTAGCAACTTAGCGATTCGTGGCGCTAACAGCAGGTACTCGTGAGACTTGTTAACTCATGAAAAAAATCAAACATGTTTGATATTTTCCACGAGTCAAATTTACTGTTCAAGTTAAAAATGAAAACATTTAAACTCGTTGTAATAACGTAGTGGCCCGTGCGTTTACCTTAGTGACTCGTGAGTCTACCATGGGCACTCTTTAAATTATTTCAGTGCCATTCACCCTCGAGTCTTAATCACAAATTTAATTCACCCTCGACTAAATTTTCTTTGTTTTTTTGGTAATTTTCGTCTTATTTTCCCTTGTGTACAATTTTATATATAATGTATTTTTGTTACATGAGCAAAATACATGAATTAACTCATTTCGTAAGCTTTATTCAGCTTTTTTAACATCCTAAAAATATGTTAAAAAACTAGGAGTGAAAAAAAAGTTTCAGAGGGTGTTACATGGCTACTATAGACTTAAAAGATGAGTATTATTCAGTGCCAATTCATCACCATTATCGTATGTAACACCCTATGGACAAGAACTCCTTTGCAGTGTTGAAGGTGTCCATTTTGAAATGTCTATACTGGACATATGAATTCAATTTTGTGAGATGCAGAATGACTCTACAACCCCCATCTTTCTTTGCCCTGGGGATAATATTTGACACAAATTGTTGCGGATGATTCCCAGTACTTTCAATTACCCCTTTTTTAAATACATTTTACTTCTTCTTTTACCTGAGGATTTTCAGGTACAGAAACACCAAACCCCGATTAGGTTTATCCTGTACAGGTGGATCAACTCCTTCCATAATTTCTATAATAGCACCTGAGACAGTATCTAATATAAACCAATCAGATGTTATACAGTACCATTCATCATAAAACAATTGCAATCTACCACCAACCAGAGGTTCCACAACAGTTTCCTCTGTGATAGAATAAAGTTTTTGTACCTCAGCAAATGACTGTGACGGTCTCCTTCTCCCAATATATGGTTTGACATTGGGCTGTGATGGGTAATAATACCTTCGCACCATACCCCTGCCTCTGCTTGTTCCTGCTCCTGAATCAAACCCCCTTCTCATCCAGCCAGATTGTCTCCTTTGACCAAATATAAAAGGTTTCATGAGGCTGATAGTCTTTGCCTCCTCATCGATATCTTAATTTGTTTAGGCAGGTTTTTTCTCAGAATAAATAATCTGGAGCTTGAACATTGCTTGATTTACACAAACCAGCAAATCATGGGTGCATGATGGGCGAAATGGTGATTTTTCTCATACAATTAATCTCAAATTAAGAGTTACAAAACAATGCCAACATGTCTTTTTGGATTTTGGACATAGCATGCCCTTCCAACTGCCTCCCAAAATCAGTAATGCCAGCTACAATGAGCTTGAGGACCCTCCTGTCTTCGCATTGTTGAAGTCACGGGTGTCCAAATAGCTGGATTCACCGTCGGCACCCTCAGTGATGCACAATTAACAGGTGTTTTATAGAGGTCTGCTGTCTCAATCATGACAGTCTCCTGAAGCTGGTGAGAAACCAAATAATTAATGTTGGCCGCCAGGTTTTCTTCCATGACCTCACCGCTTCCCTTTGGTATAACAAAGGATTGTGCTACATCTGGTACACCTGTAGTTTGACTTTTGTGCTGTGGTGGGTATTCAAGACCAAAAACACCACTTTCAGGGTCAGTCTCTTGCCGCCCTGGTACTCCTGAGACTTGCTCAAAGGAGACTTCTTCCAGACCTAAACAAGGCTCTGGAGGTTCACATTCCCATGTTGTAAAGGCACCATATTTATAATATGGATCCCCCTCAGGGGCTGCCTGGGAATATTCTGGGTCTTTTGACCCTTGAATAATAATTCTTTGAAGCATTTTCTCCATTTGGTCCATCCTGAGCCACAGGCTTGTCTGCCTGTCCCTGCCTCTTCTTCATCAGATTCATCTTATAATACAGGCCTAGCAGACATCCTTTTATTTTTCCTTTCCACTGGAGAACCCTCCGTGGCCTGTGGCTGTGGAGTGTCTAAAGGCTGAACTATGGCAGAGTCAACGGCTACCGTTATCGGAACCGGCTCCGTACTAATCTGTGGTCCTGATCTTAACTGTGTTTCCACTCGGGACATGCGCTTTCCCTGCACTGATTTTTTCACCGTGTCCATTTTTTAAAACTTTCCAAACTCCTCCTGGCTATTCCAGCCAGCGTCACGGAGTTTCTACCCAGGAAGTAATTTCAACCCACTTACCTGTTACTCACCGCTGGTGGAGCTGCGATCTGCAGCCCGTTCCTACCGACATGCGTCGACGTAATGCCGAGCATGCGCCTGGCGGGGCTTCTTCACGTAGTCACTCATATGACACCAAAGTAAAATTAGTGATAGAGTAGACAGTGAAGATAATTACAGCAGGATCTTGATCAGCTGGTCAAGAGGCTGAAGAATGACTAATGGAATTTAATGCAGGTAAGTGTGATGTGCTTCATTTTAGGAATGCTGCATTCTAGAAACTAGGGTCAGACCTATACAGTGAATACTGGGCATGGGGCAGAAGGATCTAGATGTACAGGTACACTGCCCTGAAAGTGGCATCACAGGTAGATTGGGTAGGAAAGAAGGCTTTTGGTACGTTGGCCTTCATCAGTCAGGGTATTGAATATAGCTGAGCTGTTAGATTATACTCATACACTACGTTTGTGAGGCCACATTTTGAATATTATGTTCAGTTTCGGTCACCCTGCGATAGTAAGGATGCCATTAAGCTGGAAAGAGCGTAGAGAAGATTTACAAGAATGTTACAAGACGTGAGGACCTGAGCTATAGGGAAAGATTGGGCAATTTATTCCCTGGTGTGCAGAAGGCTAAGGGATAATGTGGAATTGATAGGGTGAATGCACAATCTCTTACCCAGAGCAGGGGAATCAAGAACCAGAGAACAAAGGCTTAAGGTGAGAGGAGAACGATTTAAGAGGAACCTGAGGGTCATCTTTTTCACTCAGATTGTGGTGGCTATATGGAATAGGCAGACAGAAGAGCTGATTGAGGGAGGTACACCAACATTTAAAAGACACATGCATAGACACATGGACAAGATATGGGCCAAATGTGGGAAAATGGGATTAGTTTAGATGGGGCATCTTGGTCGGCATGGACAAGTTTCATTGAAGGGCATGTTTCCACTCAGTATAACCTAATGATTCTGTGGTTTCCTTTAATTATCTACCAAAATATACAAATTAAAACATTCCTGTGCTGGGGTTCATTCGATAATTACCAAGTAAACCCCAGCACTGGAAAATTTAAACTTGTATATTTTGGTAAATAATAAAAGGAAATCATACCTTCCTTGTGAAATATGTGATGGGAGACCAAGAGATTTGAAATACAGATATAAATACAACCACAATAGTAGTGCAGCTTAGTAAAACCAAACACAGGTGAAAAAAAGAACTGCGATTAATACTGAAAGGAACGGAATTGAAATGCACAGTTGCGTGAACCTGAGCATGCTTAGAATTTAGTAAAAGAATAGAAGAATCATAGACGTTATTGGCAGCCGAAGGCCTTGCAACTCATGGGATGGATAAATAACTAGTTGGGTTAAGGGCCTGTCCCACTTACGTGTCCTTGGCACGCAAATTACACAACCTCATGGTTGCGTTGAGCTGTGACGATCCCGTATGATTTCATGCATACGCACTACCGTCTGGAGCGGGTGACGTAATTTGAAGTTGGACGCTAAATGCCGGAGTAACTCAGCAGGACCGGCAGCATCTCTGGAGAGAAGGTAAGGATGATGTTTCGGGTCGATACCATTCTTCAGTCTGAAAGAAGGGTCTCGATCCGAAACGTCATCCATTGCTTCTCTCCAGAGATGCTGCCGGTCCTGCTGACTTACTCCAGCATTTTGTGTCTATCTTCAATTTTCTTGGCCCCGCTCTGGGAGTAGAAGTGGGGGCAGATCCGGACAGCAACGGCCATGAGCCCCAGGCCAAGCTCGGCGATCGTTTGCCTGCTTCTGCTGCAGTTAGAGGTGAGACGTTGCATCGCACCAGGGTCTTGGGTTGTCCCACTTTGGCCGTTAGTTCCGCTACAGGCCGTTGGGGCGCGAAGATTTTGTTCGCTACAAACATTTTGGACCCCTGAGCGATGTCGAACACAACTACAAACCCCGCCACGCTTCTCAGGTCGCGTAATTTGTGTGCCAAAGAAACGCAAGTGGGACAGGCCCTTTACTCCCAGATTCCTGCCCACAGTTCACACTCTTGTTAGGTAGAGTGCTTTATTATTTATGTGATATCCCCCCTCCTCAACTTGCCTACAGACATTTTTACCAATTGCCTTACATCTATTCCTAATTTATAGTTTAAATACAGCTTGAAAACAGGCCCTTCGGCCTACCGAGTCCACGCCGACCAGCAATCACCGTACATTAGTTCTATCCTACACATTAGCGACAATTTACAGAAGCCAATTAACCTACAAACCTGCATGTAATTGACAGCCCATGCCTTCAATCTGAAAGTTAAGCCAACAGGATAAACCTCAGACTGCCAGCGACTCCTCTCGAGGGAAGGGTGAACTGAGATTGCCATGCTGCCTCTTTCAAAGATCAGGGCTGAGCTGCTGGGAGCCAATCTCCGAGATTGCCAGCAACATGTGTGATGAGATGGCAAGAGATAATGCCCTCATGTGGTCCTGGACATTCTTACTGTTAATAAAACTGCTAAACCCAGCGTTATGCCACACAGCCAACATAATAGTAAGATTAAATGAGAACTTACCAGTTTGAAGTTTGATCTTTATTTTATGAGGAGTTACGATGAGGGACTATGTGAAGAACCCTGTCCAGCCACACGTGCGTCAATCTTTAAAGCAGCGGTGTCAAATCACAGGTAATAGTGACTGAAGTATAATAGTAAGATAACAGAAGACTAGAACTACCAGATGACATTCATGAGGGTTGGGAGAGGAGGGCACGTAGTCCCTCATCGTAACTCCTCATAAAATAAAGTTCAAACTTCAAACTGGTAAGTTCTCATTTAATCTTACTATTTTACTTCAGAGTCACATGAGTGACTACGTGAAGATTTCAAAGCTCTGTGATTTCATGCCGCAGATTCAAATCCGGCCTCTCACTGCATTGATTGACTCAACATAATTAAATAATCAATAATGCATCAATCATAACATTGCTTAAACGAATTAACGGTTTATTTTTACAAATAAAACAATAGCAATCCCTCTATCCCAGGGGGAAACTATATAACTGAACTTAAAACAGAATCAGCAAATACCCCAAGCCTTGCAATTGGCTTATGATAAAATCTCGGGAACATCAGCTCACTGGACCATCCTGCGGCCACGAGGATATGATCTATAGGAACGTTCATCGCCCTGGCTGCTGAAGTTGATGCCGCCCTGGTGGAATGAGATTTAAATTTATCAGTATCAATCCCAGCACTCACTAGAACCTGCTTTAGCCACTTTGAAATTGTTTGCACCTACACCTTACTGTGCATTTTTTTGTGGCTAATAAACAATGCTGACTCTGTTCCTCTTAAGGTTCTGGTAGCCTCAATGTAATGGGACAAATATGACACTACATACGTTGAGTTGTTGAGAGATGACAAGAACTCCAGCACGTCTGGGATGCCTGCAGTTTGATATGAGATATTCTGCCGTAAGCAGAATACCACCCACTTTCTTATCGAGGAGATGTACTGCTTCTGGGTACTATCCCTCCAGGCTGATGTGAGAACATCCACGGTGCGATCAGACAGTCCTTTCCCCAGGTATGGACTTCTTAGAATCTGCAAATTAACAGATCAATATGATCATGTAGAGGATGTTGATCACCAGTTACCGGGTTCACCAGTAGGTTTATATGTTTGGGAACAATCATATGAGGCTGAATAGCCATTTTCAACACAAGAGGGAACCATGGCTGAGTAGGCCAGTCTGGCACTACCAATACTCCTGAAGCATAGTCCTGCTTCATTTTTTTGCAGGCATCGACTGATGAGACAGAATGGAGGAAATGCATATACAAATATTCCACCCCAATGCAGCGAGAATGCATCGACCGCTGCTGCGCCAGGGTCTGGTTCCCATGAAACATATTTAGGCAACTGATGGTTTAGTCTAGATGCAAACAAATCAATATCTGGCATTCCATAATCGAGCAACCACATCATTAAATATGTCCTGATTCAACATCCATTCTATGTTATCATTGAATTGGCGTGACTTTGTGTCTGCCGCTATGTTGAATCTACCTGGTAAGTAGATTGCTGAAAGTCAAATGTTTTTGTCAATGCACCAGCTCCAGATGTGATTAGCCAATCTGTCACAGGATTCTGACTTGACTCCACCCATGTGATTAACATATGCCACTGCTGTAGTGTTGTCAATTTGAACCTGCACATGAAAGTGACTCTTTGCAGAGTAATAAGCTTTAGGCCCATAAAAGGTTCCCAAAACTCTAAATAATTGATCCCTCGTAATTGCAGAAGGGATATCTCGTCACTATTCCATCTGCCTCCACAACTGGAAGACATATCAGTAGCACCCCAACCTAGAGCACCAACATCAGTCTGTAAGACTATGGAAGGTGGTTCGGGGTGGAAGATTGCAACCTTCAGGTGGTCCACCCTGTTTCAACTAATGCAATCAACTCGACGTGTGCAAACGGAAGATCAAATAGAACAAGTTGTCCAACAACTTTAGGCTGTGCACACCACATGAAAGAAGAATAAGGTGATTCAACCAAAACTTCCCTGGAACCACTTGAGACATTTGTGATCCACCATTGTATTTCTGAAATGGCTTCAGCTGGTAATCCAATGGGCCTGTCAAAATGACCTGCATGTGACCTCAACACCTGTTCTTTTGCTCATTGTAATTGTTGATAATGCAGAGGTCCAAACTGCACAGCTGGAAAACCAGACACCACCTTACCAATTAAACTGGCCACCTGTCTAATTGAAGGTCATTGTTCACCAAGGAGCTTGATACAACCTTCAATTAACTGCTGCCTTTTATCACTGGGCAGAGTCACTAACATGTGATCTGAGTTAATGGTGAAGCCCAAGCAATCAATAATTTTAACTGGTGTTAATTTGGATTTATCTGGATGAATGATGAACACCAATTGCTCAAAAGTGAGTTTAACAACTGAAGCAGATGATTCAGCTGCATCCCGCGTCTTTCCAACAATTAAGATATTATCTAAATAGGCCATTACAACATGACCCTGAGCTCGGAGTAGCCCTAGAACAGGTTTTAACAATTTGGTAAACAATCTAGGAGCTGAGGTTAATCCATGAGGCAGTGCTTTGAATTGCCATACTGACTCATCCAGCTAAACTTCAAATACCTCCTATCATCACAATGAACAGATACTGAGTAATATGCATCTTTAAGATCTATGCTTGCCATATAACACCCTTTGGAAACCAGCTGTTTAACAGTGGAAAAAGTTTCCATTTTGAAACGTCTATACTGCACAAAAGGGTTCAGGCTCGTCAGGTCCAGAATGATTCTACATCCCCCATTCTTTTTAGACCTAGGAAATATATTTGATACAAACTGATGGGATTGATGAACCGACTTCTCAATAACCCCTTTTTTGCATAATATCTAAAGTTCTGCCTGTATCTGCATATTCTCTTCTTGTGAAAACACGATTGTTTGACGTGGGACATGCTGAGTGGGTGTACACACAGTAGGGCAGAATTCAATTTTAACCCCCTCTATACTGCCCAGCACAAAGAAATCTGATGTTGTCTCCTGCCATTGTTTGAGGAACAAGTGTAAACTGCCCCCAACTTTTAAAAAATATATATATATTTTTTAGAAGTACATTACATTTTAATGGTGCCTTTTTACAGGTTCCCAGAATTATTAAAACATTCTATGTACAACTTCCTTTTTTTAAAAAAAGAAATGAGAAAGAATGAAGTATTGAAGAGTAAAAAATAGTCTAGTGAGTGTAGTGTAAAGAAAGAAATAAGTGAGAATGTGAAGCAGAAAGGAGATTCTCACACGCCACAAGTCGATATATATTTTTTTTGTTCTTAATAATTTTTCACTCAAACCCAGAATTTTTAATTTTACAATGTTATTACACTCCCAACTTGAACATCTTTCCCACTTAATTTATTTTCCTCAGGAGAAAAATCTCTTACCTGCACATTTCCTGACAGCGCTTGTTGCCCCCGGCCCCTCGTAGGGAAATTCATCCTTCCCCGTGTGCCTGAGGCAGGCTGCCAGCTGCGTGTGTTCAGGAATGAACGGCTCGTCCCTTCACCAGCCCCTGCCATAGCACCCCGTCGATAGCGAAAAACCCTCCTGCCTATTTTGCTGCTAGTTTTAATGAGGCCCACAGTTTATTGCCTCCTCATCAAGTTCTTTGACTTGCTTTGCGAGGTCCTCCCCAAACAACAGATTAGGCAGTTGTACATTGGTCAGTTTGCAGAGTGCTGCAAATTTTGGGTGAATGGCTGGGCGTATGGCACTCTTTCTTATGCAGTACATTTCAAAATGTGCACTGCACAGGAGCCACAACGCATCCTGATGAACATCTATCATGTGCCCCTCGTCCACCGTTCTGGCGAACGCAGTGATTCCTGCTGCAAGCAACTTGAGAACCCTCTGGAGTTTTATCTCTTGTGCCCGCACTGCAACCCCCATTTGGCCCCACATGACATGGTTGACCACCGGCACCTTCAACAACCCACAGTTAGCTGGGTTTCATACCTCTTAGCAGTGTCATCTACTGCCAGCTCTTGGAGCTGATGGGCGAGCATATACTGCATGGAAGTTGCCAACTCCTCCCCCAATGGCTCCCCTGCTTCCCTGGGGATCGCAAACTTTGCAGCTAGGTTAGGTATTAAACCCTGTTGCCCTTCACCCTTTGGGGTCTGTTCAGCCACTGACTCGGCATCAGTATACCCCTGAACCCGCAAACCCTCCTCCTCCATGAGTGGGTAATCATGCAGCCCTATTCCAGGAGCTGCTGGCACAGGCTCTCCAACAGCCTGGCATGGACACCACTCCTCCTCCCAGAGTGCATCCTTATTGAGCATCCTCTGCAATAGGATCTCGATCTGGGAGAGCCGTGATCAAATGGACTCCCCTTGCGGAGGTGAAACCTCCAGGCCTGACTCTGGGTCAATGCGCCTAGCAGACTTTGCTGTGACCTTACACCCTACCAGCGTGGCAATGTTGCTGACAGGCAACGTATCTGCTGTCGCTAGCCCTCCTGCTGGCGACAGATTCGGTGAGCTAGGCGGGCACCCGCTACCCGCACTACCGCGGTGCTCCAAACCTTTAACAACGGGTCGCCTCGCCTTCACCTTTGCTGCTTTCTGCATCTTGAAAAGTTGTAATTCCTGAAATCACCCGCAAATGCAGAAAGCGACCTCCAGGCTGAGTTTTCCACTTACCTTGAGGTGTTTTAAACTTACCGCTGGAGGAGCTCTGCTGCTCCAACCGGTCACCTGCACCAATGCGTCTGACGTAACGATGCACGTGCGGCTGGACGGGTCTCTGGAAGTCTCTGGAATTCTCTGCCACAGAAGGTCATTGAGGCTAGTTCATTGGCTATATTCAAGAGGGTTGGATACGGCTCTTGTGGCTAAAGGAATCAGGGGGTATGGAGAGAAGGCAGGTACGGGATACTGAGTTGGATGATCAGCCATGATCATATTGAATGGCGGTGCAGGCTCGAAGGGCCGAATGGCCTACTCCTGCACCTATTTTTCTATGTTTCTATGTTCTTCACATAGTCACTCACGTGACTCCAAAGTAAAATCAAAGACCTTTCCCACCCTGGTTATGCCTTCTTTTCCCTGCTCCCATCCAGTAGAAGGTACAGATGCTTGAAAGTGCACACCACCACACACAGGAACACCTTTGTTCTGCACATGGTATCTTCCTCTTTGCTCTATCTAGTGACTTGGTTATATTAATGTATAGTATTATCTGATCTGTTTGAATAGCATGCAAAACAAAGCTTTTTGCTGTATTTTGGTAAATGTTACAATAATTTATCTAAACCTAAATGGTTATCCCTCCAGCAGTATACAAAAGGATATTTTTTTGTTTTTGAAGGGAATGGCCGCCAGGGTATTCTTCACTCTGTCCCTACACTTTTCCCTCATGGACCCCACCTACATTGTGCCAGATTCCAAGTTGTGACCACCTCACCGTGTCTCCTTACTATGACATTTTCATTCGTCATGATGATTCTGCAGTGTCCAGCAGCAACTCCGTTCCCTATCCCAGTCCGTCAGGAGCTGCAAAGATGAACCTCCCACACGTATAGTCCGTAGGGATACAGGACCTTTTCCTGACCTCACATCTTGCAGGAGGAACATATCACTGCCCCAACTGCTATACCTACTGCACTAAGACCAAAGAAGAGTCACACACAAAAAACAGCACTTATCATACCTTGGTACTCTTCCCCGTGCTCAGCCTCCTTGCAAATTCTCATGAGTCAAAACCTCAGCACTTACCATTAACAAAACACTGTGGCATCAGCACAACCTCTCCCAACATGGCCGCCCCAATTGGGAGTCGCTATTGTGTTTAATCTTGATGGCATTGAAGCTATTATAGCTATGACCATAGACAATACGTTAATATAATATTTTTTTGCAATGCTGCCACCATTGTCTGCTGTCCACTAGGACAATAATATATTTGCCAAGTATCCAGCAGATCTTATACATTAAAGCATGTAGCTTTTTGCATTAAATATTAAATATTTAATATATTATTCTATATATTACTAAGACTCTCATCTTCACCACTTCCTGTCTGCATTGTAATTAAATTTGCGCAAAAACAATCCCCCATAGTGCTACGGTTTTTCGCCACCTTACTCACCATTCGCTCTGTTGCAAGTCAAATAAGTTTTGTTTCAATCGGTGGAATAGTACAAAAGTTATGAAGGTTTTGAAGCTTCCCCTCCCCCACTCCCCTCCCTCCCCCACAGCCCCCAAACACCAAACCCCTCTCTCCCCCAACCCCCCTCCCCCACACCACCCCCTCCCCACACCCCCTTCCCCACACCCCCTCACACCCCCCTCCCCCACACACACCCTCCCCCATACCAGCCCCTTCCCCCACACTCCCCCCACACCCCCCCCTCCGCCACCCCCCTCCGCCATATCCCTCCCTCCCCCACTAATTTTCAAATGCTATTCAAAAAAAAGTACTTAAGAGGACTAAATGTTTAAAAAAGAACTGCAGATGCTGGAAAAATCGAAGGTGGACAAAGTATGCTGGAGAAATTCAGCGGGTGAGGCAGCGCCTATAGAGAGAAGGTATTGGCGATGTTTTGGGTTGAGATCCTTCTGCAGACTGAATAACAGTCTTGACCCAAAACGTCGCCAATTCCTTGTCTCTATGGATGCTGCCTCACCCGCTGAGTTTCTCCAGCATTTTTTGTCTGCTTAAGAGTACTAAATATGTTTTATAAACCAATGAATCCAATGGCAAAGGAACATTTGCATTTTTATTTCTTGCCTTCAAGCAATATGTTGTGATTGAAAGAGATCAGAAATCATAAAAAGTGCAAATTCCATTATATTATTAATTATGTAAGCAAATACAAATGTCGTATTAAATATTGTTAAAACAATTGTAAATGCTTTAAATGGTATCTGGCAGCTATTTGAACCATTAATTCATTTTGTACTTTAGTTTAGTTTAGTGACACAGCGTGGGAACAGGCCCTTGCCCACTGAGTCCGCACCAACCAGCGATCCCCTCACATTAACCCTATCCAACATGCACACTAGGGACAATTTACACCTATACCAGCCAATTAACCTACAAACATGTACGTCTTTAGAGTGTGGGAGGAAACCGGAGATCTCGGTGAAATCCCACGCGGTCACGGGGAGAATGTACAAACCCTATCCCACAGCACCCGTGGTCAGGACTGAACCCGGGTCTCTGGCGCTGCAAGCGCTGTAAAGCAGCAACTCTATCACTGCGCCACTGTGCCGCCTCAAATTGCTTCTTAAAACTTTTGGTTATACCGATTCTGGTAACTTCAGTAAAAAATTAAAACGAGATAAATATAGTTTGGACCTGCAGTTATTGAGTTAGTTATTTGTCTTTTCACAAAAATGGAGAGATCATTCAAAAATGCGGTCTAATGCAGCACCACGATACTAATTGTGAGTCTTGTAGTCATCTTGAAAGTTAAAATGGTTATAGTTGGATTATCGCTTCCAGAGCTGAATAGCACATTTACTAAAAGGCTTCAGTAAAATCAAAAAATTATTTTCAAAGAATGCACAATAGCAATCAAAATGCAGATGAAATTCAATTCATTGTAACCCTTATATTAAATGCAAACTGAATATGGTTTTAATTTTGTTTCAGTCCCATACCATCCCGTTGAAAGACTCAATAGCTCTGTTTAAGCTGCAGATATAACTTTTGAGAGATGGAACCATGTGTGTTCCCTGGGCCACATTGAATGTGTTGCTGTGCCCATCGCTTTGAGTAGGATTGAGCAGGCATATCTAGGAATACATTGTGGTTTTGGTGGAAGTATTTGCACTCAATCCACTTCAGACCATGATGGGATGGCAAACATAGATCAAGCAAACAATAATTCAAAGTAATCAACACAATGCATCACAAAAGAAATTTGTGGTTGACAAGCCTTTATCCTGAATCCTGCAACAGGAGAAATAGCAGTTCAACCCGAATACCAATCAGACGATTTAATGCATTTTTGATGTACATTTAAAAGATTGACACTTGGCCACAGATGTACATGTGTTGTGTTGTTTATTGCAAGGATATGGCCTGCAGTAAACCTATTATAACATATCATCGTGCAGAACTTCCTAACCTCAAATAGGAAAAATTCCATCACACATTGCACTCGGAGATGCATTATAGAAACAAATTGTACTTGGAATTGAAAAGTCACAGTCTTATTCTGTCTAAATTAATACCTGCCACAAGGCTAAGTGCGAGAGCACAGAACTTCCCGAGTGTTTTCACTGTATTATCAGCTTTGACACCGGGTTGGGATTTTGGCTGAAGCAACCTGATTTTGTATGAAAGTATGGCTGTAGGGTATATATAACTAAGCACTAAGGAAAGAAAGGAGGTCCCTTCCAGAGTCACCATATTGGGAGGAATGTCGGGTGCATTTATAAATGAAAAACAATATTTTTTTTAATCGATATTTACTCCATGTTCTACAAACCGGGATCCTCCCCAAAAACTGTGCAGTTTTTCAAAGGCCAAAATTCAACATGTATTTTGTTTTTATTTGATCCATAACCTCCAGGGACCTTAAACACAGCTTCACATGTGTGACTAGGTTGATATTCTCAGGGAGGTCAATGGCAGTCACCCTTAGCTTCCAAAATTCACTGTCCATCCTGCTAAATCCAAAAGATAGGCCACCTAAAGCAAGAGGCTGGGTTGTATCTCTCCCTCATTCACCCATTTAGATACTCAATGATAGCTGATAATTTAAATGTCTTAAGTGCTTTATTAAAGAAATGAACACATAAAGAGAGAAATAATGTTTCTATTGACTGATTACAAACCTATTCAGCACTTTGTGTGTTTTTTAATGCCTAACAGAACAAACATATTCTGCTCATTGCCTGAACGATTTGAAGCACTGATCAGTTTGCCACATATCACAACCCTAAAGGGGTAATCATGCAACAGTATATAAATCATTTAGGTTACAGTTCATAATCATTATCAATTGTTCTGTAGAGACCCACTGGCTGCATCCTCATTCCGCACCAACTCATCTCTGACATCAGGGTCTGCTCCAGCTGAGGTTGAGATGCAACCGAACACTGAACACACCTCTGGGTCCAGTGGCGTGTTCTTTGTTTTTCTGTCATCATGTTTTCAATTAAGTTTCTTTAAGTTTTTTATTAAAATATTTTTTTACCGTCTCTGACTATCAAAAACTTTTGGAAATACTTTTGGAATTAAAATTGGTACGTAGCAAAGATCAGCGGGAATCAAGAGGATTGGGTAATGTTTAAAGAACAACAGAAGATAACCAATAAGACAATACGGGGAGAAAAGATGAGGTACGAAGATAAGCTAGCGAAGAATATAAAGCAGGATAGTAAAAGCTTCTTTAGGTATGTGAAGACGAAAACATTAGTTAAGACCATAGTTGGACAATTGAAGACTGAAAAAGGTGAATTTATTGTGGGGAACAAAGAAATGGCAGATGAGTTGAACAGGTACTTTGGATCTGTCTTCACTAAGGAGAACACAAACAATCTTCCTGATATAGTAGTGGCCAGAGGATTTGCGGTGACGGGGGAACTGAAGGAAATCCACATTAGGCAGGAAATGGTGTTGGATAGACCGATTAGACTGAAGCATCCCAGGGTACTTAAGGAAGTGGCTCTAGAATTCATGGATGCATTGGTAATAATTTTCCAATGTTCTATAGATTCAGGATCAGTTCCTGTGGATCGGAGGGTAGCTAATGTTATCCCACTTTTTAAGAAAGGTGGAAGAGAGAAAACAGGGAATTATAGACCAGTTAGCCTGACATCGGTGGTGGAGAAGATGCTGGAGTCAATTATAAAAGATGAGATAGCTGAACATTTGGATAGCAGTAACAGGATCAGTCCGAGTCAGCATGGATTTATGAAGGGGAAATCATGCTTGACTAATCTTCTGGAATTTTTGAAGATGTAACTAGGAAAATGAACAAGGGATAGTCATTTGATGTAGTGTACCTGGACTTTCAGAAACCATTTGATAAGGTCCCACATAGGAGATTAGTGGGCAAAATTAGGGCACATGGTATTGGGGGGTAGAGTGTTGACATGGATAGAGAAGTGGTTGGCAGACAGGAAACAAAGAGTAGGGATTAACGGGTTCCTTTCAGAATGGCAGGCAGTGACTAGTGGGATACCGCACGGCTCGGTGCTGCGACCGCAGTTATTTACAATATACATCAATGATTTGGATGAAGGGATTCAAAGTAACATTAGCAAATTTGTAGATGACACAAAGCTGTGTGGCAGTGTGAACTGTGAGGAGGATGCCATGAGAATGCAGGGTGGTTTGGACAGGTTGGGGAAGTGGCCAGATGCATGGCAGGTAAAGTTTAATGCTGATAAATGTGAGGTTATCCACTTCGGTAGGAAAAACAAGAAGGCAAATCACTATCTAAATGGCGTCAAGTTGGGAAAAGGGGAAATACAATGGGATCTGGGAGTCCTTGTATATCAATCTATGAATGTAAGCATGCAGGTACAGCAGGAGGTGAAGAAAGCGAATGGTATGTTGGCCTTTATAACAAGAGGAATGGAATATAGGAGCAAAGAGGTCCTTCTGCAGTTGTACAGAGCCATAGTGAGACCACACCTGGAGTATTGTGTGCAGTTTTGGTCCCCTAATTTGAGGAAGGACATTCTTGCCATTGAGGGAGTGCAGCGTAGGTTTACAAGGTTAATTCCCAGGATGGCGGGGCTGTCATATGCTGAGAGAATGGAGCAGCTGGGCTTGTACAATCTGGAGTTTAGAAGGATGAGAGGATATCTCATGGAAACATATAAGATTGTTAAGGGTTTGGACACGCTAGAGGCAGGAAACATGTTCCTGATGTTGGATGAGTCCAGAACTAGTGGCCACAGTTTTAGAATAAGGAGTAAGCCATTTAGAACGGAGACGAGGAAACACTTTTTCTCACAGATGAGTCTGTGGAATTCTCTGCATCAGAGGGCGGTGGAGAAGGGTTCTCTGGATGCTTTCAAGGGAGAGCTAGATAGGGCTCTTAAAAATAGCAGTGTCAGGAGATATGGAAGGAAGGCAGGAACGGGGTACTGATTGGGGATGATCAGCCATGATCACATTCGAATGGCGGTGCTGGCTCGAAGGGCCAAATGGCCTACTCCTGCACCTATTGTCTATTGTCTATTGAATTGGCCTTTGACAGCGGGTATGTGACAATCCAATTAGATTAGTGTGGGTGCACACTATGGGTGCAGAGATTGGGAAGTGAGCTGGATGATCCAGTCAATTAAACTCTGATCCTGTCAAAAAAAACAAGATCTTTTCTGCTCTGCAAATCATCTTCTCACACCCCTCTTGCTTGTCCTCTCCACATTCATCTCCAACAAGAGCAATAATTCTTGAACTTCTTTGATGCTAAGGTTCAGACCATCTAATCATCTGCCTCTGTCAGTTCCATCTCTTCACCATGTCCACCTAATGCAACTTCCTGAAAGGTTTTCCACTATTCTAGAAACAAAGTCAAGCTTCTATATTATCTCCCCTATCTTCCATCCCTGAACCCACCCACACTATGAGATACATCTTCCTCTTCCTTGACTATGTCCATTGTGATGAAGTGCTTAGAGACAGGGCCGGCCTTAAGCCAATTGGAGCAATTGCACCCAATTGGGCCCCGCACCTAAGGGGGCCCCGTGCTAGATTAATCTACTCTTGGCTTGGGTAGATCTACCCAGGATGGAGGGGGAAAAGAGGGGTGGAGACATAGTAGAGGGGTACAGGGGGAAGAAAGGGGTAGACGGGGAGGGGGATGTTAGGGGGAATGGAGAAGGGGGAGTAGGGGAGGTGGGTTGTTCCCTCACAGTCCCGGGGCAGCGTTCCCGTCCCTCCAGTTGCCGTGCTTCACGCACACAGCCCCGGCTGCACCCCTCTCTCTCCCTGGGGAGATGCAGTGAACAATATAGGGAGGGCCGGGCCAGGCGTTGGAGCAACGTTTACAGACCTCGGCCGCAGCTCACACCTATCTGCCTGGACCCCAGCATCCTCTCCCGCCGTCGGCCCTCTCCCTCCCTTCCTTTCTTCCCTCTTCCCTCCCTCCTTCCTCTCTCTCTTTTCCCTTCTCTCCTTCCCTCATTCCTTCTTTCTCTCCTTCTCTCCCTCCCTTCCTTCTCCCCTTCCCTCCCCCCCTCCCCACAAACACATCACGCACAGACAACTAACACACAGACAACTCACACACACACACACACACACACACACACAACTAAGTTAAGTTGGGATAGAAGCCCAAAGGGTAGGATGGGACTGAAGCCCAAAATGTATTGCCTGGACAGGTTTTTCGCCAATTGTTATTGGTTTTCCAGGGTCTAGTTAATTAAATTACTTTTTAACTTTTTTAAAATTTCACTGTCACTAAAACAAGTGGTATTGTAACTATGTACTTTTCAGAGGTGATCTACACATTTTATTTGTTACTTGTAGGCTTACATTAGGTATGTTACAAAACTTACCTTTAGCGGCGCTACAGTTCTGCCGCTCCCCGTGTGCGCGACTTTGGCGCCTTTCAGAGGGGGGCGGGCTTAAAGTGCCATTTTTCTTCAGACTGGGCAAATCGATCAATGTTGGGCGATTTCGTTGCGGAAGAAAAATCGCTCCGACATTTCATTAATGAAGGTATTTTTAAATTACGCTAGATTATTTATTATCTAGAGTAATTTAAAAATCACCTTCAAAAGCCGTGAGTGCCGATAACGGGAAGGATTTTGCATAGGGGAGAAAAAAAGGGACACAGTTTATTTATATATTAAAAGTGGGTTTTTATGGAGGCTTTAATAATATTTTCATGTTGCGAAATGGGGTCCAAAAAAAATGTATGAAATGGCTGTATTTTTCATACCAACTTCACAGCAAACCACAGCATTCCAATCCACCGCATTCCACTAAAACCCACTCGCTAGTTGATTTAAATAGCCATTAATTTACAGGCATTAAACACTACATTCCTTCCATTTGGCCCAGAAATTCATGAAAATGAGATTTAAAAATTATGTTATATTGTGGATTATTGTGTGAATGTTATTTGGACACTTAGACAATTTTAAAAAAAGTTTATCTTTTCTTAAGAAATGGATAGATGTTTAGATCTACTCATTGAATTTTGTAATTAGCTACAATTAGATAACTAACTAATTATATGCTTTAATTTCTGGTCATCCAAGTAAGATTGTTTCGTATTTGTTTCAGAATGCTTCAATCTATAATAACTGGAAATTTCATTGAGGTCTCTTAATTTTTAACAAAGTTATGGGCTTTTAATGGTTCTAGATCACAGCTTTTGAGTTAAGTCAATTGAAAGGCAATGGGGAGCAAGATGCTAATTTCCGAGTATGAAAATGGTCATAACTTTCTTAATACTGAAGATATGAAAGTGAATTAGGGATAAATTGCAGACTTGATTTTTAAGATCTCAAAATTTTGTAACATTGCTACTTACATGTATGTAATTTTATATTATATTGTAGCTTAGATCTGTTTGGTCCATTAACTCGCATGTACATTTTAAGCGCACATTTTGACTACTTTCCATTCTACCATAGAGATATAAAGTCTATAATAGACTTTATTTATATTTCTATGATTCTACAGACCTTGGCTGGGAACCTGGGCTCGCCAAAATTGTTCCCAATTGGGCCCCGCACCTCCTAAGGCCGGCCCTGCTTAGAGAAGTTGGTTATGATGCATATCAACTCCTTCCTTAGTAAGGATCTGCCCACATTGACCTTCTGCCACAACAGGTTGACAGTGGATTAGATCTCACTGACTCTCCACACTGCAAGGACCTTAATCAAGATGATTTGGTAATAACATTTCCTCTTTAATGACCATCAGCACAACCTCAAGGTTGTGTGCACAGTCCACCCTGTCTATATCTATGACTGCAAAACCTGATGAGGCATCTTTAAGTTTACAAACAATACTGGGTTGTTGGATGAATAAGAGGCAAAGATAATTCAGCATTGTAGAGGGATATCAATAATCTTGTTGAGTATTAAATTAATTTAAAGCCTCTTTTTGTTAGGAAAACTCACATGGTGACATTTTTGTAAACATGTATGAAGGGCAAGTACTCTTTCTCCTTTTTGTTTTTGTCCACCCATCATGTATGGTATTTTCCAATAATAAACACAATTAAGGCTATGAACTGCTCTAAGATTCTCAGAGATATTTAAAAATAGTCATAAGGCCTTTAACAGCAGCACGTTCAAGAGCTAAAGTTTTTTTTTTAATGTAATATCTTAATGCATATTTATAAGCATTCAAAGATGAAAGCTTTTATATTTCTGAGGGGGGTGAGGTTCATTTTTTTGGGGGGAGGTTCATATACTTGTGTATATGCCATCTTTTTACTGCAAACATGTAAAACATATAATTTGAAGGAGGATTAACACAGTGTCTGATCCATGAATGTGTTGCTAATTGGTCAATATAACAGAACTGGACTGCAATTACTTTCTATGTGAACTCCTTTGAAAGTCAGTGTTCCATGGTTGTTGACTGTTTTAATTCCAGTTTAAAAATGACCCAACTGGAGTCTAGGTTTACAGGATTAGCTTGGGGAGAAGTTCAGTACTGAAAGTGGGCTTGGACTGTGTCTGTGTCAAATGGTGCTTAATTGCATACACACTCTGAACATTTGCTTTGCTACATGATGATGCTGGGTGCTCACATTGATGGTATCATTGAGCTTTGTCCCTCCTCCTTACAAATCTGTTCCCAGAACTTCAGAGCATGATACATAGATTAGACATAACAGCAGCAATTTAATTTCAGAATCTGCTGACGATACAAAGGTAGGTGGAGGGGCAGATAGTGTTGAGGAAGCAGGTAGTCTGCAGACGGACCTGGTCAGGTTGGGAGAGTGGGCAAAGAAATAGCAATTAGAATACAGCGTGGCAAAATGTACTGTCATGCACTTTGGTAGAAGGAATAAGAGGTGTACTGTAGGTTACTTTCTAAATGGGGAGAGGATTCGGAAATCAGAGGTGCAAAGAGACTTGGGACAGTTGGTGCTGGATTCCCAAAAGGTTAATTTGCTGGTTGAATCAGTGGTAAGGAAGGCAGATACAGAACTAGCATTCATTTTGAGGGGACGAGAATATAAAAACAAAGATGTAATGTTGAGACTTTATCAGATGCTTATGAGGTTGCGTTTGGGATATTGTGAGCAGTTTTGGGCCCTCTATTTAACTAAGGATGTATTGAATTGAAATGAATACTTTATTGTCACGTGTGACAAGTCACAGTGAAATTCATTGCTTGCATATCCAAGGAATACAAAGAGTTGCCCATAAAGGGTGCTTACAAATTTACAAAGTACCCCCTGCATCAGGTCCCCCTTTGTTCTCCTCCCCCTTTCCCCTCCTCCTCCTCACGGCAGTCCCCCGGGTGGTCCATTGTCCATTGTTCTTCCTCCTCCCTCATGGCAGCCTCCCCATGCCGGGTCCCCCTTTGTTCTTTCCCCTAGCAGCAACATCCTTACTTACACATGTCAGTTCTCATCCGTCTGTCGGCGGCATCATCGACCGCCACACTGACCTCTCCATTATCGCCGCCAGGCCTTCTCTGGGCACCTCCATGGCGCCGACGCAGATCCCAGCCGTGTGCTCCACAGACAAAGTGGCCCTTGGCTGTGGGCTTTGTTAACTTGAGAGTCTCCACCGACCCACGAGGCCCGAGCTCTGACCTGCGAGGCTCCAACCTGCGAGGCTCTGACCCACTCCGGCCTCGGCTTCTCAGCGGCACCTCCGGAAAGTGTTTGCCACAGCGACATCTCCAGAAGGCAGAAGATGAGCAGACTTTGGAGAGGGTCCAGGGGAAGTTTATGAGAACTTTTGGGATAATGTATGAGTATTTGAAGGCTCTAGGCTTGTACTCGCTGGAGTTTAGAAGAATGACGGGGGATCTTATTGAAACCAACTGAATATTGAAATGCCTAGAGTAGATGTGAAGGAATGAATCCAATAATGGACGAGTCTAGAATTAAAGGATATACTTTCAGAATGGAGATGAGAAATAATTTATTTAGCCAGAGAGTGGTCAATCTGGGGAATTCTTTGCTACAGGTGACAATGGAGGTCAAGACATTTGGAATTCTTAAGGTGAAGATTGATAGGTTCTTGAGTAGGAAGGGCATAAAATGTTATGGGGAGAAGGCAGGAGAATGGGGTTGAGAGGGAAAAATAGTTCAGCCATGATTGAACAGGCCTACTTTTTCTCCTGTCTTATGGTCGTATGGTTTTACTCGCTCTGCTCCAGTATTATAGGAAGTGATGATAGTGTAACGTCTGGTCAAAGCCCTGTGTAATGTTGGTGCTAGATCCGTGAATGCTCCTCAACATTACCTCTGAATCTTGGCAAGCCCGGCTCAGCATTTACTGAGCAGTACTGTAGACATCTTCTGTAGACTCCCACTAAAGTTCTCAATTTTATGCTCTGCAGCAGCCCTTGTCCCTAATGTGAGAAGAAAAAAAGTTTATGGTGGAGGCAGTACCTCTCACATTTAAGAAGGAGCTAGATGAAAACTTGAATCACGGATGCATAGAGGGCAACAGGCTACAGTACAAACTGTACGACTTCAATTAGCATAGATGGATACTTGCTAATAAGCATGGACATTGTGAGCCAAGGAACCAGTTTCCATGTTAAATTACACCAAATCACAAGGTGCATTCTTCGGCATGGAAGAAGTGCCTGTGTCCATCTTCTGCAGGTTCTAAGATTGTATCTTCTCATTTTCACCAAGGCCACAGTACAGCATTAAAAAGGATCATGCATATTTTAATTTGCGACGGTAACTTCAAGAGATGCTGCATGCTCATGTTATTGGCCATTTGAAAGATTGTGCAGCAATCATCGGTCCAGTTAGTTATGACTACCTATGATGATCATATAAATGATCAATTAGAACAAGGCTATTGTGCTCGCTACATTGAAAGGAATGCATGCTGGTTCGTCCAGCATCAAACGCCTCATGCCTGCTTTTGGGAGCTAATCAATTTAAATATCCTTCTTGCCTACGCTGAAATTTTTAGGGCTTTTATGGTTTCTGTACTGAAATGAGCACAAATGAGCTTTTTACATGGCAGATGATGCAATTCCCAGAAAATGGCATTCTGTTATGGTAGATAAATGCCTGTCCACATGCATTAAGGTGGTGGAACCTGGAAGAAAGATTTTCTCACATTCATTTCCTCGGATTGAATATGAATCTGAATTTTAGCTGGCACACATTGTTCAAGTGAAAAAAATATACTGCACAAATATTGTTAGCACTGCTATAAATTCTGATTTCTCTTGTTTAAGCATCTTTTTGGCCTTATGCCTCTGTATATCTGCAGCAGCCATTCATTGCCCTACATTCTATGCTATCCCCTAGAGCATTCTCTATAAGATAAACAGTTAACATGTCAGATTGGAGACTCTTAATGATCGCAAAGTAAAGGATCCCCTCGGAATAGTTGAAGAATAGCAGGACAAAGCCAGGGAATTAATAGTGGGAAGTAATGGTAGAAATTATAAATGTTACGTTATAAAAGCTCTCACAGTAGATAATCCTAAAAAAATATATAATGAAGATGTGTTGCATTTGAGGCAGTACAGAGAGCCTATGTGTAGGTAAAAACTGCAGAAGCTAATTTAAACCGATGATAGACAGCAAAAGCTGTCGTATCTCAGCAGGTCAAACAGCATCTCTGAAGAAAAAGAATAGATTATGTTTCGGGAAGTGGCTCTTCTTCAGACTGAGAGTCAGGGGAAATGGAAACGAGATATGGATGGTGATGTAGTGAGATATAAAACAAATGCATGAAAGATATGCAAAAAGTTACAATGATAAAGGAAACAGGCCATTGTTAGCTGTGTGCTAGATGAAAACGAGTACAGACAATGAGACTCAACTAGACGACTTTGAAGCTGGTACGACTTGGGCAAGGGAGGAATGGAGAGAGAGAGGGGATGCAAAGGTTACTTGAAGTTAGAGAAATCAATATTAATACCACTGGGTTGTAAGCTGCCTAAGCGAAATATGAGATTCGGTTCCTCCCATTTCTGTTTGGCCTCACTCTGACAATGGAGGAGGCCTAGGTCAGTGTGGGAATGGAAAGGAAAATTAAAGTGTTTGGCAACCAGGAGATCAGGTACGACCATGCAGACTGAGCAAATTGTGTAGGTTAAATGGCCTCTGAAAATTGCCCCTAGTGTGTAGGGAGTGGGAAAGTGAGAATAGTGTGAGAGGAAGTGAGAGGAGAGGAAAGTGAGAGGAAAGTGAACTAGTGTGAACAGGTGATCAGTGAGCAGCATGGACTGGGTTTACCAAAGGGTCAATTTCCATGCTGTATCTCTAAGACAGGAAGCCACAGATTTTGTATATTACAGTGGTAGTTCAGAGTTAGCTGACATCACTCAGGGCTGTCTGAGACAGCAGAGAGTTATACCTTCAGCATATATGTTTAAAAGCTGATAGAAACCTAAATAATTTAATCACACAATACAAACCCTGTCAGTGTATTGTAATCTTGATGAGTTATTAAATCATGCACTCATGGACAGGTTTGTGTGTGGTCCAAGAACAAAGGGATCCCATTCAACCTGTGAGGTGAAAACTGTCTTACCTTTGATTTGATGTGTAGAATTGAAACTTTCTTGGAGATGGCCGTCAAAACCACCCTGGAATTTTCTTCTACGCCAGCCACAAATGTAATGATAAAGACAAAGGATGAAGTTTTAATCCAGAAAAAAGGACCACAAATGAAACCACCTATTGATACGGATGAATAGGTAGGCATTTCACATGCACCTGTTCTTTTATAGAGTCAAAATTTTAATCCTGTCAGAAGTAAGGCCATAGAGCAGCGGTGTAGAACAAAACACACCACAATGGACAGGAGTGTGATCTTGAATGAAAAATCAATATAGGGAGTGTGACTTTTTCGTAAGATGTCACTGAAAGAAAAACTGCACGTTATTACAATCACTGCAGATACTGTAGTTACTCAGTGGAGCAAGGATGCTACAAGCACAATCATGCAAGACAGCAAGACTTTCAGTTTGACTTGATTGACAGAAATCCAATAGAGATGCAAATTGATATGGTGCCAGACTGTTCCATTATGGGAAGCAGTTCAGTTACCTATTCTCAATGAAGAACAAGATCAGCCTTAAGAGTTATTTAAGACAAGTTTTGAAAGGCTTGGGACAGGTGTAAGGCACAGTATGCAACAATAAGTCACCCATTCTTGTGTCAGACTACACCAAATTTAGCTTAGTTTAGTTTAGTTTATTATTGTCACTTGTACCGAGGTACAGTGATAGACTTTTGTTTGCGTGCAATCCAGTCAAAGAAAAGACTATACATGATTACAGTCAAGTTGTCCACAGTGTACAGATACATGATAAAAGGTACAGCATTTAGTGCAAGATAAAGTCCATTAAAGTCTGATTACAGATAGTTTAAAGGTCTCCAATGAGGTCGATGGAGGGTCAGGACTGCAGTCTTGAAGATGAGAATACCGTTTTATTGCCTGATTACAGCTGCGAGGTTTCAGTTTTGGGAAATGATTATCATGCAAAATTGAAACTCAGTTAAAAGGTGCGTGGGCATGCCAAAGTTATGTTCTGCAACACTGTTTTTGCACAATAATCACCTGATACAGCTAAAACAGATGTAAAACTGCCAAAAATTAAGCAAAGAAGAACTATTGGTGGAATTCAGCATATGTGAAAGCAAAAGGACAATTGATGTTTCAGGTTGCGACATGCATCAGGATGTCTGAAATTTAATGTCAGTTCCTTGTTGCTTGAAGAACCAAGTGAAGAAGAGGTTGAGAAATTGGAGAAAAAAAATTGGGGGGGTCAAATTAGACCACTTCATTCACATACTGAAAACATTAAGGTTATGAGCTGACTACAAGATAACATTGACTTAGACAGTACATGATGAATTACATTCTTCAACTTCCCTGAATTTCTATTTGCAGGTGATGGGATCACAAAAATTGCACTGTGCACACTTATGACCAGGTAAAGAAGAATGGGAAACTCAAACAACAGTCAATATGCATCTACATTAAATTGTATGCAGTTAGATTCTCAATAAAAATACGCCAGCCCAACCTCACAGACTCACAGAGTCATAGAGTCCCAGGAAAACACAGTGCATTAATCTAGTGAGTCTGCACTGCAATGGGCAGTGGGCAGGTGCTATAGACCTGGAAAAGGCTCCAGGAGTAAACCTCAAGAAAATCCGGAGTCGGTGTCTACAACCTCGCTCTGACAGCTCCTGCGACGGCGCTGGTGCCAAACTGTAATGGCCCTGTTGTTCCTTTGGATCGATTAGCGACGTGGAGAGGGGGAACGTGCTGCATGGCCATCAGCCAGTCCTCCATATGACATTGCCCAGGCTTGCACCCGACCAGGATGCATCACCCATGGTCAGTCATGACCAAGGGGTGCCTACTGCATTGCCCTATACAAAATTTTACAGAATATTGCCATTTTTGTGTGCAGTGAAGATAATGGCTAATGAAGCGATCAGGTAGATACTATATAAGGCAATGCACTTTGCCTGATGTTAAAACCATTTATGGCATTGCAAGTAGAGCCCACCCAACTGAGATCTAGTAATGGGATGAGCATTAAGGATAAGAACAGTCAAAGCATCTGAAAATAAATACCTGAAAGACTTCAACACTTCAGTGTAACTCTGATTTGAGTGGTCCAATTTCCTCAAAAAACATGTTTTCCAATTTCCCAACCTTAATTGCATTTCTTCCACCGCTTGCATATTGCTTCTGTGCACTCCTGATGCATGGCCTTGTGGTCCTCATTATCATTCTTCTTGATGGACCAGAGACAGCCAAGAGTCAAAGGAGATGTTGTGTTTTATCAAAGAGGTTTCAAGTGTGTCAAGATTCAAGAGAGAGTCAGGAGTGATATATTGTCATATGTACCAAAACAGAACAATGACTTTCTTACAACAGCACAACAGGTTTGTAAACACAGTATTAATTTGAGCACATCAAATAAATTATTCCTTATCCTGCATGGAATGTGAAGGATTTTGCAGAGATAACAACGGTGAGAGTTTTTAAGTTGCCAGTTAGGGCAGATCTCAGGGTAGCCCATCGACTGTGGGTATTTTGGAGCTCCAGTAGATTGGGCGCTGGCATATTATTTATGGGATGCTCTCTGAGCAGAGCTGTCTTGTATGGCTCTACTGTTGCTTCTATATTGGGACAAGATTGACAAGATAATAGAGTGGATGAAACTATGGTCAGCCCAGCTGTTACTGGGGTCGGTCATAGTGATGGTTTCTCATTCAGAAGATGAATTAATCTACCAATGCTTAGACTAGAGCCTTGGAACGGGCCCTCTGCTTGGACTAGGGCCTCTGCTGAAACAGATTGTTTTATGTTATACTGAAGCCATGCTCCAATCATTTTGTCAAGGAGCCCTCCGGAGATAGTTTTTGTTACTTCATCCTTACTGACTATGGATAGCCAGAGCCTTTTACACCCCTTCCCACCCTGGCTTTGCCCAGGAGGAGATATTTGACTCCATTTGGTGTGTAGAATACACCTTTTTCAACATTGAATGGAAGCCCTCCTTGGTTTGTCTGAAGTTTCTACAGTTGTTCTATATGCACTAATGACCATAGCATATTGGTTGTATGTTAGAAGGTGTCAATGGATCATAGGCCATTCTGTAATTCCACAGGAGGAGTTGCTGAGATACCAGACTAGCTCTTTCTTAATGGTGAAGTTGGTATTCCACTTCCAGTTTGTCCCTCCAAAAGGAAGTATTTTAACCACTTGCATTTTAAGCTGGTCATCTCCCCCTCAATGTTTCTCACTCAGAGGCAATTTCAATGTAGAATTGTCTGGGTTCCTGAGCTGTGACAACAAAGCAGTGTTCTGATCAGCTGCTGTTGGGACTGTCCATAATGGCCTTGACATTGCACGCCCTGAACTCATGTGGTAAACTGGATGTTGCCTGTGCATGGTTTATTTTAATGTAGCCATTGCACATTAACTAGTACACAATCTGTGCAGTGCAAGGTCTTGATGAATTGGTGAGGCGAAGCAAGGGGACTGGAAACCAGTCTGATGAAGCATCAAGAAGAACCAGGCTGCTCAGACCACCATGCCACTGGTGCCCATGAAGTGCTCATGAATACCTCTGGGTCTGATGAAGGGTTTTGACCCAAAACATCATGTATCCATAATCTCCAGAGATGCTGCCTGAGCTGTTGAGTTACTCCAGCACTTTGTGTCCATTCATGAATACCAATTCTATTTTGTGTCATGTGATCTACATTGTTCCTTGCCTTGGCAATGCAATTGTTCATCAATGGACTCAGTGCTGCACCTTTGCCAACATAGTGAATGCAACCATTTCAGTGGGCTGGCAACTCCTCCTCTTTGGTCAATGGGTTACCTTGCTTTCTGCTGGATGTGATAAAAAGCTTCTGTCTCTTTCTCTCTCTCCATATTCCAGAGTTAACTCTACAAGATAAGCTCAACAAGCTCAGAACATGGCCAAGTAGGCAACCTTATACACAAGTCATTGGGCTGAGCAGAGCAGCACGGTCTAACAAAAGGGAAAGGGAGAGGCAGCACCCTGCATCACATCTGGCAGAATGTGATGAGACCATAGGATGTGGGTGATCTGTCAACAGAAGGAGCAGGGCCTGCCAATCATCAGCAATGACCCAAGGTCACTGCACAGGTCAGGGTGCAGTACGGAGACCTGAATGCTGAGTGGCCACACCTCTCCATTCAATGGCAGTCCTTACGTGCAGACTGTTTCACACTGAGCCATGATTCTTTGCTGCATTGCCAGAGTTTGCACCAGACTCCCTTTACTCCAGTGTACAGTCCTAGTGAGCATCATTATATTACAGTACAGCATTATTCTGAGAGTGTTCAGATTGGAGCAATAACTTTGCTGTAATGTATCAGTCATCTGCAGTGTAGCCACCAAGCGAGATACTGGTGTAAAACTGGAGCAGAACTAAAGCAAGGGATCAGTTGTTATCATTTAATGTATCCATTCATTGGGGTCTGAAATGTTTCCTCACTGTCTCTCCTCTACTTGTTATTATCTAAAATTGTGATGAACTTACATCCTTGTCTGGGTGGCATCCGGAGAGAACCACAGGGCTTCAGCACCGGTCTCCCCGAAACCCCAGAAAAAAACTCTAACTTTGACTTTGGAGTGTGGGAGGAAACCGAAGATCTCGGAGAAAGACCACGCAGGTCACGGGGAGAACGAACAAACTCTGTAGTTGGGATCATAATGTTTATGGTTAAAATCAAAGAATTGCTTGTAGTAGACAAGCAAAAATCCTTATGGGTAGTTCAGTGTGGGGGTGAAACCATTTAAATCCCTGATCACTATGAACAGTTTCCATCTGCCTACTACACAAACCTATGCATGGAAATCGATTTGATATAACATGTAAGAAGAGTTAATAAAAGTATAAGTTGAATGGGAAATTAGTCATCAACTGAGACCAAGGAACTCTCACCAGGGCCTCCTTTTACAGTCGGCATCGGTATGGTGGGCTGAAGGCCCTTTTTTTATGCCACATGACTGATATTCAATGTCAGGCACACAATTTACTTAAAATAATTAATTTCAACAGTGAGATCTCAAATTAGTTAAATAACTCATGTTTAGCAAATTCACCAGGCTATGTTGTGGACTAGCACCTCAAAAAAATCATTATCACGGAGCCAATGTACAATCAGAGCACAAGAATGAAGAACAATACATGTTTGGCACATGCAAACCGCCAGATGGGGAGGAAAACCTCTGCAAAGACTGGCGTGCTTGAAGAGAGAATGTAATGGAGATCTGCAATATACGTTTGGATCATCTACCCTGAGGCCAGTATCAGTGCTGGGATGGGAGTGGATTTTGGTTTAGCTAAGGATTTCAGACAAGGATCATGCCCAAACTAAAGGACAGATTGGGTTGAAAATACTGTCAAGGATCAGTGAGAGTTTGAGGGGAGAGGGTTTAGGCTTTGAAACTAAGAGTAGGTGCAATGGATGTGGGAACAGGAAAAAAAGTGACAATGGGGGAAAGTTAAGCTGACCAAAACACTGTCCAGCTGTTCCAGATT
The DNA here is from genome assembly GCA_963514005.1 of Raja brachyura. The sequence continues at coordinate 71,461,636 of OY740782.1, forward strand.
GATGTTTGCGATGACAATAGTCAAGCTTGTCTTTCTTGAATGCTTCCAGAATTGTTGCTGGCTGGATCAGGTTAAGGCAATCTTAGAAGGGTGGGAGTGAGAGAAGAGATGGTGGGAGTTTCAAACACGCAAATTCATAGAATCTAACCCTGTTCCAGCAAAGATAAAGGAGGAAATTACTTTTTTTTAAACTTAATACGACCAGTAGCAAATTTCTGAGTGGATATAAATGGAAATTTTCCCTGCAATCTATTGGGGCGTTATGAAACTTAAGGTCAGACTCTGGGCAGAGCTGTCCTTAAAACATAACATTACATTTTAGTCACAGTAAAACAACATTACTGCCAAGACTTTATTCTTTTTATGCCATCACTTGTTTTTTTTTAACGATAAAGATTTTAATCTGGAATCTGTGCCTTTTGTTAATTTTCCCACTGATTTATTTTTCTTCACATTTCTTTAATTGATTGTTTTTTATTGGAACTTATCACTGTAAAATATGGAAATAAATGAACAGTGATCTCAACAAAATGTCACATCATAAATAGTTCCATTGCCTTGCTGGCGTACAGTGATCCTTTTTAACAGCTGCTTTGATTTAATTTAAATGTTATTATAATTTAGTGCCTAACCCCACGAGATGACCCAGAGTTTAAAGAGAAAGGTCCTTTTTCACTCCCTAGTTTGTGTTGGATTTCATTTTGAATATTTCATAGTGATTCAAGTGTGGTTGACTCTTTTCCAGGATGGTTACATCATGCTGTCAAACTGTCAATTGCTACAGTCATACTGGCACCTTGACATCCACTTAACTGGGGTGAAGTGACTGGTAGCTAGGCTGGTGCAGAGCACTTTAAAATGCATGTTAAAAACTAATTGCCCTGATTTGTATTCAAATATGCACAGTTCCTTTTAAGAAAAGCAAAACAGCATAAAGATTCAATTTTCAACCCATTTTAAAAACCTGACACAGAGTTCTGGATCTTTTAAATTGAAGAATAAACTGAAAAGAAGCATAAGCATTATTTCGTATTGTAACAGTTGATATATGATAAAAAAACATTCAGCATAGATCTGAAGTTTAATACCATAGTAAGGATTAGACACCCCATAAATTCTCTGTAAATGATTTCTACGGAGCAAACAACCAGAAAAACAGTGTTCCTTCTGCAGAATATGTTGCCATAAAATAGTCAAATGTGTTACTATGTCCAAGTGCCAATGAAAGCTTTCAATTGGAGATCATCTAAATCACATTACTCAGTGGAAATCAAAATTTAGACTGTATGATGTGAAGATTTGACATTGTTTGCAAATTATCCATGAAGCAATGCAAAGAAATAGCTAAAATGTGTTTGTGTTTTTTCCCCTTGTTTTCTGCTTGTCTTCCTGGTAGATAGTGAGATGCTCAGCCACCAACCTGCAATACACCTTTATTAACCAATACAAGATTTGCTCCACACAAAGCCATTAGTAATCCTGTCCACAAGTGTTAGCGGAATATGAGTGCCATGAGTATCTAACCAATTTTAACCAGAGGCTGGGTCGAGAGTATATTCGGATTAAAAGCCAAATTTCTCCAACAGAATTCAGCTGTTCTAATGCATTAATAGAGCTAAGTAGTATTTATTCTGCCTGTAATGTTGAATCCAAGAAATTAGAATTAAGTTAGAAATCCCTGAGATGTCAAATATTGGCTATTTCAAAATAATGAGCAGTAATTTCATTGGCAGAAATTCACTTTCCCCTCTCTCTCCCTCGTTTTCCAGTACTGCATGTCGAGAGTTCACTGTTACAACTACTTTCTTATTATCATTGAATGCTTTCTGATTGACCTATAGCTGTAATAGTCAAGTTTTGACAGGCAGACACTGCAAGGTTGTCTGGTTAATCCAGACAATCTGCAGACTGAAGAAGAAGGGCTTGTCTAGGAACAGTCCTCTGAGCTATACCCAGTGCCTGCAGGAAGATATTGTCAGTCTATAGGACAAGGAGTTATTTCAAAGGTCACTGTCTGAGACAGAAAGTGTCAGAGAGTCAAGGATTTCAAGAAGAAACTGGATAATAGAGAATCATTTACAAAGGCAGAACAAAATCTGGGTAGGTAGCAAGAAATTAGGAAGAAGGAATAGGCCAAAACAAAATAAATTAATGGCATTAGTATATGGTATCTATTTTTACAATTTTAAATGATCCAGCGGTTTTATTTCTTCTCTTATAATGGATCTTATTCTTCGCAAGGCAGAAAATCTGTTATTTTTGTTATGCAGATTAATGGATCTATTTGTGCAGTTAACTCATTTAAAATAAATGGCTGTGTTAAATACTACACGTTAACATTTAGTACATCCTTATTACACTGGAATTTCATTTATTCTATTTCAACTTTGGGAAATAAAGGTAGGTTTTAATTTATTAACTGCAATGACCATTAGCAGCATGTTTTAAAATTAAATCAAAGATTATCTTCAAATATGGCACACACATAGCAATTTTCAACATTGAGAATAGTTTTTGGAGAAAAATGCAGTTAATACTCTGAATAATATTTTGCATTCATTTTATTTTCTTAGATGCACTGACACCATCTCCGCACTGTGATTTCAAAGGATGAACTTGTTTAAAAAGGTAGTGATTCTATTCACATGGCAATGATTCTTACAATTTTACAAATAGAGGAGACTACAGCAAACAAAGAGGCTCAGTGTGTTGATATAAATTGCTTGATAGCTATCAGATAATTTATAGTCTGCTCCAAGACGATCCCTTCCTTGAGATGTTCTCATTGTTATTTTAATTGATGTTGTGATGCTCATTCCCTATTCTCCCTCAGTTTATTTGTTCTTCTCATTATGGTTATATGATTATGGAAACCTCCAGACTGTGAATGTCATCTGCCTATGGTGGCAGCTCAGCATAATGCTGCACGGCATTTGACAATGTGCTGGTGGACATACACACCTGGCCCAGTTTAGTGAGATGATGGCCTGGAATTTCTCTTTGTGCTTTGTGATCTAAATCTTCCTAATGTAAGAAATCAATGGACAGCCATTAAACATAATGAAAAGGGATCTGCCTCTCTCCATCTTTGTGAAAGATGGAAACAACCAAATAAAGAGAGGGGAATAAGAAGGATATAAAAACAACAGAAAGGGAAAAGAGAAAGGCGAAGGAGTTTGTTATCAGTCCTGAATAATGGTCTGGATATAAAAAGAGAAGTGATATGTGGTGCTATGGACTTGGTAAAATAAATAATGTCAGGAATTCAAATTAGATAGAGAATAGAGGATAAAAATGTGTGTGATATATTATTAGATTATTTGCCTTTCTTTAAAGAATAATTATAGTGACAAAGATCAACTTGTGAGAAGCTTTTCAAAACCAATCATCTATGCAGTGAGCGGAAAAAAAAATGGGCTGAAACTGTAATTAATGAAGAGATATCAACCTTCCCTTCGCTACATCAGCAGTGAAGCTGGGAAAAGGCAGACATGGGCTGGAAATAAATTGTCACAAGGAGAGACGGAGGCAGGCAGAACCAGAAGCTAATTGGTTCCAGTTTAAAATAAACAGTCATAAAGCCTGAAGGCTCCTGCGTGGTTAAAGTAATGAAATGTTGACACTTTCTACCACTGAATATACATTTTTTAATAAAAAAACATGCACACCCAACCATTCATGGAAAATATTCCCATATTACTGTTGTTTTTGAATTAGCAGCATCGCTTTTACACTTGACAATTAAGTGCAACCTGATGTATAGACACAGCATCGTCCTGTTAATGTTAACTCAAGAATTTGAGCAGTGTCACGTAGTGAAAACACTGAGGAAAACCCAGTTGTGCGTGATTAAAGCAAAGAATTTCAGAGCCAGCTAATTATTACACCCAATCACAGGGAAGAATGGTATAAAGGACATGTTCATTTACACTTAATGTCACCTGTAGAGGGTGATGAATATATAAAGGATAAAGTCCTTTCCATAAGGAAAACATTGTGTGGCAATGGTTGATGTGTAGAATTCCCTCACAGCTTTAAGCAGCAGCTAAGACACTACTGCCCCCTGTCGACATGTTCTACACACTGAGGAATGCAAAGGCTCACAGCACATGGAACCGTGCTTTGCTCTCTTCACAAGACACTTTGGCGACTGACCTTGGCAATTAAAATATAAAATATCAAAGCTGTGCATCAAGTCCTTCTAAGGAAATGTGATACCAGGGAAACTTGGTGACATGAAAAAATGCTATCTACATTAGCAGAGTTCTATTGGGGAAAAAAAACTTTCTGGGGATTGAGATGGACAGACAATGTAGATAACATTGATAAGCAGCTGATGTTGATGTCTAATTTCTCTGCATTAACTGCCTATCAAAACTCTAATGTTAAAACAAATGACGGTACTAAACGCTGGTCATATAAATTTCAGAACAATTTGCTGATATTTCAATGATGCTTCACCAAAGCTGTAATATATCATTAACTAATATTTTTTTTACAAATTTGTGCTTTAGATTTTGGCTTATGATGAGGTTGTCGGAAACCTGTCAATATCTATTTCACTACTAATCTTAGCAAGGGTACTATTGGAAAATAAACTTATCTCTATTAATAACAAAAAAAGTGCTGGTTTATTTCCCCATGATATTCAAAACTGGAATCAGTCATCTCAAAATCAATATCTATATATATGGGCATGATGCCAAGCACCCACCAACTCTTGCGATGATGATATATAAAGTCTTTAATTTGTGAGACAGGCTGAAGAAAGTATATTGGACAAAAACACACAAGAGAAGGAGATGATGACAGCACCATGTCCTCAATTATCCGCACGAGAAATAGGAGAAGTTTTTTATTTATATTCATAAAATATTTCATAATTACCTACCACAGGGGCCAACCAATTTTTGTTTTAACATTTCAGCTAAATGTTTTAGTGCTTGAAAAATAGGCATGACTAAAATGCTGGGTGTAATTGACTCGATTTCAAAGGAAATCAGTCAATCTATCCAAAAGAAGTTGGTGGAAGTAATTTGGCCAGGGGAAACAAATCCAGGTGAACGTTCCAGAGTGCAGTACACTCGATCATTTGAAAGGTAAAGGAAATGTTTCTGATTCCATCAGTAATGGTTAGCTCTCACTCCCACAAGTGCTTGCCAGCACTGCTTGGCTATAATTATTTTGCAGCTTAGCCATTTTGTAGCTTCCAATATGGTTATTTTTAGGTCTATTTTAGACATATTAAATCAACACCTGTGACCAATAGTGAAATGTTGCATTGGAAGCGTACCTGGGGTTAACTTGAATTTTAAGTAGGCTTTTTTAGAAACAGTAGCCAGTTATTAAAATATGTTCCATTTATTAAAACGTATCTTAGGACATTGGCAGGAACCAGCACACTCGGATTTGTCAATTACGGTATTCAACAGAAAGCAAAATAAAACAACTATTTTAAGGTGCATTAAACAGTTGGTCTTAAATGAGAAAGTGAGAGGAATTAAAATTGTTTGCAGTGTAAATCACTGGTGCTCTGTACATATGATGACAAGATGACTTTGTAAGCACTCTCTGGAACAGGCAATTGTATGAGTCAGGAAATTTCATGAATATGTGGATTATTCCAGGTTTATGTTGATGTTAAATTTAAATTTGTAGTTTTTCAGGTCATTGGGCTGTTGCCACTTGATTCCCTTTTTGTTTAGTTAACACATTGTTTTGCTCTTTGGTTCTGAGCTGCATTATATGCTTCCCAGCTGCATCACAGTTAACCACGATCCAACTTACCCACGTCAATAAAGAAAACAGTGTGCTCAAAAATAATGTTAATTCCTGATAAATCCTCATTAAACAAACAAACCCTGAACTGTAAAACTCATCTGCAAATTTTGAGATAATATATTGACCAGGAAAGCTGTTATCAATATATTTGTATTACTTGGTTACAGAGGTTTACTAATTCATTTCAATATCTAACTGTAATTAACCATAACTAATACACATCCATGATTCCTATCAGGAAAACTAAAAATGTGCATTTGCTGTTATCAATTGTGACTGTTGACCTTTGGGTACAAGTGGTAGCTCCACACCAGAGAGGTTTGAGATGGGCCACTCTCCTTGGTAATCACAATTTAGAATCACTGATGTCAATGTTTTTGCAATGTGATCTGCTCTTGACTACTTTTATTCAAACTATTAAAAAATGCATTTTAATGCAAAGATTTAGTTTGTGAAGGTTCAGGGCAGCCAAATGCCATTGTGGTTTTACAAATGCTTGATGTTCTAAATTAATCAACAAACTGAAACTGTCTTGTTTCCTCACCTCTGCAGGAAGAGTAGGTCAGAATAAGACTTTGCAAATGTGTTTAAGTTTCAGAGTCTACAGAAAATGAGATAGAAGCAGGATATCTTTTATGAGTTACAATAAATCACAGCCCACCACATTTCAAAAAGTATAGAACTGAAAGGGAACTTATTTAATGATTTAGCATCAGCTGACATCAATTTGAATAATTCAAATTTTCAGAGGTAAAAAAATGAGGATAATTTACTTTACATTTCGTCTGATGCAGTTACATTAAACAATTATTAATGAATTGTATTTAGGTAGACAAATATTATGGTTAGTTCAGCAGGTTTGCAATAGTCACATTTTAATTGAAGATATTGTTGTGCCATTGCTGATAAGAACATCCAGCATTTTATGTCCATTGAGAAGCCAGTCTTTGACTTTCAGTAATTTTAAGAAAATATGACAATATTTGAAAAAATCAGCTTTCATAGAAACATAGAAAAATAGGTGCTGGAGTAGGCCATTCAGCCCTTCGAGCCAGCACCGCCATTCAATATAATCATGGCTGATCATCTAAAATCAGTACCCCGTTCCTACTTTTTCCCCATATTCCTTGATTCCTTTAGCCCTAAGACTCTAAATATAACTCTCTCTTGAATACATCAAGTGATTTGTCCTCCACTGCCTTCTATGGCAGAGAATTCCACAGATTCACAACTCTCTAGGTGACATTTTTTTCTCATGTCCATAATGGCCTACCCCTTATTCTTAAACTGCAGTTTCAAATGCTTAACATTGTGTAATGCTACTGAATACTCTTATTATCAGTCGCTGAAACTCCCTTATATAAGAAAAGTCCCAACCTGAAACATTTTCGATTGCCATCCACAGATGCTGCCTGAACTGCTGAGCTCCTCCAGCAACGTTTGCTCACAATTCGGCTCATGTCAAGCCTGTTGGGTACGAAGGGTGGGAAGTGGTGTGGGGATGAACAATAGGAAGCACAATAGTTGAGTGAAATATACAGCTGATGTTTTTTTTAGAGCTATGAAGGATCCTTCATGTTCCACAACAAATAAAACAGCTAATTTTCAAGAGTTTCCTCATCTAAATAAATTTAGAAAAATTGGATTTAAACAGAAATCTCATTTCAACCTTAAAATGTTGCCGCCATTTTATATCAGGACAAGGAGTAGCTTCACAGAAGCTTTGAACGATTTAGTAATAGTGCCAAACAGATTGCGAATTAGTTACATTTGTTACTTTTGACGTTATTTCGCACCCATAAAATGTTCTATAGATATTGAATTTGGACTATAGTATTACACATAGAATAACAATTGAACCAAAAGGGGAGCTTCAGTGAGATCTTTAGGAGATTTGAGCTGATTCATTTTATAAAGTTTAGGAATATTCATGTGTGCTATTTTCCAGTGTGAAAAAGGCATAAACTATCATCCTATTGTTGTGTCGGAAAGTTTTCAAGAAGTACAAATGTATTATTTCCAGTTCTAAAAGAGGCCTCGTGGGCTTGTTTATGTAAAATATTTCTACCACATGGCAGACTGTGAAATTAATAATAGCACCTTTACTCACAGCTACCTCTAACTGGATCCCATCACAATACAATTACAAATAATTTTCAACTCTTTATGGGAAAGGTAGAATGTGATAAGAAATTAGTACAAGCTCCTAAGTTTGAGGCGTATCAAAATCCACCCAGATTAGAAACAGATTAGTTTGCAGAGCCACTGAGAAATAGCTTGTTCTATGGACACCCCTAACAGCAAGTTCCCATTGAGGTGCATGTATTGCTCTCAATGCCCACCGGGAATGGCTACATTTATAGTCTCGCTGCACTGCAATCAAATGCCTTTTCCCAGTTTGATTGCTTGTTACCATAGGTTACCATGGTCACATTACTACAAATGGAATGTTTGGCACTTTGCTGGTAGAGCTTTTCTTTTACAATGCAGCAGTGAGAAGTAAAGTATCAGATGTGGGATATCAAAGCAAAGACAGGATGCAACAATCCCAAGGCAATTTTTTTGAGATGATTAATCCTCATCTTCACTTTGAGTACGGTAAAATCTCATGTGTTTTTTTTTGCTGTGAGATTTGTCTAGCAAACATAAATGCCTAAAGCAAGAACAGAAAATGCTGGAAACAGTCAGCAACTCAGGTAGCGTTGTGGAAAGAGAAATAGAGGAAACAAGTTACCTTTCGCTCTTCCACAGTTTTGACAAAATGTCGTCGACTTGAAGTATTAACACTGCTTGGCTTGCTATAGATGCCGTCTGACCTTCTGAGTGTTTCCACCATTTTCCACTTCCAATTCAAATTTCAAATATGTGCATTGTTTCTTTTACTTCCAAATCCAAGTTCCCATAGTGCTCACAAAGTCAAAATCAGGGTCAGTCTCACTCCAAGAAACATGGCTTCAAGATCTATATAGGCCATCTCTGGGAAAAACATTTGCACCCTTCCATTTTTGAGAAAATATATAATCCAAGTATGATGTCATCCTGCTAAAGCCCGTTGGGTGTGACAACTAGGATTCCAATTTGCATCAGACTAATTGAAGTTTGTTTGGTGGAGCATTGTGGAGGCATTCTATCTCTGGGAGCAAGACTTAAGGGCCTGTCCCACCAGCATGCAACTCTATGCGACGAACGCGATCAAACTAGAAGCGGGGGCCGCGCGGAGGTCGGGTGATCCCCTGTACAGGGCCGTTCCCACCAGCATGTGCCTGCATGCAGCAAGCGCAACCAAACCGGCAGTAGGGGCCGCGCGGAGGTCGGGTGAGTGGCGCAACGCGGCGCAAAGTGAGGCGAACTTGGAGCGAAGTCTAAGGTAAGTTCGCCAGGACAGAGAGGGGCACACAGAGAGGGGCACCGAGGCACACACACACACAGGGCCACGGAGCCACACACATAGAGGGTCACAGAGGCACTTACATAGAAACATAGAAACATAGAAAATAGGTGCAGGAGTAGGCCATTCGGCCCTTCGAGCCTGCACCGCCATTCAATGTGATCATGGCTGATCATCCAACTCAGATCCAACCAATTACAAATAGGTTCACGGAGGCACGATGTCGGGGTGGTGTGTAAATGTCGAGGCGACTGCAAGCCGACAAGCCGTTGCCGCTCGGAATTTTTGGACATAGTCAGTTTTTCGGAGCCCCGCGCGGTGTCGGGACGAACTCGGGACGAACTCCGTACAATTCCGCACGGCTCTGGCGATCGAGGTGGGACCGGTCCCGCGACGCCGGACGGCTCAAGCGACCACGTTAGGTCGCGCTAATCGCATAGAGTTGCATGCTGGTGGGACAGGCCCTTTATGTGTCTGGCCCTGTTCATTTTGAGTCAACATAATTAAAACCCATTTCTTTTGCAGATGGGTAACATCAGTCATGATTCAGATCAATGGGGGCGTAATTCTCATCAGAAACAAAGGTTAGTTGCTGCACAGTCTCTGATATTAGCCAGGAGGGCTGGATAATAGAACAACAGAGTGAGGATACACCATTTTTTAAAATTAATGGATAGGGGCATCTTTAGGCCAAATTCCAGTACAGAAAAAGCTCCAGAACATTTTGGAACAGTTACAGTAGATTACAGTAGCTCTCATTCTTATATCCTCAGTCATGTTATAGAATTTGTATCCCTTTAAAACTTTACTACGTTGCACCAAGATCAACATCCATATTTCATGTGGTTGATGCTAAAAATGAACAGAGAGTTTTCCCAATGTCCTTGCCAATATTTCTAACTTAACCAGAAGGAAGACATTTTAACTGGACTTTTATTTCATTACTCTTTATGGGATGTTCTTGTCTGGTGCATTTGGCAATAAATCTCTCAGGGTTAGTCTTGAATGGAGCATTAACAATATTTCTAAAATGATTCAAAAAAACAGAAGATGTAGAGAAATATTAATGACTTGAAACATATGCAAGAAAGAAAAGCAGCAGACACCAAAATATTTCTGGGCAAAGAAAATGTAAAGAGAGTCATCCAATAAAATAGTCATCTGGCCAAAGCAAACAATAACCAAACACATTAATTTTGTGGGTCAGGGTACAGCAGAGAGGAGATTTCATTCTGTTCTGGCCCTCCTGTATTAGCAATTCTCTGAAGAGAGAGGAAAGGAAAGGATATAAACTTTTAAATACATCGACTCACTCCGCAATAACCCAGACTGGGTTATCAAACCCGCCACCAAGGGAGGTGCCGTGGTAGTCTTGCGTGTCGATCTCTACAAAGCTGAGGCCACGCACCAACTCTCGGACACCTCCTCCTACTTACCCTTGGACCATTACCACTGACGAGCACCAGGCTACCATCTCTAGCACCATCGCCGACTTCATCAACTCCGGCTCCCTGCCCCTCCGAGCCTCCAACCTCATCGTTCCCCAGCCCCGCATGGCCCGATTTTACCTTCTCCCCAAAATCCACAAACCTGACTGCCCCGGGAGACTCATTGTCTCTGCCTGTTCATGCCCCACCTAACTCATTTCCACATAGCTTGACTCCATCCTATCCCGCTTGGTTAAATCCCTCCCCACCTATGTTCAAGACACTCTCCAACGTCTCCGCGCATTCCGTTGTCCAGACCCCCATCCTCTCATCTTCACCATGGACGTCCAATCACTCTACACCTCCATCCATCACCAAGATGGTCTCAAAGCCCTCCGGTTCTTCCTCGACCGGAGGAGCAACCCATACCTGCTCACTGATACTCTCCTCCGCCTTGCGGAGTTGGTCCTTACCCTCAATAACTTCTCTTTTGACTCCTCCCATTTCCTCCAAATACAAGGCATAGCTATGGGTACACGCATGGGCCCCAGCTACGCCTGCCTCTTTGTCAGGTACGTCAAACAATCCTTGTTCGTGGCGTACCAGTGCCCCATCCCCGACCTCTACCTCCGTTACACCGACGACTGCTTTGGTGTCACCTCCTGCACCCACACACAACTGACTGACTTCATCCATTTCACCACCAACTTCCATCCGGCACTCAAATACACCTGGACTATTTCCGACACTTCCCTACAATTCCTTGACTTCACTATTTCCATCGCAGGTGATACACTCCTGACCGACATGCACTATAAACCCACTGACTCCCACGACTACCTGGACTACTCTTCCTCCCACCCTGCTTCCTGTAAGGACTCCATCCCCTATTCCCAATTCCTCCGTCTACGCCGCATCTGCTCACAGGATGAGGTGTTCCACACCAGGGCATCACAAATGTCCTCATTCTTCAGAGAACGGGGATTCCCCCACTACAGTTGAGGCTTGCACCAGGGTCTCCTCCGTATCCCATAACACTGCCCTCTGTCTCCATCCCCCCACTCGCAACTACCTTGTCAACTCTTCCCTTCCCGCCCGCTCCACCCCTTCCCCAGGCACTTTCCCTTGCAACCACAAGAGATGCTACACTTGTCGCTTTACCTCCCCTCTCCACTCCATTCAAGGACCCAAGCAGTCGTTCTAGGTCCGACAGAGGCTCACCTGCACCTCCTCCAGCCTCATCTATTGCATCCGCTGCTCTAGATGTCAACTGATTTATATCGGTGAGACCAAGCGGAGGCTTGGCGATCGTTTCGCCGAACACCTCCGCTCGGTCCGTAATAACCAACCCGACCTCCTGGTTGCTCAGCACTTCAACTCCCCCTCCCATTCCGTATCCGACCTCTCTGTCCTGGGCCTCCTCCACGGCCAGATTGAGCAACACCGCAAATTGGAGGAACAGCACCTCATATTCTGCTTGGGGAATCTGCATCCTCTTGGCATGAACATTGAATTCTCTCAATTCTGTTAACCCTTACTGTCTCCTCCCCTTCCTACAACTCCCTCAGCCCTCAGGCTTCTCCTCCTCCTGTTTCCTTTCTTCTCCCCGCCTCCCCCCACCCCCTATCAGTCTGAAGAAGGGTTTTGGACCGAAACATTGCCTATCTCCTTCGCTGCACCCGCTGAATTTCTCCAGCATTTTGTGTACCAAGGATATAAACTTGTTGCATCAGGTCTTTGCCATCATTTATGTTATAAAATTTGCATCCTTTAAATTGTTCATCGAGTGGGAGGCAGCTTTTCTTGAAAGATCCCGAGTCTACATCACCAATGGGAAGCTTTATTACTGGAATCCAGCAGGGCCCATGTTCTCCACGTCTTCTACTGATTGTATTCAGTTTAGATCATGCCTTAAGCAGTTGGTAGCCCCCTCACAGTGTGCCTCTGAGTTCCAGATTCAAATTACACTCCAGGGACTTGAACCCAGCAATGTAGGCAGGGTTTCCAGTGCAATGCCAGGGAATGGCAGTCTTCTCAGATCTGCTCTCCTTTGGATTAAACATGAAACCAAGGCCCTGCAGGCTGCCTTGGGTAGATGTAAAAGACGGTGATGCTAGTTAAAAGGTGGGTGAGTTATTTTCAGTTCCCCAGCCTACAGTTATACATCAGTACCCTCACTGGAAGAAGAATTTCTGCTAATCATCACATCTTGCACTTTGGAAGGGTGTTAACCTGCTTTCTGCTTTGCAATAGTGAAAAAGAAAATACTTGAGGAACTCAATAGGCCAGCCAGCATCTGTGGGAGGGAAATGGACAGATGATCCTTCAGGTTAGGACCCTTCCTCAGACTAATGGAGTAGGAGGAAGAAAGCTGGAAGAGAGGGGTAGAGGTCAGACAATGATTGGTAAGTGATCAATGGATAATGGGGGGGGTTAATTGGCAGATTAGTTTAGTTGATTCTTGACTCTTGAAACATACTCTTTGGCCCACCGAGGCTGCACAGACCAGCAATCTATATGTATTAACACTATCCTACACACACTGGGGACAATTTACACTTATACCAAGCCTATTTGCCTGCATACCTGTATGTCTTTGGAGTGTGGGAGGAAACTGAAGTTCTCCGAGAAAATCCACGCGGTCATGGGAAGAACATATAAACCCCGTACAGACAGCACCCGTAGTCGGGATCAAATCCAGATCTCCAACGCTGCAAGCATTGTTATGCAACAACTCTACTGCTGCGCCACCGTGCCGCCCTTGTGGATGATTGCAGACAAAAGTTAGACGTGAAAAGTAGTCAAAAGCGTGTCAAAGAAGGAAACAAAAAGGAGTGACATGTAAAGCCAGAGGAAAAGTATATGTGGAATGGAATACGGAGAGGGGATAGGAAAGTAGGGAGATAAAAGGTAATCCGGTGATTCAAAGGGACGGGTGGAAGATAACAATATAAATGAGGAAAAAGGAATGGGGTGACGCAGATGGTGGTAGAAATGTGGGCAGGAAGGGAAGGAGGGCATTACTTGAAATTGGAGAATTCAATATTCATACCATTGGATTGGAAGCTATCCAGACTGAAGATGAGGTGATGGAAAACATAAGATGACATTCTGGACTATGACAGAGAGAGAATTCAGTGAGGTATAGATAATGAACAAGGACATGGAATATAATGTGAAACAGGATTGGATTTAGATTTATTGTTGTCATGTTTACTTAGTTACAGTGAAAAGTTTTGATTTGCATGTCATCCACTCAGACCAGATAATACTATACATAAATACAATCATGTCAATCTCAAGTACAATAGGTAGAGCAAAGGGGAAAGTACATAGTGCAGAGTATAGTTCTCAGCAATTGTAGTTCAACAGTTCCATAGACAAAATCCAATGTCCACAATGGGGTGGAGGTGAATTGGACAGTACCCTAGCTTATGGAAGGACCATTCAGACGCCTGATGAAGTGATTAGCTGTTTCATTTCGGAGTCACGTGAGTGACTTCGTGAAGAGCCCGCCGGCGCGCATGCTCGACATATCGTCGTAACGCGTTGCTGCGACGGCTGGCGGTGGAGCGCGCTCCTCGCCAGCCCTTCATAAGGGGCCACGGAGGTGAGTATTCTACCTTTAGTTGGTGGTCCTTGTTGTCTGATTATGTCTTGCAGCAAGGACATGGATGGGAGTTCGAAGGGCCGGAGGACGTCAGGACGAGTTCGCCGGTCAACAGTTCCGGGGCCTTTACCATCGGCAATACCTGCAGCGCAGGCCGGGACTCAGGCGGAGATGTGGGTAAGCCCTGTGATTACAGGTCCAGGTCCGCCAGCACACCACAGCTCGGAGGAGTTCGACGAGGAGGAGTGTGGTGTGCCGCCAGAGCAGGGGGACCCTGCCATGGCAGTCAGGTCGTCAGCGGGCTCGCTGGCGACGTCGAGCAGGGCACGTGCCGTTGCACGGTCTGTTCCACTCAGCCCTCCGAGAAGGGGGAGGGCAGGAGCCCAGAAGCCTAACCCTGTTAGGGCTAAGGCATTGCCTATCGCGGAGGAGCGGTCAGGTTCCAGGGCGAGACCCGGGGCGGCTGTGAGGTCCAGCCGGCACACCCCGACTCTGGACGCCAGGACGGGTCGGTCGAGTCGGGTCTCGTCACGGTCGCCGAGCCCCCCATGGATGGGTGGGCGAGACCATGCGTCGGCAACGTCCACGATGTGGGCAGCCGGCAAGACTGCGCGGGCCCCAGGCAGCCATGCTTCGGCTGGTGCCGACACCTCGCCACGAGTGCCCTTAGTGGCAGCGGCTTCAGCTCTCGCTAAACGGAGGCGATTGAACACGCCCGCGCAGGAATCGCGCAGTTTCGCCTCGGCGGCTGTTAGCGACAACTACCGGCACCGGCAGGGCCTCGATGAGGTGCGGGCCGATGACAGGAGCCCGGTTTTCTTTTCAGAGCCGGAGGACTCCGACCACCTGAGTGTACAGGGTGAAGGGCGTATTGACCGTATGGAGCGGCTGCTGGAGCTCCTGCTTCAACGTCAACAACACACCAACATCTACTATCAGCCTGGAGCAGCAGGAGGAGGAGGTTCTGGTGGATCCCGTACCAACTCCGTTGGAGGTGCCAGCGGAAGAACTCTTGGATGTGGCGACCAAATTCGCGGCCCCACATACGGCTGGTCTTCCTCTAAATACAAAGCTGGCAGCCACAGTGGACTTTCTTAATAATCAGGTGCTGCAGGAAGAGGTCCTCATCCAGGCTATGAGCCGGCACAAGGCTCCATCAAACTGCAACTCCCTCAACGTGCCTGTGGTCAATACGCCAATATGGGGCAACATCAGTGTGGCTATCCGTCAACAGGAGCTAAAATTGCAGCGGATCCTGAAACTCCCGGCCGGTATTACCGCCTTTGCGCGGTCGGTGGACGGGGACGAACTGAATTTGGACCAGGAAGATGCTCTGGCCTTATTGTGCGCGACCCAGCACGAAATCAACGGGTTTCGCAAAAACAGCATCCGCCCAGCACTCAACCCGAAGTTTGCAGGATTGTGCAAACCACCGCCGCCGCCGCCGCCCCGTCAGCTCTTTGGTGAGGACCTCTCGAAGAGAGTCAAAGAGCTTGACGAACAAGCCAAAACGGTGGGGATCATGCGCTCTCAGAGTGCCCCCACACCGTCAGGCTCAAAAGCTCCATACATTCGCTCACGAGGGTCGGCCGGTGCCTCGACGAGGACTCGCCTTCTAGCTCCACAACGACAACAGCACCAGAACTAGCACCAAGGGTCTTTTTTAGGACAGGGTCGGCAGAGACCTTTGTGGAAATCGAAGACGCCGCGCCCTCAAGCCAACCCAGCACCTCCACGGCCACCCACACGTGTCAAGGACCGCCGGTAACCACGGAGGTGAGGGGGTCTGGTTCTCTTTTTTCTCTCTGTTTAACTTCCCATGTTGGTGGTCGTTTACGGTTGTTTTTGGATGCATGGGGTAATTTTACTGGTGATGAGTATGTGTTGCGGAATATTCGGGGGCATAGAATTGAGTTTATTAATGGCGACATTCCTCCATCCCAGCACATGCCTGGTCGTACGTTCAAATTGTCTGCTGCAGAACAGGCAGCAGGTTACAAGGAAATTTTAAGTTTGGAACAGAAGGGTGTGATTGAGAAAACAGTGCATGAGCCAATTGAATTTGTTTCGAACATATTTACTAGACCTAAGAAGGATGGAGGCTGTCGTGTCATTATTGATCTAACCCGTTTGAATACGTTTGTAACATATACTCATTTTAAAATGGATACGTTTGAAACAGCCAAATCATTGATTTCTCATGGCTGCTTTATGGCATGCATTGATTTGAGGGATGCATATTATTCAGTATCCATCCAGAAAGATGATAGAAGGTTTTTGAAATTTATCTGGATGGGGCAACTTTGGCAGTATAAGGCTTTGCCTAATGGGCTTACTACAGCCCCTAGATTGTTCACTAAATTGGTGAAGCCAATCATGGCTTATTTGAGACAACGACATCATATAGTTATGGCCTATTTAGATGATGTCTTTATTGTGGACCACACCCTGCAATTGGCTGAACAGGGTGTTGCAGCTGCTGTCAATATATTTCAACAATTAGGATTCATTGTCCATCCAGAGAAATCGAAGTTCTGCCCTGCCCAGGTAATTAATTACCTAGGGTTCACGGTGAACTCAATGAGCATGAGGATAACTATACCAATTAACAAAATTGAGGAAGTCACTAAGGTGTGCAGAGATTTAATTGGCACCAATATACCATCGATTCGGCATACAGCCACAGTAATTGGCAAGTTAGTGGCTTTGTTTCCGGCAGCACGATATGGACCTTTGCATTATCAGAATTTGCAAAGAGCTAAAATTACTGCGTTAAAACGGAACGCTGGTCATTATGATCGATCTATGCAGCTGCCGTCCGAAGCGATAACTGAGTTGCAATGGTGGGTGTGTCACATTAGCAACTCATTTAAGCCTGTCAGGGAGGCTAATCCGGTGGTATATTTACAGACTGATGCAAGCTCCAATGGCTGGGGAGCTACTGATAATTGCTCTAGTTGTGGGGGTAGATGGGACACCCTTGAGGCATCGATGTTGTTGACTCAAGGGATTAACTATTTGGAGTTGCTGGCAGCATTCCACGGACTTCGTGCATATTGTTCCAAGCTTGTTGGAGCACACGTCCGTCTCCAAATAGACAACACCACAGCTGTGGCATATTTAAACCATATGGGTGGTACCAGGTCAGTTTCGTGTGACAAATTGGCTAACTCAATTTGGCTCTGGTGTATTCAAAGAGACATTTGGATTTCAGCTACCTATTTGCCAGGTGAGCTTAATACTGTGGCGGACACCAGGTCACGCAAATTTAATGACAACATTGAATGGATGTTGCATCCTGAGATTTTTTCTAAAGTCACAGCCAAATTTGGTAAACCGGACATTGACCTTTTTGCGTCACGGTTGAACCATCAGGTACCAGCCTACGTTTCATGGGAACCAGATCCTGGGGCAATAGCGCTAGATGCATTCTCGCTGGACTGGGGGAATTGGTTTTTCTATGCCTTCCCTCCGTTTTGCCTCATCAGTCGGGTATATTGCGAAAGATTCAGGCAGATGCTGCCAAGGGCATCCTTATTATACCCGACTGGCCCACACAGCCTTGGTATCCGGTGGTCTTTGACATGCTCAACGAACCTTGGGTCCTTTTGAAGGGTTGCCCACAATTGGTTACTCACCCTGTCTCAGGGGAGCCACATCCCTGCCATGGCTATTTAAATTTGTTGGCTTGCAGGTTCTGAACAGGCCGTTAGTCCAATACGGCCTCTCAGCTCGGACCATGGATACCATCGGGGCGTCGTGTCGAGAGTCCACAAGGCGAAGATACCGCTCGCATATTAAGAAGTGGGAAGCCTACTGCAGCCGCTCTCGCATCACGTACGATGACGTGACAATAACCGACGTCCTGGAATTCCTCGCGGGGTTGCACCATGATGAACACTTAAGTTACAGTGCCATCAACAGCGCCAGAAGTGCGCTATCATTCTACCTCAAGATTGGGGTAGGATCCAACAGGCTAGTGTCCAGACTCATGCGGGGTATATTCAATATGAATCCGCCTACACCACGCTATAATATCACCTGGGATGTCAGGGACGTATTAACCCTGCTCAGGACGTGGTCTCCAATGGAAGGGCTCCAACTGGACCAACTCACCATGAAGCTGGTGATGTTACTAGCGCTGACTTCAGCTCAGAGGGTACAGACACTACACAAACTGCGTGTCGACAGAATGACAGCTACCCCTACAGAAGTAGTCTTTTTCGTTGACGAGCTACTAAAGCAGCATAGACCTGGGTGCACAGGGCTGCAGCTGAAGTTCCCGGCATACCCCGCAGATGCTAGGCTATGTTTAGTCTCACATATCCGCCACTATGTCAAAGTGACGGCACGCATCAGAGGAATGGAGAGATACCTGCTTGTCACTCATAAGAGACCTCATCATCGAGTGACAGTCCAGACGATATCCAGGTGGCTTTGAGTCGTCTTGGGTAAGTCAGGTATCGACATTAATGTGTTCAAGTCTCATTCCACCAGGGCTGCATCGACGTCAGCGGCGAGGGTCATGGAGGTGCCCATGGACCAAATTCTTGCCACAGCAGGATGGGCGAATGAAGCTGTGTTCCAGCGTTTTTATAACAAGCCTGTTGCTGCTCCTCTACAGTTCGCAGAAGCCGTGCTGAATGCAGGTCAAGAACGTGGATATGTCCCCGCATGAGGGGTTTTGATTTGTTATTAATAAATATGCTCTTGTTTTGCAGTATGAACTATTGAGCAAGTTTGTTCCTCCCATCCATCCCTGGTAGTGGTGTGTCAGCATGGACGTGGTCCAGGGCGTGTAATCACAGAAGCTTTGAAGTCTTCACGAAGTCACTCACGTGACTCCGAAATGAAATAGTAAGATTGAACGAGAACTTACCAGTTCGAAGGTTGATCTTTATTTTATGAGGAGTCGAAGTGAGGGATTTCGTGCCCTCCTCGCCCAACCCTCAATCACCTTCATCTGGTAATCTTAGTCAATTCAATCATACTATGAGAAGTCATTTCTTTTGTTGGTTTCTGTGATTCCACGCCGTTACTTTGAAGTATGTCGAGCATGCGCGCCGGCGGGCTCTTCACGAAATCCCTCACTTCGACTCCTCATAAAATAAAGATCAACCTTCGAACTGGTAAGTTCTCGTTCAATCTTACTATTCCTGAGTATAATGTGCACCTTCAAGCTTTTGTATAACTTTGAGTATGTTCACAGCTCTTCTGAGGCAGCGTGAAATGTAGCTGACGTGAATGACGGGGACTCTGATGATGAACTGGGCTGCATCTACCACTCTCTGCAATTAAATGTGGTGTTGGGCAGAGCTGTTCTTAAACCAAGCTGAGATGTAACCTGACTGCACACTTTCTATGGTGCTGTGAAATACTTTTTCACTGTTATTAAATGTCCTAGATGATCAGAGTAATTAGGAAGAAGGTGAAATACACTTAAATATCTTTAAATTACTATAGGTTATTTTCAGAAAAATAGTATTTTTTAAATACTTCTACCTTGTGCAAATTAATTCAAGCATGAACACTGTTTTAAAAAAGGGAAACTGAAAAAAATGACCTTGCTTCACTTAAGTTTTTTTAAAAATGAATATTGACAATCCCATCTCAATGAACAGTACCACTAAAGATATGTACGGCTAGTGTAAAGCTAAGGAACTGGTTATCTGGCCCTTGAATACTGCCACTGGATTAATTGCTAAATCCAGCAGCACAATGGGAATTGAGACATGCTAATTTACAATCAGTGCAAACCATTGTGCAGGAAGGAACGCACCAGTCGGAAGAGGGCTCCGCCTCAACCGGCTGCCTGCCCCTTTTCTGGGGTTACGTCCAAGCCTGGGTGGTATTAGAGAGGGACTACGCCCTATCAATGGGCACCCTGGTGGATTTCTGGGACTATGGGGACCGCGGGGGTGCAACTTACTCGTAAATCTTTGCTCCTTTTCCAGCTTGACAACATAATTTCTATAACATGATGGCCAAAACTCAACACCTCACTGTGACGTCACCAATGTCTTATAAAATGCAACATGACCTGCCAAGTACTCAATACTCTGACTGAGGAAGGCCAAAGTGCCGAAACTGAGGAAGAACAGTGTGCCGAAAAGGATGGCCAATTGACAGAAAACCACAATCATTGACAATCCATAATTAATTATCTCTCTACAATCATTACCACCCCTTATCACCACAATCATGAACTGTCCATCCTCACAGACTCTCCACAATGAACACATTTCCACAATGCCCAACTTTTAATAATCCCTACCTTTTTGTAATCACCAACTCCATATTTCTTTACCATCTCTGACATTTTCAGGGTGGCACGGCAAAGCAGTGGTAGAGTTGCTGCCTTGCAGCGCTTACGGCGCCAGAGACCTGGTTCGATCCTGACTGCGGATGCTGTCTGTACGGAGTTTGCACATTTTCCGCATGACCATGTGGGTTTTGTCCAAGATCTTCCCATGATTTCTTCCCAAACTCCAGAGATCAGGCACGTGCCGTCAGGGTAGGCAAGGTAGGCACTGCCTATCCTGACTAAAATTATAACATAGTAATTACTAAATATAAATAGTAAAGGCATGGGAGAATTACACCTATCTAAGAGATCGATCTCTTATGTAGGCATAATTCTCCGTGCCTTTCATCCACAGCACTTCTAACATGTGGAGGTCGGTGCAGCCCACGTGCCATCAGCGCTGCTGGAAGCCGTCAATTTCAAGCGGGGCAGTAGCCTACTGCGCATGCGCAACGCTGGTTTCTTGGCAGTGTTTTCAAATATGGATTGGCATTATTTTAAGTGTATCTTGGGAAACAGGGAGAGAAGAATGAAACTCGTGTACCGATGATGTGGAAAGTACATTTGTTGGTGATGTTTTTAAATACCGTATATCCCGGGCTGTGGGGGTGGGGGGAGAGCTCCTTTCATAACATTTGGGGAGTCTGGCCCGGGGTAAAGTTGTGGGGATGGCACGAATGTTGTGAAGGAGGGGATCGGGATAATGCCACTTGCGACACTCCTTGCACGGAGGCAAAACCTCTCTCCTGCTGCTCACTGGCCTCACTCATGTCCTTAAATTCCAATTGAGGTTACTCGGCTGTGGGAATTTAAGGTTTTCCAGGAAGCGGCTGACATGAGCTGGCGGCAGGTGAGAGGTGTTCAGACAGAGAGCACTGCCAGAAGTGAGCTGGCTGGCAGAACGCACTGAAGTGGCGGCCAGTTCTGCTGTCGAGTTCCGACTCCCTGAGCTGCTTCTATCCCCGGCTACAATGCGTGGCTTCGTGCCTGGAGAGCTGCGGTAGTGGTGAGTGAGTGAACTACTGCCATTATCCGCGACCCCCTCCTCCTCAACACTCCTGCTCTCCCCGCAACTTTACCCCTGGCACAGACTCTCCACACGCTGTGAAAGGAACTGTCCCCCCCAATTGGTCCCTTGAACAAGTGTTGTCTTTCAATAAGATTACTGTACTCCCGTTTTTCCCACCATCTCTCCACCTGCCATCAATCTTCACCACCCACCCATTCAGTAATTCAGAATAAAGGAGACTAGGAAGCCTTGGGCAAATTGGATTGTTACAGGTTTCATTTTTTATTTTTTATTTTTACGGAGAGAATACGCATGCGTGGTTTAATTTTTTTTAAATCCGACTGAGTGCCTACCCTAAGTAATTACTCACGGCACGTGCCTGCCAGAGACGTACAGGTTTGTAGGTTAATTGGCGTGGTATAAATGTAAATTGTCCCTAGTGTGTGTTGGACATTTTGTCTTGACATCATGTTACTGAGTTCGCAATCTCCTGCTTGTACTCTATCTCATCATTGTTCGTGATCCGGTCCACCAGTCGTGTTATCTACAAACGTGCAGATGAAGTTTAAGCCGAATGCTCAATTTGGTCACATAGTTGTGAGCATACAGGAGGAATAGTAAAGGACTGAGAATACATCCTTGCGGGGCACTAGTGTTGAGAACTATTGTGGAGGAGGTGGCATCATCTGTCCTCACTGATCGTGGTCTGCAGATCAGAAAGTCAAGGATCCGGTGGCAGAGGGAGGTGCTGTGGACCTTGTGTGATGCTGGGCAACCTGCACTGGATCAAGGCTGGCTGGGAGGCTGGAGTTAATTAATGTAGCCATCAGCAGTTTCTCGCACTGCACATTCACACCTTTCAACTCAGTTCAACTCAGGTTATCAACCCTTGGTTATACTACCAATATGTTTGCCCTAATCAGCTTTATGGCTCCACCTTTACTTTTTGCAATTCTCTCTGTCACATCTGGAATTCCTGTACCCTAGAAAATTAGTCCTGCCAGCCCTGTCCTCCCCTCAACCATGTTTCTATGCTTCTTCTTTTGTGTGGTGTGCACAGCCTAAAATTGTAGGACAACTTGTTCTATTTGATCTTCTGTTTGTGCACGTCGAGTTGATTGCATTAGTTGAAACAGGGCGGACCACGTGAAGGTTGCAATCTTCCACCCCATTTCCATGCTTATAAGAGCATTAGAATTCCAGGTGTTGGTCCATGCATTATCCTAAGTGTAGTTGAATCTACCAGCCCTCCCAAGCTCCTTAATCTCTCTGTGTTTCCTCTGACCATTGGTCTTGCTTGATTTATCCTCTCTATTTTTCTCTCTACATGCTGCAGTGCTTAAATTCTTCTGAATAACATGAGTATTTTGAGTTGACACAGTGTTGCATCTGGTTGAGCTGATTCTGCAACATGATAAACAATATGTACATATCTATATTACAAAAAGTCTGATCTTGACCACTTCCTGGTGTTCTGTATATTGTATATTCTGTATATGTTCAGTCAGTCTCTGCAAGATGGGGGAGTGAGAGGGTCACGTCTCTCAGTCTGAGCTGTGAATAACACTGAACACATGTCTACTAAACAGTAAGTGGTTTTACTGACCTGACAGTGTCCTTAATGTGGTTTGAAAATATAGTTTGGAAATGCTAAAGCTGTGTTGCCTTTGGTTTGGAAATGCTAAAGCTGTGTTGCTTTTGGTTTGGAAATGGCAAAGCTGTGTTGCCTAATTAAAGTTGCCTTGCCTAATTAAAGTTGCCTTGCCTTCTATATAATTAAAAGTCTAATCTTGACCACTTCCTGTTTGTGCTTTATATTCATTGTAGAAAAAAAATGCTACTATGTACGGTTGTGATTTTTGGCCATCTTACTCAGAATCCCCCTCCGCTCATCAGGTGCCGCGGATTTTCCCTATCGATGAAATATCAAACAGTTATTAGTGTTTTTTTTTTAAATGTTGAGATCCTCTCTCCTGTCAATCACGCCATGAAGGCCACTCCCCTTCTGGTGGGAGGGGGGAGGGACTATAAAACCCAGAAGTGTGGGCATGGCTCACTCTGCAAGATGGAGGATGGAGAACGACTCACTGTCTTTAGTGGCCTTGCACGCTGCTTGAAATGGAATTTCAGGAATAGCCGTGAGTCAACTGCCAGCCCACCAGCCGTGAGTGAGTGAGCTGCCAGCACAACAGGCTTCAGTGACTGAACCGCCAGCTCAAGAATCCATTCAGCCCACAATGTGCATACTAGCCCTCTGGAAACCAGTCCCTTCAGCCCACAACACCCATACTACCGCTACAGAAAGCCCCCCCCCCCCCCCCCCCCCCCCACTGGCCACCAATATTGGAATTAATGGAGAGGTGGAATATTGCGTTGGGAGACCAACCCCTGTGATGCTGGGACCCAACGGTTCCCAGTTAGTCTAGTAGTATTTTAAAGTTAGGAGAAGATCCCAAGGAACTTAACAGTAGCATAATAATATGAAAATTGATACATTATGCTGGCCTACTTAGGTTCTCACTGATCTCCTCCATCCATCTAGTCCTGCAAATACCTTTTCCACACTCTGAATGCTCCTGGCGTTTTTTTCATGCTATCCTTTCATCAAAGATCACTTACTCCACCACCATGGCACTTTTATCCAGAAACCCATCCATTAATAATGTTTTTTTGTCAATTCCCTCCACCTGGCTGATCCTCCAAATTGTCAGAAATAATCATTTCCAACCCCATGGTACTTCCTCTCCATTTTACTTTCTTATCTCTTCTGCTTAGAATCTATTCCCTTCCTTTAAAGTTTGAGACATCACCCCGCATTAGTAAAATGTAACGTGTTGGCAATTTCAGCATCCATCATTTTAAATCTGACTTAAATTCAATTTTCTTCTGCTACAATGTAATACCAGCAGAGATTGCACTTGGAACTGTGAATCATCATGCAAATAAGATTAGACGTAAAAAAAAATTGCATGTTATTAGTACTTGGCACTGTGGCAGGTCTTAAAGCATTGTAAACAGAATAGAACTGTTTTACATCTAGAAATCAAATAAACATCCCAGAGGATTTGAATTTGGATTTAAATCCTTTTAGTAATAGAAAGGTTTTGAAACTGTCAAAAATGCAAACATACCCCCTTCTCTGTGCCATTCCAACATTGCCTGTTTTGTTTCGTTTGCTACTGAATGTGTGGTTTGCGTTATCGTTTATAATAGTTATTGCATGAAGACTGGAACAATTTTGCACATTTTAGGGTTGGTTAGAAAACAAGATTTCAATCAGGAAACTATGATGGATTTCCAGTGGGATTCCTGTTTTAGATTTATGCAATGAGAAAGATATTTGATGCAGATATAAACCATGAGGATAATATACAAAATGCCCATCATATGCCAATGCCATTCACCAATCGAAAGAACAATATGGACTGAAGAAGAAATTGATATACAATACAGCAGCATCCATTCACATTGAGGTAACTGGGATAGATGACCTGCAATAAACAGTCCATTGTACAACTCACTCAGACCAAGTGCAGAAGGAACAGAAACTACAGAAACACCTCCCAATAATAGTAGTGTGATTGCTTCAAAACAATAAAGTGAGTAACGGATAGTTATATGCATAAAATCAATCTGTTGGTGTTGTAACTTTGGTCGCAAAGCCTGGTTAATAGGAAAAACATCTCCACCCTGCTTAGCTTTGTCGCTAAATGAAACCAGTTTGGAAATTACTAAAAAAGCATCCCAACCTATGAATAAAGGTTGTTAAAAGGTCCTGAGATTTAAAAAAAAGATTCACCAGTGTAATGGCAGAGGGAAAAATAAGTAAAAATGAAAACCTCTAGGCCAGCATTCTACCTCTACTCTACAGGCTGCCACCATCAGCCTTGCAATGCATGGGATGTTAACGGGGAAGGTTTTCCTCTGTACCACTTTACAGCACGATCCCACAGAGCACCAATGCAGCATCATTGCAGGAGAACAATATCTGGTCTCAGACTGCAGTGAAGGATTACAGTTCCCTTACATGTATAACTCTACAAGATATGGTAGCTCCTGGTGCTTTTGTGACAAATGTTACAGTTTGGAATCTTTTTGCTGCCACTCCTCACCCTAGGAAAATTGGATTCTACAGATATCTTCCAATTGTTTTTCCGGGTCCGATGGTGATCAATGGCAGCACCTTGACAGGTGCAGACAAACTGCGTTGGTGATTAAAGGGAGTGAAAGGGGATAATGGTGTGTTCTTGGTTTAGCAAGCGGATCCTAGTGGTTTTAAACTTTCCTGGTTTCTTCTGAATAAAGGAGGGTTAAAACTGAACCTGAAAATACGTGAGTGGTTTGAATATCAACTTGCCAAGGCACAATCAAGTTCAAACGGTCCTTAAAATTCAGTAACTGTGTCTTGCGAGCATAATCAAATGGAAGCAAACTGATTAAACTACAGTAAATCTTACTTCCGTAATACGAATAACTTTACAGATGGAAACATTTCTTAATCAATCCTGTTTTATCACAGTCAGATAATATGAAAAACATTTTAAATTCTGATCCACTACATAAAGCCAGGTACAATCTTAAACATGTTTACACACCTGTTTCCAATAAGGATAAAAAGTGCTGGAGTAACACAGCGGATCAGGCAGCATCTCTGGAGAACATAGGCATGTGGCCTCACTATGGAGATGGAGGAGACCCAGGACTGAAATGGTTAGATCCAGCGGACTGAGCGCAACCATTAAGCGAAATGGCGACCAAATCTATGCCGATGTATAGTAGGCCAAATCAAGAACACCTGATGAAGTAGATCATAATCATAATCATAATCATAATCATACTTTATTAGTCAAGCATTACTTTATTACAACATACGTGGAATTTGATTTGCCATACAGTCATAGCAATAAAAAGCAACAAAACACACAAAATACATTTTAACATAAACGTCCACCATAGTGACTCCTCCACATTCCTCACTGTGATGAAAGGCGAAAAAAATGTTAAATCTCTACCCTTCTTTGACCTCCCACGGTCGGGGGCCTCACACCTACCATCGTCGGGACGATCTTGGCTCCCGTAGCCGGCGGTCGGCCCTCTGTGTCAGGGCAATCAAACTCATTCATCGGGGAGATCTCAGCTCCCCGCGCCGGGTGATCGAACCCCGGGTCGGGGCTGGTCGAACCCCGGGTCAGGGCTGGTCTAACCTCCTGCGACTTTGGAGCTTCCCGACATCAGTCTCTAACCGAGACTGCGAGCTCCTCGATGTTGAAATCCGCAGGCCGCGGTTGGAGTATTGATCCTCGGCAAACGATCGCAGGCTCCGATGGTAAGTCCGCGACCCGGTGGTGGGGCTCAAAGTCAGTCTTGAGCAAGGCCTCCAGCTCCATGATGTTAGGCTACAGAACGATCGAAGATACGATCCGGAAAAAAAACAGTTGCATCTCCAGCAAGGTAAGAAATTGAAAAAAAGTTTCCTCCTGTCCCCACATAAAACAAACCAGAGAACATTAACACAAATGTGTAAAATACACCAAAAATAACAAAAGAGATGAAAAGACAGACAGACCGTTGGGGAGGCTGCTATCGCTGACAGCGCCACCCAGTGGATGAGGTTAGACTGTAAAGGTGTAAACATCTACATCCTCACATCTATCTATCTATCTATCTATCTATCTATCTATCTATCTATCTATCTATCTATCTATCTATCTATCTATCTATCTATCTATCTATCTATCTATCTATCTATCTATCTATCTATCTATCTATCTATCTATCTATCTATCTATCTATCTATCTATCTATCTATCTATCTATCTATCTATCTATCTATCTATCTATCTATTTCTGTTCTTGTTATCTTCCGGTTTGTGTCTTTCTATTTGTGCAAAAACAGTTCATGATAGCGCTACAATTTCACTTGCCAGTTCACTCACCGTTCTCCTATGCTGCGATTGCACCAAGTTTCGTTCCGATCGGTTGTATGTCGTAAAAATTAGCGAGGTTTAAAACATCTTAAAAACCCCGTGCGTGCGTAGATCGATCTCTTCCCCTACCGTTCTGCACCGTGCGGATTAGTCTCTTCCCCTGTCACTCACCGGGTTGGTCCGCTCCTTCCTGCGCCATAGCATCTTTACTAGAGTTGAGGATAGCCGGCAGAGGTTTCCAACCCGATACAATTTTCGGAGGGACCTGAAGCCAGGGGCGGAAATCACAGGAGGTACAGGGGAGACCCCCATGTTTTGAGATGTGCTGGACAATGCCTCCCATGTTTTGTCATCCGGACTTTATCAGCTGCTTTCTAAGGGCTGAATTGGCCCATTCGCGGGGTCTTTCAGCACCCGTCGCGGCATAAAATAAAACTGCTGCATCGAGGCGATCAAGGCTCCCGATGTTCAAGCCTACACTTGAAAGACCCCGTGAACGGGCCGATTCAAGCCCACGGCCGAAGCCTCGCACTAATGCATCTCGTTCTCTCCTCCAGCCCAGCGCTCCGCTTGACGGGGTTGATTCGGTACAGCGTGGAGTCGGCGCCCGGTGAGCAGAGGGAACCGGGACTGGGTCACCGCCAGGGATGTGGTTCTCTATCTGGAAGGCGGAGGGTCTGCTACGGCTGCTGGCAGGTACAGAGAGAGAGAGAGAGGCCACTCGGCCTACTCGTTGCTGCTTCCTCACACGTCAGGGACACGGGTTTAGATCCTGACTGTACGGAGTCTTTTTCTCCCCACTAACGCCTTGTCTGATGTTGATCTCACCCTTGCTGCTGAACAGACAGAGCACCAGCACCGAATGCTCGCTCCACCACCTCTCTTGCTTAAGTTTATTTTGACAGTGGGTCTCTACAGGGCCCATGACTGAAGCCTCCGAAGCCTCGCGTGTATGTGTGAGTGTGTGCATGCCTGCCTTCCGTGCCTGCCCGAAGCAGCCCTGCCCCGAGCAACCCAGCCCTGAGCAGCCCAGCTCCGAGCAGCCCAGCGTCGGAGACTCAGCCCAGCCCAGAGTCGGAGACCCAGCCCGGCCCGGAGTCAGAGATGTCGCCAAACGGAAAGCAGAGAATCTGATCCCATTGGAGGAGAACTACCAGCGATCAGTGCCTGCTGTGAGTCCCCATCGCACCGCCAATTCCAGTCACTACCCCTCTGGTCCCCCTCGCTGGCTCCTCCCCCACTCCCCCGTGATGCCCCCCTCTTGTCCGTGGCTCTTCTCCCATCTTTTTTCCGAGCTCACTCCCCCCTCCCTCCAGTCAGGGGCTATGGGTGAGTGGTGGGATATTGTGTTGGGGAACTGTTTGCGTTGGGGAACTGTTTGCATTGCGGGAATGGGTGAGTGGTGGAATATTGCATTGGGGAAAGGGTTACGTTGGAGGACCAGACCTCCCGTGTGACTGGGACCAACAGGTCCCACTTAGTCTAGTTCTTACTATTACTAGGCAAGTCAAACGTATACATTTTGAATTGTATTGTGGTGATGTGGTTGAGTTTACAAAATTTATTATTGATTACAAAGAAAACCATAATACGAGCAATCAAACCTATTTTCAGATGTACTTTTTCTTTGATCCACATTGAGTAGAGGATTTTCAAGACAGGTGTCAGAAAGCTTTGTTATTAACTAAACTAAGCAATTGCAATTTTGAAATGTGAAACATCCCCTAAATTAAGATAGAAACCTGCCTCATACTTTCATCATACCACTCACCTCTGGGAAATATTACACCCCTAATTAAAGATGCACATTCTAGACAGCACCAAAACAATAGTTCCCAGTAGACTTAAAGTCATTAACACTATTCGACGGAGCACAAAGACATCTGTAATATTATCTTTTCCTGCCTAAACATGTCAATGAAATTACAGAATAACTATGACCCAGGAATTCTTTTCATTGCGCACTTATGTTGTGTAAATTAATGAAGACGAGGAATGTTGCCAACAGACCTTTTAGACGTAAATCACTGATAAAAGGAAGCCGTCCAAGGGAGAATGAACATCTAATCAAAGGATTCAAAGGCACAGAACACCTGGACCCATAACTGATCTTGGTATAACATAATCTTGCCAGTAATTACTGTTCATGCTTAATGCAGTTATATAACATTTCTCTTTAGTAAAATAAACATGATTCCGTTAAAATGTCAGAGGGCAGAAAATAGTTAGATGGCATTAAGCTTTATCATCTTCAGTATCTTTTAGACAAACAAGTCACGTTTGTGGTTATCACTGGAGTTCCTTCATTTTTGAAGGTTGACTGTTAATGAGACTGAGAAGAGTTCTGAAAGAATTCAGCAGAGCAAATGAATTTAAACTATTTCCTTCAATAGGCAATTCAGATAAAAAAGGTATAACTCTAAAATTAGAGCTATTTAAGAGTGAAAACAGGAAGCACTCATTCAAAGACTCAAGGAAATTTGGGACTAGCTGTTCCAAAGTACTATCACTTCCAAAACCACTACTGCTCTGTTGAGTATGCCATTGAAGAAATATACGCAGGTGAAAACGTAGAAAATTGTAATTTGGAGACTTGATAATGACAAATGCAAATTAATTTACATTTAAGTTGTAAAATTGAACTAATGCTTTGGTCCCAGAAATACCTGGGAACCTGCCAATTATTCTACTTACCTGTGTTTAGTGAGGTCAGTGCTTGAACCAACAAATGTAATTCAGAACGTATTCTGCTTTCATCTGTTAATATCTTTTAGCTTAATGAAGCATAAAATTAAAACAGAGGAAGTACAACTTATTTCATGCACGGTGTAAATGGCATGTGTAAATGCAAAGAACACTGATTCACTGTAAAGTGTTGACAAATCTGGTTTTAAAGGCTCACTTCTAATACTTCTGAGATTGATGCCAATCTTCCCACAAAGAATGTACTCATGACCATCACAGCGGCATAGAGCCTTTCTGGAATACCTCCACTGGAAGTCATTTCCTTAATGTATGTAGCTATGCATAAGTAATAGTTAGAATTGTATCATCAGAATTTGAATAGTTCTGAACTAATATTGAGGCCACACTATTAATACTTTGGAAACCAAAGATATATGATTACAATTGATAATTGCAAAACATTGGGATTTCTGAAACACCTCTGCTTCTGTCTTCTAGTGGTCATACATGCAAACTGAATTATTCCAAAAGTCTAGAAAATATTCTGCAAATAAAACTTGATAAAGCAGTGTAACATTAAAAAGCAATCCAGTGGCATGGTGGTGCAGCGGTAGAGTTGCAGCCTTACATCAGCAGAAACCCAGGTTCGATCCTGTCTACGGGTGTTGGCTGTATGGAATTGGTACATTGTCCTCGTGGCTGCGTGGCTTTTCTCCAGGTGCTACTGTTTCCTCCCACATGCCAAAGATGTACAGGCTGTAGGTTAATTGGCTTTTGTAAAATGTGCGGTTTGTCCCTAGTGTATAGGGCAAGTGAACAGGGATCACTGGTCTGCACGGATTTGGTGGGCGTAAGGCCTGTTTCCACACTGTGTCTATAATAAACAAAACTATCATGTATTTTGTGACACTTCCCCCACAAAGGTTCTGATTTGCTACGACACACAAGACCTAAGGAAATGCGTATAAATACCTCTCCTCATGATTTTAATAAAATTATATGATTTAAGGGCCTGTCCAACTTGCATGCGATTGCATGCATCTGGCGCGACCAAACGTGGTCGCTTGAGGCGTACGGGCCGTGCGGGGCCGGTCATACTTTGAAGCGTGGAGGCGTATATGGAGTTGTGCGGGGCTGGTCCCGACATCGCGCGGGACTTCAAAAATCCCGCACTGTCCGAAAAATTTGCACGCCAACGGCCTGTCGGCCCGCAGGCGCATTGATGGCGTACGCAGTGTCTTCACACGTATGCAGCGTCTTGACATTGTACGCAGTATCTTGACCACGTACGCCCAGTGCGTGGCGTTGCGCGATGACGTCACTGCCCAGCGTAGCATTCCATGATGATGTCACCGCCCGACGCCATGTGACGCCCAAATTCAGCCGGCCCACTTCCTGTCCAGCTGATTACGTCACGCGCGAACTTAGCGCGTACTTACCGCGTACTTACCGCAAACTCCTCTTTCGTTTGGTCACGCCAAACGCATGCAATTGCATGCATGTGGGACAGGCCCTTTAGAGTCCAAAAAAGATAGAATAACTAAATCTAAGAATCAAGTTACAAATTAGTATGACACAAAAAAAATCCATTCTTCAAAAGTCATCTCTTCAAAAATGAAGAGGAAAACTTCCGATTGAATATTGAATACCAATTAAAAAACAATGAATTCCGTTTATCAAGTAGAAATTGGCGATACAAAAAAACATTAATTATATCAGTTCTTTTGGTCATTTTAGAGGTAATGCTGGTGTTTTCAATAGTAAGTACAGCATGTGCATTTATACATTAACCTGAGAAGTATTTTTTTAAAAGGGTAGTTCCAGCTGTAGTTCTGTAGCAAAACATTTTTTTTGGCATTGGAAAATGATGAATTAGCAAATTGAATGCATAGTTAATTGAACCACTTTCTTGCCAAGCTAATATGTAGCAGATCAAATAGTATGAGAACATTGCTCATGGATTGTAATGCAGCAGTCAATGTAGAATCAAGTCTCGGGACGCTGAGCAATGATATATATATGAAATATGATTCATTTCATCCTTGAAAACAGTGTAATATCTAGAGAATTGCTGTTTTCGATACATGCTCCATTCTGTTCCGTTACTTCCTATGAAATCATTTATCATTCATAGTTTTACTCCAATGAAATTGGGTGCATTGTTTTTACAGACATTATACTGTATTTCCAATGTTTCCTGACTCCCTTCTGAGACTTAATGGACCATCGTTTGTACCATATCTCCAACACAGTTCACAAGTATGTTTTGGCTTATCTGCTGTGGCAGGCATCAAATGTTACCTCTAAACTGAAGTCACCAAAAACTCTGCTACCCTATTCCTTTACAGTGTTTTGCCATCATATCTGTGCTTGCTGATCCACTCTTACTCCCAATTGTGGAATTGCACAATGATAAATTCTAGATCACTTTGTATTTTTGGATCACTTTGTAATCTCAGCCTACCATAATCTGTCATCGCCTCCAGCCCCAGGCTTTCTGAAATGTCTAAACTTTCCCCAAATCTAGCCTCTTGAGTAATCCACGATTTAATACCTGCACTGCTTGTAAATGTGCCTTCTGTTTTACCGTCACTCTGAAATTCCCTTCAAAACTTTGCCATTCCACATGTTTTGTTTAGTTTAGTTTAGAGATACAGCGTGGAATCAGGCTCTTGCCACCAAGTCCACACTGTCCATCAATCACCCATTCACACTAACTTGGACTTTACTTTAGACTTTAGAAAGTGGGGATGTTATCCCACGTTCTCATCCACTCCTTACATACAAGGAACAATTTACAGAGGGCCAATTAAACTACAAACCAGCACATCCTTGTGATGTGGGAGGAAACCTGAGCACCTGGGGGAAACTCCACGCAGTAACAGGGAGAACATGCAAACTCGCCATAGACAGCACCCCAGGTCAGGATCAAGCCTGGGTCTCCGGCGCTGTGAGGCAGCAGCTCTACCAGCTGCACCATCATGCTGCTTTACATTCTTTCGGTCATGCTGCTACCTAGTTGATGAGGCTCTTGGTCAATAGACCTACTATATCGTTTTGTTTTATACTATGTTTTATTTATTCTTTTTTTCCCGCTGTAACTAGGGTCAACATTTATTGCCGATTCTTAACTGTACTGGAGAAGATGGTAGCATGACACTTGATCTGCTGAAGACCTTCTGGTTGAAAGCTCTCCCAGTGTTGTTGGGTACAGATCTGCAGGATTTAGTCACAACAACAATGAAAAGTCAGTTTTATATTGGCATGCCATGGTGATGTGCAACTTCAGGGGCAATTTGTTAATGGTGGCACTCCCATCATGCATCTGCTGCCCTTGACCACCTGGATGGGACAAGGAAATCGCTGTCATGTTTTTGTTTGACACTGCTCCTGTGAAGAATATGGGATATGTTCGCTTTGTTAAATGTACAGTGCACATAAATGAAACTTGTTTTTTGTTCTTAACCTTTACATCTGCTGTGAATGTACTGGGAAAGGTTTATTTGATGGATAGAAGAAGTGTGTGTCGTATGTGTGTGAGAGATAGAGGGTGAGAGAGTGAGAGAGAGAGAGAGGGAGAGAGAGAGAGAGGGAGAGAGAGAGAGAGAGAGAGAGAGAGAGAGAGAGAGGGAGGGAGAGAGAGAGGGGGAGAGAGAGAGAGAGGGAGAGAGAGAGAGAGATCAAACATTGTTTTTACAGCATAAACCAGTATGTATTAATTTCCTGTGAAATTCCAGCTTCTTGTCGAGAACACCAAATGCCAGAGGTATGCTAACAGTAATTCTAGCCCTCCCCCACCCATTGCCCCTCCACCTTCCTGACATGTAGCATGCTTGGATACTGTTCAAATAAACAGTGGCAGCCTTAGTGGGCTAAAGTGGCAGCCAGAGAACTTCCACGCACAACACTAAATTACAAGTAGTGATAAAATGTATAATGCAAAGATAGTCAGCAGTTTCTATGTTATATATGAATCTATCGAATAAAAAGAAAACAATTGGATATATTTTAAACATATGGAATCATCACTTAATAGATGTTACATTTCCACAGTTTAATAACACAGTTTGAACAACTATTTATTACAGTTTCTCAGAACAAACTATTTTTTAGGAGAACCTATTGCTTCTCAGTTGATACATCCTAGATTCATAAAGTTTCCAATTATTTTCAATTAATGCAAAATGTTATTAAGCAATTAGATTAGCCCTGCTTCTCCAAGCTAGGGATCCGTGCCACGTAGCTTTGCATATTATGTGCATGTTGATTTTAAATGTACAAATGTACAAATGCAGCTAGCCCTGCTTTAGAGTTGAGAGTCATGCTAAATTATTGGAACCTCTGGTGTGCCTTACTCCAATTAACTAGGAAATGTCTGATGTTGAAACTATGAGCCAAAAGTACAACAAAGTTTCTTTCCCAAACCAGTTCATTCAATGATAAGTAGGAAAATGTTACTGTGAACCATAAATTAAACAAAACTCAGGAACATTAAGGTGCATATTAATCTTCTGTGTCCTAATGCAATTTGCAGCTTTCAAAATAAGCATTTTTTTAGGTAATAACAGCTGCAGAAATGATTTTGTGAGAATTCCGTGATGCCAAGTATTGAAGTAGAATTGCAGACACACACAGAAAGCCTGGGGGCTTTTCTTTTCGTTTTTTACCATCGATAAGAATGAAGGGAAAAAGAAATACTGCCAGGGTAACATTTAAAAAATCCATCACAAAGTTCTCAGCCTCAATTTCCAATTAATACCTCATCTCAGAGAAATATGGCAGCTCGGTTTGTTGGTGCTCCTTGCTGATAAGTGGACAGTAACATTCACACACAACGTTATGCCAGTCACTGCCAATCTTTAACTACCTGTTGTTAACTTTCAATGACATTGCCATCACTGAGATCCTACCATCAACCGGCCAGGGTCACTGTTAACTCAAAACTCAGCTGGAACAGCCACACAAAGGCTGGTCAGAGGTTGTGTATTTTTCTTGTAATTGACTCACCACCTGGCTCCACTTTATCCACTGTACCATTATCCTTTATCTGTACCCATTATCCTGTGTCTGTTCCCTTTATCTTTTATCCGTGCACTGTATCCTTTAATAGACTCAAAATGCTGGAGTAACAGCGGGTCAGGCAGCATCACTGGAGAAAAGAAGTAGGTGACGTTTTGGGTCGAGACCCTTCTCCAGACTAAGGGTCAGGGTAGTGGGATACTAGAGATATGAAGAGATACAAAGAACAAATGTATGAAAGGTATTCAAAAGGACAAATCAAAGCCAGCAGCAATGATCAAGAAAAGGTGGAGCCCACAATGGTCCTTTGTTGGCTGTGGAGAAGGTGATAACAAGTGAAACTAACGAGTGAAACTGCAAAATTCAGCAGGACAGTGAAACTAGTAGGATGACTAGGGTGGCGGACAGACAGAGAGAGAGGGAATGTAAGGGTTAATTTAAGTTAGAAAGTTAGAAAATAAGGGTGGTACAGGTACAGTGCAGAGTTGCTGCCTTACAGCGCTTGCAGCGCCAGAGTTTCAATCCCGACTACGGGTGCTGTCTGTACGGAGTTTGTACGTTCTCCCCGTGACTGCATGGGTTTTCTCCGAGATCTTCGATTTCCTCCCACACTCCAAAAACGTACAGGTATGTAGATAAATTGGCTTGGTATAAATGTAAAAATTGTCCCTAGTGTGTGTAGGATAGTGTTAGTGTGTGAAGATCGCTGGTCGGCGCGGAACCGGTGGGCCAAAGGGCGTGATTCTGCACAATATCTCTAAACTAAACTAAACTAAACTAAAAATCAATATTCATACTGCTGGTGTAAGCTGTCCAAGTGAAATATGAGGTGCTGTTCCTCCAATTTGCTTATGGCCTCACTCTGACAGTGGAGGAGAGAAAGGTCAGTATGGCAATGGGAAGGGGAATTACAGTGTTTGGCAACCTGGAGATCACATAGGGTTGAGGTGTGATTGAGCAAAGGTGATCAACAGACACAGTAGATGAGGTTGGAGGAGGTGTAAGTGAACCTTTGCTTTACCTGAAAGGTGCTGGACAGAGTCGAGGGAGGAGGTACATGTCCCTATCCTGATTGATTCTGCTTTAACCAGCGCAGTAGACAGAGGTCCAGATTTTAACTATATTCTTCATTAACAAAATTGTTCTCATGTCCTGCTTGACTCTTTTTGTCTGAAAATCTGAATCATAGTCTCTTGGTTCTCAAACATCCAGCACCAGAAGATGGATAGGAGAGGTTTAGAGGGTTATGGGCCAAGCGCGAGCTGGTGTAATTGGGGCAGTTGGCCAGTGTGGGCAAGTGGGCTAAAGGGACTGTTTCCATATTATGTCACTCTATGACTCTCTAACTGGATTAGTTTTTCTTTACTTACGCTAAATAAACCAGTGATGACCGTGTACACGTCTATCAATTCCCTCTCGACTTCCATTGCCCCAAGAAGAACAGCCTTAGCTTTTCCGTTCCATTTCCGAGTCCAAAATCCTATACAACTGGAACTGTTGTGGTAAATCTAGGGGCGCCACATGAAGGCTGCCTCTAACTACAGTTTGTCCATTTTTTCCATCTTTTAAAACATTTTTTAGTTTGTTTAAAAGTATGTTGAGGAGGTTTCTTTAGTTTTTCTATGTGGGGGAGGAGGGTAGGGTAAGGGGGAAACTGTCTCACAGTCGCCTCCTGGCGAGGATGCGACTATTTTCCAAGTGGCATCCTCGTCCCCCCTCCTCGCGACCTACCAACTGGATTGGCGCGGCCTTTCCTGCGGGAGACCGGACCAGAGCTCCAGCAGCAGCGGCGCAGTGCTGGACACATCGCGGAGCGAGCGAAGCCTCACCTGGGCTCCGGAGTGCTGGGCCTGCTGCAACAACATCGCGGGCTGTGGTTTGAAGAGCTTCCAGAGCGGGTGGCATTGACTTTAACATTGCGGTGCCCTGGGGCCCTTTTTACCGAGGGCCGCCAGCATGGGTCTCTGCTCAGTGCAGCCTGTGGACTTCGGGAGCAGCGGACTCCGGTAGGAAGTGGCCGATTCGGAGGTCCAAGCCGCTGAGGGTGTTCTACCATTCCGACGTCAGAGTTCCATCATTCCGGCGAGAGGGCCTGAGCATCGTAGTACATCAAAGAGGAGGATGACTGAACTTTGGGCCTTCCCCCATAGTAGGAAACTTTGATTCCGCTGTGCGGGGAATGTTTATGTTAAAATACTATCGCATTTCGTATACCGGTATGGTGACCCCAAATTTCACTGTACCAATTGGTGCATGTCACACTAATTGTCTCTTGAATCTTGAAATTTTTTTTTACCCTTTCTTTCTCCTTCACCAAAATTGCCCTCAAAATTGCATACATAATTTAGGCTATATTGTATCTTCCTTCATTGTGCTTGATTTTACACTACTGGTCAATCCCATGGCATCTAAAAAAAAGAGGTATATGATTGAATTTCTTGAACATATCTCAGCTAGGGTTCTGAAATCTGATTAGTTGAAGAGTTATACTGTTGCTTAACCTGCTCATTGATGTTACTAACGCCTTGAATGGGATATTGTGATTGATCCTTTGGCAGCAAGTGTCCAATCAAATGCACACTAAAACTATGTGAGCAGCCACCGGAAGAGGAAAATGGCAAATATCTTTGTTTTGCCAGTGATCACAAAGTCCATGTCAACAGTAATGTAGTTAAACAAATGGGTGGATAATAGATATTGAGTCTTATGGAAAATAAAAGGAGAGACAAGCCTATCATGCAGCAGGAGAAATTGGCAGGGCCTCATCACATATCTCTTACTATTCATCATCTTGGCTTGTCCTTGGATTATAAAGTGGTACATTAAATCCCTTCACTCGGATCTGTACACAAAAACTGGTGCTTTATTGAAGTACTGAGGGAATGCTGTATTGGCAAATGTGTTATTTTTCAGATGGGATGTTGACTCACACATGAAAGGTTCACAATGCTTTTTAAAGAAGGCAGTTTTTCAATTCCTTAAAAGAAAAATATCTAGAAGAGATTAACTGGTTGTACAGGTCAGTGCTAGGATATTCCTGGTGCCGAATGACTACTCGATATATCTAAGCCATAGCTGTCATCATTGATATTCATGGTGTGAAACATCTTGATAAGTTTCGGGGAGATAATGTGGGGTTTTACGTGGAACAATTTATTTTATATTCTCCCTTTCCAAATTTGCGCTTCTTGAAGTATAAATTACAAATGATACGCTTAAAATGATGTCACTATCTCATCAAGCAAGAATGAAACAAGCAATAACACGATTATTTACCCTTCGCCAAGTGCAATTGAATGTACGTCATGATTTATTTTGTTTCCAGCACTACCTTTCAGGTTACTTGTGTTGTGTTAAGGATGATTCTTCCACATGTCAATCCTAA
Source organism: Raja brachyura (assembly GCA_963514005.1). Next base: position 71,500,171 of record OY740782.1, read on the forward strand.
AATAATCCAGAATGTCTCCTACTTTCTCTGCTGCATTCCAGCTTGCTTGATCACATGTCTGTGGATATTTCAAGCATCTATTTCAGATTTATTACACTCATGGTCATAGTCATAGAGTGTTACAGAGTGGAAACAGGCCCTTCGACACAACTTGCCCACAGTGATCCAAGCAGCCAACATGTCCAACTAGTCTAACCTGCCTGCGTTTGGCCCATATCTCTCTCAACACAGAGTGTACAGAGCCCTAGTGAGACCACACCTGGAGTATTGTGTGCAGTTTTGGTCCCCTAATTTGAGGAAGGACATTCTTGCTATTGAGGGATTGCAGCGTAGGTTTACAAGTTTAATTCCCGGGATGGCGGGACTGTCATGTGCTGAGAGAATGAAGCAGCTGGGCTTGCACACTCTGGAGTTCAGGAGGATGAGAGGGTATCTTATTGAAACTTATAAGATTGTTAAGGGTTTGGACACGCTGGAGGCAGAAACATGTTCCCCATGTTGGGGGAGTCCAGAACCAGGGGCCACAGTTTAAGAATAAGGGGTAAGCCATTTAGAACGGAGACGAGGAAACATTTTTTCTCACAGAGAGTTGTGCGTGTGTGGAATTCTCTGCCTCAGAGGGCGGTGGAGGCAGGTTCTCTGGATGCTTTCAAGAGAGAGCTGGATAGGGCTCTTAAAGATAGTGGAGTCAGGGGATATGGGGAAAAGGCAGGAATGGGGTACTGATTGAGGATGATCAGCCATGATCACATTGAATGGCGGTGCTGGCTCGAAGGGCCGAATGGCCTACTCTTGCACCTATTGTCTATTGTCCAAACCTGTCCTATCCATGTACCTGCGTGAATGGTTCTTAAAGGTTGCAATAGTAACTGCCTCAACTACCTCCTCCGGCAGCTCGTTCCATACGCCTACCACCCTTTGTGTAGGTGTATTCCTATAAAATCTTTCCCCCCTCATCTTAAACCTATGTCCTCTGGTTCTCATTTTCCCTACTTTGGACAAGAGACTCTGTGCAAGAGAATCTATGCCTCTCATGGATATTGATATTTCACGAGCAGTGGTGTTGAACGGAAAATTATATTGCATTTCTTTTGAGAAGTAGAAAGATAGTTCCAGCTCCATGTTGTCACGCTTATAGACATTAAACCCCTAAACTGCATTCTATTCCACACGATTGTGTGAATGTTCCACTGCCTCCTGACAAAAGAGTGTGATGACTATGAGACTTAATTGAGCAAGTAAACCATTGCCTGGACTCCTGTGCACTTTTAAAGGCTGTGCTGGAATGGTGCTAATGTGCTGGAGCAGCAAGTGTCTTGGTCGCTGTCCGAATGCCTCAGTCATCAATTACCTTGTATTGCGGGACTTTGTACATAATATTGTGCCATCTAGTGCTCTTTCTCTTGAGACTGGGCTAAGATTATTGGAACCAGATGCAATCCAGTCCGACAGCAGTACTGGCAGCTGGAGCTTAACATAAATTTTATAGAGATGTTTCCATCTCAGCCCAAATCTGATGTGCATTTATCTTCCCCTGTATTAGACAGATGAACTTAGATAACCATGACAAAGTCAAAAAACACGATCATGTTAACAGTGATTTACCGGTATATTGAGGCTTACTTTTTTGCAAGTTCCTAGATTTGTTCACCGTTTTTTTTAAGCAGTTTTACCATTCAACACATTCAACCCCCTTTTTGGTTCACACATTGTGAAATGTCTTAAATTGTGCCAGTATTTTCACATATCAAATCCCTACTCTTTCTGTATGGTGAGCCACTCATCAGAAGTAGCTGTCATATCCTGAATCAATTCCATGCTGAAAGTCAGATTGCCCTTACAATTATTGATCAGTTCTAAAATGACAATGAGTTCTTAAAAATAATGTTGCAAAGTAATATTATGGATTAACAGCCTTTCCACCCCATGGCTAAACTGTGATCCAAGCAGAACATCTAAGCTTTACTTAGATATGAATTATGATTTGTCTTTCTTTAGCACACAAATTAACACTGTAGACAGTCCAATTCATTAAAATATGTGTACGCAGCAGCCCTGGATTATTTACTTTTTTTTTTAATACTTCTTGAATGAAGATCACGTCCAGTGCCTTTTAGTTTAGATCAGTTTAGTATATTGTCACGTGTACCAAGGTACAATGAAAATCTTCTTTAATGTATGCTATTCAGTCAGCGAAAAGACAACACAATTTCAATCAAGCCGTCCACAGTTTACAGATACAGAATAAAGTGAATGGATACCCTTTGCAAAGAAAAGTCCAGAAAAGTCTGATTAAAGATAGTCTGAGGGTCTCCAATGAGGACGATGGTAGCTCAGGAGCACTGCTCTCCTAGTTTGTGATAGGATGGTTCAGTTGCCTGATAACAGCTGTGAAGAAACTGTCCTTGAAACTGGAGGTGTGCATTTTCACACTTCTGTACCTCTTGCCTGGTGGGAGAAGGGCGAAGAGGGAATCTCCAGGGTAGTAAGCCCTGGTACAGCATACTAGCGCCTCTAAAAATATATATATATTTAAATTTGGGGTTGATTTTAGAAGAGGGGGGTATACTGATGACAAAAAAATTGTTGATAAAGGTAAGTTATATTTTTACCTGTTATGCAAACTGACAATAAAAAAAAGTACTAATAGTGGACTGGAGTTTGCTGCCATCACTGTTGAAAGTGGCACTAATGATAAAACTTTGCTAATCAAATATAATGGGGAAGTATGAAGTTATTTTCACAAAAGGAAGTATTAATCCCAAGAAAGATCTGAAGCAATATACTGACTGGTTTCTCTTGTGCATACGTCAGCAGATCAAGTAATATGCACAATGGGAAGGAATCAAAGAAAAGGATACAATTGAACTAGGGATTGATGGGATCCTTCTGTTTCCATGTTAAATGTTATGTACATATTTTCTTCAGTTTTAATTATTTCTATTCCCCTTGGATTAAAATTGTATCCCTCAGAAATCAATGCTCCCCTGGCATTCCTGCCAGCTTCATTCATTTCACACTGGGCATTTACCTGTCTGTTCTCCATGCAGCATATGTTAGGACCAATTCACACAGGATCAATGAATGAAACACACTTTGTTCAAATCTTTTGGTTTGTCAGAGTGCCCAAAATATTTCCCATTAGTATGCTTATCATTGAGCCCCATATCTGAGGAAGGATGTGCTGGCATTGGAGAGGGTCCAGAGGAGGTTTAAAAGAATTATCCTAGGGATGATCGGGTTAACATATGAAGTGTGTTTGATGGCTCTGGGCCTGTGCTTGCTGGAGTTTAGAAGAATGAGGGGTGATTTAATTTAAACCTACCGAATTACGAAAGGCCTAGATAGAGTGGATGTACTGTACAGAGGATATTTAGGACCAGATATCTAGGACCAGAGAGCACATCCTCAGAATAAAAAGACATACCTTTACAATGAAATAAGGAGAAATGTCTTTAGCCAGAGGATGGTGAATCTGTGGAATTCATTGCCACAGACAGTTGAGATTGACAGATTCTTGATTAGAATGGAGTCAAAGGAAACATGGCAGGAGTATGGAGTTGAGAGGGAAAGATAGATCGAATGATTGAATGGTGGAGCAGACCTTTGTCTTATGGTCTTAAGATATTTGATCTTAGGAAAGATTCACTTTGGCCCTTCAACATCTAGAGCAAGTATTTGGAATCTCTGAGCAGGAAATCAATCTAGTTGATTTTTTTTTCATCAAGGGAGCATTGTTAATATGTTAAGTTGTTACAGAATTAAAAATTTTAACAGTAATGTTCCTGTACTACCAGGAACCCCATTGGTAAGTGGGAGTCCTGGCCTAGGACCATTAATCACTGTAAAGTTAAGCTGGCTGGGTGAATTCATCTAGAATTAGCCAGACAGCCTGAACTACTCTCATTATATCTGTGCAAACGGTCACATCAACCTCTCGTCACTATTATCCTTGGCAATAAATGCTTTGCAACTATGTTGACAATTGTATTATGATCTCATGCATCAGTTAAAAATCTAATTGTCATCATAGTTTGAAGAATTAAATAAGTTAATGTTAGAAATGCAATGTGTAGAATAGGACTTTCTATCATATAGTTTGATCATTTTTCTCCAATGTTTATTGTGTTATGTCCATTGCTCAATTTCCCATCTATCAGGTTCGATTTTATATGGAAATTTTGTCGGTAATTCAAATCTTACTTTATTATTAGTGTGCTTCAAAGATTTTTGCAATGTTTTGAGGACTTTGAAAGGACAGTTTCAACATGTACCCAAGTATCATTTCATTCTATTTGTCAAAACTGTAAAAATATTTCACTTTGCTCATTGAAGAAATAAAATATAGAACTGCATCATAAAACTATTAGTTTCAACTGTGATAGAATTATATTACACTGTATCCCAATTCATTATAATGTTTTTCTTTTTACGGAAACTAACATAATTTCTCATATCTTATGTTTTAATGTGCTGTAAAAATGTTGATTATTATACTCATACCTGAGTAATGTGTTGGTCAGTTTCACAAAAAGAAACTCCAGAGGCTGAAATAGACATCCATCTGATCCCATTAAACCGCACCTCTAACCTTGAAGGCAAACCAAACATAAATTACATGATGTTATAGTTCAGATGTGAGAAAGATGAGATGGGAGTGAATATTAGACTCAATAAGGCTGACCAGGCCATCTCTGCAATAAACAAAGATCAAGAAAGTATTAATCTTCCTTACAGATTGTGGAGGCAGAAGTGAATTACAGAAGCTGAATTTTGAATGTCCATAAGGAGCAGCTATCATTGAATAATTACTAACTCACAAATCATGCTGTCCCTCTGGGCTTGGGCCATGTATTCTCAAACAGACCAAGTTCCTGAAGTCGTAAAAGCCTTCTTCATTATTTTCACTTATTCAGGTGGGATTTTAACCTTCATAAACACTCTTGACATATTCCTAATTCTTGTGTGTTAAGGGGTCAATAAACATTTCCTTCCATAGTAATTGTGTATAAGTAGACCAACATCAAATAGGCAGTTTCGTCAGCATCATCACAATGACAGCTACAACCCTTGCGTTGTTATTAATAATTTTGTTAAATTGGTTGTAACCAAAAGGTAAAAGAGTAAATATTTTAGAATAAGTGTATGTATAAGTGAAAAGGAAAATGATTATTATAGATGACTAAGTATCAAGATAATTTATTTCCATTTTATTTAGACTACCTCATTAAAATTTCCCCCAAAATACCCTCATTGTCTCCATTGTAAATTTTAATTGTTGATTTATTAAATTAAAATGTATAAACTTTAATATAGTGTTAGCTATATCTGTAAAATCACATTATAAGATATATAAATCATTGTATGCACATGGCATTTATGTGCAGGGAAATGTGAAGCAAATTTGGGTCTTTGTTTAAGAAAAAACTTCCAACGTGGAGTTAAAATCCGGCAAAATTATTGCCAGTGGAAAGTAATGGTTTATCTCCTTGTCAAGGTTCAGAGGCGTAGACAAGAATGGGCAAGATGAACAAGGACAGAATTGTTCCCTTCAGAACCATTTGTTCTGTTGACAAATGCTTGTTAAAAAGACAAGTCCTAACTCTTAGGCAGAAAAAAATGCTGGAGAAACACAGCGGGTGAGGCAGCATCTATGGAGCGAAGGAAATAGGAAACATTTTGGGTCGAGACCCTTCTTCAGACTGATGTCCTAACTGTAATATGATTTCAGTGCTCTGCCACAGAATTAGTCTTTTGACATTTCCAAGCTTACAACATTGCTTTGGAAGACTTCCCCAACATAGGGTAGACAGAAAATGCTGGAGTACCTCAGTGGGACAGGAAGCATCTCTGGGGAAAAGGAATGTGTGATGTTTCAGGTCGAGACCCTTCTTCAGACTGATGTCAGGGGAGTGGGCGGGACAGAGATAGAATGTCGTCTGGTGAGAGAACTGGGAAGGGGGAGGGGATGGAGAGAGAAAGCAAAGGCTATTTGAAGTTCGAGAAGTCAATGTTCATACCGCTGGGGTGTAAACTACCCAAGCAAAATATGAGGTGCTGTTCCTCCAATTTGCACTGGGCCTCACTCTGACAATGGAGGAGGCCCAGGACAGAAAGGTCAGATTAGGAATGGGGAGGTGTTAAAGTGCTTCCCCTATATAGGATATATATTTATTTCCTTATCACTGGCTGTTGAGTAAATCAGACATACTCACTGATCTGGTACAACAGTATTTATTGAGTAACTCATGTAACACACTACAGCACGTTGCTTCAACTGTATAGCACCAGTGACTGACTGCACATGTTGTAGTGCAATGATAGGACTAGTGTGGTAGTAGGCGGAGCTTATGATAACAAAGCATTACATTGGTTAGTAAGTAAAGTGACCAATCTACACTGGCAAAAGACGCAGAGCATTAGTGTAGAAGCAGGTCTTGTGATCAGTGAAATTTGTGATAGCATTTCTCTTCTCATCAGCCAGTTTTCTAAATCCAACCTCCTGCTTTCCTCCCACACATGGTACTGTTCTACTTTTCAAGCTGCTGTCTGATATTTGTTAACAAGAAGTCAAAGACTTGACTCCTACTTCAGAAAATCCATATATTTTACCAATAATCATTATTTTATATTTTGAAGATCAAGCACATTATAATTTGACGGAAGGAACGGCAGATGCTGGCTTAAACATGTCTGAAGAAGGTTTGCGACCCAAAACATCACCCATTACATCCATCCAGAGATGCTTGCCTGTCCCGCTGAGTTACTCCAGCATTTTATGTCTATGCACATCATATGCCATGGTATACAGATTTTTTTTTGATTTAGATATTTTTCATAAAAATATAACAATTGAATTATTGGCATCGAAGCTCTTCACAGTTTCACATAATGATAGTAGTGTTGTTTTATAATAATTTTAGTTGTTTTTGACTGCCTTGCAATGTGGAATCATAAACCCTCTTCAACCACTGAGGTGGCTGAGGTGGCTGCTGTCCACATTTGAAGTGATTGTAGATATTTTACAATAGCCTCAGGGAAACTGGCAGAAAAACTCAAATAATAGGATAGATCATGATTGTGTTTAACAGCATCAAATTAGAGATTGCAAATTAGGAGCCTGCTTAGAAGCTAATCCAACATTTACCTCCGTTAAATAGAGCACTATATTTCAGTAATGGGAAATTTAAGGGTCGTAATCAACATCAAGGGGATTAACCAAGGAAGTGTTAAGGCTCGATACCCTCCAAATAATAATTATAAAAAAATCAGTCTCATCCACTACCCTTCACTAATGCAGCAAATAGTCCTTTTTTTGGAAGTGGCAGCCTCCTAATCTGTGACTTCCATGCTTTTCTGGACAAGATGAGAAAGTAGAAATTATAGCCTTGCATGACATAGTAAACCTATTATTATTTGTTGACCTGATCCCTTTGGGTTCTCCACCATAAGAGCTCAGTCTAGGTCTACCCGATTGATGGAAATTATTCATAGTGAGTCAGAGTTTACTTTCTCCCTCAGTTATGTACAGGGTGGAGGAAAAAGCAAATTCATGCACAAATATTTGTCACTTGGATGAAGCACTGATTTCTGTTTACTCTTTTAGGTGGGAAAAAGTGAAAATGGACAGACTTTCTTCATTTTCACAGAGCACTGGGACTTTGTTTTCATAATGCAAGCATACACGTTAATCACGGATTAATAGCAAACATGTCACAAAGCTTTTCTAAAACAAAACTGACTAGCAGTGGAGACAGGACGAGATTTTGGCTTTTTAGAGATTTTAGGGATGCAGCGTGGAAACAGGTCCTTCAGCCAACTGAGTCCACACCGACTACTGATCACCCCGTACACTAGCACTATCCTAAACATTAGGGACAATTTACAATTTTTTACAGAAGCCAAAGATGTACAAACCTGTACGTCTTTGGGATGTGGGATTAAACTGGAGCACCCAGAGAAAAATAATACAATCATAGGGAGAATGTACAAACTCCATCCAGACAGCACCCATAGTCAGGATCGAGCCCAGGTATCTAGCGCTGCAAGGGGGCAACTCTACTGTTCCGCCACTGTGTCGCCATACTACCATTCATAGGTTCAAACAAATCACACTTCTGAGTCATGCAGCCTGGTTATTCGGGCATCTATCTAAAACAACTCCCAAGATTTGTTCCATATTTTCTGACATTATCAACATATTTACTGTAGATATTTCAACATTGGTTTCTCAAATCTCTAACAAATTCTGCTTCCATAGAGCAGTCTTAATAATGTGCAATAGAATTATACAACACTTCCAAAGATAAATGTTTGACTACATCAAAGTCATTAGTGGTATATTATTACAAATGATCTTTTACTTAATATGAATATAATTACTTTGAAGTAATTTGCACTTATTTGCTTATATAGTATGAAATATAATTGCAGAAAATGTAATTAATTTCTTCTCTGCACATTTGAAGTTATATGTTGGAGCTGAAGAGACCAATTCCCTGATGTGATCACCACTTATAGTGTGTGAAGCCTATTGTATTAGGCTTTGATTCATCCAGTGCCAAACCTCTGATTCTGCTGGAGGAAAGATTTTGGCAGATTCTGGGGCAATATTGCTGAAGGTGCTATATAGTGGTGAGTTTAATAGCATTATTTAGGAGGCAGAATATTATATACTCTGTCAAATCTTGAATGCAACTGACTGGGATTACATTTCTAGACATATCTTTATTGTTAAGAAAACAACACAAAGTGCTGAAGTAACGCAGGAGCCCAGTCTGCATCTCTAGAGAACGTGAATAGGTGATGTTTCAGGTGGCACCTTCAGACTGGTTGTGGTGAGGGAGGGGAGAAAACTGGAAGAGAGGCGGGGCACGACAAAGCCTGGCGAGTAATGACCCAAAACATCATCTACCCACATTCTCCAGAGATGTTGCCTGACCTGCTGAGTTACTCCAGCCTTTGTGTCTTTTTTTGTAAACCAACATTTGCAGTTCCTTGTTTTTCAATATATTTATCCTTAATCATATCATGCAATAATATTAATTTGGTATGGGTAATCCCATAAAGATATCTTTATAGTCTTCTCCAGAACTACCTTGATTCAAATTATTTGCTCAAAACCTCAGTGACTCAAAATTGCCTTAACCAAATTTTGATATTCAGATTCTCATTCCTTCCAATTAGCTAAATTGATCTTTAACCATCGTGCATTTTTTTTTTTTTTGCTGGTAGTGTTTTTCTACGGTTCGGATCTTAAATTTATGTCCTCTGCTTCTCGATTACCCTTTTCTGTGTATTTATCCAATCTATTACTCTCGTGATTTTGTACACCTCTATAAGACCACTCTTCATCCTCCTGGGCTCCAAGGAATAAAGTCCTACTCTGCTCAACATCTCCCTATGGCTCAAGCCCTCTAGTCTTAGCAACATCTTTGTAAATCTTCTCTGCACCTTTTCCAAGATGACAGCATCTTCCTATAACATGGTGACAAATAAACAATACTCTAAATGTGGCCTCATCAATCTTATAAGACTGTAACATGTCCTCCCAACTCCTATATTCAATACTCATTAGGTCCTGACTTCCCAAAATGAAACACCTCACATTTCTAAGAATTAAAATTTGTCAACCGTTCCTCAGCCCACTTGCCCAATCGATCAAGGTCCTGCTGCAATTTTTGACAACCATCTTCACTATCCACAATACACACACAATAGTATCATTGACCAACTTGCTAATCATGTCTTGTATGATCTCATTCAAATCATTAATATAGATGATAAACCAAAATAGGTCCAGCGCCAAACGCTGAGGCATACCACTAGTCACAGGCCTCCAGTGTGAAAAACACCCTTCCACTGTTAATCCTGGCTAAATTGGAGAGGCTAGGACTTCAAAATGGGGTAAAAGCTTCCGGGCTGCAGGGAGATTTGGTCAATTTGGAATTGCTATCTGCAGAGCTGAGACAAGCTGCGGAGTGGTGCCAGTATGTCTAGAGCCTAGATACAATTTGCAAGAAAAGAATAAGAACATCTGCAGACTCTGTCAATTAGGTGCAAAATGTATCAAATGGATTGGATGGGCTGCAAACCAGCCATACGCCTTGTAAATAGTTACAAATAATGTTGCAGAGTTCAATTTTGCCGAGTGTTGATTGGATGAGGTATTGAGCTTTGTTTGGGTTTCTGGCAGATCAGGATAAATGTTTCTAAGTTGGCTTCCTTGCGAAGTCCGGTATGAATACAATGTATTGAGCTGCTGTATTATTGGGTTAGGGAAATGTCTGTTATGTATGGGGTTAATTGATAGCTGTAATTGGATTATTAAGAGACCACCCCCATGTGGTTTGGCCCCTCTAAGTCCCGGGACATATAAAAGTCCGCTGCCACTAGGTCAAGCGCCGTCTGCGTGAACCTCTAGAGTGTCTCTGTCTGAGCAAGGTCTAGAGGGCTTGAACGGGTAGGTACGAGGATCAAACCCATGGTGGGATAGGTACAGGAGTTGAATTGTAAAGCGCTTTTGTTAAAATGAAGATTAGTTGTTTCAAGTGCTTGATTCAGTGTTTTTACTGAAACTAGACTGGGGGGAAGCTTAGAAACGAACAATTTACACCACCATCACCCTCTGCTACCTTCCTTGAAGTCAACTTTCTATCCATTCATTGGTCACAGGAAAAACATAAAATGTAGGACAAAACTGTGCAGGAGGCAGGGACTTAGGCCCACAAGGTCTATGCCAAACATAATGTCAAGATAAACAATTCTTATCTGCCTGCACACGATCCATATCCTGCTATTCATATTAAATATTCTTCAAAAAACAAAATGTTAGAGTAACCCTGGCACCATCTCTGGAGAACGTGGATAGGTGATGTTTCTGTTCGGGAACTTTCATCAAACCAATGGTAGTGGAGGAGAGCTAGAAAAGGGGGGAGGGGGGACATGACAAAGCCTGACAGCAGGAATTGAATGGGAGGAGTAAGAGAGGATCTCACAAAAAGCAGAACTTCTTCAAAGTAGTCATACCTTGTAGAGATTTGGTCATGAAGCAGTATAATGGGGAACAAATGGTGGCACAGTGGCACAGCGGTAGAGTTGTTGCCTAACAGCACTCACAGAGCCAGAGACCCGGGTTCGATCTTGATTATGGGTGCTGTCTGACGGGGTTTGTACATTCTCCTCGTGACTGCGTGGGATTTCTCCAAGATCTTCTGTTTCCTCCCACGCTACAAAAACCTACAGGTTTGTAGGTTAATTGGCTAGGTGTAACTGTAAATTGTGGGATAATGTTAGTGAGCGGGCATTGCTGGTTGGCACGGTCTTGGTGGCCAAAGGGTATGTGTCTGCGTTGTATCTCGAAACTAGACTAAACTAAATATTCTGTATACAATACAAATGGGTATTACATTAGCACGTAAATCACTTGGAACAATTGTTCTATCATCAGTTTATAGATTTACTCTATTTAATTCTTCAGCAGGGAGCTTGTAGGAAAATAGCTCATTTATAGACCAGCGCGAAGTAAAATAGAATGAGACTAATCTAATAAATTTTCGCCATGGCTTTAGGAGTGAAACAACCTGAATTTCAGCCATGATTCTGATATGCTAAGTCTTGAATCAAAGTCAGGATTTCTGACCTTACCCAAATGCTACCATTGATATGGGAAGGGGCAAAAATAGATCTGGGCAAGAGCAGCTCAACAGTTTCCAGGCCATGAGAAGGACTTGCATTTACCTGGCAGGGTTGCAATTGCTGATATTAATTGTGATTCCCAGATTATTTTGTTCAGGATGGGATTAAGGTCTCGACTCCATGTTTTATTTGCACCAAGCTTTATTTCATCAGGTTGTGGTTTGGTAATGTATTTTCCCTTTCATAGAATTTGAGTTTTACTTTTTGTGTGTGCAATGCTTGATCTTTCTGAAACTTTAGGTTATTAATTTTTTTTTAGCAGTAAATGCAAGCCATTATCCTGTAGGATTTCCCCTCATTATCTGTAAGCACAGCTGCATAAGATATAGCTCTACATACTATTTTTAAAAGTAATTTATTCTTTAAATAAATTACTTAAGGGGGAATTGACATACTTCTGTTTCAATTTTCATTAAGTTATCCTGTAAGCACTTGAAATATAGCATTTGCACACATAGGCCCATAACTGTGGTTGAGTTGCATGTGGGAACAGAGCAGTAATGTTTTGAGGCCCAGATTTTAACAGAATGAACTATAAAACCTTCTATATCACACGTTATCACTGTATATATCACTTAAACATGATACTGAAACTTAAGATCTAGAAATCTAGATAAGATCATTTGAATACTCACATTGAAATACTCTGGCAGCAAGGCCTGGTCACAAAATAAATTTACAAGAGAGTCGATTGAAGACTGCAGTACAAAATTGCTCTGAGGAGTTTAAAGACAGTGCAGGACTATACCATCTTCAAGGTGCCTCCCCACTTGGAATAGAATATTATTACTTATCCGTGATGGTGCAGTGTAATCAAAGGCAATTAATTTGATTGAATTGATCTAAATATACAGCATGTAAACAGGCTCTTTGGCCCACAGAGTCCACGTCGACCATCAATCACCCATTCACACTAGTCCTATGTTATCCCACTTTCTCATCCACTCTCTACACATTAGGGGACATTTTACAGAGACCAATTAACTTACAAACCTTTGGGATGTCTTTGAGATGTAAAAGGAAACTGGAGCACCTAGAGGAAACCCCTGTGTTCATGGGAAAACATGCAAACTCCTTAAGGACAGGACCCGAGATGAGGATCAAACACGGGTCTCTGGCAATGTGAGGTGGTGGCTCTACCAGCTGCGCTACTGCCACCCTTTATTTAGAAAGTTGATAATAATCCCCAAATGTGGGTGTCACCTTGCATCTGATGCTACTAGTGTCCCCTTAGTTTATTATCTGGTGAGTTCAGGACTGAAAACACAATTTGAAGTGGCACTTTACTGACAGTGAGTTGTGTCGATGGAAGTATTAATCAAATACCATAGAGTTCACATTGACATTACACCCCTTAGTTCAATTCAATGGTACCCCAAAACTCTTGCTAGTTTTTCATCATGTATTCATCACCCCGCCAATGCTGCCAAAGACAAGCAAACCAGCTGTTTGTGGGAACAAAATGTTTTAATATGATAGATTTTAATAGATATATTTCAGGGTAAAGTCATACTGGTGTTCAAGTGAAATTGATAAAGTAGTTGTATGATTTAGAACATTATTGAAACCGGTTACTGAGTGAGGAATTGTTAACAAACATCGATATTCACGCTCTTACATGTAGAATGTAAAATAGTAAGCTCCTGAGAAAATAACATTCACATACACTTACTGCTTATTATGCCTCCTGGCATGTAGGACAGCAACGAAGGTCCTCCACTCCTGCCTGTTCTGGGCTAGCTTCTGGACACTACCCCAGGTAGTTTTTATTTCCTCCTCTACAGTTTGACGCCAGGTGGTTTTTGGTCTACTTTTTTTTTCTTTTCCATTCCGGTGGCCAGTGCAGGGCTATTCTTGGGATGCTGTCTGGACATTCATCCTAGCATCTGTCGATAGCCCTGGAAATCCATCACGCTCAGTAGTGTTGATTCCTTCAGTTGCTGTTTCCGTAACATATTTGTTTTACGAGACAGGGTTGTTAGCCCTGTGCTCAACCTCCAACCTGGAGGACCAGTGGATCGTTCTTCGTCTCGCCTCTACCCTTCGACCTGTCCAGCATGGGATACCCTAACAGGAGATGAATCTCCCGTTGGCATAGCTCTAGCGGTCACTGAGACACACAACTCCCCGACCACGACAACGTTGCAATCCAACGCGGAGATTCACATACACAATACATTTTATTTCACTGAAATATTTGACTAACAGAGCTGCAATAAAATAACATTTTATGAAGCCCTGCATCACAAATGGCCCCATTGAAGATTACTACATTCAACAACGAACGTAGTTGACTTGTAATAGAATCCCAATATTGTGTTCCCAACGATGCTTCTTGAGGGAAATAATGATTACAGTTTTAAAAAGTTACTCTGTGCTGATGTGGTTAAAAAACCTTGCAATCAAACAAAGGTAATGGTGAGGTTTTGAGACATTAGTGGTGAACCATGTTAGTGGGAATGTGCTGTAAAGTTGCTGGCCTCTCTTTAAAGCCCGCTCCATGGGAGTACAAATTATTATCCAACAACATAAATTGTGTTAAAACACACCATTGTACCACCTGTAGTGCTACTACCTTGGGAGAAAAAGCAGTTTGCCTGGTGTTCCATTAAGAAGATACTGCTTGTTTCTGCATTCATTTCAATATAGTTAAAATACACATTCCAAAGGTTCTATTGCATGAGCTCGTATTATTAAAAAAAAAGCTGCAGCTGAACCGGACTGAGTGTAAATTGCAGGATATGTATTGCACAGTCTGAAAACATAACTCCTACAATTGCCAGCAACAGCCTGATGTAGCCACAGGGTGTTTTCAAATTGGATTTACAGTACCTGCCTAAACATCATCACATAATTTATGATGTGCCAGATTTACTTGTGCAAAGTAGCTATTAAATAAGTTTGCTCATGTCTATAAACTACTGTAGTTTGCCAAGTAGCTAATTTCAAGTGTTTCCTTTTACCTATATTCCATTTGCCAGCAGACCTTAAGGCAATGGAACATGAGGCAAATTACTTCACAGCAGCTGAGAAAAAAAATATATAACAGTAAATGTAAGAACCGTGTTTTGATTGATTATTTAACCTTTGTTTCCATGGGTTTTACTTTATCATGTTTCTGCAACATCAGTCCATAATCTTTGTCAGCATACCTCAGAAATTGTCAGGAGGAAAAAAAATGGCACTGATGTTGCAGTCCTCCACCCTTTCTCCCAGCTAGAGATGCAACAAAAGTGCCTTCAGATCTAAATGAAGCAAGTCACAGCATTCTTTCTATGTTGTCACAACAGATTTATCAAGTCCGTCTGATGTGGTTTCAAGCTCTCTCATCTCCTTCATGTTGTCAAAGTCCTGCCGTCACTGGAAAGGTACATAGCTCTTTGAGAGGATTAGAGGATAGAACATAATTTAATCCTCCGTTAAAATAAAGTGTCAGACATAGCTTTAGAAGTGCAACTGGACATAGTAGAGGTAAGTAAGGGACACTAGCTAAGGGTTAGATGAGAAGCTTTAATCTCTGTTGTTTTTACTGAAATTTAAGTCTTCCATTTAAAAGCTTTCTGGTCGTTTTCTTTATATACCTGCTTTGTCTTCCTAAATATGCAAAGTAAATGTAACTGACACTGACTATACACAATTACTTTTGAGGTATATTTATTTTCAATTTCCTATCTTTTCAAATTGATTTTTATTACTGATATAACATTTTCATTGTAAAATAGCATTAATATTGTTATTAAATTTCAGACTTCAAAGTCTGAAGTTTCATTGCAATTTTATCTAATTTCTTTCTCCATTATTGCATTCAAAATTAAATTAAGAATTAATTTCAAAAATAACGTCAAAGTAATTGGTGTGTCTCCATTAATAATTTCCATTTGGAATTTAAAGCATGTATTTTTTAGTATTATGAATGCATTATTAGAAATAAATAAACAAATAAATAAACAAATTACTTGATTTTTTTTGGAAAATAATTAGGAATGAGTAGCTTAGTCATTTCAACAATCATTTTCAAAATACTCAGTTAAGGTGAGGTTTCTGATCTCTAAGTGCATTGCAAATTATATTGGTTATTAAATTAAAAAAAAAACAATCTTGCCAGTCTCCTCCTGTGATACTGGGATTATTGAGTAGGTAATGTACTTTTCTTAGCCTTTTTTTGGCTGACTTTCGCCCCTCAAGATTCCAGATCGTGAGCTCGCCAAGGTACAACAGTTAGACACTGTCAGGCACATGCATGTTATTTGCTTCCCACTCATCTTAAATTATTCACCACTGCAGGTAGTGGAAGTGACATATACATAAAATGAGAGGAAAATCAGCTCCTTAAAATATTCTAATTTGTAATTTTGTTATTTTTTGAACTAAAAATACAAGTAAAAATTGAGAAATTATATCCCTTTCAAATATATAATAATCAATGGATAAACCTTTCAGCTTCAGAATATCTAATGCAAAATGGATTTTGAACATTAGGTTATTTTTGTTACATGTGAGTTGCAATAGTTTAAATTTAAGATTTCATGTATCTTTCAGCTCAATGATATTTAAATATCCTTTTTTATGTACAATTTTTGACTTTCCAGGACAGCGATTCATGAGAAACGCTTGCATTTTTTTTTCATTTTGCTTTTTCAATTGTCACTCATTCTTTCTGAAAAGGAGCATCTCAATTACGATGCAAAGAAAACAAAAATGTTTTGTATCTAAATTTATTTTTGGCCTGAAAGCTTGCACTTACGCCAAACTAATCAAGAGTTTGGCTTCAGATTAGTACAGATTGACAAGTATTTCACAATTAGAAAAAAAAAACACTTCAAAAATGCTGAGCATCACCCACCCACGATGATATACATGAACAGAAGAAGACATTGCTTTAAAACTGTAAATTTTACATTTTGGTGGTTGATATTCTGGTTGATGGGTACAAGATGTTCTTGCAGGGAATGATTTTGCCAGTTTTCTATGCTGCTTTTGGCTGGACAATATGTGAACCATTTGTTTATATTTGAAGATTAATTGATTGGGGAATTGGATCTTTTACAACTGTTCATGGAGAAAGGCAGAAGTATCCTGCCGCAGGTCTAACTATTTAGTGAGAGCTAAAAATAAATGTTTCATACAAATTTACCCAAAGGCTGAGATATTTTGCTATTTTATGTACTCAAAGTATTTATTTTTGGCTTTCACACTATTTTATGCCTTCATTTTGGACTAAATGGTGGCACGCATCAACCCTTCCGATAAAAACACTCAAGTAGGCATTAAACCCTGTCAGTGGTGAATGGTAGGTGACAACCTGGTGGCTGCAGTGTAAGAATGACACTGAAAACACTGCATAGATAAAAAGTTAGCATACATTTTACAAGCAATTTTATTCGAACAAGAGCAGTGGAATCATTCTTTTAGTTGCTAAATAGCGATCCACAACTCTCTAGAGAATCCGATAGGGAATAGAGGTCTGGTGAAGCACTTTAGGTACACTTGGAACTATTTCTTTTAACTAAATATAACTTTCTTACTTGTTGGAGAGTAGTGGTGATTTATGTGAAATGCAAATATAATTTATTTTGCTGTATGCATATTCTGTTGCGATGGATTAGCGTAATATTCACACATTCATTTTCATAAACATCTCCCTTCAACTGTAATTTTAATTTCGTAATTGATTTTTTTGGGGGGGTTATAAACTAAAATGGTGAACAAGGAAATAGTATCATAATGTAGTGGAGGCATGCAGTGTGGAAACAGGCCCTCAAACAACTGAGGCTGCATCAAGCACTTACTCCACACTGATCATGCACTAATCTTATTTTACTCTTCCAACATTCCCATCAGTTTCACACAGATTTTACTATTCCACTCTACATTGGGGCAATCTACAGTGGCCGATTAACCTATAGACTCACCCATCTTTGAGATATGAGAGGAAACTGGGGCACCTGGTGGAAGCTTTCATGGTCACAGAGAGGACAAACAAACTCCAAACAAACATCAGAGGAGGTTAGGATCAAATATCTTTTGCTGGAGCCCTGACTCAGGATTAATTTGTTTATTCTCATAAACACCAGGGTGCAATTAAATTCCTTCTGTGGACGATGCAAAAAGATAATGCAGAGACAACAATAAATTCAATGACAAATGCAAAAATATGGCACAAAATATATTTTACAACTGTAACATAGCTCCTCAACGTCTTTACTCAATTCACTAAGCGATGAGTAATTGGGGGGACCAGAGGTGGAGATGTTGCATTGCTTGTCAGAGAAGATATTACAGCAGTGCTTTGGCAGGATAGATAGAGGGCTCCTCTAGGGAGGCTATTTGGGTGGAACTCAGAAGTGGGAACGGTGTACAAACACTTTTAGGGGTGTATTATGGACCGCCAAATGGGGAGCGAGAATTGGAAGAGTAAATATGTAAGGAGATAGCAGATATTAGTAGTAAGCACTAATAAGTAAGCACTAGTGATTGTGGGAGATTTCATTTTTCCAAAAATAGACTGGGAAACACATTCTGTAAATGGGCTGGATGGTTTGGAATTTTTAAAATGTGTGCAGGATAGTTTTTTGCAGCAATACATAGAGGTATTGACCAGAGAAGGGGCAGTGCTGGACCTCCTGTTAGAAAATGAGGCAGGTCAGGTGACGGAGGTATGTGTTGATGAGCACTTCGGGACCAGTGATCACAATACCATTAGTTTCAATATAATTATGGAGAGAGTCAGAACTGGACCTAGGGTTGAGATTTTTGATTGGAGAAAGGCTAACTTTGAGGGAATGCGTAAGGATTTAAAAGGAGTGAATAGGGACATTTTGTTTTATGGGAAGGATGTAGAAGAGAAATGGAGGACATTTAAAGGGAAAATTGTAAGAGTACAGAATCTTTATGTCCCTGTTCGGTTGAAAGGAAATAGTCAAAATTGGAAAGAGCCATGATTTTCAAGGGAAATTGGACACTTGTTTCGAAAAAAGAGAAATATCTACAATAATTATATGAGGCATGGAGTAAATGAGGTGCTAGAGGAGTATAAAGAATGTAAAAATAATCTTAAGAAAGAAATTAGGCTAAAAGAAGATATGAGGTTGCTTTGGCAAGAAAGGTGAAAGTAAATCCAAAGGGTTTCTACAGCTATATGAATAGCAAAAGGATAATGAGGGATAAAATTGGACCATAGGAGAGCTAGAATGGACAGCTATCTGCAGAGCCAAAAGAGATGGGGAGATATTGAACAATTTATTTTCTTCGGTATTCACCAGGGAGAATGATATTGAACTCTGTGAGGTAAGGGAAAAGAGTAGAGTAGCTATGGAAACTATGAGATTCAAAGAGGAGGAAGTGCTGACACTTTTGAAAAATATAAAGTGGATAAGTCTCCAGGTCCTGACAGGATATTCCTTAGAACATTGAGGGAAGTTAGTGTAGAAATAGCAGGAGCTAAGACAGAAATATTTCAAATGTCATTAGACACGGGAATAGTGCCGGAGGATTGGCGTACTGCGCATGTTGTTCCATTGTTTAAAAAGGGTTCAAAGAATAAACCTAGCAATTATAGACCTGTTAGTTTGACGTCAGTGGTGGGCAAATTAATGGAAAGGATACTTAGAGATAATATATATAAGCATCTGGATAAACAGGGTCTGATCAGGAACAGTCAATATGGATTTATGCCTGGAAGGTCATGTTTGACAAACCATCTTGAATTTTTTGAAGAGGTTACTAGGGAAATTGATGAGGGTAAAGCAGTGGATGTTGTCTATATGGATTTCAGTAAGGCCTTTGACAAGGTTCCCCATGGAAGGTTGGTTAAGAAGGTTCAATGTTTGGGTGTTAATGGCGGAGTAGCAAGATGGATTCAACAATGGCTGAATGGGAGATGTCAGAGAGTAATGGTGGATGGCTGTTTGTCAGGTTGGAAGCCGGTGACCAGTGAGGTGCCTCTGGGATCTGTGTTGGGTCCACTGCTGTTTGTCATGTACATCAATGATCTGGATGATGGTGTGGAAATTGGATAAGTAAGTATGCAGATGATACTAAGATAGGTGGTGTTGTGGATAATGAAGTAGATTTTCAAAGTCTACAGAGAGATTTGGGCCATTTGGAAAAGTGGGCTGAAAGATGGCAGATGGAATTAATGCTGATAAGTGTGAAGTGCTACATCTTGGCATGAAAATTAAAATAGGACGTACATGGAAAATGGTATGGAATTGAGGAATGCTGTGGAATAGAGGGATCTAGGAATAACTGTGCATAGTTCCCTGAATGTGGAATCGCATGTAGATAGGGTGGTAAAGAAAGCTTTTGGTGTGCTGGCCTTTATAAATCAGAGCATTGAATATTGGAGTAGGGAAGTAATGTTAAAATTGTACAAGGCATTGGTAAGACCAATTCTGGAGTATGGTGTACAATTTTGGTCGCCAATTATAGGAAAGATGTCAACAAAAAAGAGAGAGTACAGAGGAGATTTACTGAATGTTGCCTGGGTTCCAGCAACTAAGTTACAGAGAAAGGTTGAACAAGTTAGGTCTTTATTCTTTGGAGTGCAGAAGGTTAAGGTGGTACTTGATTGAGGGTAGGGAATGATGAAAGGGATAGACAGCGTTGACTTGGATAAGCTTTTCCCATTGAGGGTAGGGAAGATTCAAACAAGAGGGCATGACATGAGAATTAAGGGACAGAAGTTTAGGGGTAACATGAGGGTGAACTTCTTTACTCAGAGAGTGGTGGCTGTGTGGAATGATCTTCCTGCAGAAATGGTGGGGGCAGGATCGATTTTAACATTTAAAAATAAAGTGGATAGGTATATGGACGGGAAGGGAATGGAGGGGTATGGTCTGAGTGCAGGTAGATGGGACCATTTATGGGAAAATAAATGGTCGGCACGGACTGGAAGTGCCGAGAGGGCCTGTTTCCATGCTGTAATTGTTATATGGTTATATGGTTATATCAAGGCCAGCATGCCAACAACCTTCCTCACTAACCTATCTATCTCTGACACCAATTTCAGGGAATTGTGCACCTGTCGTCCCTCATCCCTCTGCTCTGCAACACTACCCATGGCCCTACCATTTGCTGTGAAGATCCTGCCCCAATATTCCTCTGATAAGTGTGAGTTGTATATTCCCAAATACACCTTAGAAAAACATTAGCAATTCCTCGGCCCACTTTGCCAGCTGATCCATTTGTGATTCTTGATTTCATCTTCGCTGTCTACAATACCACCTACTTTAGCATCATCTGCAAACTTACTCATCATGTCTTGTACATTTTCATCCAAATCATTCATATAGATGACAAACAGCACTGTCCCCTGAGACACACAACTAGTTGGAGGCCTCCAGTATGAAAAACAACCTCCCACAACCACTCTCTGCTTCCAACCATTAAGCCAATTCTGTATCCAGTTGGCTAGTCTCCCTGGACCCCATGTGATCTAACATTCCAGACTACTCCACCATGTGTAATCTTATCAAGGGCCATTTCTATGGCTCTGCCCTCATCAACCGCTTTGGTTACTTCTTCAAAAATCTCAGTCAAATTCTGCATGTCATGAATGGAGCAAGACAAGATAATTGAAATCTCCTTCTAACTGAACTGCAATAAAGTGTGAACTATAAAGTAAAACAATCAATACATTTCAGAATTCATTGTAACAAATGCCATTACGCTGTGAACATTGTGCATAAAAGCAATTTGAAATCAACTCAGTAAGATTTTATAAAAGTCTGAAAAAAATCCTCTGCTTTATCTCAAAATAGTCAGAGTTAAGGTCCATTGATTGCATTCATCAAATTATTATTATATTTCAGTTGTTTCTATATTATTCCAGCATGTTTGGAGAGAATTTGTGCATTAAAGTAAAAGTCTGTTGAAGGTTCAAGGTTGACAGCTAGAGCACAAAAGTACTAGTTGGACTGTACTAAGAATAATATTGTAAAAACAAATATCTGTGAAAACAAGTAAAGTTCATTTCAAACATAACATTTTATATTTTACCGATTGAGAAGTGAGAATTATTTAGGTTTATTACTTTTCTTCAATTAAAAAAATCTGGGTAAACAAAGAATTAAATTATTTTCTATAGACGGGCCGAATTTCCAGTATACCAAATTTTAGTTTGGTTCTGAAATATGTTTTTTCCCAGCATTATATTCACTTTCGAAATTTTCAGGCATTTTTTGTTATAACAAAAATATACTGAAAAGTCATCTAATATCTGTATTTATTAAAATAGTTAATTTTAACAATTCTATTTGAAAAACGTGACCCTAAATATGTTCTATTCTTTGAAAGATTTGATATGTTTAATGCAAAATATTTTCAAGATGCCTGCTTTGCATTCAAAGATAAAGGCCATTGGTTTTTCCTCAATTATTTGAAGGAATGCAAGTGAGCATTCATCTTGAACTGCAGCAGTTTATGATGTGAATACGCTCCCACCGGTGGAAGACTGGAACTGGAGACGAAATTAGATCAATTGTATAACCCCTTTCTCAGTCTCAGCTCAGGAAACTCAACATACCTGGGATTCTTTAGGTTATATGGTTAATTTGCATTTTGGCTTTCATGTATAAAGTTGGACTGGTTCTTGGTGGAGGCAGAGATCACAAGATGTAGAAAACGATTATATTATCTGATATTGTGCCCATGGAGGATGTAATCTCCTGATCCGGTTTGATCTCCTGAAGAAAGAGAGACAATCTGCAGGCTTTCTTTATCTGATTCTCTTTGCATTCCCCCCCTCAGGAAATTACTTGGCTGTGGAAAAGAGTGTTGTAGCATCGAAGTATCCAGTCTTGTCGCGTTCAACATTATTCACATGGCACAGGCTTGGTGTACTTTTCCTGTGTACCATTTCTGCTTTAGAGAAATCTTGCAATTAAGCAGTCAGCTATCAGAGGTCTGTTGATGGTCCATAGCCAAGACTTCAAATTCTATCACAGTGATGGAGACATTTAAAATTAGGTA
Organism: Raja brachyura; assembly: GCA_963514005.1. The sequence continues at coordinate 71,522,839 of OY740782.1, forward strand.
AACGAACCAATTCAGAAAGATAAGAAAAAACTATTCTCAGTGAAAGTGACTATGAAACAACTGGATTAGTCATGTTCTTTATGGAATGAAATCAGGCATCTTCTCACAGTCTGTTGTATCATGTGACTCCTGACCTACACAGCAATCTGGTTGACTGTTAATTGTCCTTTTACTTAAAGGAATGGGTGCCGTTTCGGGTTGAGACCCTTCTTCTTACTGAAAAAAGGTCTCGGCCCAAAAGATCAGTCTGAAGATGGGTCTCAAGCCAAAATGTCCCCCATTCCTGCTCTCCAGAGGTGATGCTTGTCCAGCTGAGTTACTCCAGCATTTTGCATCTATCTTTGATTTAAACCAGCATCTGCAGTTCTTTACAATACTTTAACTATAATAGTTAAAGGAACCACCGGCGGGGGGGGGGGGGGGGGGGGGGGGAGGGCACGATGGCAGCGTCCTCAACAGTCCGTCTGTCTTTTCATCTTGGGGGGCGGAGGGTGGGGGCGGAGGGTGGGGACGTGGGAAAGGGTCGGGTGTAGCTTTTCTCAATCTCTTACCTTACCGGAGATGCGATTGTTTTCCGGATCATATCTCCGGTCGCTCTGCGGCCTAACATGATGGAGCTGGCGGCCTTGCTCGGGACTGTCTTGGACCGACCGCTGGGACATGGACTTACCATTGGAGCCGATTCCTTGCCTGGGATCGACACTCCACTGCGGCCTGCAGATTTCACCATTGAGGAGCTCGCAGTCTCGAGTAGAGACCGATGCCGGGAAGCATAAGGTTTCGACCAGCCTCTACCCGGGTCCGATCGCCCAGCACGGGGGAGCTGAGATTCTCCCCGATGCGGGAGCTTGATCGCCCCGACGCGAGGGATCAAACGCCGCCGGCTATGGGAGCCAAGATCACCCCATCAACAGAAGGCTCGAAGTCCCCGACTGCCGGAGAACAAAGAAGGGAAGAGATTGAACTTTTTTTCACCTTCCATCACAGTGAGGAATGTGCGGGGAGTCACTGTGGTGGATGTTTATGTTAAAATGTATTTTGTGTGTTATGTTGCTTTTTATTGGTATGACTGCGTGACAAATCTAATTCCTCATATATTGCAAAACATACTTGGCTAATAAAGTATTATTATGATTATGATTATGATTAAAGGACACTTTAACTGCCATGAGCCAGTCGGTTCAAAAAGTAATTGGGGATGGGAATTTCCTTGCAGTTCTGTCCACACAATACCCATCCCATGTAGGAATGAGAAAGCAAAATTTAAAGTTACTCTAGCAGAGAAATATGATGGGGTCAAGGAAAGAGCGCCGCGTCCCTGTTTCTACCAATCTTTCCACCACCACGCTCAAGAAGCACAAGAAGCGACAAGACAGACACCATTGTCCGATGTACATGGTAAATGGTAGGGAATTGAGGAATGCTGTGGAACAGAGGGATCTAGGAATAATTGTGAATAGTTCCCTGAAGGTGGAATCACATGTAGATTGGGTGGTAAAGAAAGCTTTTGGTGTGCTGGCCTTTATAAATCAGAGCATTGAATATAGGAGTAGGGAAGTAATGTTAAAATTGTACAAGGCATTGGTAAGACTAATTCTGGAGTATGGTGTACAATTTTGGTCACCTAATTATAGGAAGGATGTCAACAAAATAGAGAGAGTACAGAGGAGATTTACTAGAATGTTGCCTGGGTTCCGGCAACTAAGTTACAGAGAAAGGTTGAACAAGTTAGGTCTTTATTCTTTGGAGCGCAGAAGGTTAAGGGGGGACTTGATTGAGGTCTTTAAAATGATGAAAGGGATAGACAGAGTTGACGTGGATAAGGTTTTCCCATTGAGGGTAGGGAAGATTCACACAAGAGGGCATGACATGAGAATTAAGGGACAGAAGTTTAGGGGTAACGTAAGGGGGAACTTCTTTACTCAGAGAGTGGTGGCTGTGTGGAATGGTCTTCCTGCAGAAGTAGTGGAGGCAGGATCGATTTTAACATTTAAAAGTAAAGTGGATAGGTATATGGACGGGAAGGGAATGGAGGGGTCTGAGTGCAGGTGGATGGGATTAGGGGAAAATGAATAGTCGGCACGGACTGGAAGGGCCGAGAAGGCCTGTTTCCGTGCTGTAATTGTTATATGGTTATATGGTTATATGGTTATATTGTATGCAAATGCCGAGAAGTGTTTGTTCAGCTCTGGCTGAACAACTTCTAATCTTGTGTGTGGACTCAATAAGAAGAAGAGAAATATGATAACAGACACCTGATAACACAGGCACAGAAATTGCTGTAAAAACATGGGGAGGACACAATTTCCTGGTGGCCGCGCGCACACACGCGAGGCTTCGGCCGTTGGCCCTGGCTAGTATCTTTGCTGTGGATGGTAACATCAGGAGCTGATCTGGTTGGTGACCGACTCCAAACTCCAGCAATAGCAGGTTCGTCCGCCCCGAATCGTGGGGCTTGCATCAGCCCATTCACGAGGCCTTCCATCTGCTGGTGAGGGCATCAACATCGGGAGCCTCGATTGCCTTGATGCAGCAATTTGACCGCGGGCGGTGGAAGATCCCGAGGTCGATTCCAAGCTGCGCCGGGCCGGGCGGTGAAAAGCCCCGCGAACGGGCCAATTCAAACTTGATCTTTGCTCCACAGACGTCTCCCTCCTCCTATCACCGCGCTCTATCCTCAGTCCCACCCCCTATTTCCGCCTTTGGCCGATGCCTCCCTCCTCCAATCATTGCGCTGAATCAACAGGTCCCGTCCCCCCCCATTGCCTGCTGACCGACGTCTCTCTCGTCCAATCGGCGCCCTCGATCCTCAGTCCCACCCCCATTGTCTCGCGGAAAGCAGAGATTTCACCGAGTTTTATAATTCAGATTACAAATAATAGGGGGGGGGGGATCATTCCCCACCTCTCAAAACAGGGGGGTGACGTGTCCCCCTTGTCCCCCCCCCCCCCCCACCCCCCGGGATTTTGTCCCCTGTAATAACAGTAGACAGAACATTTACAGAATTACTGTGGATACATTTCTGACCATAATTTTAAATTAAAATTAAAATTTGGAAAATTAGTACTCAATTTTGATAAGGGAAGTGATAAAAATAATAATTTACCTATTCAGTTGTAATCATGCTATTAGCTTTCCTAAAATATTAGCTTTTCAGAAATGATTCATTATCCCCGGGGAATAGAGCAAGCCAACAATTGCAGCTCTGGTATTATTTGACATTTGGAATATTGTAGAGGAAATAGCCTTGTATCTTGAGCAGCAAGTGTAAATTAACCTCAAGCTACATTGTCAACTGGATGCAAGATCAAATAAGAAACAAAAGTTTTGCCCTGAAAAGATGGGAGGTTGCAACATATTTCAAATATTGGGTAATATTTGGGGGGGAGATGGTTTTCCGAATTAAGATTTTTTTTTGTGGTTAATGTTATTTAATTCTGCATTCACAACAGAAACCTATAGATATCAAACCTGAGAGATCATTTAGCAAATTGCTTCCTCCACCTATTACCCGCATTTTGGGACCCACCTCTCTGTAAAAGTGGGCATCACTAAACATTACTAATAGGATTGTCATTCCATTCCATGTCAAAGTATTGACGAAAATGCTTAAAATACAAATGAGCTTGAGCAGCATCTCTCACGACAAAAGTTACCATTTCAGATTGATGAGCTTTAACCAGAACAGAAACTAACTTTTAAGATACAGAAAATGATAGTGGGATACATGTGGGGCAATGGGTCCACTGGCATTGATGGTTATAAAGAGAAAAGAAGAGAGAACAATAGCTACGTTTTATGATAGGATGATAGGCAGAACATCAGGGCTCATCAAAAATGCAAGATGAATTAGATGGAGATCGTTAGCCAGCCTGGGAATGATAGAAATGTTAACTGAATTATTTTAAATCATCAGAACATAAACAGAATGAAATGAAAAAAAAACCCATAGGTGCTTGATATCTAAAACAAAAACAGAAAATGCTAGAAACACTCAGCAGGACAGCAACATCTGTGGAGAGAGATACAGAATTGATGCTTCAGGTCAAAGACTCTTCATCAATTCAAGCTGAAACATAAACTTAGCTTTCTTTACCACAGAATCTGCCCGACCAACTGAAGGTTTAAGCATTTTATGTTTTTAATGTGGAGAGAATGCTGGAAATCTGATTTATCAATGGTGGAAATGCTGATCTTCTGAATGTGGGAGGCCCTGAATGCCCTTTATTGTTCCATTAGTGACCTACAATCTACACATCCAGATGGTGTCTTCATTGTTGCTGGGGATTTTAACCAGGCCAACATGAAGACTGTTCTCCCACATTACTACCAGCATGTAGACTTTGCAACCAGGGGAATCAATACACTGGACCTAGCCTACACTAACATCAAGAAGGCATTCAAGGCAGTCCCCCGCCCCCACCTTGGCTCCTCAGACCATATCTCTGTGATGCTAATTCCTGCATACAGGCCCCTGCTGACCCGAGAAAAACCTACTGTGAAGCAGGTTAGGGTCTGGCCAGAGGGATCTATGGCAACACTACAGGACTGTTTTGAATGCACGGACTGGGACGTGTTCAAGAAGGCTGCAACTGTCAGCCAACACATCAACCTAGAGGAGTATGCTGCGTCCGTGTCTGCTTACATGGAGAAGTGCATTGAGGATGTCTGTGTCACCAAGACCATCACTGTACGGGCCAACCAGAAACCCTGGATGACCACAGAGGTACGTGGAATGCTGAGAGCACGTAATGCCGCGTTTAAATCCGGCGACGTGGTGGCACTCAGATCCGCAAGAGCCAACCTGAACCGAGTCGTCAGGCTGGCCAAGCGTGCCCATGGTCAGAAAATCCAGAGCTTCTTCCATGACCCCAAGAACACCAAGCGCATGTGGCAGGGAATCAAATCAATCACGGACTATAAGACTGCTTCACCACCCTGTGATGACAACATTGAATTCCTCAATAAACTCAACAACTATTTTGGTCGGTTCGAGGCACTAAATAACACATCTGCAAGCAAAGGTATTCCTCATTGTGAGGAAAAGGCACTCAGTCTTGACATAGTGGATGTTCGGAGGTCCCTAAAAGGAGTGAACGCGCGAAAGGCGGCAGGCCCTGATAACATACCAGGGCGGGTGCTCAGGGAATGTGCTGATCAGCTGGCACATGTCCTTACGGACATATTTAACACCTCGCTGAACCAGGCGGTCGTCCCATTATGTTTCAAGACTGCCACCATCATACCTGTGCCAAAGAAATCCAACATACAATGTCTCAATGACTACCGCCCTGTAGCACTCACCCCCATAATGATGAAGTGCTTCGAGAGGCTGGTCAGGGACCACATCACCTCCAGACTCCCCTCCACACTCGACCCATACCAGTTTGCTTACAGGCCAAACCGCTCCACAGAGGATGCTATATCCTCCGTGCTCCATCTGAGCCTGGAACATTTAGAGGAGAAAAACACCTATGTGCTAATGCTGTTCGTGGATTTCAGTTCAGCATGCAACACCATTATCCCCCAGCACCTGATAAGCAAACTGGTTCCATTGGGCCTCGGCACCCCCATGTGTAACTGGCTACTGGACTTCCTCACTGACAGACCTCAGTCTGTGAGGGTTGGAAATAACACCTCCAATACCATCTCTCTAAGCACCGGCTCCCCTCAGGGCTGTGTCCTGAGTCCACTGCTGTTCACCCTGATGACTCACGACTGTTGTGCCAGGTTTAGTACAAACCACATCATGAAGTACGCAGATGACACAACAGTGGTGGGCCTCATCAGGGACGACAATGAGCTGGCTTACAGGGAGGAGGTGAAACAACTGGTGGACTGGTGCAATACGAACAACCTGATCCTGAATGTCGAGAAAACAAAGGAGATTATCGTCGACTTCAGGAAAACCCGGCACAGTCCCACACCACTTCACATCAATGACAGCGATGTGGAGGTGGTCAGTAGCACAAAGTTCCTGGGGGTGCAGGTCACTAACAGTCTGACCTGGTCGACTAACATCTCATCAACTGTTAAGAGAGCGCAGCAGCGGTTGCACTTTCTGCGCCGGATGAGAAGAGCTCATCTCCCCCATCCCATCCTCACTACTTTCTACAGGGGCACCATAGAGAGTATTCTGACCAGCTGTATCTCTGTCTGGTTTGGGGACTGTAGAGCCTCCGACTGGAAGTCTGTGCAGAGAGTGGTGAGGACAGCGGAAAAAATCATCGGGACCTATCTCCCCTCAATCGGGGATATTGCGACCAAACGCTGTGTGTCTAAGGCCAGCAGTATCATAAAGGACCCCACACATCTCCATCACGGACTGTTCACTCTGCTGCCCTCAGGAAAAAGATACCGCAGCATGAGGAGCAGAACATCAAGGTTCCGCAACAGCTTCTTCCCACGAGCCATCAGACTCCTGAATGCCATGTAAATGGGCTGCCACTATTGTCTATTTATCCTTTTCATACATACCTATCCTTCGGTTAATTTATTGTGTTGCACAGGGAGCCAAATGCAACGTAATTTCGTTTGGAACTGCATATATCAATGTATTTCTAAATGACAATAAAGTTTGTTTGACTTTTGGTGTATTAAAATATTGACATTAACAGCATCAATTATATTCTGCATTAAGCAAGATCAAAATCAGAACAGGAAGCTATGGTTTGGATCTGCTTGTCCGTTTGCATTAGTTTTCATGATAATTATTAGCGGAATCATATTATAGTTTACTGATGTTGTATGAATATACATTTAGGTTTGAGTGATGCATAGAGCTGTCATTACTCAAAGGATCATCTTTTCAAATAATAATAATTATGATAAATCATCATTTGCATGACATGGTTGATTGAAGGAAGTTGCAATTTTTTGTGCAGAATAGAAATGGTCAAGCATTGGACCTGTAATAAATATGTAATCAAAAGGCATAATACGCCGTCAATAACATTTAATGTTGGCAAGGTCAGTGAGTGGGGTTATTTTGAAATACAGTGATACAATTGATGTCCTTTATTGAGAAAATGGATAAATCCATCAACATCATTTCATGTGCATCTCTCAAATGTTGCAATACTTTGTAAAGTTTCATGTATCTTAAGCAGCACATTAGTTAAGCCGTACTGTGACAGACAGAAAGTAATTTATATGGACTGTACATATCGCCAAATTTCCATTTGAAAAATATATTTTCACTGATGAACCTCTGCAGTTATTCAAGCTGTTAATGTTTATTTTATACTAAATTACCACAGACATTTGTCTGAGACTGTCAGATAGCATCATAATAACACCCACCCTGAGAACATTCAGACCTGTTGTCCACTGAGAAACCGTACTTATGTATTTTAGCAGCAAACTTGTTTGCTTTGGTCACATTGTTGCCTCTCTTGTATGGGCATTCTTATAATTCACCAAGGGAGGACTCTCCCACGCATATACACATAGTACGAGGCCATTAACTGATAAATGTATAAAATTCATAGCTAATGAGTTACAGAAATACTCCTTAAGCTGTTTTCATTCCCAGTCAGTACTGCTCAACATGCCTTATTTAATGGTGGGTGTTAGCCTCTGCTGCTGAAATTTGGCATCTTTGGCTTGAATGGTGGTTCTTTACTACGCACATAGCACCAGCAGCGAGAAAGGAATTGTAAGATACCTGGTATTCTAAGACCAAAGAAATCAACTCGCAGCAAATTTTGACCATGCAGTAAGCACCTACAGAAGGAATTCAATTCACTCAAAACAAAATGGTTGCCCGCAGAACCTGTCAAATAATCTCTTTTAGTGCATATCATGTTGCCCTCTTTGGCTCTTGCAATAGTTAACAGCCAATTCTATGCAGCAAGGAGAAGAATACTGGAGAGAAGGCCCCAGGCTACATTTCAGGTGGGGGATGGACAGTTTGAAATTAAAGCTTTTCAAATATAACCTCAGGAATTAAAACTGCTGTCAAGCAATGTAGGTGAGTTGGCAGATTTAGAGAGTGTGGAAATAGACCTACTTCAGCATGGTATATAAATAAGGAAATATTTAAAATATTGATCAGCATAACATCACAATGGACGACAACGGATTTTGGGACAAATTAGTTATTTAACATCACTCGCTGCATTTCCTTCTTTACAATGATTTTTTCAAAGTATATTTAAATAAAAAAATCTACAATATTGGAAGATATTTGATAATCTTTAGCCAATGTGTTTATTGCATCTGTTAGAACTGTTTTGATAGTCCTCAGCCATCAAAGAATAGATTATTATATTTGTTGAAAAAACACCAAATGCAGAAGCAATTCTGCGAATTAGTAATTAGTTAGTTTATTTAGTTTTGTTTAGTTTATCATCACGTGTACTGAGGTACAATGAAAAGCTTTTGTTGTGTGCTATCCAGTCAGCAGATAGACTATACATGATTACAATCAACCCACCCATAGTGTGATACATGATAAAGGGAATAATGTTTAGTGCAAGATAAAGGCCAGAAAAGTCAGACTAAAGATAGTCCAAGGGTCTCCAATGAGGAGCATGGTAACTCAGAACCGCTCTTCAGTTGGTGGAAGGATGGTTCAGTGGCCTGGTAACAGCTAGGAAGAAACTGTCCCTGAATCAAGAGATATGCATTCCTTGCACTTCTGTACCTCAAGGGGAGAAGTGGGAGAATCCGTAGTTAGACTAATCCTTAAATATGCTGGTGACCTTGCTGAAGCATCATGAAGTGTCGAGGGAGTCAATGTAAGAGAGGTGGGTTTGCGCAATGGTCTGGGCTGCATCTACAATTCCCTGCAATTTATTGCGGCCTTGGATGGAATGGTGGTGGGGTAGCTCTGGTAGTGAAGAAGGAAATTCAGTCCCTTGCAAGGGGTGACATTGAAACAGGAGATGTGTAGTCAGTATGGATAGAACTAAGGAATTGCAAGCATAAAAAGACCCTAATGGGACTTATCTACAGGCCCCCAAACAGTAGCCTGGATATAGGGCGTAAGTTGAATCAGGAGTTAAAATTGGCACATAGCAAAGGTAATGCTGTGCTTGTTATGGGAGATTTCAACATGCAGGTAGACTGGGAAAATCAGGTTGGTACTGGACCCCAAGAAAGGGACTTTGTAGAGTGCCTTTGTGATGGATTCTTAGAGCAGCTTGTATTGGAGCCTACCAAGGAGAAGGCAATTCTGGATTTAATGTTATGTAATGAACCAGATTTGATAAAGAAACTTGAGGTTAATGAGCCATTAGGAAGTAGTGACCATAATATGGTCAGGTTTAATCTTCAATTGGAGAGGGAGAATGGTAGATCGAAGGTGTCAGTGTTACAGTTGAATAAAGGGGACTATGGGGCCATGAGGGAGGAGCTGGCCAAAGTTGACGGGAAAGATAACCTAGCAGGGATGACAGTGGAACAACAATGGCAGGTATTTCTAGGAATAATACAGTAGGTGCAGGATCAGTTCATTCCTAGGAGGAAGAAAGATTCCAAGGGGAGTAAGGGGTGACTGTGGCTGAAAAGGGTCGTCAGGAACAGTATAAAAATAAAATAAAAGAAGTACAACGTAGCAAAGATGAACGGGAAGCAAGAGGATTGGGTAATCTGTTATCTGAATGGTGGCAGATTAGGTAAGGGGGAGATGCAACGAGACCTGGGTGTCATGGTACACCAGCCATTGAAAGTAGGCATGCAGGTGCAGCAGGCAGTGAAGAAAGCAAATGGTATGTTAGCATTCATAGCGAAAGGATTTGAGTATAGGAGCAGGGAGGTTCTACTGCAGTTGTACAGGGTTTTGGTGAGGCCACACCTGGAGTACTGCGTACAGTTTTGGTCTCCAAATCTGAGGAAAGACATCCTTGCCATAGAGGGGGTACAGAGAAGATTCACCAGACTGATTCCTGGGATGTCAGGACTTTCATATGAGGAAAGATTGGATAGACTCGGTTTGTACTCGATGGAATTTAGAAGATTGAGGGGGGATCTTATAGAAACCTACAAAATTCTTAAGGGGTTGGACAAGCTAGATGCTGGAAGATTGTTCCCGATGTTGCGGGAGTCCAGAACAAGGGGTCACAGTCTAAGGATAAGGGGGAATTCCTTTAGGACCGAAATGAGGAAAACATTCTTTACACAGAGAGTGGTGAGTCTCTGGAATTCTCTGCCACAGAAGGTAGTTGAGGCCAGTTCATTGGCTATATTTAAGAGGGCGTTAGATGTGGCACTTGTGGCTAAAGGGATCAGGGGGTATGGAGAGAAGGCAGGTACGGGATACTGAGTTGGATGATCAGCCATGATCACATTGAATGGCGGTGCAGGCTCGAAGGGCCGAATGGCCTACTCCTGCACCTATTTTCTATGTTTCTATGTTTCTATGTAATGTTTAAAGAGCAACAGAAGATAACTAAAAAGACAATACAGGGAGAAAAGATGAGGTACGAAGGTAAGTTAGCCAAGAATGTAAAGGAAGATAGTAAAAGCTTCTTTAGGTATGTGAAGAGGAAAAAATTAGTTAAGACCAAGTTTGGACCCTTGAAGACCGAAAAATGTGAATTTATTATGGGGAACAAGGAAATGGCAGATGAGTTGAGCAGATACTTTGATCTGTCTTCACTAAGGAGGACACAAACAATCTTCCTGATAAAGTAGTGGCCAGAGGATCTGGGGTGAAGGAGGAACTGAAGGTTTTACATGGTAAACGGTAGGGAATTGAAGAATACAGTTGAACAGAGGGATCTGGGAATAACCGTGCATAGTTCCTTGAAGGTGGAATCTCATATAGATAGGGTGGTAAAGAAAGCTTTTGGTATGCTAGCCTTTATAAATCAGAGCATTGAGTATAGAAGCTGGGATGTAATGTTAAAATTGTACAAGGCGTTGGTGAGGCCAAATCTGGAGTATGGTGTACAATTTTGGTCGCCCAATTATAGGAAGGATGTCAACAAAATAGAGAGGGTACAGAGGAGATTTACTAGAATGTTGCCTGGGTTTCAACAGCTAAGTTACAGAGATAGGTTGAATAAGTTAGGTCTTTATTCTCTGGAGCGCAGAAGGTTAAGGGGGGACTTGATAGAGGTCTTTAAAATGATGAGAGGGATAGACAGAGTTGATGTGGACAAGCTTTTCCCTTTGAGAATAGGAAAGATTCAAACAAGAGGACATGACTTTAGAATTAAGGGACAGAGGTTTAGGGGTAACATGAGGGGGAACTTCTTTACTCAGAGAGTGGTAGCGGTGTGGAATGAGCTTCCAGTGGAAGTGGTGGCGGCAGGTTCGTTGGTATCATTTAAAAATAAATTGGATAGGCATATGGATGAGAAGGGTATGGAGGGTTATGGTATGAGTGCAGGCAGGTGGGACTAAGGGAAAAAAGTTGTTCGGCACGGACTTGAAGGGTCGAGATGGCCTGTTTCCGTGCTGTAATTGTTATATGGTTATATGGTTATATGAAGGATATCCACATTAGGCAGGAAATGGTGTTGGGTAGACTGATGGGACTGAAGGCTGATAAATCCCCAGGGCCTGATGGTCTGCATCCCAGTGTACTTAAGGAAGTGGCTGTAGAAATCGTGGATGCATTGGTGATAATTTTCCAATGTTCTATAGACTCTGGATCAGTTCCTGTGGATTGGAGGGTAGCTAATGTATCATGCTGGGGAAGATGCTGGAGTCAATTACAAAAAGATGAAATAGCCGCACATTTGGATAGCAGTAACATGATCGGTCCGGGTCAGCATAGATTTACGAAGGGGAAATCATGCTTGACTAATCTTCTGGAATTTTTTGAGGATGTAACTAGGAAAATGGACAAGGGAGAGTCAGTGGATGTAGTGTACCTGGACTTTCAGAAAGCATTTGATAAGGTCCCACATAGGAGATTAGTGGGCAAAATTAGGGCACATGGTATTGGGGGTAGAGTGTTGACATAGATAGAGAATTGGTTGGCAGACAGGAAACAAAGTGTAGGGATTAACGGGTCCCTTTCAGAATGGCAGGCAGTGACTAGTGGGGTACCGCAAGGCCCGGAGCTGGGGCCGCAGCTATTTACAATATACATCAATGATTTGGATGAAGGGATTCAAAGTAACATTAGCAAATTTGCAGATGACACAAAGCTGTGTGGCAGTGTGAACTGTGAGGAGGATGCTAGAGAATGCAGGGTGACTTGGACAGTTTGGGGGAGTGGGCAGATGCATGGCAGATGAAGTTTAATGTAGATAAATGTGAGGTTATCCACTTTGGTATCAAAAACAGGAAGGCAGATTGCTATCTAAAAACAGGAAGGCAGATTACTATCTAAATGGCGTCAAGTTGGGAAAAGGGGAAGTACAACGGGATCTGGGTGTCCTTGTTCATCAGTCTATGAAAGTAAGCATGTAGGTACAGCAAGCAGTGAAGAAAGCGAATGGCATGTTGGCCTTTATAACAAGAGGAATCGAGTATAGGAGCAAAAAGGTCGTTCTGCAGTTGTACAGGGCCCTAGTGAGACTACACCTGGAATATTGTGTGCAGTTTTGGTCCCCTAATATGAGGAAGGACATTCAGAGGGTGGTGGAGGCCAGTTCTCTGGATACTTTCAAGAGAGAGCTAGGTAGGTGTCTTAAAGATAGCGGACTCAAGGAATATGGGGAGAAGGCAGGAACGGGGTACTGATTGGGGATGATCAGCCATGATCACATTGAATGGCAGTGCTGGCTCAAAGGGTCGAATGGCCTACTCTGCACCTATTGTCTATTGTCTATTGTCTATTGGTTCCCAAACCATGCTGTAATGCATGCCTGATAAAACATTTTCTACTGTACATCTGTAGAAGTTGGCGACATGCCAAATTTCCTAAGCCTTCCAATGAATGAGGCATTCGTATGATTTCTTGCAAGAGTGCCGACTTATTACAGGGATTGAAACATCAAGTCCTATTAGCTCTACTTGATTGAGTCAGGCAGAATCCATGGAGAACATGGATAGGTGAGGTTTCAGGGCAGCATCCTTCCTCAGACATTTTGAAACTGAAAAGTCACCTATCCATGGTCTCCAGGGATATAGCTTGACCAGTTGAGTTACTCCAGCATTTTGTGTCTCTCCATGGTAAAAGAGCATCTGCAGTTCCTTGTATCTACTTATTATATCTGTTCTTTGGAAAGATTATTGCTAACTGATTCTAACAAGCAATTTGTCCATCTTAACAATTAGCTGCCTGATACAGGAGTTGACCAAGCATTGCAGAAGAATGCACCGACTGGCACCAAGGCTGTATTGGAGGTGTAGTGCCATTTAAAGGTTCTTCCAAACCCAAGTTCATCTGCCAAGTCTGCAGGAGGTTTTCTTGCAGATGGTCTCCTTTCACTGGAATTCAGTTTAGGAATGTCTCTGGATTCTTAGTCGCACAGTCTGAGCCCTGCAGTATCTTACACATTTGGCATCTAGCAACTGTCTGAATCTCTTTCATAATTTCACACTTTATTATAGTAAGTGTGCATATATTTTGTCAGTTCTGGTTATGCATAAACACCAGAATAGACTAGCACAGTCAGAATGTTTTAAGTTAATTAATTAAAGGATTATTTTAATGAGGTCAACGTCTCGATAATTAGACATTTATTCAAGAGTATCCATACACATACCTCCACTCAGATAGCAAAACTTGGCCCTTAAGATTTTGTTGGCAATCATGCAAAAATGCTGAGCATGTTTTATTTGAAATTCTTCTCTCCATTAAGTTAGTGGAGATCTTAACCAATTTATTTTGAACACAATGTGAGGTACATTTTCGTGTTTGTACCTGGGTGGTAATCTGGCATGGAATCATCTGTCCTTGCTGGAACATGTTTGATTTTCATTCAGTTAGAATGAATGAGATTAAAGTTGGATGGATTTCGGAAAGATTCATCATTCTTTCAAATTCCCACCCAGCCTGTGAACGTGAAAGTTTATTTTTAGCATCGATATAAAAAATCAAGACCCTCAAAATGAAGTACAAATGTTTAACCAGAAACTCTAACTAAAGTGTTAGATTTGTATAGTTGTTTATAGTGTCCATACATCAAACCGTTGGGCTGCTATACTCTATCTGGAATGCTAAAGGCCACGTTTGCATTAAGTATTACTACTTATGTTAAATATCTGTTGTCCATTGTCCGTAACCAAGTAAAAAGAGTCAGATTTTAAAGAATTGGTAGCAAAGTACATGTTTAAGACAGATTAATTGGTAGAATATTATTACTATCAATTTCCTTGTCAGATGTTTGCTTTGGCATTTTTAACTCCCCATATTTATTGCAGCTCACTAATCCCAGAAAGGTTATTTAAATACAGTTAACTAAGCGCTTCATTTTCATGTTTCAAAACATGAGAGGCAACATGGAATCAGTTATATAATATCCAAATGACCAATCATTTACGTGCTATATAATATTTAAATGACCAATCATTTACAGAATCCACAGTGTCTCACATTTGCGCAAGGAAAAAGATTTCTGAATTTAATTTTGCTTTGCTCATGGAAAGAGTTTTGTTTGTCTTTAATTGGCTGTAGAGTTAGGTGTCTTGTTTATTTATTGTCTCCACAACAGTGAAAGGTTCATAAAAGCTGGGATTCACATTGGGCATATCTTCATTTAACTTGGAAGGGAAAAGAGCAGCAGATGGACTAATAGAGTGTGAAATATTTAGTTTAGTTTTGTTTAGTTTGATTTAACTTGGTTTAGTTTAGTTTAATTTATTGTCAGGTCTGAAGTTAATGTGAAAAACATTTTATTTGTGTGCTATCCAGTCTATATACTAACTTTCCCTCAAGATTTATTACCTCTTGCATCCTACATGAAGAATGTTTTTCATCAGAGGCAATGGAAAATCTTCATGGTGTTCGTCTGTCAAGGTCATCTGCTTAAGCAACTCTTTAAAAAAAATGTTAATATTTTTTTATTAAAAGCATATACATATCATAACCAAAACACAATTTGTTTATCAATTACATATTAACACAGCTTCTATTTATTTATTTTATTATTTATTTTGAAAGATAGCTATAGAAAGAAAGGAGGGAGAAAAATAAATAAATAAATAAATTACTAATAACACAATTTTGGAGATAGGTCCGTAGATTATAAAGTGTAATTATTCATCCAATCCTGGATTCAAGTTTCAGTCAAGCTTCCGAGCTGGACTAATTTACCCTTTCAGAAAATCAATAAATGGAGACCATATCCTAGCAAACAATTCTGGTTTGTCAATTAAGACAAGTCTAATTTTTTCCAAGTGTAAGGTCTCAGACATCTCCATAATCCACATTTTAATTGTGGGGGTTGTTGGGTTTCCCCAAAATTTTAATATTAACTTTTTCCCAATTATTATACTATTATCAAGGAAATGTATTTGGTTTGTTGTACGTTTTAGGCTTTGTTCTGATATTCCTAATATTATTAGTTTTGGATCAGGATCCAATTGGATATTAACTTCAGAAATAATTTTAAAAATATCCGTCCAGAAATTTTTAATTTTTATACAGTTTACTAAAGTATGGATTAAATTAGTTTTTATATATTGCCATTTGTCACAGATAGGAGAAATATAAGGAACATTCTATTTAATTTTGTTTTAGAATAGTGCAGTCTATGTAGTACTTTAAATTGTATTAAAGAGTGTCTGGCATTTAACGAGCATTGATGTATATGTTGTAAACTTTCATCCCATATATCTTTCATTATAGGTTGAGCTAGTTCATTTTCCCATGCTTGTCTATATAGTTCCGTTGACGGGGCCTCACTATCTAAAATAATTTTATAAATGTGAGATATTAATTTATCTGTGTTAGGATGTTTATTCAAACATTCATCAAGGATCTCTGGGTCCCTAGTTCTATATTCTTGTGTATGTGATTTAACATAATCTCTAAGTTGTAAATATCTAAAAAAAATATTTGAATGTAGTCCATAATTCTGTTGTAACTCCTGAAATGAAAGAAAAATACTACAAGCAGCTTCCCTGCTTCATCAATGCTACCATCCATATTCTGGTCAAAGAGATGGGCAGTTGGAGAGAATTCCTGCAGGCTTGGGGGCTGAGGTGGCTGCAGTTGTTTGAAAATAAACAACAATGAGAGGAGTTGTCTACAGAGCTGTAAAAAGGTCCAGTGACCTTACAAATCTGGTTAAGTTCAATGGGACCACACGTACTTCTTCTCTGCCAACACATCCGCTACCACAAGCATACTTTCTACAGCTGGAATACAGGCGCACAGATTTTATGCTTTGCACAAATTTCCAATATTTCCACCATTGACCTCCACTCCTCTTCTGTGTCATTTCCCCATTGCTTTCAATTCCTTGATTTTTCTGATAGTTTATCTATCTGCTCGTTAAATATTTCTAATGAAGCATGAATGAAAAAAATCAACATGCTGGAGTAGCTCAGTGGGACAGGCAGCATCTCTGGATATAAGGAATGGGTGACATTTTGGGTCAAGACACTAGTTACAGATACCTTCTGCATACTGAGATTTGGGGGGTCAGAGAGTTGATGCAGATGACTTTCAGCTTTTGTGTGGAATTGACGAAATTATTTGTATTTAATGTTCAGTTTAAAGAAAAACACTGAGATATTTAGTACTCGCATCGGTGCAAAAGCCAGACAGAAAAATCACGCATCATGATTTCCAGAATAAAATACTACAAATGCTTCACACTGGGCCATGTACAACACACATTTTCATAGATGCTAGAAATTCGTTCCCTAATGTATTTTCATTAATTATTGCATTAAATACTAATGCTCAACAGATTCCTTGCAAGCAAACGTTTTTTTTCATGTAACAAGCTGTGCATTCACAATCATGAAAAGCACAAATGATGAAATGATCTCAGAAACCTTACAGACTGCTTATATTATTTATGGAAAGGCTGAAGAGTTGGTATTTCATATACAATCCTTCTCCACGGCAGAACCTCTCTTAGCAAACTGCTCATATTTCTTACTGGACAGCCAATTCAACTGCAGTAACACAGGGTATTACTTTTCTATTGACTGTAGTCTTTCATTGTATTCTGACTTTCCTCTGAACATTATCAATAATACAACTCTATTTGATTGAATTACTAATTAAGTGGACGACACAGTGGCACACCAATGGATCTGTTGCCTCACAGTGCCAGGGATCCAGGTTCGATTCTGTCCTCAGATGCTGTCAGTGTGGAGTTTCCATGTTACCACTTTGACAGGGTGAGTTTCCTCAAGATGCTCTGGTTTCCTCCCATGTTCCAAAGAAATGCCAGTTGGCAGGTTAATTGACCTCTATAAAAATTGCCCCTCTTGTGGAGGGAGTGGCTGAGAATGTGAGATAACATAGAACTACTGTGAATGGGTGATAAATGGTGAGCATAGACCCGGTGGGCTGAAGGTCCTGTTTCCATGATGCATTGTGAACTAAACTAAACTAAGCTATATTATCTCTCGTCAGTGATAATTCTACAAGGTAAACTGAGACCAAATATTTTGAAAAGCTTGTGAATGCCAGAAACATTCACGGCCATTCATCCTGCTTTGTACGTTTAACAGTCGGTTAAGCCAAGGGATATTCTTTAATCAGTTATGGAGTCATTGTCAAGCAGCAGGGAAACAGACTCTTCCATCAGAATTGTCCATGGCAACCAAGAAGCCCATCCAAGCGAATCCCATTCCCCACGTTTGACCCATATCCCTCAAAACCTTTCCTGCACATGTAATTGTCCCAATGTATTTTAAATGTTGTTATTGTACTGCTTCAGCCACTCTGTCTGGTAACTCATTCCATATAAACACCAGTGTATAGCTGTCAGTGGATTTCTGAGGAACTTACCTTTGGAAAGCCCTGTGCTGCATGGAGACTCAACAATCAAGCTAGAGTCAGTTTCCAGAACTAAGTTGCTGTTGGACGATATGTGCCAGACAAGAGCAGAGTTAGCAGGAACAGGAAAACCAGGAAGCTTCTGCAACCAGGGAATTGTAGATTTTAGTTTAAAAGAAACAAAAGCATTCACCACCAGTGGGCAATGTGCTCATTTTACCAAAGATAAAAATTGTGTTTGCCTATTTTTCTCACTCTTTCTTCTCCTGACTGTTGGAGTATCATTAGCAATGAATGGACAGCACCAGCCCATTTCTTGTGTCACTGCCCAAACTTTACTTCAATGACAAGATTAGCAATACAAAGCTAGAATGAGTTTCCCTCTCTGTAAATATTTTCAGGGCCACATTTCGATTTAAAGATTCTATAATCAATGATTCTATAATTTAAAAAAAAACACAGAGAAAACTGGCACTTCAGCCCACCACATCTATGCTGACCATTAAGTACTTGTTTATACTAATGTCATTTCCCAGAACTTGGTTCATAGCCTACTGTGTGTTAGCTATTCAAATACTCATCCACATGCTTTTCAAAAATATGAAAACAAGTGTTGCTGTTAATTCTGGCCAAATTGGAGAGGCTAGGACACTAACATTGAGTAAAGGCTTCTGGGTTGCTAGCCCATTTGGTTAATTTATATGTGCCTTCTGCAGAAATGGGACAAGCTGCAGAAAGGTGCCAGTTTGTCTAGAGCCTAGATAAGAGCTGCAGGAAGAGAATGGAACATCTGCAGATCCTGAGAATTAGGTGCAAATTGCATGGAATGGATTGGATGAATATAAACCAGACATACACATTGTAAATATTGTTGCAAAGCTTTACTTTGCTAGATGTTGATAGGATTAAGTATTGAGCCTTGTGTGGGTTTCTTGAATATCAAAGCACATGTTGCGATGTTTGCTTCCTTTCAGAAGCTTCGTTTGAATACAATATACTAGTCATTGTATTATTCAGTTGGGGAAGTGTCTATCATGTACTGGGCTAATCGATATCTGTTTTTGAACTGTAAAGAGCCCACTCCCATGTGGTTCGTCCCCTCACATTTTGGAGACCTATAAAAGGCCGCTCCCATGAGGTCCTGTGTGGATCTTCTGGGAGAACGCTTGGGCCTGCATGACCTTCTGAAGTGTCTCTGCTTGAAAGAGGCTAAGAGGACTTGGCCAGGCAGATACAAGGATTGAACCAGCGGTGGTTAGGTATAGTAGTAGGAACAGTTATTGTGCTTTTTCCAAAATAATGTTTAGATGCGCAAGTGCTTGTCGCAGTATTTTATTGACAGAAACTAGACTGGGGGGAAGCTTAGAACAAGCTATTTACATTGGGGGCTCGTCCGGGATCAAGTCTGCGATCAAGGGTGTTGAGCTGTTTCGATCGCAAGTGGAGAAATCGGGCCTACTGTGCGGTTTACAAATTGATTTTCAGCACTTCGCTAGTCGGAGTGGATCAATCATCTGCGGGCTTGGGAAAGGGTCCCAACAAGATCAATAGAACAGAGTCTAGCAAGCACGGGGGGTGGATAGCACTCCTTTGGGTTAGGGGCCCATAAAACAGGGCGATGAGTTGTCCAAAACGTGGTCATATTTGGCAGACTGCAGCTGCTTAATGGGAGACTGACGCGCTTTGAGGGCGAGGGGTGGCCCATTGTCCAGATTTGGTATCCAATTGGTGGGGTATTGAAACACAAGTCTGGTCTACGTATTGATCTATCTTTCCGAGAGCGCTGATTGGAAAGGTGCATTCTAAAAATCGGCATTGACTGCCAGTGTGAAGAGGGTAGGCACTGAACCCCCGGTGCCCAGCAGAGAGGGGTGTATGCGTGAAGATATCCGAGCCCCTCCCTAAAGTGATGGATGAGGAATCTCATAAAGGCACTGGGCTCAGTGGCTAGAGTATAGACTGGCTGGGAATACTCATAGAATCATAGAAAATAGGTGCAGGAATAGGCCATTCGGCCCTTCGAGCCTGCACCATTATGATCATGGCTGATCATCCAACTCAGTATCCTGTACCTGCCTTCTCTCCATACCCCCTGATCCCTTTCCCCACAAGGGCAACATCTAGCTCCCTCTTGAATATAGCCAATTAACTGGCCTCAACTACCCTCTGTGGCAGAGAATTCCACAGACTCACCACTCTCTGTGTGAAAAAAGATCTTCTTATCTCAGTCCTAAAAGATTTCCCCCTTATCATTAAACACTGACCCCTTGTTCTGGAGTTCCCCAACATCGGGAACAATCTTCCTGCATCTAGCCTGTCCAACCCCTTAAGAATCTTGTAAGCCTCTATAAGATCCCCCCTCAATCTCCAAAATTCTAGCGAGTACAAGCCGAGTCTATCCAGTCTTTCTTCATATGGATGTCTTGCCATCCCAGGAATCAGTCTGGTGAACCTTCTCTGTACTCCCTCTATGGCAAGAATGTCTTTCCTCACATTAGGAGACCAAAACTGTACGCAATACTCCAGGTGTGGCCTCACCAAGACCCTATACAACTGCAGTAGAACCTCCCTGCTCTTGTACTCAAATCCTTTTGCTATGAATGCTAACATACCGTTCGCTTTCTTCACTGCCTGCTGCACTTGCATGCCTACTTTCAATGACTGGTGTACCATGACACTCAGGTCTCGTTGCATCTCCCCTTTTCCTAATCGGCAACCATTCACATAATAATCTACCCTCCTGTTTTTACCGCCAAAGTGCATAATCTCACATTTATTCACATTATACTGCATCTGCCATGCATTTGCCCACTCACCCAACCTATCCAAGTCACCCTGCAGCTTCCTAGCAATCTCCTCACAGCTAACACTGCCCACAAGCTTCTTGTCATCTGCAAACTTGGAGATGTTGCATTCAATTCCCTCATCCAGATCATTAATATATATTGTATATTACTTCCTGCTATTCTGAAAATGACCCGTTTACTCCTACTCTTTGCTTCCTGTCTGCCAGCCAGTTCTCTATCCACATCAGTGGTGAACCCCCAATACCGTGTGCTTTAAGTTTGTATGCTAATCTCTTATGTGGGACCTTGTCGAAAGCCTTCTGAAAGTCCAGATATAACACATCCACAGGTTCTCCCTTATCCACTCTGCTAGTTACATCCTCAAAAAATTCTATAAGATTCGTCAGACATGATTTACCTTTCATAAATCCATGCTGACATTGTCCAATGATTTCACAGCTTTCCAAATGTACTGCTATCCCATCTTTAATAACTGATTCTAGCATTTTCCCCACTATCGATGTTAGACTAATTGGTCTGTAATTCCCCGTTTTCTCTCTCCCTCTCTTTTTAAAAAGTGGGGTTACATTAGCTACCCTCCAATCCTCAGGAACTACTCCAGAATCTAAAGAGTTTTGAAAAATTATCACTAATGCATCCACTATTTCTGGGGCTACTTCCCTAAGTACATCCGAGCTAACCTGGATTTCACTCAGTTCCTCCATCTCATTTCACCCCCGGTCCCCTGCTATTTCTGGCAGATTATTTATGTCTGAAGACATAAATAACTAACCTAAACTTTTTCTCTTCACATATCTATAAAAACTTCTGCAGTCCATTTTTATGTTCCATGCCAGTTTTCTTTCATAATCTATTTTCCCTTTCCTAATTAAGCTGTTTGTCCTCCTCTGCTGGACTCTGAATTTCTCCCAGTCCTCTGGTAAGCTGCTTTTTCGGGCTAATTTGTATGCTTCATCTTTAGTTTTGATACTATCCCTGATTTCCCTTGTTATCCACGGATGCACTACCTTCCCTGATTTATTCTGTTGTCAAACTGGGATGAGCAATTGTTGTAGTTCATCCTTGCAGTCTTTAAACGCCTTCCATTGCATATCCACTGTCAACCCTTTAAGAATCACTTGCCAGTCTATCTTGGCCAATTCATGTCTCATACCTTCAAAGTTACCTTTCTTTAAGTTCAGAACCCTTGTTTCTGAATTAACAATGTCACTCTCCATCCTAATGAAGAACTCAACCATATTATGTTCACTCTTGCCCAAGGAGCCACGCACAACAAGACTGCTAACTAACCCTTCCTCATTACTCAGTGCGCAGTCTAGAATAGCCTGCTATCTCATTGGTTCCTCTACATGTTGGTTTAGAAAACTATCCTGCATACATTCCAAGAATTCTTCTTCCTCAGCACCCCTGCATTTTGATTCACCCAATCTATATGTAGATTGAAGTCACCAATTATAACTGTTTTACCCTTGTTGCACGCATTTCTAATTTCATGTTCGATGCCATCCCCAACTCCAATACTACTGTTAGGTGGCCTGTACACAACTCCCACTAGCGTTTGCTGCCCCTTAGTGTTTCGCAGCTCTACCCATATCGATTCCACATCATCCAAGCTAATGTCCTTCCTTTCTATTGCGTTAATCTCCTTTCTAACCAGCAATGCTACTCCACCTCCTTTTCCTTTCTGTCTATCCCTCCTGAATATTGAATATCCCTGGATGTTCAGCTCCCTGCCTTGGTGACGCTGGAGTCATGTCTCCGTGATCCCAACTATATCATATTCATTAATAACTATCTGCACATTCAACTCATCCACCTTATTAAAAATGCTCCTTGCATTGAGACACATAGCCTTCAGGCTTGTTTTTACAACACTCTTACCCCTTATACAATTATGTTGAAAAGTGGCCCTTTTTGATTTTTGCCCTGGATATTTCTGCCTGCCACTTTTACTTTTCACCTTGCTACCTATTGCTTCTACCCTCATCTTACATCCCTCTGTCTCTCTGCTCATGCTCCCATCCCCCTGCCACATTAGTTTAAATCCTCCCTGACAGCACTAGCAAACACTCCCCCAAGGACATTGGTTCCCTTCAAGCCCAGGTGCAGACCGTCCTGCTTGTACTGGTCCCACCTCCCCCAGAACTGGTTCCAATGTATGAGAAATTTGAATCCCTCCTTGCACCATTTTTCAAGCCACATATTCATCTGCAATATCCTCCTATTTCTACTCTGACTAGCACGTGGCACCAGTAGGAGTCCAGAGATTATTACCTTTGAGGTCCTACTTTTAAGTTTATCTCCGAGCTCCCTAAATTCGCCTTGTAGAACCTCATCCAGTTTTTTACCTATATTGTTGGTGCCAATGTGCACCACGACAGCTGGCTGTTCACCCTCCCCCTCCAGAATGTTCTGCAGCCATTCTGTGACATCCCTGACCCTTGCACCAGGGAGGCAACATACCATCCTGGAGTCTCGTTTGCGGCCGCAGAAATGCCTATCCATTCCCCTTACTATTGAATCCCCTATTACAATAGCCCTTCCACTCTTCTTTCTCCCCTCATGTGCCGCAGAGCCACCAATGTTGCCATGAACTTGGCTGCTGCTGCCTTCCCCTGATGAGCCATCTCCCCCAACAGTATCCAAAATAGTATATCTGTTTAGGAAGGAGATGACCGCAGGGGACTCCTGCACCACCTGCCTACTGCTACGCTGGCTAATGGCCACCCGTTCCCTTTCTGGCCGCTTAACCTGCGGTGTGACCAACTCACTGTACGTGCTATTCACAAGCTTCTCAGCATCGTGGATGCACCAGTATGAATCCAACCGCATCTCCAATCGTTCAATGCGGTCTGCCAGAGGTGCAGCTGGACACACTTCTTGCAAATGTAGTTACCAGAGATACCGACATCCCTGATCTCCCACATGTTGCAGGATGAGCAAACCATGGGGCCGATCTCAAATGACAAGGCTTGCCCCCAAATTAAATCAACTCACACTATAAAAATCTTAATCGTTTAAACTAACCTTTACTAAAAAGCACTGTACCCTTTAGCTCACTGAACCTTTTATCTCACTGAACCCTTTCGCTCACTGTGCCTTTAACTCACTTTACCTTTAACTCACTGAACCCTTTAGCGCACTTTACCCTTAACTCACTTTACCTTTAACTCACCTTACCTTTAATGCAAACCAGGGGTTGCACCCAATCAGCTGCTTCCACCAATCAGCGGCTTCCACTAGAACACTTGTGTGGAACGTTACAGGTTTGGGTAACTCCTCCTCTTGCTCCAACGGCTCCTGTACCTTTAACTCACCTTACCTTTAATGCAAACCAGGGGTTGCACCCAATCAGCTGCTTCCACCAATCAGCGGCTTCCACCAGAACACTTGTGTGGAACGTTACAGGTTTGGGTAACTCCTCCTCTTGCTCCAACGGCTCCTGGGCCTCTGTTAAAACAAAGCCCTGCGCTCAATTTTTAAACTCACCACCCGGAGACTGCTCCTCTTGCTCCAACGGCTCCTGGGCCTCTCTAGTCCATTCGAGATTTCATTGGACAATTTGAGCTCGAGAGCCCGCGTATGTGGAGAGATACGCACCAAAATTAGTTGGTCCGAGAACGAGTCTAGATTTGCAGATACAGAATTACAAATTTTCAAATACAGAATTTCACATTGAAGTTCTGCCCGTACAGTAGAATTCAAATTCTGTGTAGATAGAGCTTTGGAGTTTGTGCATGTTTGAGATCGATTCCGAATAGTGGCTGATCAACAGTGAATAGTATCCCTCTGGTTCATTGTTGATTAGCACCTGATAGCGAAGAGTAACTGAGAGACGGGAACCTGATGTATTTAGTGAAAAGTACCCGGATGCGAAAGCTACCCCTAATTCTGTAGAACTTAGAGAGAAGGGATAGAGGTCCCCTATAGAAGTCCAGTCTTAGCAGGGGAAAGTAACATTTAGGAGGAAAAGTAGTTCATTTAAGAGGTAGTACCCCTCAGCAAAGAGTACGCTAGGAAGGGGAAAAGGGGAAAACAGCGTGAAGCGGCATTGAGATCGAGTGTTTGTAAACTGTGCACTAGCATGTTATATTATTATTGTAAATTGTAAAAATCCAGCATCCTCTTTTTTAGCATCGTTATTGGATCCGAATTGTATAAATACTTTTTGTATGTAAAATACAGGATACTCTCTTGTTTGATTATCGCCTTACTGGCGTGGGTCGGATTTGTTTGTCAGTGCGAACTTAAAGTGGTTTGAGTGGGAGAGATTGCTGTTTGGGTGATATTGTGATTAAGAGTTGGAGTCTTAGTTTGGGAAACCAGAGATTCTAAGTTTGAAGGCTGAGAGTTGAATGAAGTGATTGTGATCTAACTGATTTGAATAATTGAATAGGAGCGATTGAGTGGGTAATTGAATAACGGTTGGAGGAGAATAATTGTGTGAGAAGTGTGAATCTGGGAGATGACTAGCCATTGTGTGGGAGCGATTCCAGTGACCTTGGAGTCTGAAAGTAAGGAGCGAGTATTGAATAGGTGTGAGTGTCTGAAATTTTATTTTGTATTGTGTCTATTGTGCAGAAAAATGGGGAATGCCTCAGAGAACGACCTATCAAATAGACCCAAAAGCCCGATAAGAATAATTTGTGAGAAAACTCCGCATGAAGCAGAAAGATTAAGAGGGTTATCTCTAGAATTAAATGGGGTTTTGAGGAACGAACATTGGCCAATAGGTGGATTAAAATCCATAGTAGGAATAACCTACATAGAGACAATTGTTAGACAATATGGAAACAGTGAAGAAGGGAACAAGCTTATTGGAATATGGAGCATGTTCTACTCTGAAAGAAAAATAAATAAAGAGATCGTTCTGCTTTCTACTATAAGAATGGCAGCGTTCAAGTTAGGGATTAGAGGGGAACAAGAGAGAACTGGTCCTTCTCGGGACATTCAGGAACAGGGGAAGGAAGATAGTGTAAGCCAAGAGCAGGAGCAGGAGCAGGAGAGAATACCAGCTTTTAAAAGTGAAAAGACTGAGATGGGGAGGTGCCGACTAAAATCAAACTTATTAAATTTAGTAAGTGTGCTGCGGTATCTGTGGACCTCGAAGGGAGAGATGCTCACTATATGCCAGGGTGGGGAGAATTTTTTGGAGTCGAGTCACAGCATTCCTCACAGCACTCTCATGTTCTCAGTTGGGAGACACCATGTGCAGCTTGCGAGCAGGGCGTTCAGGAGGAGTCAGTGGTATACTCGACTACACCCACTAAATTCAAATCCAATTTGGAAAAATCAGGGAAGGACTTTCTAGCTCCTATGATTGCTCCACCAGCGGACAATAGTATAGGAGATCAAGGAGCTAGCAGGAAGTTTCCACCAAAGTGGGTACAAAAATTAATTAAGAAATCAGTGAGAAAGTGAAAGAATCCTTCCGGAAGTACAGAGACAGAACGAGTAGCTTTTGTGAGGGTGAGACAGCAGGAGGACACAAAGTGGCTGATCCTGACATTGATATTATTATTAGGTCGGAGCAAATTCCCGCCGATGTTGGTATAGGACCGACTCCCCATAGGCAATTCCCTTGTAGGAAGCTGCCTACTCCACCTTTGGTATTAGATCCCACAGTAGGTGTAAATGATCCCCGGGCCACAGATGTCCACACTTCAATGGAAATTGGTCTGACGGCAGCTTAGAGACCCATACTATGAATCCAGAAATGGGAAATAACTTCAAAGGAAGATAAGGAGGAGGAGGATTTTAAAGCTTGGATAGACATGCCATTCTGAGAACCGAACTTTCCTCGGTTTGGTTGGAGAGGGTATAGAGCTGTTCGACCTGATCAGTGCTACAACTGTGGGAATCAGGACATTGGAGCCAATCGTGCCATGTGAGGGAATACCGAGAAGGAAGGGGGTAAAGAAGAGTGCCACGGGGTTTAAGAAATCAGTGGATCCTGAGAGGTTACAGGGACACTTGGGACTCTGAAGGTAGAGGAAGAGGACACTGGTCAGGAGATCAGGGGGCAGGGACATTCTGGCAACCAAATCCATTCCGGTAGCCATGACCTGCCAGCTAATACAAAATATGAAATCTGAGGGCATCTTCACATGACCCAAAAATAATAATAAATTATAAGAACCAGAAAGAACATCACCCCCTTCCAAATCCTAGGAGGAGAGACACAAATAATGTAATTGGGATTGAGTTACCTCACTAAATGGAAGGACTATGAAAAGGATACATAGTAACTGCTGACAACGAGAATGGGAACTAAGGAGAGCTGAAATGGCACTAGGGAGAGAATAACCTAACTTATTGTGCAGGAGTTACGGGAGTGGAGAAAGGAGCTATTGTACTAACTTGTTACTAAGTTTGTGCCTGCAGGACAGTATAATTGACAACATACTATCTGGGGAGTGAGGTAAAGAATATACAGACCCCTTGAGAATGGGTTGAAGACAGCTCAGGTAATGTAGCTGCCCAGAAACAGGAATCAACAACAAGGAGGAAATGATAACGTCCTGTTCCTTTAAGACAAATCTGGGAAGGCCAACAGATAGAGAAGGCTGCTCCTCAGTATCCCTACTCCTTTGAAACTGACATCAAGGGAAAAGAATAGAAAGGTTAAACGAGAACTTACCGTTTGAAGTTTGATCTTTATTTTATGAGAAGTTGAAGTGAGGGATTACGTGAAGAAGCCCGCCAGCCCGCATGCACGTCAACCTTTAAAGCAGCTGTATGAAACCACAGAATAGTTGCTGACCTAAGCTATAGGAAAATTTAACGGAGCTAGAACTACCGAATGATCTTTATGAGAATAGGGTTGGGAGTGGAGGGCACGTAATCACTCACTTCAATTTCTCATAAAATAAAGATCAAACTTCAAATGGTAAGTTCTCGTTTAATCTTTCTATTTTATTTCAAAGTCACGTGAATGACTACGTGAATATTTCAAAGCTCTGTGATTTCATGCAGTGAACCAAAGTCCATGCAAGCATACTGCCTTAGTTGACCAGATATGGCTGAAAAAACATACAGCATTAAACATGATATTGACTTAAACATGTTTATGGTATAATAGAAATAATAATAACAGTCCCTTACATCAGGGATAAACTATAGATTAATTAACAGAACTTAAAATTGTTTACTAGCAAACAAACCAGACCTGACAATAGGCTTATTATAATATGCTTGAAAAGTTCGCTCATTCGACCATCGTGCTGTCGCTAGGATGCGGTCCAGTGGAACTTCCATGAATGTTGGTGCGATCCTGGTAGAGTGAGATTTAAACACATCAGTGTCCACTCCTGCGAATGCTAAAACATGTCTCAACCATCTAGAAATGGTCTGCACCGATACCCTTCCATGTGGTTTTCTGTGACTGATGAACATAGCCAATTCGGTGCCTTGAAGGTCCTTTGTAACCTTTATATATTGTTTAATATATGTGACAGCACATAACCTACGATCAGGTGGATATGCCAAAAAAATCCAGCTTAAGTCCTAGCACACCTGGTCTACTTTGCTTAACCAACTCATTTACGTAAAAGATTACCCTATTGTTAGACATAACTACCTTATCCAGCCTTAATTTATGCAATGACTGGACACGTTGCACTGAAACGTGCGCCATGAGCATTATTAATTTATAAATGAGTTGATCCAAAGATAAAGGTGTGGTTGGAGCCCAACTGCGAAGCTGTGTTAACACTACGTTAATATCCCATACTTCCGTATATCTGGGCCTGGGAGGGTTTTTGTTAAAGATACCCCGCATAAATTTGGATACCAATGACAGAATGGTGTCCTGATCCCAGCAGCAGGAATGATGTTAAATCACTTCTAGCAGTGTTGATAGCATTGTAACTTAATTTTTAATCAAAATATAATGTTGAAAGGAATTCCAACACATCGGCTATATCTGCTGAACCATAATTATATCTGAATTAACACAAAAACCTTCCCATAGTCTAATGTAAGAAGTGTACTGCTTCTTAGTGCCGTCCTGCCAAGCTGCAGTGATTACGTCCACCGTTTGGTCAGATAATCCAAGCCCCAAAAAAGGTCTTCTTAGACTCTGCAAATTAATAAGTTGATTTTGTCATGCAGAGGATGAGATTCCCTAGACACGGGATGAGCAAGCAAGTATATGTTTATGAATAACCATATATGGTTCTGTTAGCATTGCTAACAGCAAAGGGAACCATGGTTGCGTAGGCCAGTCAAGCACTACTATAATCCCCGAAGCGGAGTCTTGCTTGATTTTTTGCAAGCAACGACCGATGAGGCAAAATGGAGGGAAGTCATAGAAGAACTTTCCTCCCCGAGTCTAAAGAGAATGCATCTATAGCTTCCGCCCCTGGGTCTGGCTCCCATGCTATATATCTTGGCAATTGATGATTAAGCCTGGATGCAAACAAATCAATATCAGGTGTTCCATAGTGAGCAATAATGTCGTTAAATACTTTGCAATTTAACATCCATTCTGTGTGAAAATTAAATTTACGAGATCTGGTATCTGCCACTGTGTTAAATCTACCCGGCAAGTAGGTAGCTGAGATCCAAATCCTCCTGTTTATACACCAACTCCAAATGAGATTAGTTAAATCATCACAGGATATTGATTTGATTCACCCATATGATTAATAGATGCCACCGCTGTACTGTTATCGATTTGAAGTTGAACATGCACAGTATGTAGCTTCCCACAGTAAGCTTTTAAACCACAGAATGCCCCCAGCATTTCCAGGTAATTGATACCATATTGATGGATAAACGATAATTCGTGCATGTCCCATCTGCCACCACAACTAGAGATGGTGTTAGTAGCTCCCCATCCCAGTGCATTTGCATCAGTCTGTAGTACAATTAAAGGTTTACTAATCAAAATGTTGTTGGAAAAATGTTGAATATTGGTCGTCCACCATTGTAACTCCGCTATAGAGTTTGACGACAATTGCATAGGTCTGTCAAAATGACCTAAATGGGACTTAAGTGCCTGTTCCTTTGCACGCTGCAGATTTTGATAATGCAAAGGCCCAAATCGAGCGGCTGGAAAGGTTGCCACTATTTTGCCAATTACTCTAGCCACCTGACGAATAGATGGCTGTTCTGTAATGAGAAGGTTATTACAGGCTTCCATTAAATTTAATTTTGTTCCCCTGGGTAGGATCACAGACATTTCCAGCAAGTTAATAGTAAACACTAAATAATCATTAACCCTTGTTGGTATCAACCTGGATTTGACTGGATGGATGAGAAACCCCAATTTCACAAATATAAGCTTTGTGGCTGAAACAGTTAGTTTGGCCAAATGTAGTGTTTTCCCTATGATCAGGATAACATCCAAATAGCCCATAACAATACGTTTTTTTAGCTTTGAGCAGACCAAGCACTGGCTTCAACAGTTTAGTAAATAACCGAGGAGCTGAGGTTAAGCCATTAGGTAATGCTTTAAACTGCCACAGCGGTCCCATCCAGCTACATTTCAGATATCTCCAGTGATCCTTGTGAATTAGAACTGAATAATATGCATCCATGAGATCAATGCATGCCATAAAGCAGCCCTCAGAAATTAGTTGCTTAACAGTAAAGAAATCCTCTACCTCAAAATGTCTATACTGCACATATGAGTTAAATTCTGCCAAATAAAGGATGATACGGCATTCACCATCTTTCTTCTCCCTGGAGAATATACTAGAGATGTATTGATGTTTTTCATACATTGATCTCTCAATGACACCTTTTTTGTGCAATGCGTGTATTGCCGCTTGCATATCGAAAGCCTCTTGTTTGGATTAAATATACGACCAGCTTGGCATATGCTGTGTGGGTGGCAATGAGTTAGGTAAAAATTCAATTTCAAAACCCTTTACACTGTGTAATATAAATGGATCTGAGGTTATCTGCCGCCATTCATGCAAAAACAAACTTAATCTACCACCAATTTGCAATTGCTCCTCACACCCAGTGTGACTGAAAGAACCAGACCCACCTACCTCAACGGTCACAGGTGGTTCGATAGCAGACCCAGCGGACCCTAATTCTGGTTTTGCTTCCTTCCCCTTCCTCTGAAGGGTTGAGCTGCTGGGGCATGAGGATGCCGCATCTTCCATGATGGGCGGGATGGGCCAGGCCCTAAAAAAGACCTCTGACCGAGTAGATCAAATCTGGAGCTGCCACTGGTTTCAGCAAACTGCTTCCTGCTAGTAGAGGCGTAAGGGTGCTGATACCGGAAGAGTGGAGACTTGCTCATAGGAAATGCCTTCATCAATCCTTCTGCTCTGGACTTGTCATGCAGGTCTTTCACCTGTTTACTCAGGTTTTCTCCGAAAAGTAGATTGGGAGGCTGGACATTACTGGCTCTACAAAGATGCGCAAACCTAGGGTTCAATGCTGGCCTGATGTAGGTATGTTACAAAACTTACCTTCAGCGGTGTTGCAGTTCTGCCGCTGGCCGTGTGTGCAACTTTGGCGCCTTTAAGGGGGGGAGCGGGGTTAAAATGCGGTTTTCCCCTTGCCACCGGAATTATATTTTGTTGGAGTGCGAGCTATTTCTGGAGATTCGTACCGACTGCCGGTAAGTTCATTTTTTTTTTTTAATCGCCCGACTATTTCAGCTCTGCAGTAAAATAAAAATTAGCTCCTAATGCCGTGAACGCCGACAACGGGGACCGATTTTACGTAGGGGACAGGTAGTGAAAGCTGTTTATTTTTTCATATAAACCTGCTTGTTTAGGTGACTTTAATCAATATTTCATGTTGCAAAATGGTGATTTATTCCCCATATGAACTGGCAGAATTTTTCCTGAGGATATTGGGTTTAAATTCACCGCAACTGCAATGTTCCAATCCATCACTTTCCAGAAATTCCCACTCACAAGCTGTTTAAAATGACCATTAATTTATGGGCATTCAACACTAAATTCCTTCAATTTGGCCTATAAATTCATAACAATGAGATCATGTTATAATCATGAATTCTTGTGTGAATGTTATTTGGACACTTAGGCTTTAAAAAAATGTTAATATTTTCTTAAGAAATGGATAGATGTTTAGATCTAGTAATTGAATTTTGTAAATAGCTACAATTGGGTAACTAACTAATTATATGCTTTAATTTCAGGTGATCCAAGTAAGATTGTTTCATATTAGTTTCAGAATGCTTCAAACTATAATAACTGAAAATTTATTTCAGTTCTCTTAATTTTTAAGAAAGTTATGGGCTTTTGACTGTCCTCGATCACAACTTTTGTGTTAAGTCAATGGAAAGGCAATGGGGAACAAGATGGTAATTTCCGAGTATGAAAATGGCCATAACTTTTTTAATACTGAAGATATGAAAGTGAATTAGGTATCAAATTCACCTAATTTTGTATGCTTTATCTGATGGGATGAATTGCAGACTTGATTTTTAAAATCTCAAAATTTTGTAACATTGCTACCTGATGGCGTTCTTCCTGAAACAATTTATCTCGAAATGTGCGTTGCACATCAGCGCCATAGCATCTTGCTGCACATCTGATAATGGACCGCCACCTATTGATCTGGCAAAAGCCGTGATGCCTGCAGATAGCAACTTTAGGATGCACTGGAGCTTCATCTCTTGGGTGTTGATGTTACCCCCAAAATAACCCCAAATACTATTGTTGACCAAGGGCACATTCAGAGTTGGACAATTCTCTGGAGTGGGGTATTTTGCAGCTGTTTCTACCAATGGTCTCCTCTTTAAGTTGATGTGAAGTCAGGTAACTGACGCTTGAAGCCAATTCTTCAAGCAGTGGTTTCCTTGTCTGTGAAGGCACAGCAAATCTGGACGCAAGAGCTGGCAACTCTTGTGTATGTGGGTCGTGCATATCATGCTGTACAGCATGTTCCTCCGACACACAGCCATATTCGGAGTCAGCCGTATGACCTCCGAAACTCCCCTCATCTGAGCGGGAGGAATTAAGCAGCCCTGTCCCAGGCGCTGCCACAGGTGTTAGAGTAGACCTGCCTGTATATGCCTCCATACCATGGAGCATAGTGCGCATTATCACCCTCTCCATGAGGTGCTCCATTTGAGATAAACGCCCTAACACATCACTCATTGATGTAGGAGGGGAATCCTCCTGGCCTGAATCATCAGACAATACATGTCTGATAGAAGTTCATTTGGCTTTACCCCCCTTCGGGGTTGCCAAGTTACTCCTTGCAGGAACCAAATCTGAAGTAGCTGAGCATACTACCAGCGACTCTGAAGATGAAACTGACGGCCACCGGCTACCCGCATTCCCGCGGTTCTCTACAGCCAGTTTCCCCCCGGCCCGTCTACGTTTGTTAGTCCTAGTTTGCCAGTTTGCCTAGAGCCTAGATAAGAGCTGCAGGAAGAGAATAGAACATCTGCAGATCCTGACAATTAGGTGCAAATTGCATGGAATGGATTGGATGAATGCAAACCAGACATACACATTGTAAATATTGTTGCAAACTTTACTTTGCTAGATGCTGATTGGATTAACTATTAAGCCTTGTCTGGGTTTCTTGAATATCAAGGCACATGTTGCAATGTTTGCTTCCTTTCAGAAGCTTCATTTGAATACAATCTAATAGTCACTGTATTATTGGGTTGAGAAAATGTCTATCATGTACTGGGTTAATCAATATCTGTTATTGGGCTGTAAAGATACCACCACCATGTGGTTCTGCCCCTCAAGGTTTGGGGACCTATATATGGCCGCTCCCACGAGGTCCTGTGTCAATCTTCTGGGAGAATGCTTGGGACTGAGTGACCTTCTGGAGTGTCTCTGCTTGAACGAGGCTAAGAGGGCTTGGTCAGGCAGATATCAGGATCATACCCGCAGTGGTAATGTATAGTAGTGGGAACTGTTATTAATTTTTTGTCCAAAATAAAGTTTAGTTGCGCAAGTCTTTGAGTTAGTATTTTATTGACTGAAACTAGACTGGGGCGAATCTTAGAATGAGCTATTTACATCTCCACACTGGGAAAGGTGCGAAGGACATTTACCAAGCTGCTGCCTTTGACTGAGCAATTCAGCCATGAGAAGAGTCTGAATAAGCTGAGTTTGTTTTCTTTGAAACTTTTAAGGAACATTTTTATGGGCACTTGAAACACAATGGGACAAATGATGGAATGTATAGATGGATGTTTGATGGCTGGCATAAACAGAGTGAGCACTTGTTCCTAAGTTGTATTAGTTTATGACTGTGAATTGTTATCTGATTTTTATTATGTATTGTGTGTTCTTTCTTATTGTACCACTGATGGCAAGTTAATTTCACTGCACTTTATTGTGTATGTGACGAATAAATCTGACTATTGACTATTGACTATTGACAAGAAGATTACACCGAAGTATAATAATCACATTGAAAATGAACTTATCTACAATAAATCTAAGGACCAATAACTTTTAAGAAATAAATTGTTTATTTAACGTCAACGCCACCGGGCGTCACCCGCAGGCCAGCATATGTTAGCGTGTGACAGGGCGCACGACATGATAAGACACCCAGATATCGCCTGAAGATTTTGAACATTCCAAAATTCAGAGGCGGCAGGGAGACACCGACATTGCTACATGCGTCATGCCCAGAACACACCGCGACAACCTCTTTTCATGTCGCCCGTGGGACAGGCCCTTATCACTTTTTATTCTTATATCACCAAATTGAAGTTTGATTTTGTCTGACCCTCAATATTTTTAACATCACTCTCTATTCCAAAGAGAATGTCCTGGCCCACCAGATTTTTCTTAAGATGTATTTTCATTCCTGCGACCATTTTAGTAAATCTTTGCTGGAATCTCTCCAAGGCCTTTGCATCCTTCATTGCTTTCTTTAGACTTTACTTTAGAGATACAGCGTGGAAACAGGCACTTAAGCCCATCAAGTCCGCACCAACCAACAATCATCCTGTACATTAGCTCTATCCTATAAACAATTTACAATTTACAATTTACAGAAGCCACTTAATCTGCAAACTAATAGTCTTTGGAGTGTGGGAGGAAACCAGAGCACCCTGAGAAAACCCACTCGGCAGGGAAAATGCACAAACTCCATACAGACTCCATAGTAGTCAGGATTAAACCTGGGTCTCTGGTGCTGTAAGGCAGCAACTCTACCACTGTGCCACTGAGTTGCCCTTTGCACTATTGTGCCACCCTTTCAGTGTGCCTTGAGTTTATTTGTTAAAGAAACAACACACTGACTGACACTGAGCATAACACAATGTTAAATACTCCTTGCCTGGAACTCCCAGACACAAAATATTGGAATCACTCTCTACCAAGTTCCCAAGTTGACCAAAGTCACATATTGGCTGTCAGCTAAAGTTCAATTTTCTTGACCGCTCTCAATTAAATTATATCTCTGATATAATTAATCAAGTTTACTTTCCTCATTTATATATCAGTTTTATGCCATTTTATTCTTATCTCTTTCTTTGAATGTTTCTCTCTATTTCAATAGTGCCGGTTCAGTTATTGCTCTTTTGAGATTTTACCTGCAATTCCTTTTCCAAATACAAAATCTGCCTGCTCTTCCTCATTTTCACCATGTTGTAAACAAAACTCAATGCACTGACTCTTGATCAAACCCACTTTCTCAGGACATGGAACTTGGGAAATTGCTTCCCTCCCTCAGCTTTGCTTTTCTCCTGCCTCTTTTAGACTTTGAGATCTCAGCCCAGTGACACCCACCGTATCCATCTTCTCTGAATGAGTATCTGAAGAAAAGGATAATAACTTTCACCTGTTAACTGCCAGCTAGCCTGACAGACAGAAATGCAAACAGTGTGATCTGTTAGAATCTACGATTAAACACATTCCCTAGAGGAGAATAAAGTTTGTTTTGACCTGACTAATTGTTTTCTCACGTACTTTGACTTTAATTGTTTTTTTGTGAGAAATCACCTCTAATGTTAAAATCATTACTGCATTTTAGATTTTTGTGTTTGAACACATGACAAAAAGGATGTTTTGTTGCTGCACAAATAATATATTGTGATGGGGAAGGCAGAAGCAGTCACGGTGACAAGCATAGGGCAGATTGGTCCCAAATACTAACTTTGCTGTTACCCACAACCTGAGTAATGTTGGGCAAAGTTGCTCAGTAGAAGTACAATAAGATTTTTTACCTCCTCAAGAATTTCCCTTGTCTTCAAATCCAGTGAATTTCTTAACAGTGAAGTTTAGTTTAAAAGTTTTGGGATTTACAGTATACCTTTCTCCACCCACAGACCAACAATCTGTGTGGTATTGAAGCATGGCCACAAGCTTCTGCCTTGTTTTCTGAATTGATTGGTTAGGTATCCCAGGTTGAGCACAATAAAACACAGCAGGCTGCTCTATTCCCCAATTTTGTCATTTAGTAAGTCAATTACAGTATAAATGGGCAAATATAACTGCTGTGAACCTTCTAGTAAATTCAGTTGATGGGCAGGGCAGGATGCCTAGTTTAAAAGGACAGATGTTGAAGATTTCACCTCTAACAAGAGGATGGTAATACCTGACGACTCACCAAATTTTGATCTAGCTTCTAACTACTTCAGCACACAACATGTGAATCCATGTAGACACAAACTGAGGAATGGTCTCGAACCAAAAGTCACCTATTCCTTCTCTCCAGTGATGCTGCCTGTCCCACTGAGTTACTCCAGCATTTTGTGTCTATCTTCAGTTTAAACTAGCATCTGCAGTTCCTTCCTACACATGTGAATCAATGTGTCAGATTCTGCCTTGTTATATTCTTATATTTTTCAGAGATTAAGTGAATATAGGAATATAAGTTTAATGCAGGAAGGAGGCACCAAGGTAACAGATAAGCCAGGATTTCAGCACATGATGCAGTGGGGTAGCTGTAGTGCTACTGCCGTACACAGTCAGAGACCTGGGTTCGATCCTGACTATTGGTGCTATCTGTACGGAGTTTGTACAATCTCCCCGTGACCTGTGTGGGTTTTCTCCGAGATCTATCGTTTCCTCCCATACTCCAAAGACGTACAAGTTTGTAGGTTAATTGGCTTGGTATAAATGTATAAATGTAAAAAGGATTATCCCCTAGTGTGTGTAGGGTAGTGTTAATGTGTGGGGATCGCTGGTTGGTGAAGACTCAGTTGGCCAAAGGGCCTGTTTCCACCCTGTATCTCTAAACTAAACTAAACTAAACATGGTACATCAAGAACAAGGAGCTGCATGGCCCATTCCTGCTCTTATTTATTAACCTTGTGTTGTATCTTTGTCATGTCACAACCTGCCAAGGTTGAGGTTATCAGGAATGTGAAAAGTGTAACGGTTGGGATGGTGATTGGCAAGTTAGTATAAATTAAGAGGAACTTACACCATCTGTAGCTTGTAAATCAGAAGGAGTGAGATTTAGGTTAGGTGAAGTGTGGGATTGAAGAATGGAGTGAAAGATTCGATCATCTTGAATAGTTTCTGCTGCCCACTGGCCACGGGTTATAGTGGCCACTAACATTATGGCATACACCATCAACTCCAGAGGGATGAGAATATAAACATAGAACATGTAGTGAGCATCAATCCCTGGGGAGAGAAACAGAGTTGATGTTTCAAGTCAAGGACCATTCATCATAATGGGAAACAATAAGCATGCTATGTGCACAGAGGAGGAAGGGTGGGGAGGACAGTGAATGTGACAGAGCAAACTAAAAAGTCCAAGGAAACCATTACTTTTTTAGACTTTTAAAAGAAACAAATTAAATAGGAAAGGTACAGTTACATCTTTGGTGAGAGAAGGGAACAAGTGGTTACCTAAAATTGTTAAATTTACGGGTTGCAGCATACCCAGACAGACGAGGAGGTGCTGTTCTATAAGCTAAGACAGGCATTGTTGGAGTAATTTTGGAGAAATAAAGGCAGAGAGGTCAGAATCAGAGTGGGACGGAGAATGAAAATAATATATAACTGGAAGCTCAGGGCCACTTTTGCACACTGAGCGATTCTTCAAAGGGGTTACTAAATTCACAATTGATTTCTCCAATATTGAATAGACTAGATTGTAAACACCAAAAAACAGTGCTCCAGATTAGAAGTGTATTGCTGCTGTACCTGGAGGGAGCGTTCGGGTCTCTGGATGATGGAAAGATTTCATGGAGTTGATGTTTCGTCTCTTGCAGTTACAAGGAAGCGTGGCATGATGGTGATAAAGGAATTGGTACCTGGATAGGTGATGTTTCAGGTCAGGACCCTTTTTCAGACTGTTTAAATAACCAGGCATATGCCCCAGACCTATCTGTGTTTCTCACATCCTACTCTACATTCTTTGTATTTTGCTTCATTATAGACCAGGAGTGCATCGGAACAGAAATAATTCCCTGCACCAATTGGTGGTGTATTTAGGCAGAAAGGCGAATTAAAATCTCAGGATTAGTCACCGTAACTACCAAGTACTGACTTTGCTTGAGGTGGAGATGTTCTTCAGGACAAATAATATTGTTGAAATTAATTATGAGAGTGATAGTGCTTGCTCACATCAAATGTACACCCAAGCAAAATAAATGTCATGCTAACATAGACAGATTCAGATAAATATACCACATTAGCAGATCTCCTATCACTGCATCAGACACAGTATGTTTTATTTTATGAGAAGGTAGAGAGATTGGAAAATTACTTTTACTCAGCAAATATGTGGAAAGGACCCTGATCCGAAATGTTGCCTATCCATGATCTACATAGCTGAGTTACTCCAGCACTTTGTGTCTTTTTTTGTAAACCAGCATCTTCAGTTCTTTGTGTTTACTTTAAAAGCAGTAAATTTCAAACCAAACAACATAGATCAGGAGAACGGGTGACGTATCAGGTTGAGCCCCTTCTTCGGATGCTGCCTGGCTCGCTGGGTTACTCCAGCATTTTGTACCTATCTTCAGTATGAACCAGCATCTACAGTTCCCTCCTCCTACATAGTTCAGGATAAATTTTCAAT
This sequence comes from Raja brachyura, assembly GCA_963514005.1. Next base: position 71,561,401 of record OY740782.1, read on the forward strand.
TACCTTAAAATTACAAAATGGAATTTATCTTAATGCTGGAAATCTGGCACCTTCTCTATTTGTTTGGGGCATAACAAACAAGCAAATTTAATGTAAATCATTAACTACTCAAGTTATGTTTCAACATGCATGGAAAATTACTTCATTGATGGAGATGACTTTGCTAAAAAATGTTGGCCTTGCATAATGTCAGCATTAATGCTCTGTACGGTAAATGGTTTCAGCAACCATTGAAGTTCTGATTCTAAGCCCAGGTCCCGTGAGTAAGATTAGGGTGAAAAGTGAGACTGGTGAGAATGTAATAGAAATCACCCAGGACTGCCAGCCAGAATTATGTCAACCAAATAGTTGCTCGATATAAAGGCATCACTTATAATAGGGTGCAGACACACAAGAGGTTTGTGCAATGTTGATGGCGATGAGCTGGGTGAAGAGCAAAGCTTACAGAGTGTACACCCGGTATATGTCAATATCAGCAATAATGAAAAAGACAGCAATTCTAAAATTAAAGCACGTTAATGATTTATATGCTGATATGTACATCCTTATAGCTGCTGTCTGCTCAATTATGGACAGAGATATGCATATCAATAAGTTGTGGAAAGCATACTGAATCAGAAAGTGTATTCTTGTGAGACGCTGAGGTCCCTAAGTCAGGTGTGACATTCTGTTTTTCATCATAGTCTAAAATGAACGACAAATAATTGACGATACAATATGACTAAATCTGTAAGGAAATGAAAAGCAAAAAATTAATAGTGGGTGAGAAGAATGTATTTAATGTGAACACCACAAAACTAGCATTTTAAACTAAAAGACAGATATGTATATGAAAATTAGACAACTATCACGTGGTTAATGCTTAATTAGAGGAGATAAACCATAGACATGTTTTTCTAATTGTCTTTTGCATTATTATCATGTGTTTGCACTGATCATGTGTTTTGCACAATCTTCTTTTATCGTCTTTCAGAACGTATATGTAATTTATGTGTAATTGATATTTTTGTGTGGGTGTCTATTGCCTTTGATGCTGCATTGTAGCTCTATCTCATCATAGTTGTGCAGATGATATAAACTTGACCTTAATTGACTTGAAGATGTTAAAAGTGCTGATCACTGTCTCTGCAACCAAAGTAATATTTTAATGTGTACGGAGATACAGTGAACTACTTTGCTTGCTATCCAGTCAAATGATACCATACATGAATACAATCAATAGATACATCAATCTGAAGAAGGATCTGAAGGAGTCTGAAGAAGGGTCTCGACCTAAAATGTTACCCTTTCCTTCTCTCCAGAGATGCTACCTGTCCCGCTGAGTTACTCCAGCTTTGTGTGTCTATCTTCAGTGCAAACCAGCATCTGCAGTTCCTTCCTACACGATACTTCAGTACAACAGGTCATGCAAAGAGCAAAAACAATGAGAGTGCAAAACATAGTGTTATAGTGTGACAGTGTTATAGGTGCAGAGAAAGTGTAGATAAAAACAATGCAAGGGCCACAATCTGGTAGGATTGGGAGAATGGGGCTACACCCTTAGTTTATGAGAGGTCCGTTCAATAGTATGAAAACAGCAGGTAAGAAGCTATTCCTGAATCTAGTGGTTTGTTCTTTCAAGTTTTTTTGTCTTCTGCCCAGCGAGAGAGGAAAGAAAAGGGAATGACCAGAGTGCAAATGGTCATTGATTATGTTGACTGCTTTTCTGAGGGAGTGTGATATGTAGGTGAAGTCGGTGAGGGGGTAGAATGGTTTGTATTGAGGACTGGACTGTATCCACAACTCTCTGCAATTGCTTGTGGTCTTGGGTAAAGCAGCTGCCGGACAAAGTTACAATACCATTGGTTGTACTTCTCTTTAAGCACCTTTGAACAGACCTCCTCAGGAGTCAATAGTAATATTGTATTTCTTTAAGGAGGCTTCGAGCACACCCTTGGATTGCTTCCTCTATCCACACTCTACTATTTATCTGTGGCAGAGCTCAGAAAAAAATGTCTCTTGCTGGTGTTGGACATGCAAACAACGTGATTCTCCCAAAGTAGGTGATTCACTTAGGCCTTCAAAACTGGCCATGGGAAAGGACTCAACATTGGGTTGCTTAACTTAGTTGCAAATGTAACGTAGCCATCTGCAAACACAAACAAAGCAAAACAATTCTGCAAGTTTTTGTTTAATTGTGCAAATTTTAATGGATACAAAATTAACTTTGGGAGATAATATTTTAAAGATTGCATTATTTTCCAAAATTCTGAATCGTAGTTTGAATTTCAGCAGAAACAGGTGAAACTATTGATGGCATGTTGGCAGCATCAATCTCATTTGTTTGTTTGGAAACTTAAACATTCAATGCTAATAAGTGAATATGTTTATAAGGTGAATGCATTACAGATGCGCAGTTGTCATAAATTCTTAGTTATTATCATGTATTGAGCAACATTTTCAAACCAAATGTTTTAAGCTGCAATATACGAGAGCCCTTTAGTGGTAATGATTTGGTAATAGGCAGTCAATCAAGCACACTGCTGTTAAAGGCTGCAATGGGTTTCTACTTATAATTTATATGTAGCTATTCTTTATTCACTGCAATTCTGTGGGGAAATATTTTATATAAAATCATGTGTGGTGCACGCCTAAATTTCAGCTGCATGCTTGAAGTAGACAGGACTCAGCAGCCAAGTATTTGTGATTGCACCCCAAGGCTGAATTCACATGTCACAGCTCAAACCAATGTAAGCAGACTGACTTGTAAGATTTCTAGGGCACTAGCATTTCTGTGTTTTGTGCTGCTGTATCAAAGCCTTTATATCCTTAGCCCATGAAGTATATCCCCACTCTTACCACCAGGGATGCTTCTTGTCATGTCAGTGGCTAACTATATGCATACATCACAACCTTAAAGGCCAACAAAAACCTTCCTGTCTCTTTAACATGACACTGGAGCAGACTTTAAAAAGGATTTTCCTAGTTGGTTAAACTGCTGTTTGTAGATGAAGGGATTTAGTACCTCCCAGGAGATGGTATGTTTTCCAACTTACTTCTCACAAGTCTACATTTTTAGCTTTTGCCTCCTATGACCCTCTATCTTTCCGTTCTGTGTTTCCCATGAGCTCATCTGTGAATGAATTTCAGCTCAAGCAACCGTGCATCCATATTTTACTCACCATAAGCCTGAGGATATTTACTCCCACATGTATGGTATGTGTCATGCATGCACAATATTCAGCTCTCTGTATCAACTGCTTCTCTTTAACTATTTGGCTGCTGCAATCAATGGAGTCATGTTGATTTCCTTCCTTGATTACATTCCATAATAACTTGACCAGAATGACTCTAAAATCACAGAAGCAGTCCGACGCTAGTGTTGAGGCTCCAAGGAAACAGAGGCACATGACCTGTGGCACCAGTGATGTAGCTTTTAGTTAGTGTGCCTACATGTCTCTCATGTCAATTGACTAAAGCACATATTTCCATGGGCTGACAATGATGATAATAGTGGGGTTAAATTGGATGGTGCAGCAAAACGGACATGGGGATTGCAAAGCTTGGCTGACCCACACCTGGCAGTGAATCATACTCTTTGTTCTGTTAGCATCCAGCCAGCACTAACCAGGTTCCTGATTATTTCAGTACATCTGCAGGGGTTATAATTACATGAATGGCTAACTCGAGTTCAAGATAATTTGCACTGTTCAAATCCAGCCTCAAAAAAAATGGTGCATTGTGACTGCAGCCCATGATACAAGCCTTTTCTGGAAGTATTTACAACATATTAGAAGAAATGGAGCAGCGCAGGAAAGATTGGAGTCCATGATAATTAGGTGATACACTGGAGGATTTGATGGGCAAGGTAAAGAGAAGTCAAATCAAGTTGAGATTTTGTCATATGCACAAGTATGGTGAGGTATAGGTATAATGAAAGTCTTGCTTGCAGCAGCGTCACAGGAACTTAGACTACACATGAATGCATAAATTATACTTTAAATATAAATACATTACATATAAATTATATAAGACAGTGAAAGAATGAGACTGTGCAATTAAAAAAAAAATTAGTGCACATACATGATAATGCAAGAGGTCATCTGTAGTGTTCCAATGTTGAGGTGCGATTATGGTTGTGCAGATCACTTATAGAGTCAGTGAGTGATAGAGCTGTAGAGCAGATAAACAGGACCTTCAGCCCACCTTTTGCATGCTGATAAAGCTGGCATATTGGGCTAGTTCCATTTGCTTGCATTTGGCCAATTCCAAAGAGCATTGTGATATCCAGCAGCTCTAAATAATGTTTAACCATGATTGACAAATGTAGATAATGAGATTTTGTCTATAGATTATTGATGTTAATATTAGCACACTATCACCTAATGAATTTATCAACATTTTGTGTATATTTTATTTCACAAGTAGGTCTAACCTATTCAAAACAAAGCTAAAATGGCATAAAATGCTGGTCCAGACCCTTCTTCAGACTAATGGGGCTGTCCCACTGTACGAGCTAATTCAAGAGCTCTCCCGAGTTTAAGAAAAAATCAAATACTTGGTAAGCATGTAGAATGTACATTGCGGGTTCGTTGGAACTCGGGACGTCTCTTAGCGGCTCGTAACGCTAACGGCAGGTACTCTGGAAACGCGGTACGCTCGGGAACACACGTGAAGATTTTTCAACATGTTGAAAAATGTCCATGAGAGCCCCGAGTACCTACGAGCGGCTGATACCATAATTGTCCGAGTTCGAATCAGGGGAAACTCATGAGAACTTTTGAATTGGCACGTACAGTGGGACAGCCCCATTTGGCTTTTATGAAGAAGGGTTTCGACCCAAAATGTCAACTATTCCTTTTCTCCAGGGATGCTGCCTGACCTGCTGAGTTACTCCAGCATTTTTAGTCTCTCTGCAGTATAAACCGGCATCTGCAGTTTCTTCCTACACGTTAAAATGCCATTCTTTAAATAGATTTCAATAGAGGAATTTCACTTAAATGTGTTTTTCAGTTTTCTGGTAGTGGCTGTAACAATTATTTCTGAGTTTGGATCGACAGTAAAATTGACACACTTCTCAAGGTATTCTAAAGCTTAGCTCTAATTTGCGTGCACAGCGCAAGCAGTAACTGAAAAAAGACTTTTTATAAAATGGCTGCAACTGTGAGGAACTACTAATTTTAAACTCAGATTTGTTTCTTTGTCTAGGAATTTGCAGATTTGTGGCTCTTGGCAAAGTGGTCTGCACTAAGTATGCAAGAAAGAACTGCAGATGCTGGATTAAATCGAAGGTAGACACAAAATGCTGGAGTAACTCAACGGGACAGGTAGCATCTCTGGAGAGAAGGAATAGATGACGTTTCGGGTCGAGACCCTTCTTCAGACTTCACTAAGTGTTGAAAGTCTACACTAATTGTTCAAAGTTGCAATCTGTGAACAAGTCAGAATATTTCCCTTCAAGAGTTATGGATTGGGGAAATTTGATTGTGCATAAATCCCAAATATATTTGGTAGAATAAATAACTGATAATTTTGAATGTTTTATTTTATTGAGTGCTTTGCATTATCAGGAAGGTGATACAAATGTTATTTGTTTGAAGAAAGGATTAAAGGGATTAAAGGTTAACTTCGTATAAGCAGTGAAAACTGCTAGGTTGTGGATTCACCAGGTTTACACTTTATAGGTTTACATGTATGCTACTTGCTACATTGTGTGATGGCCACATTCACTTTGCAACAAATGTCCCGTTCATTGACTGCAGACTTCCAATTCTGCAAGGGTCTTTAGCTGTGAAAAACATTACAATGCCTCTTAAAATTGAGTCATTTGTGAACTGAACTTCAGTTGTGATAATGGAGGCATCAGGAAAAGGGCTGGAGGGAAGAGACATTCTGTTTGCCCTGGGACAGCAAATGGTCCTCCAGACAGACAGATGCAATGTTGGACAAATTTCAATGATCAAATCCAAGTTGTCAAAGTGAACTCAAGCTTCAAATCGATGATCCCACCAACTACATAACACAGCTGTATCCACTGGTCAATTACTTCACTCCTGCCACTGGCCTATAAACAATTTCTGTCAATACGTAACAAACTCTTTTACTTCACCTTCACAAACTTACCTCTGATTCCTTCATACCTGCAACTCACAGCTTGTTCACATTGACACCTGTTCAAAGCGTCATCATCAAACTGACAGACTGCAGGCCACTCATTGACACGTGTCTTTCTTTGTTACAGGCAGAAGGGAAAATAAACTGAGTGCTTAACTCTTGTGGACAAGATATTGCAGGGCATTATCACAGGGGGCTTTGATAAGGCTGAGGCTACCATTATCACAAGGGGCACGTAGGAAGGAACTTGGTGGGTCTCGACCCGCAATATCACCTATTCCTTTTCTCCAGAGATGCTATCTGACCTGCTGAGTTACTCCAGCTTTTTGTGTCTATTATCACAGGGGGCTTTGCTAAGGTTAAGGCTGATCCAACATGGGTTGGATGAATCAATGATGAGGGCACTTCCATTTGTAATCCAGCTGTTCCTACATCTTACAAGCCTTTCTGCTACAGAAGGTGATTGTGTGCACTGTTTAACTCCTTCGCTCCTTTCATCGCACTCAACACTTTTTCTTTTTACATCTCAGAGTCCAAGAGCCACAATATTTCCAATCAGTGGAGGAAGAGCCAGGGAAAGTGAAAAGAAAGGACACCATCACTTGATTCCATAGATGTTTCCTTCAGTTCCGAGACTGTCACTTATGTGTACTCTCGAGTGCAGGATAGAGGATATACTGGACATAAATGTCGCTCAGCTGAGAAAAATTACGGTGCAGTTCCCAATTAAATAACTCACATTAATTGTTTAATGTGCCGAGTTATTGAAAGTTATTGAAAATTATTCCATTCAAGTTCACAGAATTCAAGCACTAAGAAGCAGTCCCATTCCTGTGTATTTTCTCCTCTCAATTGCCAATCCAAATATCATCTAAAGCTCTGGAAGACTTTGCATCATAGAAACATGGAAACATAGAAAAATAGGTGCAGGAGTAGGCCATTCGGCCCTTCAAGACAGCACCGCCGTTCAATATGATCGTGGCTGATAATCTGAAACCAGTACCCCTTTCCTGCCTTCTCCCCATATCCCTTGATTCCTTCAGCCCGAAGAGCTAAATCTAACTCTCTCTTGAAAACATCCAGTGAATTGGCCTCCACTGCCTTCTGAGGCAGAGAATTCCACAGATTCACAATTCTCTGGGTGAAGAAGTTTTTCCTCATCTCAGTCCCTTAATGGCCTACCCCATATTTTTAATCTGTAACCCCTGGTTCTGGACTCCCCCAACATCGGGAACATTTTTCCTGCATCTAGCCTGTCCAATCCTTTACGAATGTTATATGTTTCTATAAGATTCCCTCTCATCCTTCTAAATTCCAGCAAATACAAGCCCAGCCGACCCTGATCATGTCTTTCATTTCTGCAGTGACCAGCAGAAATAACGAAAAAAAGTGGAAAAAAGGGGAGGAATGTTTTGCAGTTGATTACTGAGCAGATGTGGCGGAGATTTCTAGTATTGCTTCTGTATAGTTTGATAAGTTTTGTCAGACTGTTTTCGACATGGGGAGAGGGTACAAAAATCAGAGACTTGGGACTTGGGAGTGCTGGTGCAGGATTCCCAAAAGGTTAATTTACAAGTTGAGTCAGTAGTAATGAAGACAAATGCAAATTCATTTTGAGAGGCCTAGAATATAAAAGCAAGGATGTAATGGTGAGGATTTATAAGGCACTGTTCAGGTCACATTTAGAATATTGTGAGTAGTTTTGGGCCACATATCTGAGAAGGGATATGTTGGTGTTGGAGAGGGTGCTGAGAAGGTTTATGAGAATGATCCTGGGGATGATAGGGTTTATGTATGAGGAGCGTTTGATGGCTCTGGTCATGTAATCGCTGGAGTTTAGAAGGATGAGGGGAAATCTCATTGAAACCTACCGGTTAATGAAAGGCCTAGTAGATGTAGAGAGGATATTCTTTTTACAGTTTAGTTTAGTTTATTGTCACATGTTTAAGAAACACAATTTCATCTTTCTATGAAAGTGCTTATAGCCTTCTGCTCTCAGAATGATGTTCTTAACAGTTTTTCAGATAAAAATAACTTTATTTTCATTTGCACCTCCAATAAACATCTTTTCTTTATTGTCGCAACCCTTTTTACATTGCACTTCCAATTTGTGAAGTGAAAAGGTGAAAAGCCTTTGTTGCATACCATCCAGTCAGCAGAAAGACAATACAATTACAATCGATCCATTTACAATGTATAGATACATGATAAGGGAATAATATTTCAGTAGTGTAAGAGGACACAGAATAAAAATATACACTTTTACAATGAAGATGAGGAGAAATCTATTTTGCCAAAGGGTGGAGTATTTGTGGAATTCATTGCCACAGACGGCCAAATCACTAGATATTTTTAAAGCGGATATTGATAAGGTCTTGATTAATAAGGGCATCAAAGATAACAAGCAGGAGAACAAGAGAAAACTAGATCAGCCATGATCAAATGTTGGAGCAAACTCAATGGGCCGAGTGGCATAATCCTCCTCCTATGTGTTATGGTCACATGGTCTAAAAGAATCTCTACATTCTTATTTTTCCTCCTCACTTCCTGATACACCAATTAGTTATTTTCCCGCTCCTCAATTCCTCAATTTCCCACCTGATAGGGCATTCCTTCAACATGGGCAGGCGTCTTGAATAACTGAAATACAAAAAGGATGAGGATTGTGTTGTAGGAAGAAAAGAGAAATAAATGGTTAAGTGCTGATACGATCTGAAGCTTGTATCTTGGATGCCACAGCAGATGGGGCAGCAGTGGGAAGAAAGCAGTTGAATCAGAACTGAGATATGTTCCTTAACAATCCTTCCAAAATGCTCAGTCACTGCTGCCTCAGTAATACTGATGGCTGTGAGACTTAAACTATACAGGAATATTTGCACTTCTATCTTTTACTTCTGATTTAGGCTATTGCATGTTAACTTCAAGATTGCCCCTCATGTGTAGGAAATGTATGCAAAAGTGGGATAACATAAAACTAGTTGGAACAGATGACCAATGGTCGGCATGGACTTGGTTGGTCAAAGGGCCTGTTTCAATGTTGTATCTCTAAACTAAACTGCCACCGAATTAGCTTTGTTAAATGACCCACTTCACTGCTGTATACAACACAAATCTACATGTTTCTATACAATCTCATTGAGGAAGGGAACATTTGGAATCATTATCCGGTGTATCTTCTACCACAATAACTTAAACCTTTGACTCCGGACTGTCAAAGCTGCCACAGCCAGACATAAAAACAACTTTTTTCCACGAGTAGTGGCTCTCCTCAATAACCAAAAATCTGTAGCCTTCTTTTGCTCTGGTACTTTATATTATTCACATGTTTAATCAATAATGTTTTATTATTAATGTTTAATGTTTTATGCGTCATTCCTAACTGTCACAGTATGTCATGTTGTCACTTGCGGGCAGAGCACCAAGGCAAATTCCATGTATGTGAACATACTTGGCAAATAAACTTATTAATTCATTCATAAATGCATTATCTACCTCCTCCACTCCTTGGCTCTTCATTTGGAAGACACATTTGGAAAACTAAAATGAAATCAAGCACCAAATTCACAGCTGAGCGAACAATGGTTTCTCATTTCAGATGCTGCCTGGTGATGTCTGGGTCTGGACAGTTTCCTCGAGTGTCAAGTCTGCTGCACTTGTAATGCTTCAAAATTCCACTAAGCAATGCTCCAGGCACCTAGCATCATTTCAAGTATTTCTCAAAATATATACATTTCATGCTCCCTTCTGGATATACAGACTCAGGCTTGTACAGTGATGTACTCCATCCAGACAATCCATGTGTGATTAAACTGAACATGTGCCAATCATTAGTTTCAATATATTTAATAAAATGCAAAAACAAGTCTTACAATGTCATAACAAATATTGTAGAAACAAAGCTTAATTTTAGGCCAGCATAATTAAACTCTAGACACTTAAATATAAATTACTGGAGCTATGTTGGTCTTGTATCACCATGTTTTTCAGATATGTTTTCTGTTCCAGCTGCCTTGCTGTTTTGATTGCTTTAATAGCTGTGTCAAACACATTGACAGAGATGGGGATAGTTAAATTCCTACTGACAGTGGGTGAATTAGTAGGTTATCATGGAATGGAGTGCTGACTGTTCTCATGGATTGCTTGTGGGTGGCAGTGTGTTTATCATTATTATGCAGTATTTTACACTGGAGGCAACTGGCAGAACATAATCATGTTTTTACATTTAATGGTATGGCAGATTAAGGTGTGCCACACTCCTCGTGTGGAACAAATCCAAACCTTCCAGAGCAACAGGCCATCACTCCATTTTGTTGAGCCTAAACATACTTATCATTCACTGGCAGCTTGGAAGAGAGCTGAGGACAAGGACCTCTTTGCCAATTGGGACATTCTTGACTTCCTCGCTTGCGCATTGTAAGAAGGAAATTAGGGTTCACCTTGAGGTCATACACGGACCTTCCACGTGTTGCTGGAGTGCAGTTATGCTGAGCTGAAGGGCCAAACACACTTCATACTTGGTTTTAAACTACACCAGCCATGGCCAGTATAGGTTGATGAATCCTATTTATTTGAATTGGGTTTCCTACCTTGATAGAACAGCAACGTGAAGGTTTTTTTTAGAAAGCTGTTTTAATTCTATGTATTATATTTGAAAATTAATTTTAAGTCTTTCTGATTGTAGCAGACATTTAGAAATGGTTACAAAGGCAATTGACAGTACGAGTTGTCCAAATGCCATTATGAAGGTCTCAGACTGCGTCTTGAAGATCCACCAAAGAGACTTGGTTACCAACTGTGAATCACTCCACTTCATAGCACAGCCACAGCAGTAAGATCTACATCTCTATTGAGCCCTTGTGGCCATGAAACATTAATTGAGGAATCAAATGTAGTCTGGCCTGATGTTGTTCAAAGTATTGTTGACATTTCTGCCAGAGAACATGCTGCTTGTTCTGTTTTTGGAACTGTTTGAATTGTGTGGACTACAAATTAATGATATCAGTTAACAAATGTGATAGTTTATATTGTACTGATCATAATTTATGAATTAATTTTCCTTGTGGCATTTTATTTAAGTCATCACCAAGTTAAAGTATGATTTATTTGAGGGGTAGTATTCTGTGTGGCAAACATATGATGCCTGTTCACTAAGCACCTTCAATCTTGATATGGCAATTGAAGTAATCTACATTCATGATTGTATGCTTGTAGATAGGCAATTTGTGACTGGCAACATGACAGTAGTGTTTTGAATATATTAATAATTACTTTATTGTTGCCTGGGACACATCTCTAGTCTATTGCACCCTTTTTTTCCTTCTTTTCTTTTCCATACAAAATGCTTTTATTCAGAACAAACAAAAATACAAAGTAGTAACACGATCAAAGAATGCCTATATTGGCATTTTACAAAGCTATCATATTAAAATATTAACATTTTTATCAACAATACATTCGACCAGTGTTCACGGAAGGCCTCCAGAGTCCCCGTGCACACCATGTGTTCCCTCTCCAGGGACACGTGGGCACGGACGTAACTCCGGTAAAGGGGCAGGCAGCCGACCGCTGTGCGGCCGCCGACTGCCCGCTGCCTGGACCCGCGAATGGTCATCTTGGCCAGGCCCCGAAGCAGACCGATAGGGAGACCATCTCCTCCCTCCCGTCTATTACACCGTGGGAGGTGTGAAATCTCTTGATTATATTTGATTCATTTGCAATACAAGTTGCAAAGCCATGCATCCTGCTGGCTGCAAAGTCTGGAAGGTGGTAGTCTAACAACCTCCTCTGCTGCTCTTCCAAGTGTGCAACTTATAAAAGGATTTCATCTTGTTTTAGATTACCCATTAATGTCTTCCAGTACTGATTGCTTGAGCGAACTTCCAAAAATGTCTGTCATTGCTATTCTGAAATTGTGTGAATCACAAGCGGATGTAGAATATTACTCATACTTGGTAATATGTATATTTGGTGGAATTCAAATGCCTAAACAGAATTTAAATCATTATTGACTGCCATCTTCCAGTGAACAATCTTCTTTCGGAAATAGCATTATCGCAGCTTTTGTGTTGGAGATACCGCATGAGGAAAGGCCCTTTGGCCCACTGAGTCCATGCCTACCATGATTCATACTAGTTCACACCAGTTATGTGTTATCCCACATTCTCATCCACTCACAACCCATTAGGAGCAATTTTACAGAGGCCAATTAGCCTGCAAACCTACACATCTTTGGCATGAGAGAGGAAACTGGAGCACATGGAGGAAACACACACGGTCACAGGAAGAATGTGCAGACTCCACACAAACAGCACCCAAGTTCAAGATCGAACCCAGGTCTCTGGCACTGTGATGTTCTACCAGGTGCAACACTGTACCGCCACAGTAATATTGTTCACATCCATATGGAAGATATGTTTGAAATACTGAAAATGTAGGTATAACCTATATTTATGCTGCAGCTACCCTTTGACACTGAATGACAACAGGGTGTGGGTATCAATTGTGGATGATGATGCCAAACTGCAACATATGCACTTTCATTGTAAATATATCATTCACTTGCTTATTGAACTTATGACCAATTAAGGAGCAAACATAGAATACAAACCCCGAAGATGTGTGTCTCCAGGGATCAGTACTAGCAGCAGGATCTTCTCTATACTTCACACTCTGCCTGAATATATATTCAGTGTCTTCATGTAATTGATACATGCACCCTGATAAATTTACCAACACAGACTGAGAAACATTGCACCAAAATTAGAAAGTTTCAATATACAGTTGATCAATAGCGCTTTATTTGTCACATATGCAACTGCACAATGAAATTCCTTTGGTGTATATTACACATGCGGGCACCGCCATGTTTTGGTGCCATTATTCAAAGTCCAAAATCTAGTCAGCCCGCAAGCTCAATATACTGGAGCAGTTCCCGACAACCAACGCCCCTCTCCTCTCCTGGCCATCTTGGTGTCCCGGGGATGCCTCCTGCAGCCGACCTTTTAGGTGCTGGAAATATTACGCCAGGAAACTCCAAGTAATGATTTGCTGATAATCCTCACTTACAGATGACCACCAAAATATGGGAATTATTGTTCCTCCACATCCCAAAATCACCATCCCAAAAGTGGGAGAAATATTTAAACAAGGATGTACTCTGCTTTGTGAGGTTACCATAACAGACCTAAGAGCTAGACCAGTCATACCTTTACTCAGTAACATCACTTTCAGAATGTCAGACCCACATTTTCTGCAGAGTGAGTGCCAACAGATGTCAATCCAGCTTGACACATTCTCCAAGGCAACTAACATGATAATGGATCCTTACTACTGGCAACACAGGCAGGAGATCACTGAAGTCGCTTGATTCATCAACCAATAACTGAAGATCAGTTATAGGGTACAAGGCAGCCAGGAAGACCTTTATGGCATGAACTGTTTGCACATGAGTTTCCTACGTTCTTGGAAGAGACTGGGGATGCTGAACAAAGGCTTAGACAGCAGGAGTGCTGACCATCCACCAGAAAGATTCAGTCCTGCAGCATTTATTGAAATATCAGATAGGATCTTCACAAAACACGGATTTAACTGAGGAGGAACAGATTGGTATATTTTTATCCATTGGGGCACTTCATTAAAGGTTCATTGTGGGCAGCTACCTTTGTAAATGTGGTGTTTACACCAAACAGCACAGTAATTAGTTGAAAACTACAGTCTTTACAAATGCCCGATAGGTTAGACAGAATAATCACATGATGTGAAAAACAACGTAGTGACTCACAGATTTAGTAACTTACATATCAAACCATACTTTAATAGCAATCTGACTGTGACCTAGCTTTTCCTTCATTCTAACTTTCATGTCTTCCAAATATTCTCCAGTCCAGGTATGAAATACAAATTATGTAATATTGGTATAACAAGGATGAGTGTTGAGAAGCAGTTAATAATGTGTGCAATTCCTATGAGGCTGCAAAGCTTGCTTGAATACCAACTAGAAGATCGCCTGTCATAATGATGTTATTAATAAACTATATTAGTTTGCAGTCTTGATATATCCATATGTAAAAAATAAAACTTTGTTGGAGATTAGCAATTCTCGGTTGTATCTTAAGGCGGTATTTAAGGCATAATCTGAAAATAATTAGGATAGTTCATACATAGAAACATAGAAACATAGAAAATAGGTGCAGGAGGAGGCCATTCGGCCCTTCATTCCAGCACCGCCATTCATTGTGATCATGGCTGATTGTCCGCTATCAATAACCCATGCCTGTCTTCTCCCCATATCTCTTGACTCCACTAGAGCTCCCTAGAGCTCTAGAGATACGTTATAGGAGCAGTACTAGGCCAGTTTCCCCATCAGTTCTCCACCATTCAATCATGGCTGATCTATATTTCCCTCTCAGCTCCATTCTCCTGCCTTCTCCCCATAACCCCCTGACACCCACACTAATCAAGAATAATTTTATTGAAATGTAAATTTATTTTCAGACGTCCAAACTCTCATGCAAGCCTAGGGCAGTAAAGGATTGATTACTTGGGACATCATTTGAAGCAGATCCAGATTATGTTGGGCCAGAAACATGGCAGCCATTTCAATCCATGCACAGAGAAAACCAAGATATGCCTGCACTAGTACTTTCAACTTATTTGACTAAGTGCTAAAGGAGACAAACACACTTCAAATTCCAGGCAGCAGCTGATTGTCACATTAGTGAACATGACAGTCAATATTATATCAATAGATAATTTTGATTTGTGCCACACTGAAAGCTGAAATGTCCAAACCAGATCAAGGACAGCCCTGATCTCCAGGCCACATGAAGACTCCAATCCTCCACAAATTCATCCCAGCTGCAGCATCTGCATTCCCTCCCTGAAACAATTATATCAAGATTAATTTCTGAACACAAGTCTCTGCCACTGAATAAATGCTATCAACCTCAACCTTCCTAGACCTCTACACTGCCATCTGAGCAAGGTGAATTAGAACCATTAATAAATGAAAAGGAGCATGTCATAGAAATACGTAACATTGTGGTCATTCCATCTGACATTTACAATGGAGCAAGCATGTGTCTTGGAGAAGGTAGATGATCTATTGCCATTTCCCTTGTATACACCCGCAACCCCAAAAGGCTAACTGTTGTCTACAAGAGTACAAGGTGTTGCATGCTCTCATTCGCCTTGTGTCTTGTGTCTTGATAGAAGCCAAGAGACAGGTGTACTCTAAAATGTCATTGGCAACAGAATCACAAATCCTCGGTCTGTTGAATGCAATGACTTACAGTATGTAGTAACCCCAAAGTCATATGAGAAGAGCAGACATACCTCCATAATCTCACGCCATGGATGGAGCTCCTAAAATAGGCTCACAGTTTGAACAAGTCAGTTACCTGTAAGGTTGAGTGGCCCTCAAGATGTAAATGTATTCGAGAATAACTCTCCATACTGCAAGACTGACATTGGTGGAAGATGACAGAATCAGGCTCTGCAGAGACTGTTGACCCCTGGATAAAGGAAACTACTTTGAACAAGGATGATCTCAGGACCTTTCTGGAAAAACATAGTTGTATCTTGACTGCTGGGCATTTCAGAAATTATTCTAGTAGGAATGGTTTTAAAGCTCTTGTTAAGAGCCATTTGACATCAGAAGATTGTCAACGGCCTCCATAAGGAGATATGTCATACTCATGAAGACTGAGCTGCAATTTTGAGAGGTGTGCAACTTGTATACAGGCTTGCAACTCTATCATCCAACACATGAAACTTTACCTTCAGTAACAGAATGTTTTTAGTGTAGTGTGTAACTGGTGGCTGAAGAAAAAATGCACACGCTACACATTATTTTGCCAAAATTAAAGGAAGCTAAGATCTATGTTCAACACAAATATAAATATAAATTTAAAAATATATATATATATGTCTGAAAAATTAAACAACATATTTTCACTGATTTTGTTAATGAATTTATCATCTGTCAGGAGGAGAGGAAAATGTTAAGCAATTTTATACAATTTTCCATCTGAATGTATATGTTCCAACACAATGCTACAATTGCAAGAGCAAACTATTTTAACAATTTGATTTTTTTTTAAAGCTGAAAACTAATTATTACTACAACCACATTACCTCCTTACATATTTTTGTTAATGAACATATTGTGCCAGCTTTGCAGCAGTTACGATAAAACTGCAAAGGACACCATATTTGAAAGGGGAAATAAGATAATCAGTCTGGTATCAAATTTATTCCAAAGCAGCCTAGTGTGATTTTCTGATTGTGAAAGGAGACATGCAGGGAGGTCAGGGGTCAAGTAAAGAGGAGACAGCATTGTGTAGAAACTGTCACGCATCGTCACCTATTTTGACATGCAGAAGCCCGTTTGTTGTCTGTTGAACATGCAAATTATGTGCCTGCTGTCATAGCCAGCAGATATCTGAAACTGGCAAATGAGACCACCTGTAACCATTGAATAGAGTGATAGACAAGCATTCAGAGCTAGTCATTTCCACGACCATTCACACCACCTTGGAATTGCATATGACATGTAAAATCTATTCTTAATATTCAGATCCAGGAAGTTTGGGAATTATGGAAGCTTCAACTGGTGCATCTAATGGGTTCTTCAAGCAGACAGCTGTGAGCTGGCTTCATAATTAGGTGTCCAGGAAGATTTTTTTTTACATCACTAACAAAAAAAATGAAGGCAAAAGGTATCAAATCAGAAAATAATATTAACCCCTTCAGTGCCTGAAAGAATTGCAAGATTAATAAAAAAGAAATCAGTGAGGCTTAAGATGGATTATAACTGACCCTTAAAATTCTCGATTCAGGACGAGAAAGATATTTTTCAGCTCAGAGGAGCTGAAAATATAAACAAAGAATTGTACTAAAATGCAATATGCTGAAACGTGGTTTTTGTTTGCTTCATTGGAACAAATAAATACAAATAGAAACAGATGCAGACAGATTGACAAATTCAAACCCATTCCGACTGCATTTGCAGGCAATTTAGTCCAATTGTTTGATAGAGCTCTCCATCACTATTTGGAAGTGTTTACTGCAACATTGTGTCCTGACATTGGTGAGTTATTTTTATATGAGAACTAATATTTCATTTCAGGAGTGAATTGAAAGAAATGAAGTTCATAGTTTTTCATTTTGTTTTAATGCTGTTATTTTGTGATATATTCCTGATTCTGTACAGGGCAGAAATAAAGAACTTGGACTTGTATAATGTTTTTCATGACCTCAGAATATCCCAAAGACTTTGTTCTCAATTACATTTATTTTCAAGTAAAAACATAGTGTTTGGGGAAATATCATTTTTAAATGTTAGGACTGAACTCCTCCATGAAATTTTAAATTAATCCTTTCAAAACACAATATGCATAATGCACTCTCTTAAATATACATACAATATGTGTCCACAATGATGGTCAGGATAACTAAAATATTTAAAGACTATCTTAATTGACCTCCTCAGGATTTGTAAATTCCCATTCCATTCAATTGTATTTAGAGTTGATTGCATATTAGTTATTCTCTTCCAATACTTCTAACTTTCCTATTGCCAACAGTACCAATATATTGCTGATGACATCCCCTCCCAACAGTTTAGTTAGGACTTCAGTTCTATATTTATTCAAACCAATATTGACTCTAATTTCTCAATTAATCTGAAAATGAATGTAAGTTAAGCTCAGCACCAGTGCGCATGAGTGAGAGTTGAGAGGTTGTGTTCTGGTCTTTCCACTGGGACCTTTGTTCAGATGGTGGGAGTAATACACACTGCTGGGTCAGAACAGACATCATCCAAGAATTCACTTAAAGGTGTCAACAATTATATTAAATGTTTGCCATCAATGATCCTGCTGAGAATATCACCAATGCCTTTTTTTCCCTCAAAATCTTTATCTTGCACTAAACATTATTCATGTTATTTCCTTTGTCATGTAACTGTACATGGATTGCTCATTTGTAATCATGTGTTGTGTTTCCATTGACTGCTTAGCTTGCAACAAAACTTTTCCCTGTACCTCGGTTCATGTGATAATAAACTAAACTCAAATTTAAACTCAAGATTAAGGAAATGTTACGAGTCCCCAACAATACTTACCAATTTCTACAGATGCATCATGGAAAGCATCCTATTGAGATGTATCACAGCTTGATATGGCAACTGCCTGCACAAGACCCTAAGAAATAGCAAAGAGTTGTGGATGCAACCCAATCAATCATGTAAATGGGCCAACTCTTCGGCGATATCATGTGCACTTCATGGTGCCTCTGGAAAGCAGCCACATTATCAAGGACCTGGTCATTCATTCTTCTACCATCTCCTATCAGGCGGTAGATACAACAGATTGAAAGCACATTCCAACAGATTCAAGAACAGATCCTACTCTTCAACAAAGCTCTCATATGTGAATGGCAGGACTCTGGGGAAAGTTGTAGAACAGAGGGATCTAGGAGTGCAGGTACATAGTTCCCTGAAAGTGATGTCACATGTAGACTGGGTGATCAAGTAGGTGTTGAGTGGCTTCATCAGTCAGGGTACTGAGTATAGAAGTAGAAACAAAGAACTGCAGATGTTGGTTAATACACAAAAGGGCACAACGTGCTGGAATAACTAATTCTCCAGAGAATATGGATGTGAAACATCACTTATCCATATTCTCCAGAGATGCAGCATCTCTGGAGAATATGGATGAGATGTTTCAAATAGAGACCCTTATTCAGACAATATGAAGCAGGGATTCAACCTGAAATGCCATCTATCCATAGTTATTTGTTTATTTATAAATATACATTTAATATGATTATTATATTAAAGATATTACATAAAGGTAGGTAAATGGCGCAGACTGCCGGATAGGGTCGTTCAGGCATGTGCAGTAACAACATTTGAAAGACTTTTGTTCAGGTATAAGGATAGGAAAGTTTGGAAGGGATATGGGCAGGTGGGACAAATGTAGGTGGACCGTCTTGGTGGACATGGGCTAATTGAACCAAAGGGCCTGTTCCATGCTGACTCTGATTGCCTAGCACAACCATGGTTCAATTGTAGAAAAAGAATTAAATAACAAATGTTGACAGAAATATAAAACATGTTACCGACAATCCTTGTATTACATGCATTCCATCTAGATTTTGCCATAAATCAGAGACATCCATTATCTATATTAACTTATATAGTATCTCTGCAAATACACTTGCTATAATTATTTCATTTTGGTTAATGATCACCCTAAGACGCCATAATTAACTTAATGGACCATATGTGGTATCCAGTTATAAATCAATATCATGAAACAGTCTTTCTAGCTTGAAAAGTTATTTAAAAGTGTGTGGGTACATTTGCATAAAGTAAGATTTTTTCTTAATCAGGTCATTCATACCCCTGGAATCCCCTGTACTACAAAAATTCTGACAAAAGTATACATGAATTAGTGATTAATAGATTATTTATTAACAATGTTCATTAACTTTATCAATTAATTCATAATTGGCTTAAAAACATTTTAGGGATTAATACATCTGCTTAATTACCGAAACATTAATGCAATTAATATTTACCAGGGTAGATTTTGTACCACTAATTTCTCATTATGCTCATTACTAGCTTTTCTGAAGGCTGGAGGAAAGGATCACAGTAAAACCTTAGTCTTTTGTTTCTGCACAGATAAAATAATTCAGGATTTGAAGATGGGGAGGGAGGAGAAGGAGGAACCCGCTCTCCATACTACCTACATCATGTGAACATTTTTGGTGAAGACTGGGTAGAACTTCAAGAATCCTGGCAATATTGAATCCTTTTCATGATGCAGCTTTATAGGACTTTGGTGAGGTCACATTTGGAGTATTGCACATAGTTCTAGTCGCCCCATTACAGGAAGGATGTGGAGGCTTTGGACAGGCTGCAGAAGAGGTTTACCGAATACTGCCTGGATTAGAGGGTTTCAGCATCAGGGAGAGGTTGGATAGAATTAGATTGTTTTCCCTGGAATATTGAGGTTGAGGGGAGACATGGTGGAAGTATATACAATTATGAGAGGGCATAGATAGGGTAGACAGTCAGCCCCTTTTTCCATGGGTGGAAATGTCAAAGGCTAGAGGACATAGGTATAAACTGACAGGGGGAAAGTTTAATGGAGATGAGTTAGACTGATATCATTGTGGCATTATAGAGGCTTTTGGATAGGCACATGGAATTGCAGGGAATAGAGGGATATTGACTATGTGCAGGCAGATGAGACCAATTTAACTTGGCATCATGTTCAGCACAAACATTGTGGGCTGAAGGGCTTGTTCCTGTGCTGTATTGTTCTATGTTTTATGTTCCAAGCACATTCCTGTTAATAATCACAAAAGAGCTGGAAATACTTAGCAGGTCAAACAGTGTCTGGGGTAAGAAAAACAGTGTTAGCATTTCAGGCTAACACTTCATATCGGAGACCTGTAGGCACAGCAAGACCTACTTCTATGGAAAGCAGCAGTAAGTTATATCTTGGTGCACGTCAGAATCAAATGCATCCAATACATACACATGCAGTCACCCCCTCCAAACAGTCCACCACTTTGCTCTTACCTCACCACTCAATTTACATTATTCCAACAGTTATCAGTTCTGCCATGATTATTTCCATAATGCTCGGAATGGGGTCATGACCAGGTGAGAGTGGAAGTTCTATCGGAATGTCCACCTGGACATCTACCTTCCATCTACCTTCCTAATTCTTTGTCATTTTTCACTACCTCAAAGAGCCACAAAAGTTTGACGATACAACTACTTATGTTTGTACTGTTTGACACAAATGAACAGCTGTTTTTTGTGAAATAAAAGGGAAGGTAAATTTAAATCCCACAAATGAGCCATTAATTTTGAAAATGTATTATGGTGAATGCTATGCATAAACAAAAAGAGGAGCATTTCAGGGTCTAAGCATTTTGTTGAGCAGGATTCAAAATCTACTTTTCCCAGGCTAACACTTCATATTAGAGACCTATAAACACAGCAACACCTACTTCTATGGAAAACAGCAGTAGCTGCTGTCAAGTTTCAAGTCGGAATGAATCCATTGAATGCATCAAATATACAGTACGCCAAAATATAGTAATCTCCTTCATACAGGCCACCACTTCTCAATTGGCAATTTGGCAAATGTATTCAGAATGGCTCTCAAGTTTAGGAATGTACATTGTCTTATAAACTCAGAAAATGTATGACATCTGCTAAACTGTCAATTGACAGGGAGGTATTGATAGTTCTGCATAGGCCCTCTTACATATGAAGTTTTCTGAAGGTCTGCAGGATTGCTCTGGAATATCCAGAAATTAAAGATGAACTCCCACAAAAATTATAGATGCATTTAGGAAGTTTGTTAAGTTGGATCACAATGATGGCTAGTTGGAAGGTTGGTGGAGAGCTGTAGTTAATTGTAATATCTAAATCAATGCATTCAAATTGCCCTCACCTATTCACTGAAAGGGGCAGGAGGTCAGATGCACATTCTCTCTTATGCTGCCCCTGAGCTCAGCTTTGAATCATGACTATTGCAGAGAAGCCACACTTTGCACATTAACTTAGCTGTTGCTTCAAGTGCAGCATTGTTCATTTGAATAGAGTTGCTGACTTTAAAGAAAAAGGGAATTTACAAAATTTAGAATTTTTTTGTTGTTTCTTGATATATTTAGTTCTTACAGGCTTAAATGATTTAAATCTACATTAATCAGTTTTATTAGATCGCTTAATTTCTATTGATTAGTTAAATAAATATTAACTGACGTTGAAAGGCACTGATTATCAGAGATGAGTAAAACAATGAAACATGAGCTGTCAGAGGGTGTCCCGGTGGCTCAGGGCCAGGGCCTCAGCTGCATTGCCCAGAGACTTGATTGTCCCTTGTGGCCAATTCCATTCAGAGGACAGCTGCAAAACCTAGTGGTCTTTCGCACCACGTAGTCCTTCCAATGAAGGTACTGTCTCAATGCTGTTCATACAGAGATTACATCTCAAGTCTGAAGAAAGGTCCTGACCCAAAACATCGCCTATCCATGTCCCCCAGAGATGCTGCCTGACCAGCTGAGTTACTCCAGCACTTTGTGTTTTATGCCTACTAATGTTTTTCAGAAGAGACTGTGTGACCGCAAATATTGTCTATGAAACAACAAAACTAACATGTTCTGGTAATGAGTTTGATCAAAGGTGGTAGGACAAAATTGATGATAGGGAATCTGGTACCCATTAAACTCTGTTGTACAAAATCAATTATAACCCAATTTGGCATTGACGAAGATACAATACCACTGTAGCATGGCTGGGAGGGATACCTAAAATGACATACCTTGCATTAATGTCAAGAAAATCCCCACTTGGCATATACCTAAAGATGCTTGTTTGCAATAGACATAAATTATGGTCTTTAGCCCATCATCACCTTATTCACATTATGTACTGTCTTTATTTTCAGAAGTCAGTTTACCTTTGGTTGGAACATCTTGATTTATCTGCCAAACAATCCTTGAGCTGATGAATTATCTCACATGGTGTATTTCATTGTTCAGGTCAAAAAGGATTAGGCATCAATCATTCTTAAGGGCATATTCTTTCAGAATCCACTGCTCTTTCAACCTGTTTTGGGAAGAAACATTTTCTAGAACTTAGTCAGTAGAAAACGAGTAAGAAATGTAGTAGAATTGCAACAGTGGGTGCTTCGACATCCTGCAGCAAGAACAACGATTGAAAGATCGATGCTGGATTCAGCTCAATAGGAGCAAATTACCAGGCTATGTTTTGTAGGTCATTTCCAATCATGGAATCTAAGATCCTGAAGTTTACATAACTCAATTCCCTATTTACTTATTTTTCTTACTTCTAGGTGCTGCTGTTTGATTTTGGGCCATGTTAGTTTCTAAAGGGCTCCTTCCTTTTGTCCCATTGTTAGATATGTTTTGAATTAGAACACCAGAGATGTTACTACTCCCAGATTGATATAATACATGACAATCGAAAGTCTATCAAAGGGACAATCGGTGTTTCCAAAGTACATATATGTTTCATTTTTTTCTATGGAGATTTCAAGTTGTCATTAATAACCAATCAGATCATTTGGAAGGCAAGACAGAGACTGTCAACAACAATCTAATATTTTGGATGATCCCGAATGATTCAGATAAGTTAGATATAAAAACAAAGACCAATCAGTTCATTTGGATGGTAGAACTAATGGTTTTTGGAGCCAACCCAACTAGTTGGCCAAGAATGAGAGTAAATTAATATTTCCTTTCAATCCCTTGTTTATTCCACATGAACCAGAGACAATAAATAGAAAATTAAGATTTAGTTATCACATGAAAGCTTTTTTCATTGTCAGCTGAAATATACAATGAAGCCTTTAACAGTCACTTTCCTCTTCAGTCATTTTGCTCCCAGCGCAGCAACCTCTATTTCAGTTTATTTTAATAAAATTAAAGTTGGTTGTGGACTTTAGGAGGAGAGGAACAGCTCCAGTCCCCTGTCTCCATCAATGGTGTGGATGTGCAGTTTACCAGGGAGTACAAATACCTTGGAGTGTACCTGGACAGTAAACTGGACTGGTCCAGGAACGCAGAGGCCCTGTACAAGAAGAGACAGAACCTACTGTACTTTTTGAGAAGGCTACGCTCCTTCAACATCTGCAGTAAGATGTTGCAGAAGTTCTGCCAATCGGTGGTAGTCAGTGCCATCTTCTTCGCTGCCATGTGCTGGGGCAGCAGGGCAAAAGCTGCGGATGCCAATACAAACAAACTCATCAGGAAGACTGGTTCCATCCTGGGGGCAGAGTTAGATTCATGGGTGGTGGTCTTGAAGGAGAGGATACTCCTCAAACTAGCTTCCTGGACAGCACAGCTCACCCCCTCTATGATATACTGGTTAACTTGGAGTACCTTCAGAAACAGACTGGTTCCACCAAGATGCAGGAGATCCTTCATCCCCGTGGCTATCAAACTTTACAACTACTCCCCTTTCTGTCGTGGGTTAGGCTGAGAGTGACTCCACTCCCCTCCCCCCCAATCTTTGCACATTCCTCAAGCCTTTCCACTCATCACTTTAATTTCATGCATCATATATTTTGTGTTTTTATGACTGTTGGCAGATCAATTTCCATCCTGCAATAAATAAAGTTCTATCATATTGTATCATAAAATTAATTGAAGAAAAGACTGCATTGGTAATGTTTTGGATATCCCAATGGGCCTTACAGGCAACTAAATACTTTAGACGTAGGGTCACTCTTGTAATGCAAGAAAACCTAAGTCATAGTACAATAAAGTCATACGGCCATGACAAGATATTCTGTGTTATCAATCTCAATTGAGGCATTAATACCAGCTGAAATATGAGGAAGGACATCACGTCTTTGAAGTAGTGCAACGGGAACCTTTACATCCACCTGGAGGAGCAGATGGGACATCAGGGCAAAGTCACATTCAGAAGATGCCACCTCCGAAAATGCAGTTTGTCCTTGCATGACTGGTGCTTATGCTCATCTCTTGAGCAGGACTTCAACCCACAACATTCTGGCTCAGAGGAAGAAGTGTGAATCAGCCACAACTGACAAATCGTAAATTCATAAGGAGGTAGAGAAAATACAGATGGAGTGGCATATTTGTCTCTCTTTGCCTCATGGGATGTCTATGACCCATTTACCCATATTACATTACACTTTCAGTGTAAGTTCATTGGGACTTACAACTTTGATTAGGAGGGGGATGGGGTGGGACAGGTGGCAAGATGTGTGGGTATATAAAATACTTAGCCATATACAGTAACCTGCACTATGGCCAATTTATAAAATTAACTAGCTTCCAATTATTAATCAGCTTCCAATATTATATCACCAATTTTCTGTTATTTCCTCAGTTAAGAACTTTCAGCCTTCCCCCTATACAGATTTCAATAATCAGGACCATTTTATGATGTTGCTTTTTTTTCTGAAACAGATATAATAATTTATTTAGGCTTAAGCCAACTTTTATTTGTGTTACTGGTTCACATGCACACAGTTAGAGACTCCGTAGTAGAGTACAATCAAGAAACAAATGCCTCAGCCTGAACAAAACGGACAGCCAGCAAAAATAATATGATCAGCCAACATCAGTACAGAAACAACAACCTCGGTGTTATCTCCATTAAAGTGGAGAGAATAGATTTCTGAGGACAAGAATTGATGGAAACAATATACTGCAGCTTGAAGTAATGGATCTGTGAGACCATAAATTAATCTGTGCCATCAAAAAGATAGAGAGATTATGGGCCCAGATTAGAACAGTGCAAAATGTTCACACAGTGACATCTGTGTGATGTAGCTCAAATGCTGTGGAGTTTTGACAATGCAGTCAAGTGAAAAATGGCAGCAGAAATTAAGATTCCTGTATATGTGCATGGTTGCTGTCGATTGTTTATATTTTGGAGGGGGAGACGGATTCAAAAGAAAAAGTCATCCTCGTACAGTTTTTATTTGAAAAATGATACTGAGAATTGTCCAAAAAAAAACGATTGCATTGTAAAATTTGACAGCATACTTACAATTGTCATAGCTATCCTAAGTAATACCAGAATGAGTCAACACAACACAACAGAGTTGATTATGTGTCAACTTGATGGGTTCTTTTTATCATGATGTCTGAATGTTTATACCTTCTAGCAGATTTATATTATTGAGTTGCTTTTGAAAACAGAGATTTTGAGTGCTGCAGAAATACCGAAGCAGTCCATGTTTGGCCTTGTATATGTTCCACAAACCCAGAATTTTTTTTTTTTCAGATTTGATTGGTTGTCTCATATTGCATCCTGGAAGCCATCATTATTTAATGACATTTCTTTGAATACTGTAGCTCAGGATTTCAATGAAGCGTTAGAATTTGTCTTAAAATTTCAACTCAAGATTTTGATCCATTATTGGTGTTAGTCAAGAGCACAAATTAAAAGAAGAAAAGATTGTGAGAAGGACTAATGATACTCCAAGCTTTTATTGAAGCAAATCCCATATTATTCTTTTATTATTTTATTTATTATTATGTTATTATATTATTTTATTTGTTAGGGGCAATTTTGTGTTAAATGGATATTTACTAGAAATCAAAATGGGTACAATTAAAATGTTGAATGGGTGGCTGAATCACTTTTGTCCAATGCCACGGTTGATCCCTTCATATAAGGCTATTTTTAAAAAAAATGAAAGATCATAACCAACGTGGAAGATAATTATTAAAAATGTTAGAATACGACTCTTTCCAGCCCAAATCAAGAGCTTGGATAGACCCTGAAAGCATTGGACAATTCAAAGATGATTTTATGTTACAGATACATACCGTATTTGTTGCGTAAACCTTATTTGTACATGTGTGCCACCACAAAAACTTTCAAACAACTACAAAAAAAATCATTACACTGTAACATTTTTAGGTTGAAAACTGAAATTATGGTGCTTTTCTTTATCAAGGGGCAAATATCGGATCATAATCTGCATATTCTGACTGAAGAACCCAGAATAAAGTCATTGCATATATAACTAAAGTGTTTTTTTAAATGTAACTTTATTCTGTAAAGTGATTAGAATGATGATAAAACCTTCACAATAAATTGAATATAGCGATGAAACTTTTCACCAAGTCCTCTTGGGATAAAACTCTGAAAGGTTTAAGGGCAACAGCATGCATTATACATGATTAGCCGGGGTCAGGCACCACAAGTGCAAACATTCACAATTTGTCAAAAAGATAATGCACAAGCTTTCTGCACTCTTAACCTGGAACAATCTTCAGCAAAACAAAAATTAATTCAATTATGCTAACATATTCCTGATATTCATTGTTTGTGATAAAGGCAGTAACATTTACTTACAACAAAATACCAGGCTGTAACCATATCTTTGTTCCAGCCTCCAAGCTGTGTAGAGCTATGCAGTTTTCTTTAGTTTTGGCGTGAGATCTGAGGTAGATATTTTTTGCTATTTCACGACCATTAAACCACTTTTATATGAGAAGCTCACAGTGGTACAGCACTTCTTATGGTGCCATTAAGTGGAGTCAGATCTATGACTATTGAACGATATTGGCTGGCAAAGCTTCAAAATCCCATGTATTTATTGAACAACCCCAATTTTCATCATGGACAGGAAACATGCATTGTGGGATGCACAATGGGAAACCAGGGACCAACACTGGGACATAGAGTTAACCAGATGGAGAAAAGAGAATATTGCTTGTGGACCCAAATGAGTAATGATGCTGAAGGAAGGTGCATTTAAAGAAAAGGAGGACAAAGTGCTGGAGCAATTCATCCAGTCAGGCAGCATTTTTTGCAGAACATGGATAGGTGACGTTTTGAATCGGGACCCTTCTATACAGACTGATTAATGTGAATATAAGAGCATTGGTGATGCAGTATGTGAGCTTGGTGCATAGGTTAGAGATAGTTTGGAAGTTGTATTGATGAATGTGTGACCTAATCTCTCAAACAATGCTCCAAAAGACCATATCATTCTTCCACAAGTGTACATTTCGCCCTGGAAATGTGCATGGTTGGGATCCATTCCAGAAAAAAAGTCTGAATTTCCAGATGACTATGCTGCAGTGTACTGAAACAACCCAAGCTGCATCATAGTCGTTATTAAGCAAAATAGGATGGAGAATATTAGGGCACGTAGCAAAGTAAATTTGACAAGGATATAAGTTTTAAAGAGAGTTTTAAAGAAAGAAAGGAGTGGTAGTGGCATAAAGAGTTTTATGAAGAAGCTACAGGATTGGCAACTTTTAATACGAGTACCAAAGGTGGAATAAGTAAATAAATAAATAAATACACAGAAAATGCAGAAAACACTCACTGGATCGGGTAGAATCCGTGGATAGAAACAATGAGTTCATGTTTCTGGCTAATTAAATAAATAAATAGGAATCAAGGATTCTCCATAGACTTGGAGAATCATTACATAATCTCAAAAGTATGTTGGGTTGGAGGGGATTGTAATGGTAGTGGGCAGTGCAAATGTTAGGGAATAAGAACAAGATGACAATTTTAAAATTGTATCTTTACTCAATTGGGAGTCAATGTAGGTCTGTAACAATAAAGGCAATTGATGATCAGAACAGGCCAAAGAAAGCAGTGTTGGATGATGGACACAAAATGCTGGAATAACGAGCAGCATCTCTGGAGAAAAGGAATAGGTGGCGTTTCGGGCCAAGACCCATCTTCACTCTGAAAAAAGGTCTCGACCTATTCCTTTTCTCCAGAGACACTGCCTGGCCCGCTGAGTTACTCCAGCATTTTGTGTCTTTCTTCGATGTAAACCAGCATCTGCAGTTCCTTCCTACACAATGCTGGACGATGTCAGGTTTCTATTGGTGGAAAGTTGAATAACTCTAGCAGTGCATTACAATAATCAAGTCTGGAGAAAATAAAGGCATGGCAGTGGTTTCAGCTGAAGATTACCTGAACTAACCAATGCTACTGAATTAACAGTTTTAATGATGACAAGCATATCTATACATAACTAAAACTCTGATCTTGTGCTCTTCTGGTTTGTGTGTTTTTTCTCTTAGTGCAAAAACGGTACAGGATAGTTTCCACCTTACTCACCATTCTCCTGTGCTCAAGTGCACCAAGTTTGGTTCCAATCGATGATATAGTTTCAAAGTTATTAAGGTTTGCAAATCTTAAAAAATGCACATGCACAGATTGGTCTCTTCCTCTGTCAGTGACCAGCATGCAGATTGGTCTCCTGTCCTGTCAATCGCTAGTGTCACTCGTCTCGCCCAGTGTTGCTCGGCATTGCACGGCCACAGCCACACAGCCAATCAGCCAGAGGGGTTATGGAGGGAGGGAGGGAGGGAGTGAGGGAGTGACTGAGGGTGGGGGAAAGGGGAGGGAGGGAGAGGTGAGGGAGGGGCACGCAAGGAGGGAATAGAGCAGCACCCTAGGGAGGTGAGGAGGGAGAGTGGGGGGATTGAAGGAGAGGAGGGGGTAGGGATTGAGGGGGGGGGGGGAAGTGGGAGAAGTGAGGAGGGAGAGTGGGGGTGGAGGGGGAATAGAGGGAGAATGGGGGAGGTATGGAGTGGGGAATAGAGGGAGAGGAGGGCAGAAAGGGGGGTGAGGAGTGGGGGATAGAGGGATAGGATGGGGGTAGGGAGGGGTGAGGAATTATGGAGGGAAGGAGGGAGTGACTGAGGGTAGTGGAAAGGAGAAGGAGGGAGAGGTGATGGAGGGATGGAGGGATGGAGGAGGGGAGGAGGGGAGGAGGAGAGGAGGAGAGGAGGAGAGGAGGAGAGGAGGAGAGGAGGAGAGGAGGAGAGGAGAAAGATGGGGGGTGAAGAGTAGAGGGAGAGAGTGCTGGGGGATGAGGGACAATGAGCTGCGCCTGCGCAGTTGTGTGCTATGCGTGAGTGGTGGAATATTGCATTGGGGAACCGGTTGCATTGGGGGAACAGGCCTCCAGTGTGACAGGGACCCAACTAGTGTGATCCTAAATTCACGTTCTTAAACTCTTAACTCACTGCCTAGTCCAAGGAGCTGTTAGACGAATGCAAAATTAATGTAGACCCTGTCCTTTTATTTCTGCATCTTGCAGATGAATAAAAATCAATACTGTCATAAACTACATCATCAATATATTGCATACAGTTCTGGTCTCCAAATCTGAGGAAGGACATTATTGCCATAGAGGGAGTGCAGCGAAGGTTCACCAGACTGATTCCTCGAATGTCAGGACTGTCTTATGAACAAAGACTGCATAGACTCGGTTTATACTCTCTAGAATTTAGGAGATTGAGAGGGGATCTTATAGAAACTTACAAGATTCTTAAGGGGTTGGACAGGCTAGATGCAGGAAGATTGTTCCCGATGTTGGGGAGGTCCAGGACAAGGGGTCACAGCTTAAGGATAAGGGGGAAATCCTTTAGGATCGAGATGAGAAGGAATTTTTTCACACAGAGAGTGGTGGGTCTCTGGAACTCTCTGCCACAGAGGGTAGTTGAGGCCAGTTCATTGGCTATATTTAAGAGGGAGTTAGATGTGGCCCTTGTGGCTAAGGGGATCAGAGGGTATGGAGAGAAGGCAGGTACGGGATACTGAGTTGGATGATCAGCCATGATCATATTGAATGGCGGTGCAGGCTCGAAGGGCTGAATGGCCTACTCCTGCACCTAATTTCTATGTTTCTTAATATGAAAATCTTCCAATTGTCTTAAAACAAATGGCCGCAGAAAATTCTACAAACATAAAATTCAGATATTGTGCAAAAAAGTCTACCGATATGCTATATTCCACTACACTCTATCCCAATAATTATTTTACCATTTATGTTTTATTATGCAAAACATATGAAGCTCTTGAGAAGATAACAAGGAGGTGCATAATGAAAGCTTTCAGCATCAAGTTTGGAATCAAAGTTGTGAAGGTACTGGGTTAATCATCTGCCATTCACAATTGGCAGCAACAACAGAATTTACAAATAATTTATGATCTGAAGAATGTCTTTTGGGAATAAGGAAACCAGAAAATAAATGTAAATTATAATTACTTCAATGTTAGGACCTATTAACATAATAATAGAATGCCAAAAAAAATTGGAGAGAAACACAATATGATTCTAATTCATCAAACCTTTTGTTTAGAAATTAGTCGCAGAAAACAATCAAGAGTCAGTGTGGATAACATTTAACTCGGATCTAACATTCAGGAATGAATTGTTTATTTTGTTATTGCTGCTTCTTATGATGTCATTGTAACAGAGATGCAGAACAGTCTCAGTAAAAGTGGACTCACTTTGTACAATCAGACCTGTGTCCAAACCCAGGTTTGCAGTATCAACTAGTTTATTACTTCCAGTAGCTTTTCATTATTTTTCCAAGCCAAATCACCACACACATAATGATAAAGTTACGTGAAGAGAAGAAGTGTCCAGATCTTGGGGAACTAAAAAATGCACATTTTATTTTCATCTTTTAAACCTATTCATTTTCTATATTTCAGCCAAGAGATGATTGATTAGCAATACAACCTTATGGGACTAGTTTGCCACTCCCTTAACCAATATTATTAGTTTTACAAATGTTTTCTTTTAAATTGCCAATAATTATGCAAATGACTACATCAACTCAAAATATTGTATTTATTAATGATTGTACAATGGAAACCAAATCACAAACTTCCAAGTCAAGTTGAGTATATTGTCATGTGCACAAGTATGGTGAATAACTGGTTTTGAATCGGTGAAGGTTTTGCTTGGAGCATCACATAGACTCAGACAACATACAAAACATAAATTATATAATTTATACATGTGCACAACAAGATATTACCGCAAAATTAGAAAACAGGTCCACGGTAGTTCAAGAGGTGATTCAAAGTGTTCTGTTGCTGAGGTGGAATTTTTTTTAAAAATCTTTTTATTGTTTTTTTTTTCTAAAGAAAACAAAAATAAAACATTAAAAAAAACAGAGCAAAAAGAATAATGATAAACATAACAATGATATTGTTACATAGGGATCAGGATTAAATTAATAACGGGTATAAGCTGATATGAGACCAATGTCAAAATACACATTGTATAGACCTCTATGTAAATATAGTTAAATCTTTAAAAGAAAACTTATAAATGTAGAAAAAACACAAAAATAAAACGACAAAAAGAAAAGGAAAAAAGGAAAAAGCAAAACCCCACTAAACTAAAACATTTAATTAAAAAAATTAATAATAATAAAATAAGACTAAAAATAAAATAAATAAATACTAAACAAAGCAAAACAAAATCTGAACTAAAAGTTTCAACAATTTAAGCCTGTATGTCGTCAAGTCCGTTCCACCATATAGAGGTAAAATAGTTTTTATAATGGTTAAAGAGGGAGCAATTTATATTGTATGAAAGTGTTCAATAAATTTTCCCCAAGTCTTATCAAATTTAACCAAGGGTTCAACAATGTCACTCCTCATTTTTTCTAAATTTAAACATGATATAGTTTCAGAATACCACTGGAGTGTGGTCGGAGGGTTGGAGTCTTTCCATTTAAATAAAATAGATCTTCTGGCGATTAATGTGGTAAAAGCAATCAACCAATGGACGGAGCGGGACAAATGAATAGAATCTAACATTGGTAGCCCAAAAATTGCAGTAATAGGATGAGGTTGTAAATCAATACCTAAGACTACAGAAATAGTATCAAAAATGTCTTTCCAATATTTTTCCAAAAGTGGCAGGAGCAAAACATCTGGGTCAGTGAGGCCACTTCAGAGTTGCATCTGTGACAGGTAGGGTTTATGACCATAAAAACAAGCCAACTTATCTTTTGACATATGAGCTCTGTGAACCACCTTGAATTGTATCAAAGCATGTTTTGCACACATTGAAGAGGTATTGACTAATTGAAGAATCCTCTCCCATTTCTCTATAGATAAAGAAGTTTGGAGTTCTCTTTCCCAGTCATTGTTAATTTTATCAAATATATCTATTTGTAATTTCAAAATCAACTTATAAATAGTCGTTATTAATCCTTTCTGATACGGGTTCAGCTGTAAAAAAAATTCCAAAATTTTGGTTTGATGTGGTAGCGGAAAAAGGGGTAGAGTAGCCTTCAAAAAGTGTCTAATTTGTAAATATCTAAAAAAGTGTGAATTAGGTAAGTTATATTTATTGGAGAGTTGTTCGAAAGACATAAAACAACCCTGCAAAAACAAATCACGAAAAGCTACTAATCCCTTCCTCTTCCATAACAAAAAGCTTGATCAGTACTAGATGGTTGGAAGAGAAAATTGGATAAAATAGGACTCGATAAGATAAAATCATTTAGTCAAAAAAACTTACGAAATTGAAACCATATTCGGAAATTATGTCTTATTATTGGGTTAGTTGTATATTTATTAAATCTCATAATTGTGAAAGGTAACGAGGCCCCTAGAATAGAGGCCAATGATAGCCCTTGTAAGGAATCACGTTCAAGGTTTATCCATCCTGGGCATTGGGTATCTTTTAAATCTTTTGTCCAAAATGTTAAATAACGAACATTGACTGCCCAATAGTAAAATCTAAGGTTCAGCAGTGCCAAACCGCCATTTTTTTAAAAATCTCTGTAAATGTTTTTTACTTAGTCTGAGATTTTTATTCTGCCATATATATGAAGAAATGTTGGAGTCTATAATGTCGAAGAAAGATTTGGCAATAAAAATTGGTATCGTCTGAAATAAATACATTCGGCCAATTAGGGATAAGGACATTGGTGACAATTTAGTAAACTGATATTTAATATGGTCAATTAAAGGTATAAAATTGGCTTTAAATAAATCCTTGTGTGTCTTAGTGATCTTAATACCTAAATAATTAAAACATTCGGTAGTCAATCTAAATGGAAAATGACCATAATTCAAAACAAGATTATTTAATGGAAAAAGCTCACTCTCACTAAGATTTAGCTTATAACCAGAAAAACTACTAAATTGATTAAGTAATGCTACTATTGCCGGAATAGATTTCTTAGCGTTAGAAATAAATAATAACAGATCATCTGCATAAAGTGATAGCTTATGTGTCTTATTCCCGCGGACAATACCAAAAATATTAGGGGATTCCCTAATAGCGGTGACTAAAGGTTCCAAAGCAGTATCAAATAGTAAAGAACTTAAGGGACAGCCCTGTCTATTACCTCGAAAGAACCTGAAAAAAGGGGATCTCTGATTATTAGTAAATACAGAAGCCTGAGGTATATGATATATTAACTTGATCCAATAAATACATTTTGGACCAATCTTAAATTTTTCAAGTGTATTGAATAAGTAATCCCATCTACTCTATCAAACACTTTCTTGGCATCGAGTGAGATGACACATTCTGGGGTTTTATTAGATGCTGTATATATAATATTCATTAATCTCTTAACGTTAAAGTATAAGTAACGATTTGTAATAAAACCGGTCTGATCTTCAGAGATAATTTGCAGTAAAATCTTTTGCAATCTCTTAGCTAATATTTTGGAAAGAATTTTGAAATCTACATTTAACATTGATATAAATCTATATGATGACACTTCAGTAGGGTATTTAAATCGAGGAGAACAGCAGCAAAAATCGCTGCTGTGGAAACCAGCCAGCAGCGTGCCGACATTCCAGAGCTGCAGGTGCTGCCAGCAGCTCCCGACTTCTCGCCGCAACAGACCGCAGGTGCGCCGCGGTCCGGCGGCAAAACCACCCGGAAGTCGGACAGGTCCGTAGACTCGGCTGGGTGCAGACCTGAGGACACCCTGTTCGCGGTTGGCGACGGCGGGCCTCTGTACCGCATGGAGTGGATGGTGGAGCAATTGCTCCAGCATGACCTGCTTATGCAGGGGCAGAGTCACAGTGGGTCTCTTCGCAGACCCACGGCAGCTTCCTATCAAGGACTGCCAAATGTCGCACCCTCTTCGCAGGGGAGCATTGGGGGTCAGAACTGGGCTGACCCTGAAGAAGAGGACATGGCTGAAGACTCACCTGTGTTAGGGGTGCCGCAAGAAGAACTATTGGGTATAGTCAATAAATTTGCTATTTGCTACCCAAAAAGGTCTGCCATTGCATCCCAAGCTGGCTGCCAGTATTAATTACATGGCAACGAACCAGCTGCAGGAACTAGCAGTAAACAATACGGCAGAAAAATACCTTGCACCAGAGAATTGTATTTCTCTTAATGTACCTGCTGTCAACAACCCCATTTAGGGCAACATGAGACCAACCATAAGGAGCCAGGAGGTGAAACTCCAAACTGCTAGCTGCTGGGATTACAGCAGTAGCCAGAAATGTCGATGGGGTTGAGATGCCTGAAGAACTGCAAGACACTCTCGCACTCCTGTGCACTACGCTGTTTGAAATCAACAGCTACAGGAAGAGCATCATAAAACCTGCACTGAATCCCAAGTTTGCGGGATTATGCAGGCCCAGCAGTGCAGAGCCGCCAACATTGCTGTTTGGGGACAACCTCCCTAAGCAGGTTAAAGACCTGGATGAGAAGGCTAAGGCAATTGGCATGATAAAGGTGCCAACCACCTCCAAAACCCCATATCAGCGGCGGTAGCACCCCTACACAACTACCAGGCACCGCTACAATGAGAGACCATCTGGTGCTCGAAGGCCGGCCCACCTGCACAACTGTCTTTTTTTTAGACCATGGCCCAGCTCGGCCTTCTTGGAAAATGCACCAACCCCACAACGCAGCAACACATCAGAACAAGAAGCAACAGAAACAACCAACACAGCACCGCCGGTAACCATGGAGGTAGGTGGGTCTGGTTGCCTTGTAAACATAGCATGTCTAGACTCATCACGGGTTGGGGGACAGTCATCATGTGTGGAGCACGTTTACCTCTGATTCTTACATACTGGAAACTATTCAGGGATATAAAATTGAATTTGTTTACGAACTCCCCATCCCAGTTCAGCATACACCTAGCCGGAAGTTTATACTTTCACAAAAAGAAAGGACAGAAGGCTGAACTTTTAAGATTAAACATAAAAGGGGTAATTGAGAAGACAAACAGAGAATCTCAAGAGTTTGTATCAAACATTTTTACCAAAAACAAAAAAGACGGCGGATGCCGCATAATTATAGATTTGACCGAACAGAATTTCAAAATGGACACATTTGTCACAGCCAAACAGCTAATCTCCAACAGGTACTACATGGCTTGCATCGATCTAAAAGATGCATACTATTCAGTACCGATACACAAGGATCATTGGAAATATCTGAAATTTGTCTGGATGGGACAGCTTTGGCAGTATAAGGCCTTACCCAACGGGTTATCATCGGCACCCAGGCTGTTTACCAAATTGTTCAAACCAGCTTTGGCACATTTGAGGAAAAAAAAACATATTGTTATGGCCTACCTTGATGATATTCTCATTGTAGGGGAAAATTTAGAGTTGGCTACATTGGCAGTATCAGCCACAAAGCATCTTTTTCAAAAGCTGGGATTTATCATTCATCCAGATAAATCAGTATTGCGACTACCATGGATTATTTGGGGTTCACTTTCAATTCTGTTCAAATGTCTATCACCTTACCACCAAACAAAGTGGCAGACTTGATGGAAGCATGTAAAAGCCTCACTAGCATCAGAAAACCATCCATTCGGCAAGTAGCCAGAGTGATTGGGAAATTAGTGGCTGCATTTCCAGCCGCACAATTTGGACCACTCCATTACCAAAATCTACAAAGAGCAAAAATATTAGCTCTTAAAACTCACGCAGGCCATTTTGATAGGCCTATGGAACTATCAGGGGAAGCTAAATTAGAGTTAAATTGGTGGATAGACAATATTCAGCATTGTTCTAATCCCATCACTATTATGAATCCCATGGTTACTTTACAGATTGATGCCAGTACAAAAGGCTGGGGAGCAGCTAATACCACCTCTAGTTGTGGTGGCAGATGGAGAGCACAAGAATTAACCCTGTTTGGAGCACTAGGGATTAATTATCTGGAAATGCTGGGAGCATTTCATGGACTCCAGGCCTACTGCTCAGATATGCACAATTTGCATGTACAATTACAGATTGATAATACCACTGTGGTGGCATACATTAATCATATGGGTGGAATAAAGTCGATATCACTTGGTTAATAATATCTGGCACTTTGTCTTGAAAGGAATATATGGATCTTAGCCACTTACCTTCCAGGTAAGCTAAATACAGTAGCGGACACCAGGTCACGCAAATTCAACGACAACACCAAATGGATGTTGGATCGGAAAGTGTTTGCCGATATTATAGAACGGTATGGGACACCAGATATCGACCTTTTTGCATCCAGATAAAATCACCAACTACCAACATATGTTGCTTGGGCACCAGACCCTGGGGCAGTAGCGATGGACGCTTCCTCGCTATATTGGGGGGATTTGTTTTTCTATGCTTTTCCCCCGTTCTGCCTCATCAGTCGGGTCTTACAAAAAATTAAACAAGACACCCCTTCGGGTGACCTGGTTGTTC
This sequence comes from Raja brachyura, assembly GCA_963514005.1. The sequence continues at coordinate 71,598,491 of OY740782.1, forward strand.
CCGACTGGCCTACCCAACCATGGTTCCCAGTAGTACAAAATATGGCCGCAGAACCCTGCATTCGGATCAACAAACGTCCAAGCCTTTTGGTACACCCTGTGACAGGGGAAAGTCATCCGTGTCATGACCGAATTAACCTGTTGATTTGCAGATTCTGAACAGGCCATTTCTGGACTACAGACTCTCCGACAGGATGATAAATGTCATCACAGCGTCGTGCAGGGAGTCCACCAGAAGACAATATCTCACATGTGAAGAAATGGGAAGTGTTCTGCACCAGAAGCAACACTTCATACGACACAGCCACCATCACTGAAGTGTTGGAGGTCCTGGCTACCCCCCATTTTGATGAGGGATTGAGCTACAGTGCCATTAATTGTGCCCGTAGTGCCCTATCCAATTATCTGGGGCGAGGGTGTGATCACCTGACTGTGGGATCACACCCACTGGTATCTAAACTGATGAGGGGTATATTTAATTCTAATCCCCCCAGGCCCAGATACACACATATATGGGACATAAGCATAGTGCTGACTATGCTTCGAGGATGGACACCTATAATAATATAATGATAATAACTTTATTACGGACTCAAGGTCCAGACAAGGGCAACATTACATTAAAAAATGCATTGCATATCAAATATCATAAATATATATAAAATCAAGGTAAATCACATAAAAAACATCATAATTTATATATTTAAAAAACCCACAATACTTAAGTTAAAAATCCAGAGTAAAAGATGATCAATGTCGCACAACAAGACAACGATACCAGTGTCTCCACAGCTGGGATTCGTAGCGTGTAGTGCTAACCCTTATGTTTGTCAAGGCCACAATAAGCACATTTTTAGAGTCATTTATCCTGCAAATGAATTTATACATGTGGTGTCTTAGGATAGCTTCTAAAGTACTGACTCCTGCAGCCACAAACATATTACTGGCACTCCACCATCTTGGTTGCCTTAGCAGTGTTCTCATTGCATCGTTATATGCCACCTTTAGTCTCTGCATACTTGTCTTTAAATAGTTCGACCACAGGTGCGCAGTGTAGAGGGGTGTGCAGTACGCTCTAAATAGCGACATCTTCACCCCATCTGCACACGCACCAAATTTACGCAAGAGGATATTCGCCTGTATATACAGCATGCGTTGTTGCCTATAAATATCCTCATCATCTGTCATTTGTTCTGTAATAATATGCCCTAGATATTTTATCTTATTACAGACACTAAGATTGTTGTCAGACAATTTAAAATCAGGATATTTTAGGCTTTTATCCTCTTTGGTTCTACAGACCATAACAGCACTCTTACTAGCATTATATTTAATGTCATGTTCCACACCATACACGGAACATGTAGTGAGGAGCTGCTGGAGACCAGCGCTAGATGGACTAAATCATCTGCATACATAATATGGTTCACTAAAATATTACCAATCACGCACCCAGTGTTACAGGCTTTCAATTGTTTAGACAGATCATCAACATATAGATTAAAAAGGACTGGGGACAAAATTTCCCCTTGTCTAACACCATTGCTAACCCCAAATGGGGCTGAGACCCTATTGCCCCATTTTATTTGCATAGTCTGGTGGGCATACCAGTAGGCCAGAATTCTAACAATGTATTTAGGCACCCCTCTTTGACTCATTTTACCAAACAGCTTTCTGTGATTAACACGGTCAAAGGCTTTGGAAGCATCAATAAAGCACATAAGGATTGAAGAGTTTTTGCCTCTATATTTGTTTACAATCTCCTTTAGGGCATATATGCATAAGTCAGTGCCATGTTTAGCTTTAAAGCCAAACTGGTTATCTGTGGAGTTAACAAACTCATTTATTCTATCCAGCAGAACTCTTTCTAAGACTTTTGACAATATGCTGGCTAAAGCTATGGGCCTGTAATTATTTAGACTGCCTACTTTACCAGCTTTGTCCTTAATAACCGGCACTAACAGGACAGACAACATTGAGTCTGGTAACAAGCCATGAATCATAAAGCCAGTAAAACAATAAGCTAGGAGAGGAGCTATCCTCATACTCGCATACTTTGATGTTCAGCAGAGATATGATCCAAGCCACTTGCTTTGTTGTTGGACAGCTTGTTCATGGCATGATACACCTCATGTGACATAATCACCATCGAGTCATTACTCTCAATATTGTCCACCCTATACAATCACCTTGGACACAGTTGAATAAAGTGCTATAATGTAGTCGCCATAACTCCACGATATTAGCTGTTCCGGAGATTCCATCTATAGTACAAGGTAGAGATGTTTTGCAACTGCTAAGAGCTCTCACTTCCTTCCAAACATCTGTAGCATTGTTACTTAGCATATCGGGACTCTCACTGGATAAATTAACCTATAAAATGGCTATGTTAATGGCACTTGTAACAGCACAACATGTCCAGTCCCTACATAAATTAAGTATGGACGCCATGTACATAAATAAAGACAAGATAACTTTCCTTATACAGGGGTTACTTAAACAGGATAGACCCAGATCCACTGGCCAAAAATGAGAATTTCTGGCCTATCCTGCAGATTGTCATCACTGCATCATGACATATATATTGCGATATATGGAGGTCACCAAGAGTCTCAGGGGTACAGAGAGGGCTTTACTTATTAGCCACAAACGCCCTCACCATAAGGTCACAGTACAAACCATTTCCAGATGGCTAAGGGTGGTATTGGGTGCAGCAGGGGTGGATACTAATGTTTTGAAATCTCACTCCACCAGGGCTACATCCATATCGGCGGCAAGGATGATGGAAGTTCCAATGGACCACATCCTTGCAACAGCAGGTTGGAGCAATGAACGGACTTTTCAGCGCTTCAATAATAAACCCGTGGCCACTCCCGAGACATTTGCAGGAAAAATTTTAAATTCTGTTTCATGATTACCCAATGTGGGGACATTATTATTTTAGGTATGAAATAAATACCTTTTTGTTTTTCAGCACAGTTTCATGTCTGAAATACGTTACATCATAGCTTGGCAGTGTGTGAGCATCGACTCGCTCCAGGGCATGAAATCACAGAGCTTTGAAATCTTCACGTAGTCACTTTGAAGTAAAATAGTAAGTTTAAATGAGAATTCATAGCGAAAGGATTTGAGTATAGGAGCAGAGAGGTTCTACTGCAGTTGTACAGGGTTTTGGTGAGGCCACACCTGGAGTATTGCGTACAGTTTTGGTCTCCAAATCTGAGGAAAGACATCCTTGCCATAGAGGGGGTACAGAGAAGATTCACCAGACTGATTCCTGGGATGTCAGGACTTTCATATGAGGAAAGATTGGATAGACTCGGCTTGTACTCGCTGGAATTTAGAAGACTGAGGGGGGATCTTATAGAAACTTACAAAATTCTTAAGGGGTTGGACAAGCTAGATGCTGGAAGATTGTTCCCGATGTTGGGGGAGTCCAGAACAAGGGGTCACAGTCTAAGGATAAGGGGGAATTCCTTTAGGACCGAAATGAGGAAAACATTCTTTACACAGAGAGTGGTGAGTCTCTGGAATTCTCTGCCACAGAAGGTAGTTGAGGCCAGTTCATTGGCTATATTTAAGAGGGCGTTAGATGTGGCACTTGTGGCTAAAGGGATCAGGGGGTATGGAGAGAAGGCAGGTACGGGATACTGAGTTGGATGATCAGCCATGATCACATTGAATGGCGGTGCAGGCTCGAAGGGCCGAATGGCCTACTCCTGCACCTATTTTCTATGTTTCTATGTTTCTATGAGAACTTACCAGTTTGAAGTTTGATCTTTATTTCATGAGGAGTTACGATGAGGGATTACGTGCCCTCCGCTCCCAAACCCTCTATTATAAAGATCAACTGGTATATAAAGTTTTCTCTTATCTTACTATGTTAGTCAACTTTGGTATCTGTGATTTCACACCACTGCTTTGAAGAATGTCGCGCATGCGTGCTGGCGGGGTCTTCACGTAATCCCTCATCGTAACTCCTCATAAAATAAAGATCAAACTTCAAACTGTTAAGTTCCCATTTAATCTTACTATTCCTACTGATTCCAATATAATGCATGAGTTTTTAAAGAAACTAAACTTCCCAAATTTACCATATAATGAGGTAGAATTTTTGAGAAACTGAATGGTTAAAGGTAATTAGCTGATAGTTGAAGCAAAGTACAGCAGATGCTCCTGAGTATGGTGGTATGGGATTTCAGGCTTTTGAACCTCTTGCCCAATGTTAGCAGTGAGAAGAGGGTGCAACCCAGATGGTGGATGTGGTACATACTTCCTATGTAACTGGAACTAACAAAGGGAAGATTTAAATTAAAATGCAAGTGCAAAGTACATATTTTTAGACTACACTTTATTGAGTTATGCATTGAGTCTAGAATTTTTCAGTGGTGAACAATCTTCAGATCATTAGCAGGAATCAGCAGCTTTTGCTGAGATCAGGTGAACCCAGCAGACCAAAAGAGGAAATTCAAGGCTTCCTGGGCGGTACAACATAATACTTCATTGAAACTGTGTTCCATTGAGTAGAACTCCTTGAAGCTCCATGCCATTGGAAAGATTTTGCGTAAATTTGGTATACCACAATGCCCTGAATATGTTGCTCCAATAATGTCAATATTTTGGAAAATATTTTCCAATCTTATGGCTGTTGACTTTGGGCTGAGACTAGTGACACAGTGGTACTTTATTGAAAATATAGTACTAATATTTGGCATTATTGGAACTGAAAAGTGAGCAGTGCTAAATCAGTTGTCAATGATGCACCATTTTGCTATAAGAAATTGGGTGCTGCCAGGACCCAAATGTTATAAAATCCATTTTACACCTGTCCAAACTTGAGTGCGCCAGTAAGAAACTACTAATAAATCCGGTTCAATAACACTCTATCTTACAGGTTATTGAATTGGTAAGAGACAGGTGAGACACAGAATCACCATGGCACAAAATAATGATAATAAACTAAACATTTGTTGCCCAAAGAATTCAACTTTACTGTGCAAGCAGAAACTGTGCGGCCTAAGGGCAGTTGTCTACGGTATCAGGGTGGAAGAAAATCTACTCCATAATCAATTGTTCAACTCGATTAATACCTTTTGGGTATATTAACAGTGAATCTCAAAAGATTTCTACAGCATACCCTAAAGATTTTAATGGATTCATAAAAGATGTTTCAGAAATGAAGTATTGAAGATATGTTTGATAATCTTTAATTTGTTTGTTAACCAGGATGAAATTAACGTAAGACATTCCATTACTTTTAAAAGCTCTGTTTAACAAACAATAGCTAATAAAGGCAGAGGAAAGCACTTGTACTTTGAAATGTTCTTGTTTGTCTCAGAATGTTGATGCATTGCATCTCCAAGAGCTCACTGACCATTCTATTCCAGGTAGTAACTATACACTCTGAGCACCCTCTGTGTTCACAACCTGGAACAATATTTTAATAGCAAGACCCTATCTTTCCTTTCTTACTTTGTACTGTGACATTTAAAAAAATAGTCTCATACATTTTAGAGGTCATTCCTGTAAAAGTCAAATAAATAGTTCTCCAGTATAATTACACAAAGCTGGACAGTATCCTGAAAACACATATAAAACTGAAACCTGTCAATCTTTCTTACTGGTTGGTTGATAGCATTGGCCTGGGGTGGCAATTAAAAAGGATTTTTATGACATCATTACTTTGAAGGGTTTACAGGGTGGACTATTTGTCATGGCTGATTATTATCCATTGTGAAGGAACTATTAAATGGTAACATAAACTAAGTCTGCAAGAGTCTGTCAAAGAAAGCTTCTGTGTGACTTTTAAACATCTTTTTTTTCAGTGCTGCAGTAATAGCTTTTCTTAACTTCATTCAAACATATTTCTCCACATTCTCTAAGAAGGAAAAACACACACACACACACACACACACAGTTCAGTACATAGTTTTGCAGTGCACTTTGATGGGTCCTTCCAAAGAATCACACAACTGAGAGGTTGATTTTAGCATGCTCCTCCATTTAATCTTCTCGCAGAGGGTACTTAAGAAGGAAGTAGACATTTTTTTGGAAGGTCAGTGAATGAATGGCCATATGGAACTGGCAGCGAAAAGGTGATGAGGCCGGGGTAGATCAGCCATGAACATATTGAATGATTGGGCACTGGTGGTGCAGTGGTCTAGTTGCTGCCTTGCAGCGCCGGAGACCACATTTGATCCTGACTAGGGGGGTTGTCTACAGAGTCTGTACATTCTCCCCGTGACCGCGTGGTTTTCCACCAAGATCTTTGGTTTCCTCCCACACTCCAAAGACATACAGGTTTTATAGGTTAATTGGCATGGTATAAGTGTCCCTAGTATGTACTATATGTTAATGTGTGTGGATCGCTGGTCAGTGTGGTCCCGGTGGGCCGAAGGGCCTGTTTCCGCACTGTATCTATAAACTAAACTAGACTGAACCTGATAAAGGAGATAGATAGCCTAATCCTGCTTTGATTTTCTTATGTCCTTGCAAAAATATCAGTGGCAGAACCTTGATACTAACAATTTAAATAAGTAAATACTGAAGGAAGAAATGTGTACACATAACAAAGGGAAATTCCATGAATTAAATGGAATAATTTAATTTTTTTGAAAAGGTATTACAATGTAGAATCTACAAATGTAGAAACTCTCTTCAGCAGCATTTAGTAGCAAATAAATAATAATAGATATAAAATAACACTTTTAAAATTATGCACAAAACCACAGTAGATGTGGTAATTTAAGCACCTCTTATCTACCATATTATCTTGTTTGCTTATCTGCTCACAATTGATTATTGGTACAGCTTTCACAGCTAACTGCTAATTCTAAACAAAACTTACCCTCTTTCAAACCAAGAATGCGTGAATAATAGTAAGATTAAATGAGAACTTACCAGTTTGAAGTTTGATCTTGATTTTATGAGGAGTTACGTTGGTGATTACGTGAAGAAACCCAGCCAGTCCGCATGCACGTCAATCTTCAAAGCAGTGGTATGAAATCACAAATAACAATTACCGAAGTTACATAATAAGATGCGTGACTCGAGAACTATCAGATGACCTTTATGAGAGAGGGTTGGGCGTGGAGGGCACGTAATCACCAACTCATAAAATCAAGATCAAACTTCAAACTGGTAAGTTCTCGTTTAATCTTACTATTTTACTTCGGAGTCATGTGAGTGATTACGTGAAGGGTTCGAAGCTTGTGATTTCATGTTGCAGATCCAAATCTCGGCGTCTCGCTGCATTGATCGACTCAGGATGAGTGAATAATCAAAAAATGCAATAAGCATAATATTGATTCAAATGTATTAATGGTTTACGTTAATAAAGAAATCAATAGCAGACCCCTGTATCTCAGGGGAGGCTAAAGTGGATGCAAAACAGAATGGGCAAAAACCCCGGGTCAGTAACCAGCCTATGGTAAAAAAAAATTGAAAATCAATTCAGTTGACCATCCTGCGGTCACGAGGATATGGTCGATGGGTTTGTCCATTGCCCTAGCCGCTGACGTTGATGCTGACCTGTTGGAATGAGATATACAATCGTCAGTGTTAATACCTGCATAAACCAGAACCTGCTGCAGCCACCTTGAAATAGTCTGAACCGACCTTCCCTTGTGTGGTTGTTTATCGATTAATAAACAATGCTGATTCCACACTTCTTAGGATTCTGGTGGCCTTGATCTAATATAGCAAGCCTGCTTTCCCACATAGACGTGAGACCGTGGGGTATCCGAAAAATGATCTTAAATCCTGCCACCCCTGGTCTGCTCTGCTTGTGTAGATCAGAATGTAAAATGTAATGGCACCTGCAGCCAATTCCATCCTATCTAGCCACAGAGTTTGCAATGTTTGCCCTTGTTGTGCTGATATTAGTGTCATGACTAAGGATGTAGCTGGAACCCCCTGGTGAAGTAATGTTAACACATTTTCAATAACCAAACTGCATATTCTTGTAGTGGGAGAACTTATGACAAGATCTCTTTAACAACTCGATATCCGGGTTGAACCCGACAGAGTGGTTCCCATTTGTTGCAGCTGTATTGTCTCTATAACTAAATTATTGTCAAATACCATTTAAGAATGAACTTGAAGACGTCAGTAATCTGTACTGTATTAAATGTAACATTAACATTTAAACAAAACCTCTTCCGACCCCTTCAATATGAATGTACTGCTTTTTTGGTTACTATCCCTACACTCTGTAGTGAGCACATCCATGGCTTGATGTGACAACCTGAGCCGTAAGTCAATCCATTCAGAATGTGTAAGTCAATAATTGTTTTATTATGCAGAGGCCGGTTTCCTTAACCACAGTTTGAACCAGCAAAGTTTTCGTTTTTTGGAATAACCGTATACCGTTGTATTATTATGCCTGCTGAAAGCAGGCAACATGGCTGCTTAGCCAGTCCGACAGTATGAACCCAAAGCGACGTCTTGCTAACTGTTTTAAGACCCGGCTAATGAGGCAAAATGGAGGAAGACATAAAAGAACATTCCTCCTTTTGTAGCGAGAATATATTTCTCCGTACTGTTGTGCCACATATTTTTGCAATCAGTGAATAAACATGAACCAACATGTTGATATTCGATGTAGCATTGAACCATACTTTCATAATACTTTGAGATCCAATACCTATTCTGTGTTGTCATCAATCTGAAATGGATGATACACCAGTGGCAAAGGAGATTAGGTAAATTATTACAGGATACTTTTACTTGATTGCCATGTGGCTAACATATGTCACCACCATAGTGTAGCAACTTGAAGTTGAGCATGTAGAATATGTATATTTGCTCAATAGCCCCTTACCCATGGGGTGCATCTAGTGTATATATTTAGTTGACACCAACAAATGAAGAATTGGTAACTCATGCAAATCTCCACTATCTACAACTAGAGATGGTATTCAGAACTTCTCACCTTAGAGTCCTTAGCATCAGTTTGTAATAACTGAATTCGACCGATCAAACTACTGGAGCAATGCTGAATACTGTTTGTTCATCATTGTGACCGAGGTAGCTTCAGCTGATAATAGCATAAGGTTGTTAACAATGGTCTACATGTCCTTTGAGAGGTCTCTACTTTGCACGATATCAGTTCCTTGATTTGCTCAGCTGATGCACAGCTACTATATTGCCAATTACTCTTGATGACATATGCTCTCTGATGCACAGCTACTATATTGCCAATTACTCTTGATGACATAAAGTCAGTTTTATAACAGGTTGCTATTAACTCCAATCTCTTGCCATAGGGCGGAGTCATAGGGTAAATAATAATTGTAGATAAATCCCAATGACCAACAAACAATTTATCCCATTCCGCAATGTTTTTCTGTTATTAGTACAATTATATTGTCTTTGATAACCTCTGTAATGGGAATTGCATAGAATGGATCTTTGAGACCCTTAGGAATCTGTTGTTAGTCAGGAAAATAAGTTTTCATATTCGGAAAGTTCATATGCCCGACACTCTCCATTTTACATAATAAACATGCCACTCCTGTCTTATTTCATGGGTGTTTTACATGTGAACTGTGGCCCGATTTCCGAACCTTATTTTCAAAGACAACCCTGGCCATAATCCAAACTTGCTAGGAATGCTAATACTGTGCACCAACCAGATGTTTTTACCCTTTGTGTGTTGTACAAACAAATGTAAATATTACAACTTGTGAACGGTGCACTTACCCATGTTTTGGAAGTGCCAGACCCACTTTGTTGAGTAGGTTTGGTAAGGTGCATGGAATTTCTGAACTATCATGCTGCCCCCAGCTCCAGTGAACCACCTACTACCAATGAGCGCCTGGGGTGCATTCTGAAACAATTACCTTTGCCCGCCGTTGGCCTTAATTGATTCGTCTGCCAGGTTTTCCTCCACTGTTGAATAGGCCTACCTGAATAACAGATTCGGCAGCTGGCTCTCACACCCCCCTGTTGGCGCTGTTCACTGCCAGCACATATGTACTTCAGTATGTTCCATCGACTTCTTTAGAGCCTGGAGTCAATTATATCTTGACCTTTCGTACTCCCCTCCTCAGAGAGGGCGATTCATAGGCAGCCCTAAACAGGTGCTGCCGCAGGCCACAGGATACCTATGTTGATATGAACCCATTGGACCTATACCCGAATAGAACATGCTGCTGGGATGGTAACTTTGGTGTCAGGAAAAGGTACCTCTGACACATGTCCTTCATCCCTTGGGGTATGCCCCACGGCCATACTCTGAGACTCAGCGTCAGTAGGATACTGACCTGTCTTGGTCTCTGCTTCCAAGAGGGAGACCTGTAGCAGCTCTGTCAACTGGCGCTTCTGGTGCGGCCTGTAGAGGTGGAACATCTGGCTCAACCTTACCATCAGAGTCGGGGTCAGAACTAAGATGACCCATGGCTCGCGCCTCCTCATCCATGAAGGTGCTATCAAACAGCTCTCTACTAGATACTGCTGGCGCCTTTTTGTTCAGGGTGGCGCTGACACTCCTCCTACTGGTGTGTGCCCTGCTGTAGCACTGTATGCAATAGTTGCTGCATTTGGGATAGTCGTTTCAAACGCACTATCCAGCCCCGGTGAGTAATCATCCCCCGACTCCATGGGCCTATTATTATGCTATCCAGCCCTGGCGGGGAATCTTCCCCCAATTCCGTGGGCCTAGCAGACTTACGTGTTACTTTGAGCAACCCCGTCCCAGGTGTTGCTGACGCCGCCTCTCGTTGAGGTCGGCGCTTTTTGACATGAAACAGCCCTGTACCAGGTGCTGATGGCACGGCTCCCCCGTAGGCCGGCAATGTCACAAATGAAACAGCCCTGTCCCAGGCACTGCTGGCATGGCTCTCCCATAGGCCGGCGCTTTCATACATGAAGCAGCCCTGTCAGACGCTGCTGGCACAGCCTGTCCCATAGGCCCACGCTATTACACTGTAGGCTCACTAAATCACATTTTTAGTGTACAGCTTTACCTGTGAAGGGTTAAAGCAATTTTAACCCTTCACAGCAACTTGTGCTAAACAAGAAAGAATTTAATTGTCAGGGACACAAGACAATATCTTTTTTGACTTTTACCTTTGCCTTTAACTTTTAACTTTAAGAAAAACACTATAACATACATGTAAACTTTATTATTAGAGAAAAACCCTTGTATCCCGACTCACCCCAGTCCAATAGGGCTGAACGAGTCCATTCTCCACCTATTTTATTCTCTGCCAGGAGATCGACATCTATGAGCCACTGACTGCACTGTTAGCGACTCTGGCATTACTTCCTTGCCATCCCGGCAGGCTGGAAGGCACTGACTGCCTTGTCAGCGGCTGCTTATCTCACAACCCAATCTTTTGCCGGTTATCCGCTTCCGCGGTCGGACCGGGGTTTCCCCATAGTCCATAACCGGCTCACTCGGTGGGCTGTGAAACTGGCAGGAAAACCTCTGTGAAGAGAGGCTCCTGCTTGAAAAAACCCTAGTAAGTAAAAACGAACTTACCTTTTAGGTCTAACTTACCACCGGCAGGAGCGCTGCCCTGCCCTACCAATGCGGCTGACATACTGACGTGCATGCGGACTGGCTGGGCTTCTTCACGGAATCACTCACGTGACTTTGAAGTAAAATCCATTGTGATCGATACCGACAAAAAGAACATGCAGTTGTTACCCTTCATAGGATTCAACTGTTAGCTGAAGGATTCCAGGGCCATGGCTTCCTCTGAACCAACTGCTTCATCAAGTAAACTGCATGAATGCCCAGGGATAAATGAAACTGTTCAAGAGAATAACAATAGAAAGAGGAAGAGGAAGAGCGATGAGCAAGGGGAGTAAGTGGCTGACAAGGGAAGTCAAGGAAAGCATAAAAATAAAAGAGAAGACCTATAACATAACAAAGATGAGCGGGAAGCTAGCGGATTGGGCAAACTTTTAAAGATCAACAGAAGGTAACTAAAAAGGCAATACGGAGAGAAAAGATGAAGTATGAAGGTGAGCTAGCCAAGAATATAAATTAGTAAAAGAGTATTTAGGTATGTGAAGAGGAAAAAAATAGTTAAGACAAATGTGGGTCCCTTGAAGATAGAAACAGATTAATTTATTGTGGGGAACAAGGAAATGGCAGACGAGTTAAAGAGGTACCTTGGTTCTGTCTTCACTAAGGAAGACACTAACAATCTCCCAGATGTACCACGGGACAGAGGACCTAGGGTGACGGAGGAACTGAAGGAAATTCACATTAGTCAGGAAATGGTGTTGGGTAGACTGATGGGACTGAAGGCTGATAAATCCCCAGGGCCTGATGGTCTGCATCCGTGGGTACTCAAGGAGGTGGCTCTGGAAATCGTGGAAGCATTGGAGATCATTTTTCCAATGTTCGATAGATTCTGGATCACTTCCTGGGGATTGGAGGGTAGCTAATGTTATCCCACTTTTTAAGAAAGGAAAGAGAGAGAAAGCAGGAATTATAGACCAGTTAGCCTGACATCGGTGGTGGGGAAGGTGCCGGATTCGATTATCAAAGATGTAATAGTGGCGCATTTGGATAGCAGTAACAGGATCAGTCCAAGTTAGCTTGGATTTACGAAGGGGAAATCATGCTTGACAAATCTTCTAGAATTTTTTGAGGATGTAACAAGTAAACTGGACAAGGGAGAGCCAGTGGATGTAGTGTACCTGGACTTTCAAAAAGCTAGTGGGCAAATGTAGAGCACATGGTATTGGGGGTAGGGTATGACATGGATAGAAATTTGGTTAGCAGACAGGAAACAACGAGTAGGGATTAATAAATCCCTTTCGGAATGGCAGGCAGTGACTAATGGGGTGCTACGACCGCAGCTACTTACAATATACATTAATGATTTAGATGAAGGAATTGAAATTAACATTAGCAAATTTGCAGATGGCACAAAGCTGGGTGGCAGTGCGAACTGTGAAGAGGAGACTATGAGGATGCAGAGTGACTTGTACAGGTTGGGTGAGTGGACAGATGCATGGCAGATGCAGTATACTGTGGATAAATGTGATGTTATCCACTTTGTAGGCAAGAACGGGAAGGCAGATCATTATCTGAATGGTGTCAGGTAAGGAAAAGGGGACATTTTGCCAGCGGCACAACTGAAAATCATCAAATATAGTATTTCTGAACTTACCTGTATCAAAGAATCTGAAGAAATCAACGATGTAAGTAGCGAGCTGCTAACGCATTTAAATGCATTAGCGCTACTGCAAACTCCCGAAGATAGAGAGTGTAAGGGAAATCCCCGATCCGAGGGGAATCCCCGACCTCGCAGAGAAGCGCAGGTACAGTAAGTGCTGTACGTGTAAAACCGGGGAGGCCTTCATTGAGTCCGGAATCCTGGTCGTCGGGCAGGATCTCCCAGCAGCAATCGAGCTGGAGGTGCCAACTGTAAGGGAATCCCCAAACTCAGGGGAATCCCCGAACTCGCGGAGACTTGCAAGTACTGTACCTTTAAACATCAAGGAGGGCTTCATGGAGTACGGAAGTGTGGTCATCGGGCAGAACTGCAAGTAAAACTGAAGCGTAGGGAACTTAGGCCGCCTCTCCCTACTATCCTACTGGCCAAAGTACAGTCACTAGAAAACAAAGTGGAGGACTTAAGGTCAAGGATGCTTTTCCAAAGGGAGCTGAGGGAATGCTCTGTGTTCTGTTTCACAGAGACATGGCTCACCCCCAGCTCCCCAGACTCAGCAGTCCAGCCTGAAGGGTTCTGTGAAAGGGAGAGGAGGGGGCATCTGCCTCATGGTCAACTCTTCGTGGTGCTCAGACGTGGCAGTCCTATCCAACTCCTGTTCTCCACACCTCGAACATTTGGAGGTGAAGTCCCTTCACCTCCATCATCCTGACCGCAGTCTACATCCCACCCCAGGCAGATGTCCTTCTGGCACTGAAGGAGCTGCATGCCGTGGTCAACAAACACCAGACGGCTTACCCCGAGCAATTTACCACCGTAGCCGGGGACTTCAACAAAGCCAACCTTAAGAAATCGCTCCCTAACTTCCACCAACATGTCTCCTGCAGCACCAAAGGATCAAACACCCTTGACCACGGCTACACGACCATCAAAGACGCCTAACGCTCTATCCCTCGCCTTCACTTCAGAAAATCCGACTATTCAGCGGTGCTGCTTCTTCCTGCATTTCCTTCGGGGGGGGGGGGGGCAGAGGAACAACTCCAGGACTACTTGGAGTCTGTAGCCTGGGCAATGTTCAGGGACTAGGCAATGGATCTCGATGAATATGCCACAGTCGTTACAGACTTCATAAGGAAATGTGTGGAGGACTGCGTTCCAATAAAAACCTTCCGAGTGTTTCCCAACCAGAAGCCTTGGATGAACCATGAGATCCGCATTCTTCTGGACCAGATCCCGGGCATTCAGGTCTGGCGATAAGAAGTTCAGACACAACCTTGGTAAGGCCATCAAAAAGGCCAAAAGGGACTTCTGCTCTAAGCTAGAAGATGAGACGGATGTTCGACAACTGTGAACATCCGTATCATGGCAACTTGAATGCCATCACCTCCTACAAGGCGAAATCAGAAGGTGGCTCAAACGACAGCGAAGCATCACTCCCTGAAGCATCACTCCCTGAGGAGCTCAATGCATTCTACGTATGGTTCGATAGGGAGAACATTGATGTGCCTTCCCGAGCCCCTATTCGCCCTGACGGTGCTACAATCATAGTCACAGAGGCCGACGTCAGAAGATCCTTCAGGAGGGTAAACCCTCGGAAAGCGCCTGGACCTGATGGTATGTCGTGTCTAGTTCTCAAGACCTGTGCAGACCAACTGGCAGGAGTTTTTGAAGACATTTTCAACCTCTCACTTCTGAGGCCTGAGGTTCCCACCTGCTTTAAGAGGGCATCAATAATACCAGTGCCCAAGAAGAGTAAGGTGACCTGCCTCAATAACTATCGACCAATGGCACTAACGTCTGTGGTGATGAAGTGCTTTGAGAGATTGGTTATGGTGCACATCAACTCCTACCTCGACAAGAACCTCGACCAACTACAGTTCGTATACCGCCACAACAGGTCAACGGTAGATACAATTTCATTGGCTCTCCACTCCGCATTGGACCAATTGGACAATAAAAACACCTACGTCAAGCTGTTGTTTATAGACTACAGCTCGACGTTAAACAACATCATCTCTTCCAAGCTGGTTACCAAGCTAACGGAACCTGGCCTCTGCGCATCCTTCTGCAATTAGATCCTCGACTTCCTCACCGACAGACCACTTCATCGTCAGTAACAATTAGTATGGGAGCACCTCAAGGCTACGTGCTCAGCTCCCTGCTTTACTCACTCTATACCCATGACTGCGTAGCCGGTCATAGTTTGCACTCCATCATCAAGTTCGCTGATGACACCACTGTGGTTGGACGAATCACAGATGGGGACAAGTCAGAGTATAGAAGTGAGATTGACCAACTGACCAAATTGTGCCAGCACAACAACCTGGCTCTCAACATCAGTAAGACCAAGGAACTGTTTGTGGACTTTAGTAGGGGAAGGATGAGGACCCACAATCCTGTTTATATCAACGGGACGATGGTGGCGAAGGTCAATAACTTCCAAACTCATATATCAGAAGATCTTTCCTGGACTCAGCACACTGATGCAATTGGAAAGAATCAGCGACTCTACTTCCTGAGAAGATTTACGGAGATTTGGCATGTCAAAGAGGATTCTCCTAAACTTCTACAGGCAGTGGAGAAAGCTAATGGCATGTTGGCCTTCATAACAAGAGCAGTTGAGTATAGGAGCAAAGAGGTCCTCCTGCAGTTGTAAAGGGCCCTGGTGAGATCATACCTGGAGTATTGTGTGCAGTCTTGGTCTCCTAATATGAGGAAGGACATTCTTGCTATTGAGGGAGTGCAGCGTTGGTTCACGAGGTTAATTCCCGGGATAGCGGGACTGTCATCTGATGAAAGAATGGAGCGACTGGGCTTTCATTCTCAGCAATTTAGAAGGATGAGAAGGGATCTTATAGAATCATATAAAATTATTAAGGGATTGGACACGCTAGATGCAGGAAAGATTTTCCCGATGTTGTGGGAGTCCAAAAGGGGCACAGTTTAAGAATAAGGGGTAGGCCATTTAGAACTGAGATGAGGAAAAACTTTTTCACAAAGAGAGTTGTGAATTTATCCTCAGAAGGCAGTGGAGGCCGATTCACAGGATGCATTCAATAGAGAGTTAGATAGAGCTCTTAGGGCTAGCGGAATCAAGGGAGAAGGCAAGAACAGGGTACTGATTATGGATGATCAGCCATGATCACATTGGATGATCGGCCATGATCACAATGGCCTACTCCTGTACCTATTGTCTATGCATCTATGTATCTACAGGTATGTAAATGATATTCACTCTACAGGACAGTGGTATTTTGTCAGGTACCTTTCAGATGCAACTATTACATTTTCATATACAAAGCAAGAGTAACAAAATAATTAGAATTTATTTGCAAAAGCAAGTTTTGACCGTTTGGTTTTTAAATGGATTCAAATATTTGTATTGCACATTAGGGGGCGCCGTCCAGTTGGGTATGGCTGCCCATCCTGCAGCTGTCTGTCTTTTCACTTCTTTCTTTTATTTTTAGTGTGTTAAAAAGTGTTTTGTTTGGAGGTCTATTATTTTTAATGTGGGGGGTGGGGGGTGGGGGGAAGGGGGAAACTGCTCTCCCTGGCCCCTACCTGGTCGGAGAGGTGGCCTTTCTCCGGACAGCATCTTCGACCCGTCCTCGCGGCCTACCAATGGGCCTGGAGCGACGTTTCCTGAGGGGACCGGCCAGAACCACGGCTTCGGCGGCGGCACAGCGCTGGAGCACTATCGCGGAGTGGAGCGGGCGATGCCTTGCCCAGGTCGCCGCGCTGGAACTTCGGAATGCTGAGGCCGCAGGAGAACATCGCAGACCTGCGGGTCTGTGGAGTGGCTAGCCACGGGCGGCGGCGCTGAACTTTAACATGGGATGTTTCGGCGAGATCACCAGTGGTGGAGCTCCGTCCATCGTGGCCTGTTGGCTTCGGAAGCCGCGGTCTCCAGTAAGGAAGCGGCCGTTCCAGGTATCCCAAGCCGCTGAGAGGGTTCTCCCGATGCCGGAGCACCATCACCCCGCGTGAGGGCCTGAAACATCAGGCCACTGTAGCGTTGACTGCAGAGGCATCAATAGGTCCGACTATGGGTGAACAAGGGGATGGGGACTGGACTTTGTGTCTTCCCTCACAGCGGGAACCATTGTGGGGGATGTTTTTATGTTTATTGTTAAATTCTTTAATGTTGAGTCTTATCTTTATTTGCGTGCTGCATGGCAAGTCAAATTTCACTACACCAATTGGTGTATGTAATAATAAATGTCCTTTGTACCTTTGTAAGTGGTAGAACCATTTAAATATGTGCTACACATGCCCACCACATCCGCAGATAAGTAGAATAAAGTTTTCTTACTTGATAGGTCACAGAAAAATAGGAGTAGAAATAGGCACCAGCCTCTTGTGCCTGCTTCACCTTTCGAAATGATCATGAGGTCACGATTGAAACCTGGGTTCAATCGTGACCTCAGGTGCTGTCTAAATTGAGTTCGTAGGTTCCCCCTGCGACTGCATGGGTTTCCTCCAAGTGCTCCTGTTTCCTCGCACATACCAAAGATGTGCATGTGTGTAGGTTAATTGATCTCTGTGAATTGCACCTAATGTGTAGAGAGTGGATAGGTAAGTGGGATAATATAATATTAGTGTGAAGCCGGTGATCGACGTATTTGGTTGTATCGCTTGTATTTGGTGGCCCAGAAGGCCTGTTTTCATGCTGTATGTCTAACATTAACTAAACTTCAGTGCCAGGTCCCCATAATCCTCAAATCCTTATTTTTTCAAATATTTATCTAACCACCTTAAATATATCCAATGGTCTGGTTTCCATTACTCTTGGGAGAGCAGAACTACAGACGTTCACTATCCTGTGAGAAAAAAATTCTACCCACCTCACTTTTAAATGACCGGGCCCTTATTTTGCAGCTATGTCTTGTTCAAACCTCTGCTACTTATGATAAAATCTCAACATCTACTCTATCAAGCCCTCTTAATATCTTATATGTTTGAATAAGAGCACCTCTCACTCTTCTAAACTGATAAATGAATGTCAATCCAAATTGTTAGCCTCCCATAATATGACAACTTTCTCATCCTTGAAATTAATCCAGCAAATTATTTTTGAACTGTTTCCAATATTACTATATTTTTCTTAGATAACGCGAACTGAACTGTGCATAGTATTCCAATCTCATCAACACCTTGTACAACTTTAACAAAACCCCTCTACTCTTTAATCATTTTGTGATGAAGGTAACTACTTGGTGTACTGCTTGCTAACACCTTGTGATTCATGCACTAAAACACCCTAGATCCCTCTGAATTTAATTCATTTGCAGTCCCTCTCCATTTAGGTTCTTCTTCTTTTCGTGTCCATCGTGTTACAAATGCTGACCTCGCTGTCATCGTCATCCTGATAAGGACGCAAGCTTCCGGAGACAATCTGTGGAAGCCATCACTTGTCGCAATAGATGATGGTGGTAGCAGAATTAGCTTAGGATACTTCCAGTTTCAAGCCCTATGACGTGGATGCTTCTGCTATGGGGCCTCCATTTAGGAAATAATTCACCTTTTGGTTCCTCTTACCAAAGTGCGTATCCTCACATTTCACCACATTAAATTCTACTTGCAAGTTTTTCACCCATCCTCTCAATATATCTATATCCCATTGCAAAATAATAAAACATCTTCATTGCAATATGCTCTTCCAACTATTTTCATATTATCTGCAATCTTGGAAAATGTGCATGTCATTCCCTGCTCCATGATAGCCAATAGGTAGAAAGGATAATGTTATGAACAGCTTATATTAAGAATTTTGTAGTTGAGAATATTTCTGTCAATATGTAGAGATACAGTATATGTAATTGTTATCATTTAATGCAGGTAGATGGCTGAGAGTTTATATGGGCTAACTGTTTCTTTACAGTGAAAGCAGTTTAACATATCTAAAGGTCAGTGTATCTTTAAGAACTGATCACACCATGTAATATGACATTGCTGCACCTGCTACCGCTGTTTGTGTAAGAGCTTTTTCCTTCAATAGAAAATATATATTTTCTTTGTGCTAAATCTGATATTGGCCTTAGTGTACAGCAAAATCAGGGCGGCCTCACCAGAGAGCCGAGGTCAAGGAAAGAGCATTCACGTCGCGGTCCTGTTTCCACCACCATGCACAAGAAACACAAGACAGACACCATTGTATGCAGATGCCAAGAAGTGTGTTCAGCTCTGGCTGAACAACTTCTAATCTTGTGTGTGGACTCGATAAGAAGAAGAAGACCAGCGAGCTGACAAACATTAAACACAGGATCGGAGGCAGGTGGAAGACAGGGATATTAAAGATGATTAAAATACAATTTCCACTGTCAATCGCTGAAGATTGATGCTGCTGGGATACCAGGCCTTCAGGTGCACACGGTTACACACCGGCTGGTTACTGAGGGAGCGGAATCCGTTCAGTTAGTGGTACATTTCTGAGTTCACATGTGCAATATAACTGGATACACATGGCAGCCTACAATTTGTGCAAAAAACAGATGCTTTCTGCCTATGCTAATCTCTGAAAAGATGGACTAATATACATTCAATCTGTTGGAATAGAGATTTTATGTGATCTCCCTCATGCAACAATATACAACAAAATTAAGGGTCTCAACCCAAAACGTCATCCATTCCTTCTCTCCTGAGATGTTGCCTGTCCATCTGAGTTACTCCAGCTTTTTGTGTCTATCTTTGGTTCAAACCAACATCTGCAGTTGCTTCTTACACTTTACTCGCAACAAAATACCTGTTGCAGTTATCCACAGCTCCAACCTGGAATGAACCCAACTTGCAGAAGCTGATGACACAGTGATGTTAAAAACCCCTGGCAAAGCATTTCTAGCCGAGCTCTTTGAATGCCCCACCCGTTAATAAATTGTAACAAATTGCAGAATTACTTACATGTTAAATATTGTTCTGTGTTTTCATGGATACTGAACATTTATTCCCTATCCCATAGATTAATACATTTGTTGAGAAACATTCTAGCATCCTTTCTCTCTCTTCTGGCAACTTGTCCTGTTTGGTGTTTACTCCGCTCATTCGTCCAGTGTAAGATACTCTGAGAGAGAAATCTGGTGGGAGATTGCAACCTTCACGTGGTCTGCCCTGTTTCAACCTGGTGTGCACAATCAAATAAGATCAAATAGAACAAGTTGTCCTACACTATGCTGTGCACGCCATACGCAAGAAGAAGAAGAAGAAGAAGAAGAAGAAGAAGGAGAGAAATTATCATTACAACACCCATCTTTGGAATCAACAAATGTTCAAAAGACCAGAAATCAAAACAGATCATCTCATCCCACTCAAACCACCCCCTTCCCAGGTACCTCCCCCTACAACCATAGAAGATGCAACACCTGTCGCTATACCTCCTCCCTTGACTCTGTCCAGGGACGCCCACAGTCCTTTCAGGTTAGGCAAAGGTTCACTTGCACCTCCTCCAACCTCATACCTGAACCTGAGCTTCCAGCAGAAGTGGTGGAGGTAGGATCGATTTTAACATTTAAAAGTAAAGTGGATAGGTATATGGACGGGAAGGGAATGGAGGGATATGGTCTGAGTGCAGGTAGATGGGACTAGGGGAAAATAAATGGTCAGCACGGACTGGAAGGGCCGAGAGGGCCTGTTTCCGTGCTGTGATTGTGATATGGTTATATATACTGCATCCGTTGTTCAAGATGTGGACTGGTCAATTCGGCAGTGTTGCAATCCATTCTGACCCCAGGTTTCGATCATCTTGGCGAGAGGGCCTGGACATCAGACCATCGGCAGCGGCGACTGCGGAGGGTTCAAGGCCCCGACCATGGTGAACAAATAGGAAGATGACTGAACTTTATTGCCTTACATCTCAGCGAGGAATGTTGATTCCACTGTGGTGGATGTTTATGTTAAATTTTATTTTATGTCTGTATGGTAACTCAAATTTCACTGTACCTTAGTTGGGTAAGTGACAATAAACACGAACTTGAACTTGAGACCAAATGGAGACTGGGCTATTGTTTCGCAGAACACCTTCGCTCAGCCCGCCTGAACCTACCTGACCTCATGGTTGCTGGACACTTTAATTCTCCTTCACATTCCTGCACAGACCTTTCTGTCATTGGTCTCCTCCATTTTCAGAGTGAGGCTAAACGCAAATTGGAGGAACAGCATCTCATATTTTGCTTGGGTAGCTTACAGCCCAGTGGTATGAATATTGATTTCTCTCACTTCAGGTAGCCCCGGCATCCCCGCCCCCTCTATCCCTCCCCCCATCCAAGCCACACTAGCTTCTCATTTTCACCCTACAAACAGCTAACAATGGCCTGTTTCCTTTATCAACGTTACTTTTTCATATCTTTCATTCAATTTTCTTTATCTCTCCACATCACCATCTATATCTCTCATTTCCCTTATCCCTAACCAGTCTGAAAAAGGGTCTCAACCTGAAACGTCACCCATTCCTTCTCTCCAGATATGCTGCCTGTCCCACTGAGGTACTCCAGCTTTTCCTCCTCCATACTTCGCAACACTGCCCTCTCTCCCCATTCCCCCACTCACAACAAGGGCCGAGTCCCCCTGGTCCTCACCTTTCACCCCACCAGCCAGCGCATACAACAGATAGTCCTCCGCCAGTTTCGCCACCTCCAACATGACCCCTACACTCGCCACATCTTCCCATCTCCCCCCCCTGTCTGCCTTCCGCAAGGACCGCTCCCTCCGCAACTCCCTTGCCAATTCTTCCCTTCCCTCCCGCTCCACTCCTTCCCCGGGCACTTTCCCTTGCAACCGCAAGAGATGCTACACTTGGCCCTTCACCTCCCCCATCCAATCCTTTCAGGGACCCAAGCAATTATTCCAAGTCCGACAAAGGTTCACCTGCACCTCCTCCAACCTCATCTACTGCATCCGTTGCTCCAGATGCTAGCTGATCTACATCGGTGAGACCAAGCAGAGGCTGGGCGATCGTTTCGCCGAACACCTCCGCTCGGTCCGCAATAACCAACCCGACCTCAGCACTTCAACTCCCCCTCCCATTCCGTATCTGACCTCATGGTCCTGGGCCTCCTCCACGGCCAGAGTGAGCAACACCGCAAGTTGGAGGAACAGCACCTCATATTCCGCTTGGGGAGTCTGCATCCTCTGGGCTCAAACATTGAATTTTCTCAATTCTGTTAACCCAGACTGCCCCCTCCCCTCCCCACCTCTCCCTCAGCCCTCGGGCCCTGACATTTCTTCTCCATCTCCCCTCTCCCCCCACCCCAGTCGCACTAGCTTCTCATTTTCACACCACAAACAGCTTACAATGGCCTGTTTCCTTTATCATCAATACTTTTTTGCATATCTTTCATTCATTGTTCTTTATCTCTCCACCTCACTGTTTATATCTCTTGTTTCCCTGATCCCTGACCAGTCTGAAGAAGGGTCTCGACCCGAAATGTCGCCTATCTCCTTCGCTCCTTAGATGCTGCTGCACCCGCTGAGTTTCTCCAGCTTTTTGTGTACCCCAGCTTTTTGTGTCTATCTTCAGTTTAAACCAGCATCAGCAGTTCCCTCTCACACAGATTCCTGAAATACTGGTATAGTGCTCCTACCAAACTATAGAATTACTGAAGAAGTCCAGCAACAACAAACCCTAGTTGATTCAAAACAATACTCAATGGAAATAAGTATTTCCTTATTTCTCAAGTAGCCTATGACCCAAAACATACCCATCTTTTTTCTCCAGAGATGTTTCCTGACCTGCTGAGTTACTCCAGCACTTTTGTGTCTATCTTCAGGATGCTGTAAACCAGCATCTATAGTTCCTTCTTGCATGACAAGTATGTGATGTCCCTTTTAAATTGAGAAGAAGAAAGGAAAATAAGAGTTTTTGTGCTATTTACATAGGCAATTCTTTCAATTTTATTATCATTGGTATTAATTTGACATTGATTGGCATCATGATCTGTCTACTTTACATAATTCCAGCAAACATGAGCTTGCCTCCCAGTTCAGCAACTGCCACATCTCATGCTGCAAATGCATATATGCTCATCCAAAGATAAATCAGAAGCCAATTGGCATGCAAAGTGGCGCATATATCTACAAATGGTTGACAAGGTAGAGGAATGTAACCCCCTCCTACACTGGCTGCCATTCTGTCAAATTATTTTCTTTCACACCATTTTATACATCACTTCACAACATCTGATTTCACATGACCTAGGAGGAATTCCTTCTGGCAATGGTCCAATGGGTTTCTTTATTGTTACGTGTACCAGGTAAATATATTTTTTGCACACAACTCAGCAAGACTATTACTGTATATAGTCTTGTGAATCTGAATCTATATGCAAGAGGTGCAATTTTGGTGCCATTTTACAGTCCCAGCTGTAGTTGTTCTCAAGGACCCGTTGCAGCCGTCACCTGCATCCAGTGGTCCTGCGAAAACCAGGTGCATTGGAAATAACAAAAAAAAATTACACTTACCACTCTGTTCCTTTCATTATTTACTTCTACCTGTCCTGTATAGGGAACAAGCCACATAAATTCATTCCCATTTAAATTCTATTGCACAGATGGATCTAACTCTCACAAAGCTACTTGCATTCAACCAGACGGAGATTCAGCAAAATGTGATGGATCTGGAATAACTGCTTAGGCATTGCAATTCACAAAGAATTTACACCAGTTTGATTCACTGAAGCTCACATCTGAAATTCATGAGGCAATCTCATTAACATGGTGATATTATCTCGCCAGTGCCAACCACGTTATTTAGTGCATGAGTGCACATTCTCTAGATATAATTTCATGAGCTCTGAGCACTAGCTGAATCTAACTGGTGCTAATTGAAGTAATTCCTACACCATTTAAAGGAAGGCTCCTATCACCTGCAGCCTCTAGTAGATGCTATTACTCAAAGCTTTGGAAAGTTTACTGTGTGATATCTGTAGACTAGAAACGGAAGAAGGCAACCCATTTTTCAGACGCCACTCTTGGCCATGGAGCAATGGAGGGAGAAGTTGGTTGAGGAGTTCAGCAAAGGAAAGGAGGTAACCATTACCTGGAAACTATGTGATAACCTCATAAGGATGGACACAGACAGAAAACTCATCAGAAATCAAATTGTTTTTAGTTTTGCACCACTGCACTAATTGCTTTTCCCTGCACACCTCTAAAACATACCTAACAGCAGTCCCCGTCAACTGCTACTCCCTATCTAACATCTTCTACCGTGCCCCAGTATTACCTCACATACTTATAACTGTTCAAACCATAGATACACCTCACAGCATTCAAGTAGTTCACCCCAATGACTGTAAACGACACACTATCACCTCCCTGCAGCAGCAGCAGAGTGAGTGCATAATCTCTGTGCACTCTGGAGAGGAAGGATGCTGCTCATCAATGGGGCTGCTCCATAGAAATCTCAGTGTGTAGGAAGGAACTGCAGATGCTGGTTTGCACTGAAGATAGACACAAAAGGAGTCTGAAGAAGGGTCTTGACTCAAAATGTCACCCATTCCTTCTCTCCAGAGATGCTGCCTATCTGGATCAGCAGTTACTCCAGCATTTGTATCTATCTTCCAAGAAATCTCAGGTAGCATGTTAGGGATTATTGAAGATGAAAGAATGCTCAAACCCAATTTACCTTCCTAAATTCTATTTATTCACCTTTTACAATCCTTTCTATTGCACTAAACAATGCAAACCAACTGTATACACTGTAAATACTAACTGTATATATTTGAATTCCCTCACCAAAAAACAACCTTTCCCTATCACTCGAGCAGACTCTTGTCACCAGGTATTCAGCGGACAATTGAGTGGGGATCTACATAGGTTGTGACTCCACAAATTAAAGCTATTCACATGAGTGCCCAAAGTCAGATCTCTGCTTCAGAGAACTCAGCCTGCAGATGGCGAGTTTCATGGGTCATCGATGGGTCCAATTCCAATGTTGCACAGTGTGGAATTTTGGGACACTTTTTCCAGCAAAGAAGTGGAGGCAGCTCCACTTAAATATTTGCACGCCAAATCAGCGTGTGATAATTGACATCTCGGGTCTCTGCTGTTATTTAAACAGCTCAATCTACTACCACTGAGGGCCTCTGTTCCAGCATTACCAATCTATTGCATGCCACAGTATTTCATCCTCAACAGATTACTAGGATTGCTGACATAGCTCTCTAGGGAGTGGTTTTGCTACAAAATATCTCCATGATGATATTATTCATTCTCGGACCACTGAGACGCATACAAATTTACCTTAGCACCATGTAAGGCGCAGACATTGTAGTCCAAAGGGCCTGTTCCTGTGCCTTAATGTTCTATGTCGTTCTATGTATACTGGTTGCAGTTTCAGGGAGTGATAGTACTTTCTGTTTTGGAACTGGTTAGAGTTCCTCAATGCAGTTCAAACACCCTGAATCACGTAGATCATGGTAACACCTAGCTAGAATTTAGAAGATTGAGGGGGGATCTTATAGAGACTTACAAAATTCTTAAGGGGCTGGACAGGCTACATGCAGGAAGATTGTTCCCAATGTTGGGGAAGTCCAAAACAAGGGGTCACAGTTTAAGGATAAGGGGGAAGTCTTTTAGGACCGAGATGAGACAATCATTTTTCACACAGAGAGTGGTGAATCTGTAGAAGTCAGTTGAGGCCAGTTCATTGGCTATATTTAAGAGGGAGTTAGATGTGGCCTTTGTGGCTAAAGGGATCAGGGGGTATGGAGAGAAGGCAGGTACAGGATACTGAGTTGGATGATCAGCCATGATCATATTGAATGGCGGTGCAGGCGCGAAGGGCCGAATGGCCTACTCCTGCACCTATTTTCTATGTTTCTATGTTTCTACCTGTTATCTAGGCAAATCCATACACCCGTGTTGCCTACAGATCTCTATTAAAGGAGAAGGTGAGTTCCCCTCTCATTGAACAGTTCCATTAAATCACAAACACAGCAATGAGTGTAACCTAATACATTAACGAGCCACCGAATACTGCCTGAAAGTGAAGTTTGGAGTCAGTGTGTATTTGAGCCCCAGCATAGTCTTGACATGGCTCAATGGTTGGAGCTCCACATGCATAGTTAGTCATCATCTCCTTTGAATATCATCTCCTTGAGCCATCATCTCCTTTGAATATCTTAACCTTCATACAAATTGTTCCTCCATCAGGTTAAAATGGCAAAGCTGCTCATGAATATTTTTAAGGGATAGAGTCTTTCCACACACCCCTTCTCTCTCAACCTCCTCAAGCCACATGACAGAACCACACGATCAGTCATGATAAATACATACCTGGTACCAGCACCACATTGCATTACACTTCTGAAATTCATTGCCACTGCCATCACGGAGAATGTCCGGTACTTGTGACTGAGGCTACATTTCCACTTTCATTTTAACTCGTATTTCTGCCTCATGTTACATTTTGGCAATTAAGCTAAGTTTGCCGAGCAACATTTTCACATAGATGTTTCTCTTCAAATAAAATTTCTGATTTTTTTTGAAGCAGATCAAATTTAGCACAATTCTAAAAGAATGCAAATTTAATTTTATTTCTATTCAAATATAAACCAGGTACTTTTATTGTCGATTGCCATAAATCATGATATTCTCTGAGCCTTTAGCAGCAGTCTTGCCAATGCCTGGACCCAAAGAATTTCAAAAATAAATCAGATGGATAAATTTTACTGTGCAAAAAATACCTAAGGTCTATAGTCTATTAATTTTTGTCAAATTTCACCATTACTTACAGGAAATTAATATACATGGTGCAAAATTCCAGCCTGCTTGTCATTTAGTTTAATGACTGAAGGTTGAATTATGATAATGCCATGTTCTCATTATGTACATGATAAATGCAGTTCAATGTGTTATTTTTGAAGCATTAATTTAAAATTTTTATGCTAAGTATTAATTGAAGCTATAACTAAATTGGGAAAATACATCACTGTAGAATCTGTAAATCCTATTAACTTCCATTAACCTGAATTCTCCAACTGTTCAGTAGGTCATTGCATTGATTGACATGGTTCATGTAGATGTTGAGAGGCTGAGTTTAATTCCCAATTTCTGTTATTGGTAATGGTATAGGTACTATTAATTTGTTATTACCACATATACTGAGATTCAGTAAAAAAAACACCACACAAGTACAATGGTGTCATCACACAAGTACAATGAGTAGTGCAATGGGAAAAATAATGAGAGTGCAGAATATTGCATTACAGAATTGTAGCGTTAAGGTTACAGTGCAAGTGGAGATGGAAAGAAAAGTGCAAAGGCCACAATGAGGTAGGTTAGGAGATTGAGAGTACAGCCTTGGGTTATGAGAGGTCCATTCAGTAGTTTGATGACAGTGGGGAAGAAGCTTTTATTTTTTATCTTCTACCTGAAGGGAGAGGGGTGACATTGGTGAATTAGTGACAGTCATTGGAGACTTGCTTTGTCTTCGACATTTTCATCCATTAATCTGACCCTCTTGACCATCTCCACTTCATCACTTTTTTGCTGACAGTAGTGGGTACACCACCCTGGTTCCTGAAATCAGTAACAAGCAGGTTTCTCTATCTTAGACATGTGGTAACGGGGGTTACATAGTGAGAACATTGCCCACAATATATTCACGTCATTTTTATCCAGTGACTCCTAATATAATCCTGCAATTTGTGAGGAGGGCAGAAAAAGGTTCCAAGTGAATGTAGAAAGGTTACATGAACAGGCAAGGACACAGTAAATGAGATGTCATGTGGAAAACAAGTCACCATTTAGTTTGATCTAAAAATAGAAAAGCAGAGTATTTTTGATATGGTGAAAGATTGAAAGTCTTTATGTTGGGAGGAACCTTCATTGAACATTCAAGTTGTCCTAAAACTTTAGGCTGTGCACGCCATATGCAAGAAAAATAAGAAGATTGAACATTAACATGGAAGTGTAGTGAGCTGGCGTATATTGCATGAGCCTTTGGGTATGAAAGTAGAAAGATCATATTGCAATTATATGGGGAGACAGGATCTGGAATAATGTGTATAGGTTTGATCTCCCAATCTAAGGAAGGACATAGTTGAGATAGCAGGAAAACAGCAAAGAGTAACCAGTCTGATACCTGGAAATGGCTTTTAGTCAGTGATTAAACAAACTGAATCTATACTCTCAAGAGTTTAGGAGAATGAGAAGTATGTGACAAAGGTGATCAATGAGGGAAGGCAGTGGATGTTGTCCACGTGAATTTTAGTAAGGCACTTGATAAAGTCCCTATGTTAAGTTGTTCCAGAAAATGATGCACAGGATTAACAGTAACTTGGTTGTCTGTATTGAGAAATGGCTTACGGATAGAAGACAGAAGGTTGTGGTAGAAGGGCAATATTTAAGCTGGAGGCCTGTGACTAGTGGCATTCCACAGGGACCTCTATTGTTTGTGATATATATATATATATATAAAAGACGGTCTGAGCAAGTTTGAGGTGATGCATTTGGGGAGTCAAATGTCAGTTTATGAATAAGGGGTAAGGCATTTAGAACGGAGATGAGGAAACACTTTTTCTCACAGAGAGTTGTGAGTCTATGGAATTCTCTGTCTCAGAGGGTGGTGGAGGCTGGTTCTCTGGATACTTTCAAGAGAGAGCTTGAATGGGCTCTTAAAGATAGTGGAGTCAGGGGATAAGGGGAGAAGGCCGGATCGGGGTACTGATTATGGATGATCAGCCATGATCACATTGAATGGCTGTGCTGGCTCGAAGGGCCGAATGGCCTACTCCTGCACCTATTGTGCCGGTGGGTGGTGCGACTCTCGTCGCAGCAGCCTCTGCAGTCCATCTGTCTTTTTTTTTGTCTCGTTTGAGTGTAGTTAGTTAGTGGTTTTTTAAAATATTTTTTTAGCTGGATATGTGTGGGGGTGGGGGGCGGGGTGGGGGAAACTTTTTTAATCTTTCCCCTGTACGGAGGACCCGAACTTTCCTCTGTCGGATCTCCATTGTCGTTGGGGCCTAGCTCCGTGAAGCGGCCTCCAACCGGACCTGGGGCTCCAGTCGCGGAGCATGCAGACTACTCACCATCGTGGAGCTGGTCGAGTTAGGAATGGGAGGAGCTGTGGTGGCGCGCTGCTGCTGCCCGACCCCGGAAATTCGGAGGCTCCAGCTGCAGGCCGGTGGACGGTAACATTGGGAGCTCGGGGGTCCCTGGTGGGAGACCGCATTTTGGAGCTCCCGCGGCGGCAACTTCTCCCACCCGAGATGCGGGGTTGAAAATGACCTGGAGCGGGGCCTAACATCGCCCCGCGCGGCTTTAATGGCCGCGGGACTAGCTAGCACCCGCCGGGGGCTCCAACATCAAGACCCGGAGCACGGCCTTGCATCGCGCGAAGCGGCCTTAATGGCCGTGGGACTTATTTACCATCGCCCACCGGGGGCTTTAACTCTGACATCGGGAGAAGAATGGGGAGTGCAGGGGAGAGATAAGACTTTGCCTTCCATCACAGTGAGGAGGAGATTCACTGTGATGGATGTTTGTGTCAATTGTGTTGTGTCTTGGTTCTTTTCTTGTTTGTATGACTGCAGAAACTAAATTTTGTTTGAACCTCAATGAGGTTCAAATGACAATAAATGGTATTGTATTGTATTGTATTGTATTGGATTGTCTATTGTTTATTGTCTATTGTAAGGGGAAAATATACAATTAATGGTATGACCCTTAACACGATTGATGTACAGAGAGATCTTGGGGTCCAGGTCCATAACTCCTTGAAATAGGCAACAGAAGTAGGTAGAGTGATAAAGAAGACATATGATTTCATTCTTGCATTCTTAGGTCGGGACATCGAGTACAAGAGTCGGGAAGTCATGATGAAGCTTTATAGGGCTTTGGTTAAGGTGCATTTAGAGTATTGTGTGTAATTATGGCCACCCCCTTACAGGAAAGATATGGAGACTTTGGAAAGAGTGCAGCGGAGAATTACCAGAATGATGTCTGGATTTGGGGGTATTAGGCACAGGGAGCGGTTAAACAGATGTATTGTTTTCTATGAAACACTGGAGGTTGTGAAGAGATATGATGGAGGTATATAAAATTATAAGAGGCATAAATATGATAGACAGCCAGAACCTTTTCCTAGGATAGAAAATTCAAATAGTAGCATTTAATAGGCTATTGGATAGGCACATGGATGATCAGGGAATCGTAGAATGTTGATCATGTGCAGGCAAGTTCTGAGGAGTAAATATCACCAGCAATTTATCCTGGACCAGCCATTTTGATCAATGGCCAAGAAAGCACTCCAAATCCTCTACTTCCTTAGAAGGTTTACAGAGTTTGACATGTTCCAACAACTCCCACTAACTTCTACAGATGCGCCATAAAGAACATTTTATCGGAATGCATTACAGCATAGCTTGGGAACATCTCCATCCAAGACCGCCAGAAATTGCAGAGTTGTGTACAGAGGCTAGACCATCAAGCAAATCAACCTCCCTTCCATTGACTCCATCTACACTTCACGCTGCCTCGGCAAGGCCACCAGCATGATCAAGGACAAGTCTCACTCTGAACATTTCCTTTTCTCCATGCTCCCATCAGGCAAGGGGTACAGACGTTTAAAAATGCACACTACCAGATTCAGGACAGTTTATTTCCAGATGAACCATCCAATCACCAACGAGAGAGTGGTCATGACCCACCATCTACCTCATTGGAGACCCTTGGACTATATTTAATCAGACTTTACTGGACTTTATCTTGCATTAAACATTACTGCCTTTACACTATACTCTATACCCTGTGGTTGCAATCATGTAATCATGTATAGTCTATTCGCTGACTGCATAGCACGCAACTAAAAGTTTTTCACTTTGCTTTGGTACATGTGAAAATAACAATAATAAACTAAATAAGAGGTTAACACTTCAATAACAATATTAATAACTATAATAAACTAAATAAGAAGTCTTGGCATTATGATTGGCATAGACATTATGGGCCAAAGGGTCTGTTCTTGTGCTGTACTGCTGTGTGTTCTGTGTTATCTCATTAAAATGTGTAATGTTCTTCTGGGCCTGGAAAGGTTAGATACCAGGATTTTGTTTTTTCTGATACATGTCCAGATCCAAGGGTCGCAATTTAAAAAGAGTTTGGTCATTGAGAACAAATGTGAAAGGAATTTATTCACCTAGAAGCTAACAATTCTTTGGAATTTTCTATCCAGGTGAGCTGAGGAGACTCAGTCACTGTATATACACAGGAACAGATCCACGGTCATTTAAAAAAAAATATTGAGATTTGGGATTAGGACAATAAAATAGCAATGAAATAAAAGATCATGTTATTAAATGGTGGCAGCCTCACAAAAGGGTTGTAAGCCCCTCTCCTACTATCTCCTATTGACTTAAACTCTCATAAGAAAATGAATGTGCATATAACAGTCAAGTCCAGAACTCAGACTTGCTTTGATGCCTTCTGCTGTTAAGTGGTCTGTCAATGAAGGCACCAGAGATCAGCCACAGCTTGTGGAACAGAATTTCAGCATGAGCTTGTTTCTTTGTGAAAGAAGTGGACCATATCATAGGCCAGTAATACTATGAGGATTAAGGATGGCAATAGAAAATATTTCACAAAGTGCAATGAAATAAACTGTATGGCAGGCATACCATTTAGCATTGAAACAAAACTGTCCACTTAAGAAACATAATCATTATGTTATCATTGTCCAATAAATTGTTTTGGATACATTCAACTCATTTATTCATTTAAAAAAAATACACAGCCAGAAATATCCATTTAGCTTTCATCAAGTAATACAATCCAGTGAACGGAGACCGGTTTATAATGTTCCATTTGATAGCTATTCTGCATTAGATCCCTAATTTATCACCCAGCTCACCTATCCACAAGCACAGGCAGCTTGCAGATTGTGTTAAATGAGTTTTCACTTATCGCACAGCAGAATAATGAATTATGAATGAAAATCAACAATTGCTATTAACTTTTAAATTTCACTGGACTTCTAACTTTCCACCACATCAGAGTCTCATCATACTGTTGAGAATGAGGCAGTCCAAATCCTGTGGGAATTAGTCATGAGGAAAATTTAGACTTAATGTGTAGGTTTAGCTTCTGAGGATCTGAAGTTCTGAATTTGAATGCAAAGCATGAAGCGTATGGCTGCAAAATGCAAATCCAAGTGATTGCACATTACCCTGGTGTAGGTGAAAATAAGATTAGAAGTTATTTTCGCTTACATTAAAGTGTATGAATAAGAACATTCATCATCTGGAATTGTATATTACACACTCCGCAGCACAAGTGAAACAGTTCTAACATAAGAGTGTAGAGGTGGTTGGATAAAGATCAAACAGATGCATCACTATCATATGGTTGCATACTATCTTTTCCTCTGGACTACCGGTAATCAGTTTAACTCACAAAACAAATAAAAGTGAAAACTGGTTGTTGTTTTAAACAATAAATGCTGGAACTATATATAAGATTCAACGAGTGAGGAAGGGGAGGAAACAGAGGAATAAGGCAAGGAGAGTTCCTGGAAATATGCCCATTCCCAATTGACTTTGCTGGATATCTGGCAGAAATGGGGTTCCCAATAATAGAGAGGCTTCTCCAGAGCAGGTGGCTATGTTATTAGTTTGGGAACAGAGACGGAATTTCATTGTTTCACCCTGTGCCAGTTTAATGCAATAATGTGTCTAAATTTGGCATTACATGTTCGGTGGAGGCATAACGATGACTTGCAATCGGAATTTGTAATGAGAAAGCCTGGATGTGGCTGAGTTTAAATAAGGAAGGTATTATTATTTATTTATCATTCTGTGCCAGTTACAGCAATTGGGGCCAATATATATTCCTGTAATGAAGAAGGTTTGTATTAAAACGGTTCAGGTCAGCAATGAAGCTTCAGCTGGAGTCATGGTGTCATACAGGCCCAACATATCCATGGTGAACAAGATCCCTCATCCAAGCTCCCATTTGCACATGTTTGGCCCACATCTCTCTAAACCTTTCCCATCCACGTACTGTAGCTGTCTAAGTGCGTTTTAAATGTTGTTATGGTACTTGCCTCGATTACCTCCGTTGGCAGCTCATTTGATATATGCGACGTCTATATCCAATAATACAGATAATTATACCTCCCTCATTCTGGCCTGTCAACTCTCATCCACAGCTTGTAAGAAACGCATCTTCTGATGCACTTCCTCAGATTTCTATTTAACCATCTATCTTGATTCTAACAGAATTTGAAGCTATTCCCTGATAGTTTCCCTGACCAAATACAATATATCCATGATTGGACATTTATTATTGCTCACATGCAAGTCTACAAGAAAGTCTTGCTGATTATCGACTTTCTGACATCCCTGTCCTTTGCAGTTTGAGAATTCAAAACAGGTAGCCTCACGGCTACCTGTTAAATGAAGTAAATATCAGCTATTCAAATATCATATAACACCTAGTATTGATGACCTCATATCAGCAATGGACAAAATGTAATTTTCTGGATAATAATTTGCAGCTTATTTTCTTCATCATTCTCCCCATATGTCATTAATCACTGATCACTGACACATCGTGGTCTCATATCCTCAAACATGTTCTACTCCCCAAACCATTATCTGGGCCCTCTCAGCCAATTTCAGATCACTATTTGTTCCTCCTTCAAGTGGTCAGACCACCATCAATGAGGCTGGTCTTTCAACTCACTACCTCTTTGACCTTTGGGTCTTGACTGCCATCTGATTCTACCCACTATTAGTCAGCTTCATGGTTATGCCTTCTTCTGATTGAAACCTGCTCATAAATTGAATCCCTTGACCACTTCACGTTTACCTCATCTGACCTCCCCCAGAGACTGACTTTCCTACAAAGAGACTTCAGCTCTGCAACCACAGCCCCAGTGGTCAGAACCATTATGCATTTGATCAAACTCTTACCCATGGTCAGTCACATTTGTCCACCGTACACATGCCCCAGTGATTTCACATCCCTCACTATTGAAAACTATCTTCCTAATCCAAACCATATCCAACATTATGTAGCTGAACTTCCCATTTAACATATGAACCCCCATTCCCCACTCTCCCCAGTATTCTAACATGAACTAGAACATTATAATGTTAAATTTCCTTTGTATACTTGAATTACATAAAATTGATAACTTTGTATCATTTTGCAATGCAACTGCTCAGTTAGTTTTGATAAGTGAAAAGAGTTGAAATGTGAACACCAGCGAAATAGTAAGATTAAACGAGAACTTACCAGTTCGAAGTTTGATCCTTATTTTATGAGGAGTTACGTTGAGGGATTACGTGAAGAAGCCCCGCCAGGTGGCATGCGCATCATACTTCAAAGCAGTGGCGTGAAAACACAGAAACATATATAGCCGAAGTAACATAGTAAGGCTTTAAGAAGACTTGAACTACCAGATGATCTCTTAGATTATGAGGGTGGGAGTGGAGGGCACGTAATCCCTCAACGTAACTCCTCATAAAATAAGGATCAAACTTCAAACTGGTAAGTTCTCGTTTACTCTTACTATTTTACTTCGGAGTCACGTGAGTGACTAAGTGAAGATTTCAAAGCTCTGTGTTTACATGCCGTAGATGCACTCCATACGACAATCTGCTTCGGTTGACACAGTAGTAAATAAATAATATATTGAACATTGCTTCAAATTATTCAATAACTATTTTTTAATAACAATAATAACAAAAAATCAATAATAACCCTTCTATCCCAGGAGGAAATTACAAACAATTATATAAACAAAGCAAATGAATTAAATGGAACCCAAAACAGTATGCCCAAACCGTGGCACTGTCTGTACAGGTTTATCATAAAACTGTGAGAAAGTTGCTTCTCTAGACCATCCTGTGATCTAGCGGCACGTCCTGAGCCTTCGCCACGGATGTGGAAGCCGCCCTGGTGGAGTGAGATTTAAACACATGAGTGTCTACTCCAGCACAATTGAGAACCTGTTTCAACCATCTAGAAATAGTTTGTACTGACACTCTTTTATATGGCTTTTTGTCACTAATGAGCAGTCCTGTCTCAGAACCCCTGAGACTCCTTGTTAACTCAAGATATTGCCTTAAGTGTTTAACTACACATAACATTTGGTCAACAGGATATGCTTTAAACGTCACCTGGATTCCTGCCATACCTGGCCTGCTTTGTTTGATTAAATCATAGACGTAAAATGTAATGTCATCTACAGACAAATGCATACAATCTATTCGTAACAATTGTAATGTTTGTACACGTTGTGCTGAAACCAGCGCCATTAGCATAACCACTTTCAAAGTTACTCTCTGGATAGACAACGACGTAATTGGAGCCCATTGCCGAAGCAGTGTGAGAACTATACTGATATCCCAGATTTATATATATCTAGGTTTAGGAGGGTTTTTGTTAAAAATTCCTCTCATAAATCGGGATACTAACAGATGACCCCTGATAGGCTCTTGTCCCGAGGACTGCCCTAAATAGGACGACAAAGCACTCCAAGCACCATTAATAGCACTATAACTCAAGTGCTCATCAAAATGCAATTTAGCAAGGAACTCCAAAACATCACTTATGCTTGCAGTATGGTAAGATATATTTGACTGTACACAGAACATCTCCCATTTCTTTATATGAACCACCTATTGTTTTTTAGTACTATTCCTCCAGGCTGCAGTGATAACCTCCATGGTCCTGTTCAACAATCCAAGACCTTGGAATGGTCTGTTCAGAACCTGCAGACCAACAAATTGATACGGTCTTGTAATGGGTGACTTTCTCCTGAACCGGATGCACCAACAAATTACTGCAGCTGGGAAACATCATGAATGGCTGAGCCATCATTCTGAGTACCAATGGGAACCATGGTTGTGTTGGCCAATCTGGGACCACCAAAATGCCTGTGGCGGAGTCACGCTCTATTTTGGTTAGACATTTCGTAATCAGACAAAATGGAGGGAAAGCATAAAAGAATGAGTGCCCCCAATGCAACGAAAATGCATCCACAGCTACTGCTCCTGGATCTGGCTCCCATGAAACATATTTAGGCAACTGGTGATTCAGTCTAGATGCAAACAGATCAATATCTGGCAACCCAAATTGAGTGACAAATGTTTGAAAAACTTTAGAATTCAACATCTATTCTATATTGTCATTAAATTTTCGTGACCTTTGGTCTTCCACCACATTGTCTACCCCTGGTAGATAGATGGCTGAAACCCAAATGTTTCTTGAAATACACCAATGCCATATGAGATTAGCCATGCTATCACATGAAACTGATCTTGCTCCTCCCATATGATTAATATATGCCACTGCCGTAGTGTTATCAATCTGGAGTTGAACGTATAAATTATTCATTGTGGAGCAATATGCCTTTAACCCATAAAATGCCCCCAATAATTCCAAATAATTTATCCCTTGTGTGTGTAGAATCAAACCTTCTTGTTTATTCCATCTACCTCCACAGCTAGACTCAATGTCCGTAGCCCCCCAATCCGAGAGCACTCACATCAGTCTGTAAAATCATTGAAGGTTCCTGCACCAAAATGTTATTGGTAGCTTGACTGACATTAACAATCCACCACTGCAATTCTGCTTGAGCTGTGGTTGGTAACTGCATAACCCGATCGGAAAATGGCCTGCATGCTCTTTTAGTGCTTGTTCTCTTGCTCTTTGCAAATGTTGATAATGCAAAGGACCGAACTGTACTGCAGGGAAAGCTGCTACCAATTTCCCAATGACCTTAGCAATTTCTCGGGTGGAGGGATAAAGTTTTTGTGTGAGGCAAGTACAGACAGCAGCAATATCCACAACCTTGGCTGTTGGTAATGTTACTGTCATATCAACTGAATCAATAAGAAATCCCAAATACTGAATATTTTGGGTTGGCTGTAATTTAGACTTAGTTGGATGGACCAAAAATCCTAATGATTCAAACACATTTTTGGTTACTGCAACCGACTCCTGAGCTGACTCTTTAGTGTTGCTGATAATTAAGATATCATCTAAATAGGCCATGACAATGTGATTATGGGCCCTCAACAGCCCCAGCACAGGTTTTAACAATTTAGTAAATAGCCTAGGTGCTGAACTTAATCCATTAGGCAATGCTTTGTATTGCCACAGCTGTCCCATCCAATTAAATTTCAAGTACCTGCGATAATGAGCATGAATTGGCACTGAATAATACGCATCTTGCAAATCAATAGTTGCCATATAACAACCTTGTGAGACCAGTTGTTTTGCAGTAATGAACGTGTCCATTTTAAAATGTCTATAGAGAACTGAAGAATGTCCTTCTTGACATAAAATAGTAAGATTAAACAAGAACTTACCTGTTTGAAGTTTGATCTTTATTTTATGAGGAGTTACGATGAGGGATTACGTGAAGAAGCCCCGCCTGACGCTGGATCGGCACACTTCAAAGCAGCAGCATGAAAAACACAGAACCAATAGCCGAAGTAAAATAGCAAGGCTCAAAATAGACTAGAACTACCAGATGATCATTTATATTATGAGGGTTGGGAGTGGAGGGCACGTAATCCCTCATCGTAACTCCTCATAAAATAAAGATCAAACTTCGAACAGGTAAGTTCTCGTTTAATCTTACTATTTTACTTCGGAGTCACGTGAGTGACTACGTGAAGATTTTAAAGCTCTGTGTCTTTCATGTCGTAAATTCATTCCATACGACTCTCTGTTTAGTCAAAACAGTAGTGAGTAAATAGTATTTTAAGACATTGTTACAATTTATGTAATAAGTCCTTTAATCATAAAAAAGAACAACTTTTTTAATAATGACCCCTCTATCACAGGGGAAAATTACAAAAGAAAAATTGATAAATTATGTCAATGGTAACGTAAATCGATAATATAAAACAAAGCAAGCATTTAAAGAGAACCCAGTACAGCGTGTCCAAATCCTGGCACCGTGACAACAGGTTTATTGTAGAACTTTGAAAATGTTTCTTCTCTACACCACCCTGCGGCCTCTAAAATTTGATCGAGTGGTACGTCCTGTACCTTTGCTGCGGACGTAGCTGCCGCCCTAGTGGAGTGAGATTTAAACACATCAGTGTCTATTCCTGCTAGACCCAAAACCTGTTTTAACCATCTAGAAATGGTTTGAACTGAAACTTTAGTATGTGGCTTTTTGTGTGTTATCAATAATGCTTTCTCAGAACCTCTGAGATTTTTGGTTACCTCAATGTATTGAGTTAAATGCTTAACTACACACAATGTTTCATCAATAGGATATGCTTTAAACATTACCTTCATTCCAGTTCTCCCTGGTCTGCTTTGTTTGATCAAGTCATAAACATAAAACACAATGTTATCTGTAGTCACATGCATGCAATCCAACCGTAACAATTGCAAAGTTTGTACTCTTTGAGCTGATACCAACGCCATTAACATAACCACCTTGAATGTTAATTTCTGCAAAGACATTGAATTAATTGGAGTCCATTGCTTAAGCAAAGTGAGAACAATGCTAACATCCCAAATTTCTGTATATCTGGGCTGTGAGACCCAACTGAATCCCGATCCGAAATTTGTCCTAAATAGGATGACAATGCACTACGAGCACAATTAATGGCACTATAACTCAAATGCTCATCAAAGTGTAACCCAGCAAGGAACTCCAATACATTTGAAATGTTTGCAGTATGATAAGATATCTTTGACTGTGTACAAAAAGCTTCCCATTTCCTTATATGCGACATATATTGTTTTTTAGTGCTATTCCTCCAAGCTGCATCTATAACATCCACGGTCCTGTCCGACAGTTCAAACTCTTGCAACGGTCTGGTCAGAACCTGCAGATTAACAAATTCATATGATCATGGAATGGATAAATTTCTTTTGTTACTGGTTGTGTCAATAGATTGTCGCAACTGGGAATTGTCATACATGGTTCAATAATCATTTTAAGCATCAATGGGAACCACGACTGCGTCGGCCAATTTGGCACCACCAAAATGCTTTTGGCAGCGTCTTGCGCTATTTTCTTGAGACATTGCCCAATCAGACAGAATGCGGGAAAAGCATAAAAGAACGTATTCCCCCAGTGTAGCGAGAAAGCATCCACCGCTACTGCCCCTGGATCGTGTTCCCAAGACACATATTTGGGCAATTGGTGATTCAATCTAGATGCAAACAGATCAATGTCCGGTACTCCATACCGACTGACAATAGTTTTGAAAATTTGTGGATTTAACATCCATTCTGTATTGTCTTTAAATATTCGTGATCTTTTGTCTGCCACAACATTGTCTCTCCCCGGGAGATAAATAGCTGAAAGCCAAATATTATTTCACATACACCATTGCCACATCTGCTTTACCAGATGATCACATGATATTGATCTGACGCCACCCATGTGATTGATATATGCCACAGCTGTGGTATTATCTATTTGTATTTGGACATGCAAATCTTTTAATGTAGAGCAATAAGCTTTTAATCCATAAAATGCTCCCAGTAGCTCCAAATAATTAATACCATATGTTTGGAGCAATAAATCCTCTTGGACAGCCCATCTGCCTCCACAGCTGGTCTCATTATCCGTAACCCCCCATCCGAGAGAACTTGCGTCAGTTTGCAAAAACACTACTGGCTGATGAACTAAAATGTTCTTAGCAGCTTGTGGAACATTCTCAACCCACCAATGTAATTCTGATAAAGCTTCCTTCGGCAATTGCATTGGCCTATCAAAATGGCCTGCTCGCTGAATAAGCGCTTGAGTTTTTGCCCTTTGAAGATTTTGGTAATGTAGATGACCAAATTCTACTGCTGGAAATGCTGCTACCAACTTACCAATAACCTTGGCAACCTCTCGGATGGAGGGATAAGGTTTGTTAATCAGGTTCTGACACACATTTGTCAAATCTAACACCTTATCCATTGGTAAAGTTACCAACATGGTAACTGAGTTAATCACAAACCCCAGATATTCAATGGTTTGGGATGGCTGTAACTTAGATTTTGTTGGATGAATCAGGAATCCCAACTTCTCAAACAAGCTTGTAGTTGCTGAGACTGATTTTTCAGCTGACTCCTGATTAGCATTGACAATTAAAATGTAATCTAGATAAGCCATAACGATGTGTTTTTGTGCCCTTAGCAGTGCAAGTGCTGGCTTCAACAATTTAGTGAACAATCTAGGTGCTGAACTTAATCCATTAGGTAATGCTTTGTATTGCCACAGCTGTCCCATCCATTTAAACTTTAAATACCTGCGAAAACTATGATGAATTGGGACCGAATAATATGCATCCTTCAAATCTATTGTAGCCATATAACAACCTGTTGATACCAGCTGCATTGCAGTGTTGAATGTGTCCATTAAAATGTTTATACTGGACAAATGTATTCAATTGTGTGAGATCTAAAATAATTCTACAACCCCCATCTTTCTTTGGTCTGGGGAAAATATTTGATACAAATTGTTGTGGATCCTCTCCTGTTTCCTCAATAACTCCTTTTTTACACAAATTCTTAACCTCTTTGTCAATTTGAATTTTTTCAAGATCTGAAAACATCAAAGAATGACTAGGCTTATTCTGTCCCAATGGATCCATACCTTCTACAAAATCAATGGTAGATCCTAGCACATTATCTAATACAACACGATCAGCTGTTATATTGTCCCATTCATTATAAAACATTCGGAGTCTACCACCAATCTGGGGTTCATCCAAACATTCTTCTTTAATAGGATAAAGTTTATGTACCTCTCCAACTGGACGAAATGATCTCCTTTTCCCAATAAATGGGTGTACATTCGGCTGTGTTGGCTGGAAATTCTTTCTAATCATACTCCTGCCTCGGCTTGTTCCAGCTCCAAAATCAAATCCCCTTTTCATATAGCCAGCCCTTCTCTGACCAAAGCTGAAGGGTTTCATACAACCAAATGTTTTTGCCTCTTCATCCATTTCTTTAATTTGCTTAGACAAATTCTCTCCGAACAAATAACCAGGAGTTTGAACATTGCTTGGTTTACACAACCCTACAAATCTTGGATGTAACAGAGGCCGAATGGCAATCTTCCTCATGCAATTTATCTCAAAAAATGAGTTGCAAAATAAAGCCAACATATGTTTCTGAACTTTGGTCATTCCACAACCTTTCACTTGTCTTCCAAAGGCAGTAATGCCAGCTGAAATCAGCTTGAGGACTCTTTGAAATTGAATCTCCTGCGCCCGCATCATCGATGACATTGGCGCCCAAACAGCCGGATTCACCGTAGGTACCTTCAATGAGGCACAATTGATAGGTGTTTTATACAATTCTGCTGTCTCAACCATAACAGCTTCTTGAAGCGGGTGAGAGACCATATAATTAATATTGGCCGCCAGGTTTTCTTCCATGGCCTCACTGCCTCCTCCAGGTATAGCAAAACTTTGTGCCACATCAGGCACACCTGGATCAATATAATTGTATTGTGGTGTGTACTCCGGACCGCAATCACCACTTTCAGGGTCTGTCTCATACAGCCCTGGTACTCCTGAAACTTGTTCAAAGGAGACTTCCTCCAGTCCAATCCCAGGCACTGGAGTTTCAAATTCCCAATTCAAACTGGCACCATATTCATGATATGGAACCCCTTCAGGGGCTGTCTGGGAATATTCTGGGTTCTTAAACCCTTGGTTGATAATACTTTGGAGCATTTTCTCCATTTGGTCCATTCTGAGCCATAAGGCTTTTCTTTCTGGACTTTCAGAATCAGAGTCCTCAGAAACCTCAGGCCTTTCAGCTTTTCTTTTACATTTTTTAGGCACTGGGTTTTCCTCCAAAGTTTCTGTTTGTGGAGCAATCAAAGCCTCACTAACGGGTATTTCAACGGCCACCGGTATCGGAACCTGCTCCGCAATAATCTCCTGTCACGACTCCTCTGCACCCCAGGACGCACGTTTTACCCGCTGTTTTTTGGCTTTCTCTATTTTCTTTTCTAACTCCTCCTGGTTTACCCACCAGGCTACGGAGTTCTGAAACCCGCCCTAGAAACGAAAATCCCTCTTACCTGCGGGCCGGTTCCTTACCGCTGTGTGGAGCTGCGCTCTGCAGCTCTTCCTCTGCCGACAGCGACGACGTAATGCCAATCCAGCGTC
The DNA here is from genome assembly GCA_963514005.1 of Raja brachyura. The sequence continues at coordinate 71,640,713 of OY740782.1, forward strand.
AGGCGGGGCTTCTTCACGTTGTCACTCACGTGACTCCGAAGTAAAATCTTAATCTCTTCATTAACCTGTTCAGTCTCTGGAGCAGAAAATAGCAACATTTTATTTGGCTTGTGCTGCTGAGGTGGATCAATCCCTGAGATAATCTCAATGGTAGAACCTGACACAGTATTTAGTATAAACATATCAGATATACAGCACCATTCATTGTAAAACAATTGTAATCTACCTCCAATAGGAGGTTGTGCATCAGAACCTTTAACAAAAGTTCCCTGTACCTCTGCAGTTGGCCTGTAAGCCTGCTGTCTGCTCATATTGGGGTTGAAGCCACTTTGTCTTGGTGGGTAACCTCGTTGCCCCACTGGCCTCCCTCTGCTCGGTCCAGCACCTGGATCCGACCTTCGGTACACAAACCCAGGTTTGCGAATAGGTGGCCGTGGTGTGTTTGGCTTCATCAAACCAATTGTTTTTGCCTCATCATCAATATCACGTATTTGTTTGACAAGGTCTGTTCCAAACAGGAACTCAGGCGTTTGAATATTTGTCGCCTTACACAATGCAGCAAACTTTTGATTAGGAGTTGGCCTGATGGCGATTTTTCTAATGCAATTTACTTCAAACAATGCATTGCATAACAGAGCCAACATATCTTTTTGTGTCTGAGTAATCATGGTCCCTTTGACCATAGTGCCAAATGCAGTAATTGCTGCAGCCACCAGTTGGAGGACGTGTTGATGTCGAACCTCCTGTCCTCTCATAGAAGGACTCATGGGTGCCCAAATAGCTGGGTTCACCGCAGGCACTTTCAATGATGCACAATTGACAGGTGTTTTGTACTTGTTGGTAGTCTCTTGCATCATAGCTTGCTGGAGCTGGTGAGGCACTAAATAATTAATGTTGTTGGCAAGGTACTCGTCCATTGCCTCACCAGTCCCCTCCGAAATAGCAAAACTCATTGCAATATCCGGGACACCCGGAGCGTGGCTCTTGTGCTCTGGTGTTTGCACATAAGCAGGGACACCAGCCATGGGGTCAGCTGCATCCTGCCCCGCTTCTCCCAAGTCATATATTAGGGAGGCATCCTCCAGTCCTAAACAAGGCGCTGGAAGGAAATCCCCTTGCTGATAGTCCACATATTCCTCTTGATATGGGCCTTGTTGAACAGGTGCCTGGGGAATCACTGGGCCCTTAGACCCTTGTTTTATCAGAGTTTGGAGCATCTTCTCCATATTCTGCATCCTCCCCCACATTCTTTTATTATCTGGAGGGGAGTCGCATTCTTCTTCAGACTCGTCTGACAACACGGGTCTGATAGATTTTATTTTTGCCTTTCTATGGCTGTCGGTGGCCTCAGCCTCCTGACTAACTGGAACTGGTGTGGAAAGTTCACTTTCTAATAAAACGGCTGTCGGCAAAATGGCACCCGGTATCAGAACCGGCGTTGCCGTGTTAATCTCCCGACCCGATCAAATTAGTAAATCTGCATCACTGGACCCACGCTTAGAGCGAACTCTCCTACCTGACCGCTCCATACCACCAACTCCTACTGACTTCTCGAGCCAGCTTTACGGAGTTAAATACTCTCAGGCAAAGTTTTTAAAACCACGTACCTGCGAGTTTTCTACTTACCACTGGTGGAGCTGTGCCCTCCAGCCCGTCCAGAGCGACATGCGTGGACGTAATGACGCGCATGCGCCTGGCGGGGCTTCTTCACGTAGTCACTCACGTGACTCTCAAGTAAAATGATGTGCATTGGGTTCACAAGGAACTGAAGATGCTGGTTAACCAAAGAAACCCATAATGTGCTAGAGTAACTAATTGGGTTAGGCATCTTCTCTGGAGGACATGGATGAGTGAAGTTTCAAGTCAGGAACCTTCTTTCGTCTGTGTAGTGGGAGGAGGGGGTGGAAGATTGCAACCTTCAAGATTGCAACCAAGACTAATGCAATCAACTAGATGTGCACAAACGGAAGATCAAATAGAACAAGTTGTCCAACAACTTTAGGCTGTGCACGCCACACAAAAGAAGAAGTGGGAGGAGAAAGCTGGAAAAGGGATGAGGGCATGACAAAGCCTGGCAAATGATAGTTTGATACAGGTTGCGTTGAGTTTATAGTTGGTTACATAGTTTTGTGCCAGTGGGATTAGGGGTTGAGTTAGGGAGAGTGGCCAATGGTGTAATGTAAATGGATTATAGAATCTATGCCTCAACTTTTAAAAGTTTGAGGCATTATTGCTATTTACCCTTCACCCTTCTCCTCTTCAGCTGCTCTTCAACTACAGCTCAGCGTTCAACAAAATCAACTCCTATGCTATCAAATTCACAGATGAAACACTATGTATATGTGTTCTGTTTGTTGTCCGAGTCTACATGCCTGTGATTCTATTGCAAACAACATTATCATCCACATTAACCTATACCTCACCATACTAGTTCATATGATAATAAACTTGACTTGACTTATCCTCTTTTTCCCTTTCAACAGACTTAATTGGAGAAGATGTGTGTCCACCTCTTGTTCCTACTGTAAATCTGATCATTGCTTTTGAGCAAAACATATCATGGCACCTGGAACTAGGGTCTCTACATGTTGAAGGGTGCCGGTTTGTTGCTCCATGACTCATTTGGATAATATGGCATATTGTTTCACTGTTTTGGGTTTTGTTGGTTGGACTTTTCACAAGTCACCAGCATGTTTGGAGGGAATATCCACTGTTCCCCAACTCTGAATGTTGACCCTAAAAGGTTGGGAGATTGGGGACAATGACAGTTTAATGAAAATGTATCACATATCTGTAAACAACTTTCTCCAAGAAGGCTGATGGTTAAAGGGGCATTAAAATGGAACTTACACTCACCCCATTTTCATTTTTTGATCATTTCTGACAGCCTGGTGCTGCACTAGGCAAATCTGCCCATGCTTTCCCAGGCTCCAACCCCTAGAAGACATCAGTTAATAATAATGAAAGGAGGCACGAAAATGGGATTAGGAGACAAAGATCAGACATGATTGAATGGTGGAGTAGACTCAATGGGCTGAATGGCCTAATTCTACTCCTATAACTTGTGAACTTGTCAAAAGCAGGGATCAGAGTCTCCTTCTTTAAACTCTACAATCCCTGTAGTAGTTGCACCACCTAGAAGCAATTTCAAATAAAAAGAGTAGAGATTTTTGGTGTTCTAGGGCATCCACATGGGCAGGTTATACATCTGAATTGTTTAGTATCCTCATTTTATGCACAAGAATATCAGTGATTAGCACTACATTCATTGGGTTGCCCAGTTTGATTTCTGACTGACCGAAAACTACCTGGGAAAAGTTGGAGACTATGTTTGCATTTTGTATGTCTGTTTTCTGTTAGTTGTATAGAGGGAATGGAATGAAATGGAGCTTCAGTGTGAATCCGCATGAGTGTTAATATTGAAACTACAGTTAAACATGAACAAATCAGGATATTCATATGTGCGCTGTTACTGCACAAACTCATCATCATCCTTATCCTTAACGTGAAATGAGAGTATGGTGTTGATCCTTTTGACAGTCAATCATAAAACGTGACTGCTTTTTTTTTGTGTTGCTTTGAAGTCTATCTTCAAGATAAAGAACGGAGACAGCACTTTGTGTCGTGGTTCTCTTTTAATAGTTCCAACTAGTAAAATGGCTTCTAAAAGCTTCTACTGGCTTCTCATTCTGTATCTGTTACCGCTCTCTAGATCACGTGACTTAACTACATCATTCACTTACTTCAATAGTTATCTAGACACCTGAGCTTCCATGTCTTATATCATGCCACATTAAAGACTGTAGACATTGCCTCCCCTACTTGCCTCACTGCTGATTCCCTCTCACCTATCAAGATACATTCTGTTAACAGCTTGCTGCCGCACCTGCTGCTTATGTTGGCATTGTTGCTTCTGGTGCTTACACTGGTCATGTTGATCCTCACCTGCTTTATATCTAAGCCTGCATATGTAGAGCCTACAGTAATTTGACAGATCAGAACACTCCAGAGTGTAGATCAGTCCAAAATGTCAACGGCATTTTCATAGTGTGTAAATTCTCAACACAAGTAGGATTAAACAAACATATATCCGACATGCAGGCAAGAAAAGAGTGGTTCGTGCTCAATGTTAAATCTCACTCTCATGGTTTTTGAACCTTCTTTCTGTTGCAATGTACCCACCAGGCTTTCACTGACGTTCCTGGCAGAGCAGAAACGCTGCAGAACCAAAGGTAAACTTTAATCCATGTCAGTATCTCTCCCAGTCAATGTCACTCTAATTGGGAAATTATTAAATGTTAAGTAGCTGCCTGCCTATCCTGAGGGGCTTTCTTGCCTTCAGTTTACAATTGCAGTTATATTGGAAGCCACTTAATAGGATTTGACTTCTGAATATCCTGTTGATTTTTCCAGTTTTAGGCCCCCACTTGATCCCAGATGCACGTGCTCTTGTTTATTTAAAAAAATCTAGAATACTCTTTTAGAGATGGTGTAAGAACTAAATAAGAACAGAAAATAAATAGAAATACTCAGCAGTCAGGCAGCATATCTGGAGAATGAAAAAGATTTAACTTGATGGCCTTTCACCAGAATTCTTCCAGTTCTGATGAAGGGCCTTTAACCCAAAATGTTAACACTGCTTGTTTCTTGATATAGATTCTGACTGACTTGCTGAGTGTTCCCAACCATTTTGTGTAGTTTTTATTCCAGATTTGTAGCATCCACAGTTATCTTGCTTTTGGAGTACAAGACTGTCAGGTTGCACTTAGAACTCCTTTTTTTTACATGGTATTATGGTTATTCATTTATTGCTTTTAAATTAATATGTGTCATATCTGCAAGTAAGAATTCCACTGTTCCATTGTTGGTACAAATAACAATTAAACATTATTGACAAGCATCAAATAATTTTCCTATGCTAGGATATTAAATTACTATTTGCTGCAGCATTTTCATCTTGTTGATATTTATTACTAGAAAAAGGCATTGACAAAGATTAGTTTCCATCACAGCAAAGTGGTCTTCTTGTTGCACTGCTGGTTAAACTGACCAGCATCCACTTAGTAGGAATGTTCTTGCGCCTGCTCCTCAGAGAGGGTGGGATTGTGGTGCCTTTATACAGTACATATAGTGTTGATGTGAAAAAGGAAAGGAAAGGATTTTTAGCAGACTGACTATTCCATCAAATTCATCTTGAGATTTTGACAAATGTATTCCAATCTCGCGAAATAATTCTTGCTCCTGAGCTATGATCTTTCAATTTAAAATATCACCTTCAATTTGATATAAATTAATTTAGCTTTACTTAACCAATAAGATAAAATGCAAAGTAAGGGTAGACCATCAAAATTCGTAATACATTTCATAATAACTGCACACGAATAGCACTCCAGTCAGTTCAATGTCCCAGTATACAGCATACTAATCGTTGATTGTTCTGAAAGCTAAATTCTTTACATAACACAAGGAAGAACTTCAGACTCCTGCTGTTCAGTAAAGGATTAATTCATTTAATTCAATACAGTCAGGTCATTTGTAAAACAAAAAGCATTTGTGCTTTCTTATTTTGAGAGGAAAATTATTTTTTACAGATTCAAATTATTATAACATTCTGCTTCCTGAGAAAAGTCTAGATCTAGTACTGTTACCACAATAAGTCTCATTATGTATAACAGTTGGGGATTGTGTAGAGCATAAACATTTGGTTAAAAACTACATTTGGAATCTATATCACGCTGTGCAATATAATATCTGGGAATTTACTGCCTTTTAATGGGAATTAGAAATTCCCAATTTGTGCTCTGGAGGCAGCCTCCAGACATGGTACGGCATAAAGTTAAGGAAATTGCAACTTTTTGGCTAACCGCCATGCCTTCATTTCATATTTTTAGTAACAGGTCCCCTGTTAACCTACCTTATGTAATTGTTCACTCACAAAATATGTAGCATCCTTTCATAAACATATTCATGACATGAAAAGATGAAAGCCAGGGATCCTGATTATTGCACAGGAGTATTATTTAGCATAATATTAATGTTGCTGAAGGAATATTCTGAGGCCTAGAGTACTGATTCAGAGACATTGATCCAGGGCATTTAAATCTGTGCTTTCCGCTTGGAATTTTCATCCGGGTTTTCTTATTTATTTCTACTTCACAAAAATGGGCAAGATGGTAGGATAATTTGCCATTGTAAATTGCACATAGCATAGGAATGTGAAACAAATTGGGGGTGAAAGATGGCTGGGAGGTGAAAATAATGGGAATGTAGAAGAATGAAGTCACAAGGTAAATTATTGAGAGGATGGGATTACCCTGTGAGCCATCAAAAACTCAATGGGCCTTTTATGTTCTAATTAAATAAATATACACCTGGATTAAATGAAACAAATGTATCAATAACGATAATCATGGAAGTACCAAGTTTCTCTGGTACATTAAAAAGCTTCAGAGGATATTACAGAGACTAAAACCCCATGGCATAGGAGGTAACACGCTGGTATGGGGAGAGGATAAAGTGACTAACAATAGACCCAAGTAGATATTTTTCTGGTTGGCATGACATAACTGGTGCCATTGGAATCAATACTGGGATCTCATCGTGTTATAATTGGATAAAGGCATCAAAAAGCGTGGTTGCTAAATTTAGCTGTGAACACAAAGATAGGGAGAAAAATAAGTTGCAATAAGGATATAAATTAATTCCAAAGGGTTCTGAATGGATTGAGCGAGTGAACAAAGATTTTCCTGATGGAGGAGAGTGTGGGGAAATATGAAAATGTCAATTTTGAGAGGAAAAGTAAAACAAAGGCATATTATCTAAATGGTGCAAGGTTCTGGAACCATGATTTTGTAAAGGGTCTGGCTGTCCTTGTAGTTGATTCACAGACGGTTAACATTAAAATATGGCAAGCAATTAAAATAGCTAACAGCATGCTTTTGTTTATTGCAGATGGAAATGAAGACAAAAGTATGTTGGTTATCTTTCAATTATTTAGATATATGTACATGAGACATATGTTATGTACAATTGGGACAAATATATTATTAGTAAGAAGAAAATCACCCTATCCAATTTGTCTTGAGCTATTGACAAATTTATCTGAACTCAGCAAAATTGTTCTTTGTTCCTGACACCAACCCTTCAAGTTTCAACATTATCTTCACATCCGGATGACTGTGAACAATGTTGATCTCCTCATTTAAGTAAGAATGTCAATGCATTTAAAGGCAGTCAGAGATTGTTTAGTAGACGAATTAATGGAATGATGGTTTAGCAAATGGTAAAAAGTTTGGCACCTGTGGTTTGTGTTTGCTGAAATTTAGAGATATGACCGAATGCTTGGTTGAGAAAGAGAAGTGCCTGACGGGCCTTAATGGTATGGAGGTGGAGATGTTTCTTTTCAGAGGAAATGATGGTTGGCCATTTGAGATAAAGATGAGGATATTATTTTCTCTCAGGGGTTCAAAATCTTTGATTTATCTGCCTCAAAGGTTAGTTTAATTTAGAGATACAGTATAGAAACAGGCCCTTCTGCGCCGACCAGCGAACTCCATATACTCGCAGCATCCTACACTCCAGGGAGAATTTATAATTTTACCGAATCTAATAGACCTATAAACCTGTATGTCTTTGTAGTGTGCGACGAAACCAGAGACCCGAAGAAAACCCACGCTGTCACAGGGAGAACGTACAAATTTCATATAGACAGAACCAATGGTCAGGATTGAACCTGGGTCTCTGGTCATATAAGGCAGCAACTCTACTGCTGTGACACTGGACCGCCCGAATGGTGAAATCAAAATCTTTGGATATTTTTAAGGAAAAGTAGGTAGATTTGTATAGGGATTTGTAGGCTGACAAGACACATGGAATTCAGATTATTATCAAATCATACATGCTCTTAGTGATAACAAAGAAAAGTGGCTGTGGAGCCTGCTCCTACAACGAATTTATGTTTACTAGACCAAGTGCAGACCCGTTGGGTCTGTTCCCCCAATGCAATATTCCATCACTCACCTGTTCCCCCAACACAACACGGATGTCTGAGTGTCCCTTGGTGCTCGGGTTCAGACCGTGATCATGGCTGATCATCCACAATCAGCACCCCGTTCCTGCCTTCTCCCCATATCCCTTGACTCCACTATCTTTAAGAGCTCTGTCTGAGGCAGAGGATTCCACAGACTGACAACTCTCTGTGTGAAAAGGTTTTTCCTCATCTCCGTTCTCAATGGCTTATCCCTTATTCTTAAACTATGGCCACAGGTTCTGGACTCCCCCAACATCGGGAACATGTTTCCTGCCTCTAGAGTGTCCGAACCCTTAATAATCTTATATATTTCAATAAGATCCTCTCTCATCCTTCTAAATTCCAGAGTATACAAGCCCAGCCGCTCCATTCTATCAACATATGACAGTCCCACCATCCCGGGAATTAACTAGGTGAACCTATGCTGCACTCCCTCAATAGCAAGAATGTCCTTCCTCAAATTTGGAGATCTGCAAAGCTGCAAACGATACTCTAGCTGTGGTCTCACCAGGGCCCTGTACAACCAGTGGCAGACTGGTCAGGGTGTCAGCTTGCCCGATGGCAAGTGGACCACTGATGAAGTGGGCCCCTATATCAAGTGGGCCCCTGATGAAGTGGGCTCCCTTTGTCTCCGGACAACCAATATTTTTTGACCCAGTCCGCCACTGTGTACAACTGCAGCAGGACGTCTTTGCTCGTATACTCAACTCCTCTTGTTATGTAGGCCAACATGACATTTGCTTTCCTCACTGCCTGCTGTACCTGCATGCTTACTTTCATTGACTGATAAACAAAGACCCCCAGATCCTATTGTACTTCCCATTTTCCCAACTTGACTCCATTTAGATAATAATCTGCCTTCCTGGTTTGCCACCAATGTGGATAACATCTCACTTATACACATTAAACTGTATCTGCCATGCATCTGCCCACCCACCCAACCTGTTCAAGTCACCCTGCATCCTCATACATCCTCCTCACAGTTCATACTGCCACCCAGCTTTGTGTCATCTGCAAATTTGCTAATGTTACTTTTAATCCCTTCATCTTAATCATTAACATATATTGTAAATAGCAGTGGTCCCAGCACCGAACCTTGCAGTACCCCACTAGTCACTGCCTGCCATTCTGAAAGGGACCCATTAATCCCTACTCTTTGTTTCCTGTTTGCCAACCAATTTTCTATCCATGTCAGCACCCTACCCCCAATACCATGTGCTCTAATACTATGTGGCACCTTATCAAATACTTTCTGAAAGTCTAGGTACACTACATCTACTGGCTCTCCCTTGTCCATTTTCTTAGTTACAAAAAATCCAGAAGATTAGTCATGCATGATTTCCCCTTTGTAAATTCATGTTGACTTGGACCGATTCTTCTTCTGCTATCCAAATGTGCCGCTATTTAATCTTTTATAATTGACTGCAGCATCTTCCCCAACAAATTCAGGCTAACTGGTCTATAATTCCCTGTTTTCTCTCTCCCGCCTTTCTTAAAAAGTGGGATAACATTAGCTATCCTCAAATCAACAGGAACTGATCCTGAATCTATAGAACATTTAAAAATGATCACCTATGCGTCTACAATTTCTGGAGCCACTTCCTTAAGTACCCTGGGATGCAGACCATGGGGATTTATCAGCCTTCAGTCCCATTGGTCCACACAACACCATTTCATGTCTAATGTGAATTTCCTTCTGTTCCTCCGTCACCCAAGATCTTCTGGCCACTAGTACATCAGGGAGATTGTTTGTGTCCTCCTTGGTGAAGACGGATCCAAGGCACCGGTGAACCAAAATTCTCCAAAGAGAACTAGTACTGCAGATTAAAGTTCCGGTGGCACTGTAAGTCGGCTGCCTCACCTGCAGCGGGTTCGTTGTTTTGACATTTTTTATTTTTTTTAAATTTGTCCAAAAGTATGTTTTAGTTTTTCTCTGTATGTCTTGTGTTAGGGGGAGGGGTGGTGTGGAGAAATAGGGGAAAACCGTTTTCAGACACCTACGGAGAGGCGACTTTCTTCCTTGTCGCTTCTTCACCCCCATCCTCACGGCCTTACCAGGAGTTGGGCCCAGAGCATTATGGGCAGCACAGTGGGACTGTAACATTGTGGGCCCAGAGCTTCAGCAGCTGCGCAGCGGGGACTGTAACATCGCGGACCCCTTTGCCGGGTTCACCGGAGAAGCGTTCCGACCGCTGGCCTGTGGCCTACAACATCTTGGAGCCTCAGTCTGTGGAACTTCTGGCGGCAGAAGTGGAGCGGACTTTACTTTACCATCGTGGAGCAGGCGATTTCCTGCTGGGGGTTGCCGGTGAAGAGCTCCGACCGCCGGCCTGCGGCCTGCAACATCTGGAAGCCGCAGTCTCCGGTAAGGAGGTGGCTGATTTGGGAGCTCTGGGCCGCAGGATGTGCTCGGCCTGTCCCGATGTCGGCGTTCCAACCATCACGACCAGAGGGCTTGAACATTGGGCCGTCCGTAACGGCGATTACGGAGGATCAGGGCCCCAACCACGGGTAAACAAGGGAGGAGGAAGAGGAGGAGGAGGAGGACTGTCTGAACTGTATTGCCTTCCACCACAGTGAAGAATGCTGTGGTGGATGTCTGTGTTGAATTATGTTGTGTATTGTGTCCTTTTTAAAATTGTAACACTGCATGGTAAATTACATTTCACTGCACCTCATGGTGCATGTGACAAATAAAGTTTGAACATTGGAACTGTTCAACTCATCTGCCATTTCCTTGTTCCCCATTCACCTTTTTCAGTGTTCAAGGGTCCAACTTTGATCTTAACTAATTTTTTCCTCTTCACATACCTGAAGAATACCTCTTCACTTTTACTATCCTCCTTTATATTCTTGGTTAGCTTACCTTCGTACCTCATCTTTTCCCCGTGTATTGCCTTTTTAAAAGTTGCTCAATCCTCTGACTTCCTGCTCATCTTTGCTATGTTATACTTCTTCTCCTTTATTTTTATACTGTTCCTGACTTCCCTTGTCAGCCACGGTCGCCCTTTACTCCCCTTGGAATCTTTCTTCCTCTTTGGAATCAACTGATCCTGCACCATCTGTATTGATCCCAGAAAACCTGCCATTGTTGTTCCACTGTCATCCCTGCCAGGGTATCTTTCCAGTCAACTTTGACTAGCTCCTCCCTAATGAATGAATGAATTAAATAATCATTTATTTTGGTCATACATTAAAAAAAACGTTACAATCTGTGTGCATATCAACCAACACTGTATCCATTTCACACAACGTTCACATAATCAATGACCGAAAAAGGAATAGGCTGAAGCCACAAAGCTTATTTTTGCCTATCCTATACAATCCATAAGATAACCCAGAAGATCAGCATTACAAAGGAAAGAAAAAAAATGACTCTAAATTGTAATCCTTACTTATTTTACATTTTAATCATTTTACATTATAATCCTTAATTATTTTACATTTTAAGGGTTTTTTGAAACTCAACAGAGAGCTACAAAATTTCAACTCATCACTAAGCCTGTTCCATAATTTGACCACCAAAACTGAGACACATCTATATTTTACATTGGTTCTCGTTTACACGTTTCAAAAATACACAACCCACTTAAATTATAATGTCCTTCTCTTAATTATTTTTTATTTTTAATACTAACAGGAAGGCTTTTATTCCTAACTCGGAAAAGTATTTCTGATGTCTTTACATGCACAATATCGAAACATTTTAAGGTACCGAACTTTATGAATAATGGATTTGTAGTTTCACGGTAAGAAGCTTTATGTATTATTCTAATAGCCCTTTTCTGGAGTTTAATTCTAGGGTCTATATTTGTTTTATATACATTTCCACAAACTTCAACACAATATGACATATATGGCATTATAAGCGAGCAATACAATATATACAAACACTTCTTATTCAACACATCCTTTGTTTTGTAAAGAATAGCAATGGATTTAGATAATTTCCGTTTGATGTACTCTATCTGTGGCTTCCAACAAAGCTTATGATCTATAATCACTTCCAGGAATTTTGTTTGAAATTTCAACTCCATTTAAATTCAATTTTATTTCACAATTAACCCTGTCACCACCAAAGACCATAAATTTTGTTTTATTTTCATTTGGGGATAATTTATTAATATCAAACCATTTTTTTGGCACTATTAATTCTCTTTCTGCTGTTTTCAATAGTTATTTTATATCATTCCCTGAACAAAATACATTTGTATTATCCGCAAACGTAACAAACTTCAATGTATTGGATACTTTACAAATATCATTTAAATAAAGTATAAATAACTTAGGTTCCAGTACCGAACCTTGTGGAACACCACAGGTTACTCTTCTAAGCTGTGATTCAGTGTTATTAATTTTTACACACTGAAACCTATTACTTAAATAACTTCCCAACCAATTTTGTGTGACACCTCTTATACCATAACATTACAATTTCTGCAAAAGTAAGGAATGATCAATTGTATCAAATGCTTTACGTAAATCAATAAATACACTCACAGTGTGTAGTTTCTTATCTATTGCTGTGGCTATATTTTCTACAAAATCCATCACCGCTAAAGATGTCGATCGATTACTCCTAAACCCATATTGATGATCACTCAATTAATCATATTTCTCAATGAAGTCATTAAGTCTAGATGGAGGAATTGGGAGTAGGGGATGGAGTCCTTACAGGCTCATGGCTCCATAGTCCCCTTTGTTCACCTGTAATACTGACACTTCTGATTTACCCTTCTCCCTCTCAAATTGCAGATTAAAACTTATCATATTATGGTCACTGACTCCTAATGCTCCTTTTACTCAAGTTTCCTTATCAAATCCGGTTCATTACACAACACTAAATCCAGAATTGGCTTCTCCCTGGTAGGCTCCAGTACAAGCTGCTCTAAGAATCCATCCACAGAGTCCCTAAGAGGCACTCCACAAACTCCCTTTCTGGGGTCCAGTACCAACCTGATTTTCCCAGTCTACCTGCATCTTGAAATCTCCCATAACAACCGTAGCATTACCTTTACAACATGCCAATTTTAACTCTTGATTCAACTTGTACCCTTTATCCAGGCTATTGTTTGGGGGCCTGTAGATAAAACCCATTAGGATATTTTTACCTTTCAATTCCTTAGTTCTATCCATACTGACTCCACATCTCCTGTTTCAATGTTACCCCTTGCAAGGGACTGAATTTCATTCCTCACCAACAGAGCTACCACACCCCTGTAACCATGGTGTCACAGTTGGAATTACATTTCTCTATGTGTAGGCAATCTCATTATTTTTTTAAGATTATACAATAAGCAAACTAACTAAAAACAGATTTATTTATTCTGGCTATCTAGACTACACTTCTTCCCACCCTGCTTCCTGTAAGGACTCCATCCCAATTCCTCCATCTATGCCACATCTGCTCCCAGGATGAGGTGTTCTACACCAGGGTATCGGAGATGTCCTAATTCTTCAGGGAACAGGGGTTCCTCTCCCCTACTATAGATGAGGCTCTCACCAGGGTTTCTTCCATACCCCGTAACACTGCTCTCTCTCCCCATCCCCCCACTCGTAACAAGGGCAGAGTACCACTAGTCCTCACCCTTCACCCCACTAGCCGTCACATACAACAAATAATCCTCCGTCATTTTTGCCACCTCCAACGTGACTCCACCACTCGCCACATCTTCCCATCTCCTCCCCTGTCTGCTTTCCGCAAAGACCGCTCCCTCCGTAACTCCTTGGTCAATTTGTCCCTTCCCACCCGCACCACCCCCTCCCTGGGCACTTTCCCTTGCAACCACAAGAAATGCTACACTTGTCGGTTTACCTCCCCCCTTGACTCCATTCAAGGACCCAAGCAGTCGTTCTAGGTGCAAGTGATGTTCATCTGTACCTCCTCCAACCTCATCTATTGCATCCGCTGCTCTAGATGTCAGCTGACCTACATCGGTGAGACCAAGCGTAGGCTTGGCGATTGCTTCGCCGAACACCTCCGCTCGGTCCGCAATAACCAACCTGATCTCCCGGTGGCTCAGCACTTCAACTCCCCCTCCTGTTCTGAATGTGACCTTTCTGTCCTGGGCCTCCTCCATGGCCAGAGTGATGACCACCGGAAATTGGAGGAGCAGCACCTCATATTTCGCTTGGGCAATTTATACCCCAGCGGCATGAACATTGACTTCTCCAATTTCAGGTAGCCCTCACTGTCTCCTCCCCTTCTCAGCTCTCCCTCAGCCCTCTGGCTCCGCCTCTTCCTTTCTTCTTCCCGCCCCCTCCCCCCCCCCACCCCACATCAGTATGAAGATGGGTTTTGTCCCGAAACATTGCCTGTTTCCTTCGCTCCATAGATGCTTCCGCACACGCTGAGTTTCTCCAGCACTTTTGTCTACCTTCGATGTTCCAGCATCTGCAGTTCCTTCTTAAACATTATTTATTCTTGATCAGTTTAAACAACAATGCTTCTGCATTTCTAGTGCTAATATACAATTGTGGCTGCATGTTGTACGGTTCAGCTAAAATGGAGTTGAACTAGGCAAGCAGGGTATATCCCACAGCCGTGGCCATAAATGCTAGTTCAGCACAAGGTACTGACTGTTCAGTCAGTACATTCACTGCTGATTTAGATCGTAATTGGTTCATGGGCAAACATTCAGATTTAACAAAGAAACCCAAGACACAAGAATAATAGGAACATTTTGTAGGCCACCAGGCTCCTCATACCTACCATGCCATACCTCTTCTGTGCCAGCTGTCCATAACTGTCAATTTCTTGATTGCGCAATTATTTATCTATCTTCACCTTAAATATATTTAATGATCTCATTATTAATGAGCGTTTGACGGCACTAGGGCTCTACTCGCTGGAACTTAGAAAGATGAGGGAGGACCTCATTGAAACGTATCGATTAGTGAAAGGCCAGGATAGAGTGGATTTGGAGAGGATGTTTGTGGGAGAATCTAGGACCAGAGGTAATGGCCTCAGAATTAAAGGGTGTTTCTTTTGGAAGGAGATGATGAAGGTTTTCTTTAGTCAGACGTTGGTGAATCTATGGAATTCATTGGCACAGTAGGCTATGGAGGCCAAGTTAATGGATATTTTTAAAGCAGAGATAGCTGGATTTTTGATTAGTACAGGTGTCAGGGGTTATGGGAAGAAGGCAGGATAATGGGGTTGAAAAGGAAAGATAGATGAGCCACAATTGAACGACGGAATAGACATGATGGGCCAAAAGGCCTAATTGTGCTCCTATCATTTATGAACTTATGAATTTATGATTTGGCCCCTGGCACCCTTGGGGGCAGAGAACACTAGATACCCTCTGATAAAAGCAAAAAATATTATATTAACCTCTCAAGCTGCCAAAGAACTCAACACCAAACAGTTAATTGATTTCATCAGCTTCCGAAATTTAGTTCTGCTCTGAGTGATCTGAGTGTGTATATATATAGGAGAGAGAGAGAGAGAGAGAGAGAGAGAGAGAGAGAGAGAGAGAGAGAGAGAGAGACAGAGAGAGAGACAGAGAGAGAGACAGAGAGAGAGACAGAGAGAGAGACAGAGAGTAGGTATGTTACATATATATATGTATATATATATAGGGGAGAGAGAGAGAGAGAGAGAGAGAGAGAGAGAGAGAGAGAGAGAGAGAGAGAGAGTCCTTCTATAAGGGAGTTGTACCCCTTTATATTGGGGACCTGGGGTGGAGAGTGCTGCATGGAGCGGTGGTTTGTAATAAACTTTTGAGTCGGTTCACGGGCTCGTCTGCCGCATGTATTTTCTGCGGAGAGGAGGAGACCGTATTCCATGTGTATGTGGAGTGTGTGAGGTTACTGCCCCTGTACCAATATCTGAAGGGGTTGTTCCTCAAGTTCTGGCTGCATTTTAGCCCCACAATCCTGGTGTTTGGACACAAGGCGGGGAGTGGGGAGAGCCGAGTGTGGGGGGGGGACTTACCTGTCGGTTTGCTCCTTGGCCTGGCCAAGATGGCCATTCGTGGGTCTAGGCAGCGGGCGGTCGACGGTCTGGCGAGAGTCGGCTGCCTGCCCCTCTTTCGGGCCTACGTCCGTGCACGTGTGTCCCTGGAGAGGGAACACGCGGTGTTCACGGGGACTCTGGAGGCCTTCCGTCAGCGCTGGTCGCCGCGTGGGGTTGAGGCGATTATAAATGAATGTACTGCTTTACTACAATGATCTGTTCATTATAGTGTGATTTTTGATTGTGTTTTGATGTGTTGTATTTTATGATTTGTGTTGAATAAAGTTTTTGAAATGGAAAAAAAAAAAAAAAAAAAAGAGAGAGAGAGAGAGAGAGAGAGAGTCCTTCTATAAGGGAGTTGTACCCCTTTATATTGGGGACCTGGGGTGGAGAGTGCTGCATGGAGCGGTGGTTTGTAATAAACTTTTGAGTCGGTTCACGGGCTCGTCTGCCGCATGTATTTTCTGCGGAGAGGAGGAGACCGTATTCCATGTGTATGTGGAGTGTGTGAGGTTACTGCCCCTGTACCAATATCTGAAGGGGTTGTTCCTCAAGTTCTGGCTGCATTTTAGCCCCACAATCCTGGTGTTTGGACACAAGGCGGGGAGTGGGGAGAGCCGAGTGTGGGGGGGGGACTTACCTGTCGGTTTGCTCCTTGGCCTGGCCAAGATGGCCATTCGTGGGTCCAGGCAGCGGGCGGTCGACGGTCTGGCGAGAGTCGGCTGCCTGCCCCTCTTTCGGGCCTACGTCCGTGCACGTGTGTCCCTGGAGAGGGAACACGCGGTGTTCACGGGGACTCTGGAGGCCTTCCGTCAGCGCTGGTCGCCGCGTGGGGTTGAGGCGATTATAAATGAATGTACTGCTGTACTACAATGATCTGTTCATTATAGTGTGATTTTTGATTGTGTTTTGATGTGTTGTATTTTATGATTTGTGTTGAATAAAGTTTTTGAAATGAAAAAAAAAAAAAAAAAAAAAAAAAAAAAAAGAGAGAGAGTCCTTCTATAAGGGAGTTGTACCCCTTTATATTGGGGACCTGGGGTGGAGAGTGCTGCATGGAGCGGTGGTTTGTAATAAACTTTTGAGTCGGTTCACGGGCTCGTCTGCCGCATGTATTTTCTGCGGAGAGGAGGAGACCGTATTCCATGTGTATATGGAGTGTGTGAGGTTACTGCCCCTGTACCAATATCTGAAGGGGCTGTTCCTCAAGTTCTGGCTGCATTTTAGCCCCACAATCCTGGTGTTTGGACACAAGGCGGGGAGTGGGGAGAGCCGAGTGTGGGGGGGGGACTTACCTGTCGGTTTGCTCCTTGGCCTGGCCAAGATGGCCATTCGTGGGTCCAGGCAGCGGGCGGTCGACGGTCAGGCGAGAGTCGGCTGCCTGCCCCTCTTTCGGGCCTACGTCCGTGCACGTGTGTCCCTGGAGAGGGAACACGCGGTGTTCACGGGGACTCTGGAGGCCTTCCGTCAGCGCTGGTCGCCGCGTGGGGTTGAGGCGATTATAAATGAATGTACTGCTGTACTACAATGATCTGTTCATTATAGTGTGATTTTTGATTGTGTTTTGTTGTGTTGTATTTTATGATTTGTGTTGAATAAAGTTTTTGAAATGAAAAAGAGAGAGAGAGAGAGAGAGAGAGTCCTTCTATAAGGGAGTTGTACCCCTTTATATTGGGGACCTGGGGTGGAGAGTGTTGCATGGAGCGGTGGTTTGTAATAAACTTTTGAGTCGGTTCACGGGCTCGTCTGCCGCATGTATTTTCTGCGGAGAGGAGGAGACCGTATTCCATGTGTATATGGAGTGTGTGAGGTTACTGCCCCTGTACCAATATTTGAAGGGGCTGTTCCTCAAGTTCTGGCTGCATTTTAGCCCCACAATCCTGGTGTTTGGACACAAGGCGGGGAGTGGGGAGAGCCGAGTGTGGGGGGGGGACTTACCTGTCGGTTTGCTCCTCGGCCTGGCCAAGATGGCCATTCGTGGGTCCAGGCAGCGGGCGGTCGACGGTCAGGCGAGAGTCGGCTGCCTGCCCCTCTTTCGGGCCTACGTCCGTGCACGTGTGTCCCTGGAGAGGGAACATGCGGTGTTCACGGGGACTGTGGGGGCCTTTCGTCAGCGCTGGTCGCCGCGTGGGGTTGAGGCGATTATAAATGAATGTACTGTTGTACTACAATGATCTGTTCATTATAGTGTGATTTTTGATTGTGTTTTGATGTGTTGTATTTTATGATTTGTGTTGAATAAAGTTTTTGAAATGAAAAAAAAAAAAAAAAAAGAGAGAGAGAGAGAGGTCGTGTTTTCTTCTCAGCTCTGCAGTTGAGAAGGATTGGAGCAGCCTTTCCAGGATTTTGCCGTTGGAGAGGGCACAGACCCAGGGGGGCTTCATAGTTCAACTTATTGTTGGGCTGTTGAAGCTTTTCTCTGGTCTGGGGAGCCTCCATCTGTGTGAAGATTCCTGAGTTTCTCCACATTGTCGAGGGTGCGGTTGGCGTTGGCGGATTGCCAAGAGTGCCTGTGATCTCAGTGGGTTGAAGTTGTGCGGTGTCTTTGTCGTTTTTGGCACCGCTTCTCTGCCCTAAAGTCATTTTGCTCAGTGCGGCTGCCTGGCTTAATGTGAAGAAGGTACTTTTGCGTCCAGCGCGACTGGGATCGAGTTTCCCGTAAGCTGCTCTTGGCTGTGGACGAACCTGGGGACTTTCCTGCTTCAGCTGGAGGTTTCTGTTTTCTGCTGCCTGTCTTTGACTGTGACTGTCTCTGGGACTTAACTTGGAGCTGTGCTGCTGAGGGGCTTGGAGCTGGTTTGTGCCTCTGTGAGGATGGCGATGGAAGGGGCGCGGCCGAAGGTCCGGACCTACGCAGCGACGGCATCAGTGGCGGGTGCGAGGCCATCTGAGCTTGAGCCTCATGTTGACTTGGATGGGGACAGTTTTGGTATTTCTGTTCAAACTGGGCCTATGATGTCGAGGGGGGTAATTACGAAGGCCATGAATGAACTTCTTGGGAGGGGGGCTATTGTCTCTTCTGAGCTCGAAAGGGGAAAGGTGGAGATGATACTTAAGACCCGGGAGTGTGTGGCCCGAGCGTTGGAGGAGGGGATCTCAGTGGGGGGGGTCCACGTACAGGTGGATCCGTGGGTATCCAGGGTGAGACCGGTTCTCCTGCGGAGCTGCCCCACTTATTTTTCGGATGCAGTGCTTATTCCACACCTGTCCAAGTTCGGGGAGGTGCGGTCTAAATGTTTTCGTCTCTTGCATCCCGGGGGGGACCCGGAGGAAAAAGGGGTCTTCAGTTTCAAGAGGAGGGTGTTCATGAAGGTGGGTGAGGGGGATGGTGCCGAGGGGAGTTTTGAGGTGGTGCATAAGGGTGTACCCAGAACCGTGCGTTGGAGTTGGGGCAAGGCACGGTGTCATGCGTGCGGCGAATTTGGACATCTCCGTAGGGAGTGTCTTTTTCGCGGGGGCACTGCTAGAGGTTCTAGTGCAGTGGCCCAGGAAAGCACTGCTGGCCCATCTGGGGTGGCTTGTCAAACCTCAGCGGCGCGGGGTGGTACTGCTGACCCGGCTGAGGTTGCCAGTTCTGCCTTGGTGACCCGGGGCGGCAGTGCTAAGCCTTCTGGGTCCAGAGGTTCCGCTTTGGGGACCCTGGGCAGTGAGAGCCCAAGCCCCCCACGTCCCCTACGTCTTGCGCCTGTGGCGGTGGATGGAGGTGGGGCGCAGGAGGAGGGGAGTGTTGAGGGGGGGTTTTGGGAGAAGCAGGGGAAGCACAATAAGAAGAAGGAGAGGGATAGGGCCGCCCGAGCGAAGAAAGTGCAATCGGGTGAGTTTAGCTCCAGTGTGGTGCAGACTGCACCTGCTGGGGCCCAGGGGGGAGTTGTGGTGGCTCGGAAGGGGGTAAAGAAGCCTAAACGTGTGGGTGGCAAAGTGGTTGGGGGTAATGTGGAGGCGGATGACCCTTCCCTTATGGAGGTTACCGCACCTCCGCATGCGAGTGGGACTAAAAGGAGGCATCTGCCTGGTGAAGAGGAGGAAGGGCGTGGGTCCAGAGCGAAGGGGATGTCTTTCTCCGGGCTTTCCACCACTGAGGTGGCTGAAAGTGGTCTTGACCCGGTGTCTTCTGGGTCGGTGGTTGGGCCTTCTCTTCATGGATCTACAGCGGGTGTCACCGGACTGGGTGCTGAAGTTGATTCCGGTGGAGGTAGGTCCACTGGGCGGGAGTCTGTCCCTTCATCTCAGGGGCCCTCTGAGGGAGTTATCTCGGCGGGTGCTGTGGTTAGCTCCCTTGGGGGTGTACCCTCTGGGTCGGATGAGGTCCCCTCGTTTCAGAGGCCTACTGAGGGTGCTAGCACGTTAGGTGACGTGGTTGGCTCCTCTGGTAGTGTGCCCTCTGTGACGGGGGATGCGCAGAGTCAGGCTGAGGGGGGAGTTTCGGGGGTGTTGTCGTTCAAGTCTGTGCTCCATATCAGTGCCAGTGGAGGTGCTGGGGGGCGGGATGCCTCACCGGATGAGTTGTCTGGGGTGAGGTTAATGGCAGGTGGTGATTCTCTGGGTGATGCCTGTGGAGAGGGCACTCTGGATGATGTGGAGGTCAGGGCTGTTATGGGACGTGATCCTCTTTCAGACTCCGAGGGTGCCAGTGTTCCACAGGCCCTGGGGATGCCTCTTGTTGTTGCTTCCCCAGGCCCAGAGGAGGAGGGTGATGGTAGCGTGCAGGAGCCCAGCCATTCAGAGGGCTGCGAGTCTCAGGCAGGGGTGTTGGGACCCACCCCCAGCATTGATCCGGGTGGTCGTGTCATGGCTGTGGAGGAGGACAGCGATGCGGCCAGTGGGGGGGGCACAGAGAGTGATTTGTCAGACAGTTCTGGTCTTTCTGAGGTTGTTGATTCAGGTGCGAGCGGGTTGGCTGCGAGCCCAGACTCCAAGGCCGTGTCTGAGGCGAAGCTTATTGTTGAGGTGCGAGAGTTCTTAAAAATAAGTCGTGCTCCCAAAACATTATGGTTTGCCGCTACAAGGCGGTGGGAGGATTGTCTAGATGTGCAGGAGAGTCTCGAGGCTATCCTTAGTAACAAGGATAGTGGTCTTTCTGACTCGGATTTGGGGCAGTTTTGGGGTTTGTTGAAGGTCCTCAGAAAAGGAGCTCCTGTGACTACAGGGAGTGTGAGGGTCACAATCTAATGTGTCTACACATTCACAGTAGCTACATAAAATTTAAATGGGAGTAGAGCGAGTTTTCGAAGATTTCAGCTCTTATCAGCCCTAAGGGAGGGGAGATTTGCAGTTTGTTATCTGCAAGAGACACATACCGTTGCTAGTGATGAACCTACCTGGCAACTGGAGTGGGAAGGGAGGGTTTATATGAGCCATCTCAGCTCAAATTCGAGTGGGGTGGCTTTTCTGTTGGCCCCAAATTTTCTGCCAAGCATTTTAAAAGTGCAGGAAGTGGTGCCAGGACGTTTGCTCCATCTGGCCGTGAGCCTGGATGGCATGCCGTTGCATTTCATTAACGTGTATGCCCCTAGCTCCGGCACGATGCAGGCCGGCCTGCTTCGGGAGGTGAATGCTCTGTTGGGCACTATTGATAGGGGAGAGTGTGTCTTCCTTGGTGGGGACTTTAATTGCACACTTGAGGTGCGGGACCGTTCTGGTACTCAGTGTGCGCCTGCTGTAGCGAAGAAGCTGAGAGGCTTGCTTGACTCCTTTGAGTTGGTTGATGTTTGGAGGGACCTTCACCCTGATTCCACTGCTTTTTTGCGGAGGTCTGAGGGCGGTGGTTCCCGCATTGATCGGTTTTATATTTCCCGAGCGTTTGTTTCCCGTGTCTCAGCGGCCTCAATGCGGCTGGTGCCGTGCTCGGACCATTGTCTGGTGCGTGTGGATTTCAATCCAGCGTGCGCTCGGGCTGGGTCCGCGTACTGGCACTTTAACAACAGGCTGCTGGAGGATCGGTGTTTCCGGGAGTCATTCACTCGGTTTTGGGTGAAGTGGAGAGAGAGGCAGAGGTGCTTCTCTTCCCTTAGGCAGTGGTGGGATGTGGGTAAAGCTCACATCCGTCTCTTTTGTAAGGAATATACATGGGGGTCGACTGGGAGGCTGGACTCAGCGGTCGAGAAGCTGGAGAGGGAGATACAGGACGCTGAGTCTCGCCTGGGTCAGTTTGGTGAAGACTCCAGCGAATGGGGAGAGTTTCAGAGGAAGAAGGAGGTTTTGAGGAGTCTGCTGCTTGAGCGATCTCGAGGCGCTTATGTGAGGTCTCGGGTCCAGATGCTGCACGAGCTGGACCGAGCGTCGCCTTTCTTTTTCTCTTTGGAGAAGGGGCGGGGAGCTCGAAAACAGCTCGTGGAGTTGCTTGCAGATGACGGCTCCTCTGTCACTGATCCAGAGAGGATTAATGCCTTGGTTAGGTCCTTTTATGGGTCCCTGTTCTCTGCGGAAGGATTCAGTGTGGAGGCTCAGCAAGATCTGTGGGAGGGTCTACCGACCGTAGATAGGGGGGAGGCTGATCTTCTTGATGGCCCCTTATCTTTGGAGGAGTTGACTCGCGCCTTGATTCAGCTCAGGAGGGGTAAGTCCCCCGGGCTGGATGGGTTGACGGTGGAGTTTGTTAGAGCATTCTGGGACATCCTAGGGGGTGACTATATGTTGGTTCTGGGGGAGAGCCTGGCGACTGGAGTGATGCCTCTCTCGTGGCGTAGGACGGTTGTTGTCTTGCTGCCTAAGAAGGGCGAACTGCGTTTGTTGAAGAACTGGCGTCCAGTCTCTCTCCTTTGCACAGAATATAAAATTTTTGCACGGGCAATGGCAAATCGCCTGGGCTCCGTGCTGCATCAAGTGATTCATCCTGATCAATCTTATACAGTCCCTGGCCGGTCCATCCAGGATAACATCCACCTGGTTAGGGACCTGATTCATTTAGTCCAGGGTACTGGTGAGTCAGCTGCTTTTCTGTCTCTTGATCAGGAGAAGGCTTTTGATAGGGTAGAGCATGAATACCTATTTGGGACGTTGCAAGCGTTTGGGTTTGGACCACACTTCGTGGCCCGGGTCCGGCTTTTGTACGCT
The DNA here is from genome assembly GCA_963514005.1 of Raja brachyura. The sequence continues at coordinate 71,663,755 of OY740782.1, forward strand.
GCTGCGGAGTGTCTTGTAAAGGTTAATGGCGCGGTGCTATCTCCTTTTCATTTTGGGAGGGGGGTCCGCCAGGGGTGCCCTATGTCGGGCCAGTTGTATTCGGTCTGTGTGGAGCCGTTCCTGTGTCTTCTTCGGAGGAGGTTGACAGGCCTGGCCCTACCTGGGCCGCGGGTTGAGGTGATTCTATCGGCGTATGCCGATGACGTACTTCTTATGTTCACTGATCCTGGTGACCTGCGGAGGATGCGTGACTGCCAGGAGATATTCTCGGCTGCATCTTCTGCTAGGATTAACTGGAGTAAGTGCTCTGGACTTTTGGTGGGTCAGTGGCGGGTAGACTCCCTGCCGGAGGAGATGGCATTGTATGCGTGGAGTACCACGCACCTCCTCTATCTGGGGGTGTACCTGAGTCCCACTGAGGATGTTTGGCCGGCAAACTGGCAAGAGTTGGAGACGAAGGTGGTTGCTCGGCTGGGGCGCTGGTCAGGCCTGCTTGGAGTTCTCTCCTTTCGGGGGAGGGTGCTGGTCATAAACCAGCTGGTGGCCTCTATGTTATGGTACCGGCTGGCTACTCTTGTCCCGCCCTCTATATTTGTAACTGCTATACAGAAGAAGCTGGTGGATTTCTTTTGGGGAAATAGGAAGCATTGGATTTCCGCGGCGGTCCTGAGTCTTCCGTTAGAGGAGGGCGGCCAGTCCTTGGTGTGCGTGCGCACCCAGGTGGCGGCTCTCCGTCTCAGGACTCTGCGGAGATACATGTATGTAGAGAACCCTCCCAGATGGCACGCTCTGGCCACGTATTTTTTTCGTCAGGGTCGTTGCCTAAGGGGGGTCTCGCGGCTCCCGGTGGCGGGTGTCAGTCGACCCGCTCTAAGGGGCTTGCCTGTTTTCTATAGGGATGTGTTAAGAGTGGGGAATTTGGTGGTGTTCAGCCAGAGTGTTGTTCCACGAGGAGAGGGGGATGTTGTGGCTGCGGGTGTGGCTGGTCCTCATCCTGTCATGGTGGTTGTCGAGGAGAGGCGCGAGCCTAGAGTGGTTCAGATAGAGCTTACCCCTGCTCCGTCAGATCTGCTCATCGGGCCTAGGCTTCGGGATATTTCTCGGCCTCCGGCTCCGCATAATCTGAGCTGCCTTTCTGAGATGACCAGCATGCCATTTTGTGATGCAAGGAGACGCGCACTGTACAGGATGCTCCTGCACATTCTGAACCACCGTGCCTTCGTCTCCCGTCCTGACTCACCATGGAGGACGGTGTTACCATCCGAAGGCGGCGGGGGGCCCCAGTGGGGGTCCTTCTATAAGGGAGTTGTACCCCTTTATATTGGGGACCTGGGGTGGAGAGTGCTGCATGGAGCGGTGGTTTGTAATAAACTTTTGAGTCGGTTCACGGGCTCGTCTGCCGCATGTATTTTCTGCGGAGAGGAGGAGACCGTATTCCATGTGTATGTGGAGTGTGTGAGGTTACTGCCCCTGTACCAATATCTGAAGGGGTTGTTCCTCAAGTTCTGGCTGCATTTTAGCCCCACAATCCTGGTGTTTGGACACAAGGCGGGGAGTGGGGAGAGCCGAGTGTGGGGGGGGGACTTACCTGTCGGTTTGCTCCTTGGCCTGGCCAAGATGGCCATTCGTGGGTCCAGGCAGCGGGCGGTCGACGGTCTGGCGAGAGTCGGCTGCCTGCCCCTCTTTCGGGCCTACGTCCGTGCACGTGTGTCCCTGGAGAGGGAACACGCGGTGTTCACGGGGACTCTGGAGGCCTTCCGTCAGCGCTGGTCGCCGCGTGGGGTTGAGGCGATTATAAATGAATGTACTGCTGTACTACAATGATCTGTTCATTATAGTGTGATTTTTGATTGTGTTTTGATGTGTTGTATTTTATGATTTGTGTTGATTAAAGTTTTTGAAATGAAAAAAAAAAAAAAAAAAAAAAAGAGAGAGAGAGTCCTTCTATAAGGGAGTTGTACCCCTTTATATTGGGGACCTGGGGTGGAGAGTGCTGCATGGAGCGGTGGTTTGTAATAAACTTTTGAGTCGGTTCACGGGCTCGTCTGCCGCATGTATTTTCTGCGGAGAGGAGGAGACCGTATTCCATGTGTATATGGAGTGTGTGAGGTTACTGCCCCTGTACCAATATCTGAAGGGGCTGTTCCTCAAGTTCTGGCTGCATTTTAGCCCCACAATCCTGGTGTTTGGACACAAGGCGGGGAGTGGGGAGAGCCGAGTGTGGGGGGGGGACTTACCTGTCGGTTTGCTCCTTGGCCTGGCCAAGATGGCCATTCGTGGGTCCAGGCAGCGGGCTGTCGACGGTCAGGCGAGAGTCGGCTGCCTGCCCCTCTTTCGGGCCTACGTCCGTGCACGTGTGTCCCTGGAGAGGGAACACGCGGTGTTCACGGGGACTCTGGAGGCCTTCCGTCAGCGCTGGTCGCCGCGTGGGGTTGAGGCGATTATAAATGAATGTACTGCTGTACTACAATGATCTGTTCATTATAGTGTGATTTTTGATTGTGTTTTGATGTGTTGTATTTTATGATTTGTGTTGAATAAAGTTTTTGAAATGAAAAAAAAAAAAAAAAAAAAAAGAGAGAGAGTCCTTCTATAAGGGAGTTGTACCCCTTTATATTGGGGACCTGGGGTGGAGAGTGCTGCATGGAGCGGTGGTTTGTAATAAACTTTTGAGTCGGTTCACGGGCTCGTCTGCCGCATGTATTTTCTGCGGAGAGGAGGAGACCGTATTCCATGTGTATATGGAGTGTGTGAGGTTACTGCCCCTGTACCAATATCTGAAGGGGCTGTTCCTCAAGTTCTGGCTGCATTTTAGCCCCACAATCCTGGTGTTTGGACACAAGGCGGGGAGTGGGGAGAGCCGAGTGTGGGGGGGGGACTTACCTGTCGGTTTGCTCCTTGGCCTGGCCAAGATGGCCATTCGTGGGTCCAGGCAGCGGGCGGTCGACGGTCAGGCGAGAGTCGGCTGCCTGCCCCTCTTTCGGGCCTACGTCCGTGCACGTGTGTCCCTGGAGAGGGAACACGCGGTGTTCACGGGGACTCTGGAGGCCTTCCGTCAGCGCTGGTCGCCGCGTGGGGTTGAGGCGATTATAAATGAATGTACTGCTGTACTACAATGATCTGTTCATTATAGTGTGATTTTTGATTGTGTTTTGTTGTGTTGTATTTTATGATTTGTGTTGAATAAAGTTTTTGAAATGAAAAAGAGAGAGAGAGAGAGAGAGAGAGTCCTTCTATAAGGGAGTTGTACCCCTTTATATTGGGGACCTGGGGTGGAGAGTGTTGCATGGAGCGGTGGTTTGTAATAAACTTTTGAGTCGGTTCACGGGCTCGTCTGCCGCATGTATTTTCTGCGGAGAGGAGGAGACCGTATTCCATGTGTATATGGAGTGTGTGAGGTTACTGCCCCTGTACCAATATCTGAAGGGGCTGTTCCTCAAGTTCTGGCTGCATTTTAGCCCCACAATCCTGGTGTTTGGACACAAGGCGGGGAGTGGGGAGAGCCGAGTGTGGGGGGGGGACTTACCTGTCGGTTTGCTCCTCGGCCTGGCCAAGATGGCCATTCGTGGGTCCAGGCAGCGGGCGGTCGACGGTCAGGCGAGAGTCGGCTGCCTGCCCCTCTTTCGGGCCTACGTCCGTGCACGTGTGTCCCTGGAGAGGGAACATGCGGTGTTCACGGGGACTGTGGGGGCCTTTCGTCAGCGCTGGTCGCCGCGTGGGGTTGAGGCGATTATAAATGAATGTACTGTTGTACTACAATGATCTGTTCATTATAGTGTGATTTTTGATTGTGTTTTGATGTGTTGTATTTTATGATTTGTGTTGAATAAAGTTTTTGAAATGAAAAAAAAAAAAAAAAAAAGAGAGAGAGAGAGAGGTCGTGTTTTCTTCTCAGCTCTGCAGTTGAGAAGGATTGGAGCAGCCTTTCCAGGATTTTGCCGTTGGAGAGGGCACAGACCCAGGGGGGCTTCATAGTTCAACTTATTGTTGGGCTGTTGAAGCTTTTCTCTGGTCTGGGGAGCCTCCATCTGTGTGAAGATTCCTGAGTTTCTCCACATTGTCGAGGGTGCGGTTGGCGTTGGCGGATTGCCAAGAGTGCCTGTGATCTCAGTGGGTTGAAGTTGTGCGGTGTCTTTGTCGTTTTTGGCACCGCTTCTCTGCCCTAAAGTCATTTTGCTCAGTGCGGCTGCCTGGCTTAATGTGAAGAAGGTACTTTTGCGTCCAGCGCGACTGGGATCGAGTTTCCCGTAAGCTGCTCTTGGCTGTGGACGAACCTGGGGACTTTCCTGCTTCAGCTGGAGGTTTCTGTTTTCTGCTGCCTGTCTTTGACTGTGACTGTCTCTGGGACTTAACTTGGAGCTGTGCTGCTGAGGGGCTTGGAGCTGGTTTGTGCCTCTGTGAGGATGGCGATGGAAGGGGCGCGGCCGAAGGTCCGGACCTACGCAGCGACGGCATCAGTGGCGGGTGCGAGGCCATCTGAGCTTGAGCCTCATGTTGACTTGGATGGGGACAGTTTTGGTATTTCTGTTCAAACTGGGCCTATGATGTCGAGGGGGGTAATTACGAAGGCCATGAATGAACTTCTTGGGAGGGGGGCTATTGTCTCTTCTGAGCTCGAAAGGGGAAAGGTGGAGATGATACTTAAGACCCGGGAGTGTGTGGCCCGAGCGTTGGAGGAGGGGATCTCAGTGGGGGGGGTCCACGTACAGGTGGATCCGTGGGTATCCAGGGTGAGACCGGTTCTCCTGCGGAGCTGCCCCACTTATTTTTCGGATGCAGTGCTTATTCCACACCTGTCCAAGTTCGGGGAGGTGCGGTCTAAATGTTTTCATCTCTTGCATCCCGGGGGGGACCCGGAGGAAAAAGGGGTCTTCAGTTTCAAGAGGAGGGTGTTCATGAAGGTGGGTGAGGGGGATGGTGCCGAGGGGAGTTTTGAGGTGGTGCATAAGGGTGTACCCAGAACCGTGCGTTGGAGTTGGGGCAAGGCACGGTGTCATGCGTGCGGCGAATTTGGACATCTCCGTAGGGAGTGTCTTTTTCGCGGGGGCACTGCTAGAGGTTCTAGTGCAGTGGCCCAGGAAAGCACTGCTGGCCCATCTGGGGTGGCTTGTCAAACCTCAGCGGCGCGGGGTGGTACTGCTGACCCGGCTGAGGTTGCCAGTTCTGCCTTGGTGACCCGGGGCGGCAGTGCTAAGCCTTCTGGGTCCAGAGGTTCCGCTTTGGGGACCCTGGGCAGTGAGAGCCCAAGCCCCCCACGTCCCCTACGTCTTGCGCCTGTGGCGGTGGATGGAGGTGGGGCGCAGGAGGAGGGGAGTGTTGAGGGGGGGTTTTGGGAGAAGCAGGGGAAGCACAATAAGAAGAAGGAGAGGGATAGGGCCGCCCGAGCGAAGAAAGTGCAATCGGGTGAGTTTAGCTCCAGTGTGGTGCAGACTGCACCTGCTGGGGCCCAGGGGGGAGTTGTGGTGGCTCGGAAGGGGGTAAAGAAGCCTAAACGTGTGGGTGGCAAAGTGGTTGGGGGTAATGTGGAGGCGGATGACCCTTCCCTTATGGAGGTTACCGCACCTCCGCATGCGAGTGGGACTAAAAGGAGGCATCTGCCTGGTGAAGAGGAGGAAGGGCGTGGGTCCAGAGCGAAGGGGATGTCTTTCTCCGGGCTTTCCACCACTGAGGTGGCTGAAAGTGGTCTTGACCCGGTGTCTTCTGGGTCGGTGGTTGGGCCTTCTCTTCATGGATCTACAGCGGGTGTCACCGGACTGGGTGCTGAAGTTGATTCCGGTGGAGGTAGGTCCACTGGGCGGGAGTCTGTCCCTTCATCTCAGGGGCCCTCTGAGGGAGTTATCTCGGCGGGTGCTGTGGTTAGCTCCCTTGGGGGTGTACCCTCTGGGTCGGATGAGGTCCCCTCGTTTCAGAGGCCTACTGAGGGTGCTAGCACGTTAGGTGACGTGGTTGGCTCCTCTGGTAGTGTGCCCTCTGTGACGGGGGATGCGCAGAGTCAGGCTGAGGGGGGAGTTTCGGGGGTGTTGTCGTTCAAGTCTGTGCTCCATATCAGTGCCAGTGGAGGTGCTGGGGGGCGGGATGCCTCACCGGATGAGTTGTCTGGGGTGAGGTTAATGGCAGGTGGTGATTCTCTGGGTGATGCCTGTGGAGAGGGCACTCTGGATGATGTGGAGGTCAGGGCTGTTATGGGACGTGATCCTCTTTCAGACTCCGAGGGTGCCAGTGTTCCACAGGCCCTGGGGATGCCTCTTGTTGTTGCTTCCCCAGGCCCAGAGGAGGAGGGTGATGGTAGCGTGCAGGAGCCCAGCCATTCAGAGGGCTGCGAGTCTCAGGCAGGGGTGTTGGGACCCACCCCCAGCATTGATCCGGGTGGTCGTGTCATGGCTGTGGAGGAGGACAGCGATGCGGCCAGTGGGGGGGGCACAGAGAGTGATTTGTCAGACAGTTCTGGTCTTTCTGAGGTTGTTGATTCAGGTGCGAGCGGGTTGGCTGCGAGCCCAGACTCCAAGGCCGTGTCTGAGGCGAAGCTTATTGTTGAGGTGCGAGAGTTCTTAAAAATAAGTCGTGCTCCCAAAACATTATGGTTTGCCGCTACAAGGCGGTGGGAGGATTGTCTAGATGTGCAGGAGAGTCTCGAGGCTATCCTTAGTAACAAGGATAGTGGTCTTTCTGACTCGGATTTGGGGCAGTTTTGGGGTTTGTTGAAGGTCCTCAGAAAAGGAGCTCCTGTGACTACAGGGAGTGTGAGGGTCACAATCTAATGTGTCTACACATTCACAGTAGCTACATAAAATTTAAATGGGAGTAGAGCGAGTTTTCGAAGATTTCAGCTCTTATCAGCCCTAAGGGAGGGGAGATTTGCAGTTTGTTATCTGCAAGAGACACATACCGTTGCTAGTGATGAACCTACCTGGCAACTGGAGTGGGAAGGGAGGGTTTATATGAGCCATCTCAGCTCAAATTCGAGTGGGGTGGCTTTTCTGTTGGCCCCAAATTTTCTGCCAAGCATTTTAAAAGTGCAGGAAGTGGTGCCAGGACGTTTGCTCCATCTGGCCGTGAGCCTGGATGGCATGCCGTTGCATTTCATTAACGTGTATGCCCCTAGCTCCGGCACGATGCAGGCCGGCCTGCTTCGGGAGGTGAATGCTCTGTTGGGCACTATTGATAGGGGAGAGTGTGTCTTCCTTGGTGGGGACTTTAATTGCACACTTGAGGTGCGGGACCGTTCTGGTACTCAGTGTGCGCCTGCTGTAGCGAAGAAGCTGAGAGGCTTGCTTGACTCCTTTGAGTTGGTTGATGTTTGGAGGGACCTTCACCCTGATTCCACTGCTTTTTTGCGGAGGTCTGAGGGCGGTGGTTCCCGCATTGATCGGTTTTATATTTCCCGAGCGTTTGTTTCCCGTGTCTCAGCGGCCTCAATGCGGCTGGTGCCGTGCTCGGACCATTGTCTGGTGCGTGTGGATTTCAATCCAGCGTGCGCTCGGGCTGGGTCCGCGTACTGGCACTTTAACAACAGGCTGCTGGAGGATCGGTGTTTCCGGGAGTCATTCACTCGGTTTTGGGTGAAGTGGAGAGAGAGGCAGAGGTGCTTCTCTTCCCTTAGGCAGTGGTGGGATGTGGGTAAAGCTCACATCCGTCTCTTTTGTAAGGAATATACATGGGGGTCGACTGGGAGGCTGGACTCAGCGGTCGAGAAGCTGGAGAGGGAGATACAGGACGCTGAGTCTCGCCTGGGTCAGTTTGGTGAAGACTCCAGCGAATGGGGAGAGTTTCAGAGGAAGAAGGAGGTTTTGAGGAGTCTGCTGCTTGAGCGATCTCGAGGCGCTTATGTGAGGTCTCGGGTCCAGATGCTGCACGAGCTGGACCGAGCGTCGCCTTTCTTTTTCTCTTTGGAGAAGGGGCGGGGAGCTCGAAAACAGCTCGTGGAGTTGCTTGCAGATGACGGCTCCTCTGTCACTGATCCAGAGAGGATTAATGCCTTGGTTAGGTCCTTTTATGGGTCCCTGTTCTCTGCGGAAGGATTCAGTGTGGAGGCTCAGCAAGATCTGTGGGAGGGTCTACCGACCGTAGATAGGGGGGAGGCTGATCTTCTTGATGGCCCCTTATCTTTGGAGGAGTTGACTCGCGCCTTGATTCAGCTCAGGAGGGGTAAGTCCCCCGGGCTGGATGGGTTGACGGTGGAGTTTGTTAGAGCATTCTGGGACATCCTAGGGGGTGACTATATGTTGGTTCTGGGGGAGAGCCTGGCGACTGGAGTGATGCCTCTCTCGTGGCGTAGGACGGTTGTTGTCTTGCTGCCTAAGAAGGGCGAACTGCGTTTGTTGAAGAACTGGCGTCCAGTCTCTCTCCTTTGCACAGAATATAAAATTTTTGCACGGGCAATGGCAAATCGCCTGGGCTCCGTGCTGCATCAAGTGATTCATCCTGATCAATCTTATACAGTCCCTGGCCGGTCCATCCAGGATAACATCCACCTGGTTAGGGACCTGATTCATTTAGTCCAGGGTACTGGTGAGTCAGCTGCTTTTCTGTCTCTTGATCAGGAGAAGGCTTTTGATAGGGTAGAGCATGAATACCTATTTGGGACGTTGCAAGCGTTTGGGTTTGGACCACACTTCGTGGCCCGGGTCCGGCTTTTGTACGCTGCTGCGGAGTGTCTTGTAAAGGTTAATGGCGCGGTGCTATCTCCTTTTCATTTTGGGAGGGGGGTCCGCCAGGGGTGCCCTATGTCGGGCCAGTTGTATTCGGTCTGTGTGGAGCCGTTCCTGTGTCTTCTTCGGAGGAGGTTGACAGGCCTGGCCCTACCTGGGCCGCGGGTTGAGGTGATTCTATCGGCGTATGCCGATGACGTACTTCTTATGTTCACTGATCCTGGTGACCTGCGGAGGATGCGTGACTGCCAGGAGATATTCTCGGCTGCATCTTCTGCTAGGATTAACTGGAGTAAGTGCTCTGGACTTTTGGTGGGTCAGTGGCGGGTAGACTCCCTGCCGGAGGAGATGGCATTGTATGCGTGGAGTACCACGCACCTCCTCTATCTGGGGGTGTACCTGAGTCCCACTGAGGATGTTTGGCCGGCAAACTGGCAAGAGTTGGAGACGAAGGTGGTTGCTCGGCTGGGGCGCTGGTCAGGCCTGCTTGGAGTTCTCTCCTTTCGGGGGAGGGTGCTGGTCATAAACCAGCTGGTGGCCTCTATGTTATGGTACCGGCTGGCTACTCTTGTCCCGCCCTCTATATTTGTAACTGCTATACAGAAGAAGCTGGTGGATTTCTTTTGGGGAAATAGGAAGCATTGGATTTCCGCGGCGGTCCTGAGTCTTCCGTTAGAGGAGGGCGGCCAGTCCTTGGTGTGCGTGCGCACCCAGGTGGCGGCTCTCCGTCTCAGGACTCTGCGGAGATACATGTATGTAGAGAACCCTCCCAGATGGCACGCTCTGGCCACGTATTTTTTTCGTCAGGGTCGTTGCCTAAGGGGGGTCTCGCGGCTCCCGGTGGCGGGTGTCAGTCGACCCGCTCTAAGGGGCTTGCCTGTTTTCTATAGGGATGTGTTAAGAGTGGGGAATTTGGTGGTGTTCAGCCAGAGTGTTGTTCCACGAGGAGAGGGGGATGTTGTGGCTGCGGGTGTGGCTGGTCCTCATCCTGTCATGGTGGTTGTCGAGGAGAGGCGCGAGCCTAGAGTGGTTCAGATAGAGCTTACCCCTGCTCCGTCAGATCTGCTCATCGGGCCTAGGCTTCGGGATATTTCTCGGCCTCCGGCTCCGCATAATCTGAGCTGCCTTTCTGAGATGACCAGCATGCCATTTTGTGATGCAAGGAGACGCGCACTGTACAGGATGCTCCTGCACATTCTGAACCACCGTGCCTTCGTCTCCCGTCCTGACTCACCATGGAGGACGGTGTTACCATCCGAAGGCGGCGGGGGGCCCCAGTGGGGGTCCTTCTATAAGGGAGTTGTACCCCTTTATATTGGGGACCTGGGGTGGAGAGTGCTGCATGGAGCGGTGGTTTGTAATAAACTTTTGAGTCGGTTCACGGGCTCGTCTGCCGCATGTATTTTCTGCGGAGAGGAGGAGACCGTATTCCATGTGTATGTGGAGTGTGTGAGGTTACTGCCCCTGTACCAATATCTGAAGGGGTTGTTCCTCAAGTTCTGGCTGCATTTTAGCCCCACAATCCTGGTGTTTGGACACAAGGCGGGGAGTGGGGAGAGCCGAGTGTGGGGGGGGGACTTACCTGTCGGTTTGCTCCTTGGCCTGGCCAAGATGGCCATTCGTGGGTCCAGGCAGCGGGCGGTCGACGGTCTGGCGAGAGTCGGCTGCCTGCCCCTCTTTCGGGCCTACGTCCGTGCACGTGTGTCCCTGGAGAGGGAACACGCGGTGTTCACGGGGACTCTGGAGGCCTTCCGTCAGCGCTGGTCGCCGCGTGGGGTTGAGGCGATTATAAATGAATGTACTGCTGTACTACAATGATCTGTTCATTATAGTGTGATTTTTGATTGTGTTTTGATGTGTTGTATTTTATGATTTGTGTTGAATAAAGTTTTTGAAATGAAAAAAAAAAAAAAAAAAAAAAAAAAAAAAAAAGAGACAGAGAGACAGAGAGACAGAGAGACAGAGAGACAGAGAGACAGAGACAGAGAGTCCTTCTATAAGGGAGTTGTCCGTGCACGTTTGTCCCTGGAGAGGGAACACGCGGTGTTCACGGGGACTGTGGGGGCCTTCCGTCAGCGCTGGTCGCCGCGTGGGGTTGAGGCGCTTATAAATGAATGTACTGTTGTACTACAATGATCTGTTCATTATAGTGGGATTTTGATTGTGTTTTGATGTGTTGTATTTTATGATTTGTGTTGAATAAAGTTTTTGAAATGGAAAAAAAAAAAAAAAAAAAAGAGAGACAGAGAGAGAGAGAGACAGAGAGAGAGAGACAGAGCGACAGAGATACAGAGCGACAGAGAGACAGAGAGTAGGTATGTTACAAAACGTACCTTCAGCGGCGCTGTAGTTCTGTTACTGGCCGTGCACGCGACTTTGGCTCCTTTGGGGGGGGGGGGGTTAAAATGCGGTTTTCCCCTGCCTTCCGGAGTTATATTTTCTCGGGGTGCGAGCTTTTGATGAAAATTCATTCCGATTGCCGGTATGTAAAATTTTTCTTTTAAATCGCCCGACAATTTCAGCGCTGGAGTAAAATAAAATTTAGCTTCTAATGCCGTGAACGCCGACAACGGGGACGGATTTTACGTAGGGGACAGGGAAGGGACACCCGTTTATTTTTACATATAAACTTGCTTGTTAAAATAACCTTAATCATTTTGCGAAACGGTGATTTATTCCCCATACGAACCAGCAGTATTTTTCCTGCCGATATGGGGGTTAAATTCACCGCAACCGCAACGTTCCAATCCATCGCGTTCCATAAATTCCCACTCGCAAGATGATTTAAATGGCCATTAATTTACGAGAATTAAACACTAAATTCCTTCAATTTGGCCTATAAATTAATGACAATGAGATTTTAAAATCATGTCATATTGTGAATTCTTGTGTGAATGTTATTTGGACACTAAGGCTTTTTAAAAAATGTTAATATTTACTTAAAAAATGGATAGATGTTTAGATCTAGTAATTGAATTTTGTAATCAGCTACAATTGGGTAACTAACTAATTATATGCTTTAATTTCGGGTCATCCAAGTAAGATTGTTTCATATTTGTTTCAGATTGCTTCAATATATAATAACTGAAAATGTATTTCAGTTCTCTTAATTTTTAAGAGTTATGGGCTTTTAACTGTCCTCGATCACAACTTTTGTGTTAAGTCAATGGAAAAGCAATAGGGAACAAGATGCTAATTTCCGAGCATGAAAATGGCCATAACTTTTTTAATACTGAAGATATGAATTAGGTGTCAAATTAGACTTCTTTTTACGCTTTACCTGATGGGATAAATTGCAGACTTGATTTTTTTAATCTCAAAATGTTGTAACATTGCTACAGAGAGACAGAGAGAGGGAGAGAGAAAGAGAGATTAAGAGAGAAAGTAATGGAAATATACCATTTTAAATAGTTTTTGGATCACTTGAACTCTGAGAAAAAAGTCACTTTAACAAGATCAAAAACAAAACCACTATCTCAAGAAGGGGAAAGATTGTTTCCAAGGGATGACAATATTGCAGCAAATGAGAATGGAAATACAGAAGAGAAATTGTTGCAGAATGCTGTGGCATTGCCAAAATAGCTTGATTGTGGTTGGAGAAAATGTGTTTATACAGAAATAGCACAAGTTTTGCTTTGACTTTTATAAGAGTGGGCTTTACCTTTGACAGTGAGATTAGTGTTGATAGCCACACAATCCAATGAGTGAGAATAATGAGTGAGAATTTTAGGCTTCGTTCAATAATGTGAAAACTAAAGAATTGTTAGGAGCAAACAATTAATTAGATGCCTATAACCTTTGTTTGAAATATTCTAACTTTCAAATATACCACCTTAACATCTCTTGTATTCTTTATGTTGAGAAAAATAAATAGCAAAGAAAGAACCTTGTTTTTTTAATAAATGGTGAATGATTATTTGATGCCATGTTCATAGACAATAGATAAGTGAGATCATCCAATTTTCATGCATTTTGTTATTGTGTAAATTGCGAGGTTATTGATATAGCTTTCTTTCTGACAGTACACATGATGATTAATGGTGGTATGCACAACTTCATCATCTCAGCTCCCATCTTGGTTTCCATCATGGTTAATTAAATGAAGGTCACTGTCACCTTATGCACTAAAGCTCCTTAACATAATACATCACCGATACAGTTTAATAAAAAGCACAATGAAGGGGAGCATGTAATAGGAAATTTAATTTAAAAAATGCAACCACCTATCGACAGAAATATTAATGTGGTAAATACTGCTCTAACAATGGGGCAACAAAAAGGTGGAGCTTCATTCTCAGTTCTATCAAGTTCAAACAGATGGCTTGTGTATTCCTTGAATTTAGTTGTCTTCATTGTTGAGCCTTTTTTTTTTAAGGCATAAAGAAAATAGCATTGGGCATATCAAACAACAATATAATCTTTGACATAGTTAAGAAAGAAGAATGAATTGAACATAAAAGCATAACTCCAACATAAAAATATAGTATGTTGGCCTTGAAAAAAAAATATTGCCCGGTTTCCAGTCTTCTCTCAGCCGAATAAAAAAAAAGGAATTATATCTTTGGACTGCGACAGACGAAAATATGCAGAAAAGCATTCATATACATTTACTAGAAAACCATAATTGATTCTGGGTTGGTTTGAACTGTACTGTTTTTAGCATACTGGGGGGGGGGATTTTAACTTGAGTAGATCATTAAAAAAGTCTGGATATGGCAGATAGGTTAAGTCCAGTAAAAAGTGCAAGTGTGTTGGGGAACTGGCTCTGATCCAACAATTCAGCCTCAGCAATGCTTTTAAATCTAAAGACAAATCCATGGGCGCCCTGGCTCTCCTGACTGTTGCTACTGAAGACAAGCATGGTAATAACACAATAGCAGTTTAAAGGGCTGAATCAAAGACAGAGATACTTTAATAAATACTTGGTATTCAGCTGTTGTAGTGACTTCTGGTGGGAAAGGCTTTGTACATTTGGTGGGAGTTTAAAATGTATATCTTAATAAAGGTTTGCAATATCAGCACAGGATGCATGGCACTTTGGCTGCCTTTCAATGGAGAATGAGCAATAAGGATCGCAACTGTTGCTCCAGCCTGCGATTGAGCAATCTATAGTTGCACATCAGGAGACGAGCAGCTCATAGAGAAGATCTGCAGCAGGGTGAAACTCGCATTAGTAGAACATGAACCTGCATTAATAACATTTCACCTGAACTTTAGGTAATTTTTCTCTGGCATTTTCTCCCTTTATGCATGATTGTCATTTCATCGATTATCAGAACATTTGTATCCTTCAACTACTGCCGTACCTCTCTTTAGTTTATGCATTCTTCCAAAAGATGCACTTTTACAGTATCAACTGAGATTTATTTGACATATTCCTAAACCACACCCTTTGTCACGTAGAAAGACAAGAACAAAGGTGCAATGGAAACCCGTCATCCGCAAGTTTCTATTCATATCAGACAACACGCTGACTTAAACATGTGTTGCTGTTCCTCTGTGGTCACCAGATGAAAAGCATAGATCTTCCTAAAAGGGGTGAGCAGTGTCACATGGACTAATGCTGTTCAAGAAAGTTACCATCTACCCACATACTCGAGGCTAATTAGGGTTGGGGAATTAATGATGGCATTGACTGCAGTACCCAATGTCCTGTTTCATAATAAAATAAATTCCTAATTGCAATATTTATTACTGCTTTTTAATTTAAAAGTTTGACAATGTTTCAATATTTCAATGTTTTTACTAGCAGAATATTATCAAGTTTGCCAAGGGATATTTTCAGCCTTCTTGACTGTAACAAATTTTCAACAGTACGTCATCTACCACAGTTACTATCCACGCTTTCTGGCTGGCGATTTAGGGCAGCTTACCATGTGGTCTGGTTTCTAATGATGAAGTGATTCTTGTGAATGAAGCTGCCTCATGTTACTGGTCTTACATTTCATGATGCAAGAAATATGCCAAATGGTCAAATAATTTCTCTCAGTGGGATAGGCACAATTCTGTTCTCTTTCTTTACAAGGCATTCTTCGTTTTATTTATTTGCTAATTATTTGCATGTGGTCTGATTATCCTGTATTTAAAGCTTTCCACGTTTTTTATTGCCTTGGTGTTTAATGGATCACTTGTCGTGTATGTTTCACCATCTTTCAGTCAGCTTGTATTTACTTGCGATTCCATTTGGAACCGTACATTAGCACGATCCCTGTTTTTTTCGATTATGATCTAATAAATCTTTGCATACTCTAATAAATTGAAAGTTGCCACTTTCATTTTCATTAGTAATTTTGTTAATAAATTCCAATTTCCCTGCTTGGAATTTATCCTGTGGGTCACGCAAACTTGCAGTGAGACCACTTTTGTTGTGATTTTATCTCTTGCTTTCTTTATAATGCTCTAGATGTTTCCAAATGTAATGCCTTCCTTTTTCTGACTGTTTCTCCGTTGTTTGGAATTGGTTAATTGCTAGGAATGGATTTCTTGACATATCTGGCATGGGCTTTACATTGTCATTGCTTGGTATATGGGTACAGATTCCAACCTGAGCTATCAGTGATGCATAACTGTGTGTCTTGACAGGATTCAAAGAATTGTTATCCTTTTCATTATGTGGCTGCTGCTGTTCCTCCTCTTTGGCTTTTTTGCCAGTGCTTGTAGCATGTATATGACCTCAGTGACAACCCATCAGCATTTTTATGCTGATTTCTGCAGAATGTCAAAGTTATATTTTCCTAAACTTCCATTGCAATGGGCTATCCATCCATTTGGATTGTTAATATTTCATAACATGAAGGAATCCATGATATAAAATACTTGCTTTCAGGAAGGTATGAATAAAAACAATAGACTGTGGTAACAACAGTCAAATAACTCCGTCCCGTGACACAATATCATTGCTTCTTCTTGCTTTGAGCCTGGCTGAAGCAATCAATCATGGTCTATCTCCACCTGTACTTGTGGAAAATAAATTATTTGGTTTGTTTGCATTTGCACAAAAGGCACTTCCCAACTTGTGTACCTGAGTTCAGGTGTTAAGGCTTTAATGAGTGCTTCAACAGTTACATTATCCAAATTAGCAGCCCTTGCCTACTTGCACTTAAAGAACAAGTGTCTTCTACATTATTAGTGGTGAGACCAAGGCAAATGGCTAAATCAATCCATATATTTTTGATGCCAGCTAGTTTGTCATCACGTCAGCTTTCGCTGAATCTTTCTCTAGCTGTCATTAAACATTACAAATATAGACCTACCTCTGAAATGTGTAATGCCGGCACCAAAGAGCCAGTTATTGGATGAATCATTGATTATTGGAAAAATATGTTCTATAAATAAGTTACATGCACCAAATGCTACAAGAAAAAAAAAACTATGTGAGTCATAGACAATTTATGACACTGAATGGCATCATTTGGCCCAATCCTCTACATGCTGATCTAAACAAAGTTACCCTATCTATATCCACCCTTCCAGCACTTGATCTGTACAGCCTTGTAAGTCACAACTATGACAGCGCATATCCAGGCACACTTTAAAAGTAATGAGGGTTTCTGCCTCCGCCATCCTTCAAGGCAGTAAGCTCCTGACTCTTACCACGCTCTGGCTGAAAATTATTTTATTTTTTTCCCTCTATTTTTTTTAATCAATCATTTTCAATCTACACTCCCTGCTTTTTGACCCCCTTAGCTAAGGGAAATCAGCTTTTCCTGTTCGCTATCTAGGCCAACACAACATTTTGTATATAATGAGAATACATTGGGCAACTGACAATTAAGGAACGGGGAAAAGCACCGATGAAATATCCACCAACAGCAAACGCCGCTAATGATGCAAGTATGAGTGGATGACCAGACTTTGGAAGAAGTTTTTAAAACAGTTGAGCTTCATTTGTCAGCTCAGATAAAGCATAATCTGTTGAAATACAAACAAGGACACCAGTGCACACAACAACCATGACCAAACTGATAATAAAATGGAAAAGGAAATGCGGTTTCCATAGTTTATTTTACCTTGCTGTTCAGTAAGAAAAGTAGGAAGACAGTTTCTAACCAAATATCCTTTATTATTGCAGGTCCCAACATAGTGGATGCAGAGAAGATGTTTATATGGGTAAGGAGCCTAGAAGCCAAGGGACACAGTTGTAAAGTAAGGAATTGGCAATTTAGGACTGTGCTGACCAGAGATTTCCTCACATGGGGAAGTAGTGAACCATTGGAATTCAAGGAATGGACACCGTCATCTGAAAGCTAAAAGTCATTAACAACCATCAACATCACTCTCCGGGACAAAATACAGATAGTCTAATGAATATGTGTCAGCATAGCTAAATGGAGCTTTGGGAAACAATAGTTAGATTTCACAATAGCAACGATTGGAAATCCATTGCCATTCCCCACCATGACAATCTTGTCGCCCACATCTTCTCGCAATCTATTACCACCCTTGTTACTGTTGACCACACTTCCATGTTTGGTGTCAACTGAAATTATGAAATTTCACCCTTCACACCCATGTTGAATTTTTATGCATGAAATGAAACAGCTGTCCACTGTCTTACCACCCTCCCATCTGAAAACAGATATCTGCCATGGCTCCCTACTTAATGTCTATGAGCCATTTTTTTTAACCAAGCTAACACTGATTATTTTATTCTCCGAGTCTAGATTTAGCTGTTCTGCTTTTTGTGGAAGTCAAATCCCTCTGAAAATACATCTAGATCATGGTAAAGTGCTCAAATTGGAAGAAGGAGCTGTCAAAAATTTAGCACAGAAGTGTGAAGTGATACATGTTTCGATAAGAAGAAACAGTATGAGCTAAAGGCACAATTCGAAAGGATGTGCAAGAATACAGATACTTAGATCAAACTATGGACACAGAAGTTTAGAGTGATATGGGTCAAACACAAGCAAATTACACTAGCTCAGATGGGGCACTTTGGTTAGCGTGGATGAATTGAAGGCTGAAGGATCTGTTTCCATGCTTTATGACTTTGTGACTCTTTGAATAAATCTTTGAAAGTTACAGGGCATAAGAGGTCAATTAATCACATGGAATCCTAAACTACTTAAATTGCAGTGTAAAGAACTTCTGATTAATATTTCTAAAGCACTGTTCAACATTCAGTTCTGATCACCAGAATTATGCCTGGAATGTGCATAAAACATGTTTTTAATAGCACTGGAGATGAGCCCTTTCAGCCTTAAGGTTAGAGCTTCAAAACTGGGGTTATGAATTTATTTTTAATGCAGTTGCTGAAAATATGAAATAAACACAAAAAATGCCAAAATACACCCTGCAGGTCAGGCAGCATCTGAAAGAGTCCTAACAATTCAGGTCCAAGGATAATTGCTAGAAATTTTCAAGAGCATAACTATATAGATGTGGTAAATAGTGAGAATCATTTCTCATCGGTGGATGGTATGAGTACTGGAGAGGTTGGGGAGAGGTGACTTGCAGAATAGATCAAAAACCACAGGAACAATGGAAGAGAAATAAAAGCAGTAAGTTGTTATGATCATGGATTTGATGCCCTTTAGACAAGGAAATAGAGTCTGTGAGAATTATTAATAAAATAATTAGGGAGCCATTTAGAGCCATAGAGTTATACAATGTGGAAACAGACCTTTCGGCCCAACTTCCCTACACCGACCAACATGCCCCATCTACACAAGTCCCACCTGCCTGTATTTGATCCATATCCCTTTTATGGCAAAATAATTCCTGAATCCATAAAGAAAGACATGGCACTTGACACTAACCGGATTGTTTTACAAAAACCAGGCATAGAAACATAGAAACATAGAAAATAGGTGCAGGAGTAGGCCATTCGGCCCTTAAAGCCTGCACCGCCATTCAATATGATCATGGCTGATCATCCAACTCGGTATCCTGTACCTGCCTTCTCTCCATACCCCCTGATCCCTTTAGCCAAAAGGCCCACATCCAACTCCCTCTTAAATATAGCCAATGAACTGGCTTCAACTACCTTCTGTGGCAGAGAATTCCAGAGATTCACCACTCTCTGTGTGAAAAATGTTTTCCTCATCTCGGTCCTAAAGGAATTCCCCCTTATCCTTAGACTGTGACCCCTTGTTCTGGACCTCCCCAACATCGGGAACAATCTTCCTGCATCTAGCCTGTCCAACCCCTTAAGAATTTTGTAAGTTTCTATAAGATCCCCCCTCAGTCTTCTAAATTCTAGCGAGTACAAGCCGAGTCTATCCAGTCTTTCCTCATATGAAAGTCCTGGCATCCCAGGAATCAGTCTGGTGAACCTTCTCTGTACCCCCTCTATGGCAAGAATGTCTTTCCTCAGATTTGGAGACCAAAACTGTACGCAATACTCAAGGTGTGGTCTCACCAAAACCCTGTACAACTGCAGTAGAACCTCCCTGCTCCTATACTCAAATCCTTTTGCTATGAATGCTAACATACTGTTTGCTTTTTTCACTGCCTGCTGCCCCTGTATGCCTACTTTCAATGATTGGTGTACCATGACACCCAGGTCTCGTTGCATCTCCCCTTTTCCTAATCTGCCACCATTCAGATAATAGTCAACCCTCCTGTTTTTGACACCAAACTGGATAACCTCACATTTATTCACATTATACTGCATCTGCGATGCATTTGCCCACTCACCCAGCCTATCCAAGTCACCTTGCAGCCTTCTAGCATCCTCCTCACACCTAACACTACCCCCCAGCTTAATGTAATCCGCAAACTTGGAGATGTTGCATTCAATTCCCTCGTCCAAATCATTAATATATATTGTAAATAGCTGGGGTCCGAGCACTGAGCCTTGCAGTACCCCACTAGTCACTGCCTGCCATTCTGAAAAGGACCCGTTTACTCCTACCCTTTGCTTCCTGTCTGCCAGCCAGTTCTCTATCCACATCAATACTGAACCCGCAATATTGTGTGCTTTAAGTTTGTATACTAATCTCTTATGTGGGACCTTGTCGAAAGCCTTCTGAAAGTCTAGATATAACACATCCACTGGTTCTCCCTTATCCACTCTACTAGTTACATCCTCGAAAAGTTCTATAAGATTCGTCAGACATGATTTACCTTTCATAAATCCTTGCTGACTTTGTCCAATGATTTCACCACTTTCCAAATGTACAGCTATCCCATCTTTAATAACTGATTCTAGCAGTTTCCCCACTACCGATGTTAGACTAACTGGTCTGCAATTCCCCGTTTTCTCTCTCCCTCTTTTTTTTTAAAGTGGGTTTACATTAGCTACCCTCCAATCCTCAGGAACTACTCCAGAATCTAAAGAGTTTTGAAAAATTATCATTAATGCATCCACTATTTATGTGGCTACTTCCTTGGATACTCTGGGATGCAGGCTATCTGGCCCTGGGGATTTATCGGCCTTTAATCCGTTCAATTTACCCAATACCACTTCCCGGCTAACCTGGATTTCACTCAGTTCCTCCATCTTATTTGACCCCCGGTCCCCTGCTATTTCCGGCAGATTATTTTTGTCTTCCTTAGGGAAGACAGAACCAAAGTAGTTATTCAATTGGTCTGCCATGTCCTTGTTCCCCATGATCAATTCACCTGTTTCTGACTGCAAGGGACCTACATTTGTTTTAACTAATCTCTTTCTCTTCAATGTACTCAATGGGATGACCTGTGGTGTAAAGATTTAATGATTCAATGATACATATTGAATAAATGCATAATAAATTATGTGAAAACAAAACATGCAGATAGGCAGGAAATGGAAGGATGTGAATCAAATGCAGGCAAATTAGATTAGTTTAGCTTGGCATCATGTTTGGCACAGACATTGTGGGCTGAAGGGCCTTTTCCTGTGCTGTACCTTTCCATGATCTATATTCCATGACACTTGATGGCAGCAGAAGCATGGATGAGAGAAGTTGGGGATAGAGATAATAATAATAATGGTGCAGACTGTCTCTGTGGGCAGTGGCAATTGCCATTGGTTTGTTGCTGATCATTAATCTGTGGTCCTAATTTTAACAGTCGGTCTCTTTAAAATTCAAATTTGAGCAAACTCATTCTGGCATCTCTAAAGCAGCACTACTAATCCTATTGATTTAAGAGATTAATCATCTTCCTGAATACCACTGACTCATAAAAGCCAACAATAGCTCAGATTAATAACTACGGAGGTTGAAAAACAAGAACTGAGCACATCCAAAGGTTGGGGACAGACTCCTCCACAACTCTGAGTCATCATCATTGTAGGAAGCCAGGGGGGAGGGGTGGGGCGTGATGCTGAGGAATGAAAAGACGTGGTTAGATCTACATGATTGGTCAGGAGCAAACATAGTTATACAAGTGAAGGAAAGAACTGCAGATGGCGGTTTAACTGGAAGGTAGACACAAAATGCCGGAGCAAGTCTGCAGAATGGTCTCAACCCAAAACGTCACCCATTCCTCTCCAGCGATGCTGCCTGTCCCGCTGAGTTACTCCAGCATTTTGTGTCTCCCAATAGTTAGAAAAGTATCTTAATGAGAACCAATGGGGTTAGAAACATAGAAACATAGAAATTAGGTGCAAGAGTAGGCCATTTGCCCCTTCGAGCCTGCACCGCCATTCAATATGATCATGGCTGATCATCCAACTCAGTATCCAGAACTTCAGGAGGAACTTTTAGATGCCTCCTTACAAAACTTTGTACAACAGAATCATAGAATCAAAGACAGGTACAGCACAAATGTACAACTCTTTTATTAGGAAGGGACTGCAGATGCTGGTTTACGCCAAAGATAGATAGACTCAAAAGCTGGAATAACTCAGCGGGTCAGGCAGCATCTCTGGGGAGGAATAGGTGACATTACAGATTGAGGCCCTTTTTCAAACTGAGACTCTGCTTGACCCTGCCGAGTTAATCCAGCATTTTGTATCTATCTATAACACATTTGGCCCACCTTGTTCATGCCGGCCATCATGCCTAGCCAAGCG
Organism: Raja brachyura; assembly: GCA_963514005.1. The sequence goes on from OY740782.1 coordinate 71,685,343, forward strand.
AATCCCATTGCAGCAATAGACCTGTATTCATTTCCCATATAAGTACTGTCCAAATACATTTGAAATATTATAATTTTATCTGTCTTCCCCACCCCCCTGGTAGTTCATTCCAGATATTGACCACCCTCTGTAAAAAAAAAACTCCTCAGATTTCCTTTACATTTATTTGATTTGCCAGAAATGTTTGTGGCAATATAAAACCAAACAAATAGCTACCTGATAGACCACTCAGAGGGTGGTGGGTATATGGAACAAACTGCAGAGGAGGTAGTTGAAGCAGATATTATATCAGCATTGAAAAGACATTTGGACAGGTATATGGATAGAAAGGATTTGGAGGTGTATAGACAAAGGGGACCAGCTTATATGGGGATTCTTGTTCTGTGCTGTCTGACTATATGATGGTAATGAATGATGATTGAATCATCTCTCTACTTTTATGCATTGTAGCGTTGTCAAATCTTCTTCTTCTTTTGTGAAAATCTTTCATATTTCAAATGTTGACATCACTTTCAAATAATAGCTGCGGTTTGATGCGTGTATTTCAGATAATTTCATTGCATTCATCACTTTACTCATGATAAGGATATTGTTTGAAAAACAATAGAGAGGATATTTCTGCCTGGAAAGAAACTGATTCAACTCACAAATTACACACAATTGTGGAGTTAAACAGCGTAGAAACATGCCTTTTGACCCAATTAATCCATATCGATCCATATGCCCCATCTAAGGATCCCATTTAACTGTATTTGGCACATATTCCTCTAAATCATTCCTATCCATGCACCAGTCCATATGTGTTTTATATGTTGTTATTGTACCTACTTCAACTACTTCCTCTTGCAGTTTGTTTTGTACATACACCACCCTCTGTGTGAAAGTGCTGTCGTTCAGGTTCCCATTAAATCATTTTCCTCTCACCTTAACCTACGCCCTCTAGTTCTTGATTCCCCTACCCTGGGTAAACGACTGTGCATTCACTGTGTCAATTCACCTCATTATGTGGAACACCACTATGAGATCATCCCTCATCTGTGTTCCAAGGAATAAAGTCCTTGCCTACGAAAGCTCTCCCTATAGCTGAGGCCTCAAATCCAGGAAATATTCTCATAAATCATCTCTGCACTCCTTCCAGCTTAATAGCAACTTTCCTGTAGCAGGATGACCAAAACTGAATGCAATTCTTCAAGTAAATAGATCGATTGTAATCATGTATTGTCTTTATGCTGACTGGTTAGCACGCAACAAAAGCTTTTCACTGTACCTCAGTGCACGTGACAATAAATTAAACTGAAAACTGAAAACAAATACAGTTTCACCAACATCTTATATAACTGTAAAATGATGTCCTAACATCTATACTTATTTCCTTGACTGATGAAGGTCAGTGTGCCAAAACCCTTCTTCACCACCCTATGTGCCTGTGAAATGAAGTCTGAACATCTTCTGCTAAATGCTCTGACATATAAGCATAGAGTTATCGAGTCAAACAGCATTGAAACAGGCCCTTCGGCCCAACTTGTCCACACTGGGCCGAAACACCACAACATGTCCCAGCTACACTAATCCCACGTACCTAAGTTTGGCCCATATTCCTCTAAATCTGTCCTGTCCATGTATCTGCCTAATTGTTTCTTAAACATTGTGATAGACCCTGCCTCAACTACATCCTCTGGAAGCTTGTTCCATTCACCCACCACACTTTGTGCGAAAAGGTTACTCCTTCAGAGTATTATTAAATCTTTTCCCGTTCACCCTAAACTTATGTCCCCTGGTCCTTGATTCCCCTGCTCTGGGTAAGAGACTCGTGTGTTTTCCCAAACTATTCCACTCATGATTGTATACATCTCTATAAGATCACTCTTCATACTTAACCTCTCCCTGTAGCTCAGAACCTTGAGTCCTGCCTACATCGTCGTAAATGTTTTCTGTACCCTTTCCAGTTTTATGACTTCTTGCCTATAATATGGTGTCCAGAATTGAACACAATACTCTGAATGTGGCCTCACCAATGTCTTATATAACTGCAACATGATCTCCCAACCTCTACTCTCAATACTTTGACTGATGAAGGCCAATATGGCAAAAGCCTTTTTGTCCACCCTATCCACCTGCGATTCCATCTTCAAGGAACTATCCTGCACTCCCAGGTCCCTGTGGTCTATAAAACTCCTCAGAGGCCTATCATTCACTCTGTTGGTGCTTCACATGTTAGACCAAAATGCAACCACTCACATTTCTCGATATAAATTTCCATCAACCATTCCAGATCCCATCTGGCCAACCGATCCTGCTGTACTTTTTTACAACCATCTTCACTATCTGCAATACCACCCACTTTTGTATCATCTGCAAACTTGATGATATGTGTAATTATACTTACTTTTCTAGTTTCCTGGCAATGCAAGATTAGTCAGCGCTGAAAATGTGTAAAGGGCCTGTCCTACAAGCATGCAACTCTATGCGATGAACGCGATCAAACTAGAAGCGGGGGCTGCGCGGAGGTCGGGTGATCCCCTGTACAGGGCCGTTCCCACCAGCATGCGCCTGCATGCGGCAAGCGCGACCAAACCGGCAGCAGGGGCCGCGCAGAGGTCGGGTGAGTGGAGCAACGCGGCGCAAAGTGAGGCGAACTTGGAGCGAAGTCTAAGGTAAGTTCGCCAGGACAGAGAGGGGCACACAGAGAGGGGCACAGAGGCACACACACGCACAGGGCCATGGAGCCACACACATAGAGGGTCACGGAGGCATCTACAGAAAGGTTCACGGAGGCCCGACGTCGAGACAGTGTATGGAGGCGTCTGCGAGCCGACAAGCTGTTGCCGCGCGGAATTTTTGAACATAGTCAGTTTTTCGGAGCCCCGTGCGATGTCGGGACGAACTCCGCACAATTCCGCACGGCTCTGGCGATCGAAATGGGACCGGCCCCGCGACGCCGGACGGCTCAAGCGACCACGTTGGGTCGCGCTAATCGCATAGAGTTGCATGCTTGTAGGACAGGCCCTTAAGGACTCTGTCTACTAGATCTATGCCCAATCCTGCAGCACCAACCCAAGGCTAACAAAGATGGTACCAAACAGTAGTATTTAGGCAGGGACAAACATAAGTAAGTACAACATCATAATACCAGTTGTTCTCTTCCAATAAACAGCAGAAACCTCTGAGTTCAAGGTCCATTTAGTGGTTGGAGGTGCCAACTTTCATATTAACATATTGCCATACATATGAGTTAACAAGATAATTGCTGATCAGGCCCTGAGGTACAGGGAGAGGTTGGGCAGGGTAGGACTTTATTCCTTGGAGTGCAGGAAGATATGCAAGATCATGAGGGAAATAGATTGGATAGATGCACAGAGTCTTTTACCCAGAGTAGGCAAATCAAGAATGAGATGTCATAGGTTTATGATTCTATTAAGATTTAATAGAAAGTTGTAACAGAAAGCTTTCAGGGGAAACTTGGGCGAACTCTTGAATTAGCTCGTACAGTGCGACAGGCCCTTTACAACGCCAGAAACCTGGGTTCGATCCTGACTACAGGGTGCTGTCTGTACGGAGCTTATATGTTTTCCCCGTGACCTGCGTGGTTTTTCTTCGAGTGCTCCGGTTTTTTCCTACACTCCAAGGACGTACAGGTTTGTAGGTTAATTGGCTTCGGTAAAATGGAAATTTGTCCTTTAAGTGTAGGATAATGCTACTATGTGGGGATCGTTGGCCGGCACTGACTCGGTGGGCCGAAAGGCACATTTTTGCGCTGTATCTCTAAACTAAACTATACTAAACTAAACTAAACGAAAACTGATGCTTTTTAGTTAAACAAACATCACACATCTGTCCAGCTAGCTGACATTTACTCCTCAACAAAAATCACCAAAAACAGATTATCTAATCATTCTCACATTGGCGTTCTATGACCTGGCTTTGAGAAATCTAAAAATAGGAAAAAAACAGGGCCAAGAAAGAGTAGCTCATCCGCCCAAAATTGTGTTCCATTATTCATCCAGGCCATGGGTGATCAGATCATTAGCCATAACTTGATGTTTCTGCTGAATCCCTACAACATTTAGTATCTCCTTTATCCAAAAGTCCTTCTGCCTCAGTACTGAATGTATTGGATGACTCACGTCCACAAATCGTGGTGACAGAAAATCACAATGATTCACAACTTTCCACAAGAGGAAATTCCTCTTCACCTTATTCTTATGATAAACTTGTCATTTGAAGATTTCTTCCTGGAAATTGATACAACTCGTAAATCACTTCCTGAAGTTCGGGCAACTATTTAACATGAATTGTGAAAATCCCCTTTTTTGGAATTCCAAGGATGGTTGGGAAATGGGAGTCTAGATATTGTCAGCTGAAATGTTCTCACATATGTGTAATTATTCTGTGAATCATCAGGTGGGTCTCATAAAATTGACCTTCATAAAATCCCCTCAAAATCGGATCTTCTTTCATTCTTCTAAATTGCAAAATTTAGTCACATTCCAGCCAATCTTTCCTGATAAAATGAAGATAGACACAAAATGCCGGAGTAGGACAGGCAACATCTCTGGATAGAAGGAATGGGTGACATTTCAGATTGAGACCCCGCTTCAGACTTGATAAAATAGTTATTTTATGGTAGGAGTTAATTTGTGTGAGCAGAATGAATAACTTTCAAGGCAAGTGTAACCTTGGAGGTGGTAAATGAACTGGTGCTGTGTTTCCTATGTACAAGACTTAAAATGCCAACCCATCAAACCATTGCCCACTTCAAAACTACTTCTTAGGTCAGCAGAGATTGATACACATAGTGATCTTAGTGGAGTCCAATAGCCAAGCAGATTTTCCTCTCTCCACACTACCAAATGTGCCGCATCTGCCACTGACTATTTAGTCCAGGTCGTGCATGCAAATGCGAACTATGCAGTACACATTCAGAGCAATACAGTTCTGGCAATAGACGTGGTAGCAACCTCTCTTTCCCCCATTTCAGCTCCTACAGTTATCTCCGTGGCCTTGGTCACTCTTTGGATGTAGCAACTGCTGGCTTCATCTCAGTTGTGGAACCTGCTTGATCCTGCTGCTTATGTTATCAACCACAACCAAATTACTAGGACGGATGGGCTGTAGAAGACCAACCGCACCTTCAAACAGTTCCAAAGAGGAGAATCACACCCATTTTGTTTTGCTTTGAAAACACAAATCCTGAGACTGCTGTAATGGTTTGAAGCTAGAGGAGAAGTAGGGCAACTTACGTATGGAGATCTGTTTATTTATAATTGTTATGGGTTAAATATTAACAAAACAATAAGGTGGCATCACTGGCTGATCCTTTGATTGTCCATCACTATATACCAGCCAACCATATTAATGACTTCACATGCAAAGCATAATAACACTAAATAATGTAAAGCGCTGTAGATCCATTGTTCATTTGAAGGGCAGGGCTTATGTCAAGTGTCAATCAATTTAATTTCTCCGTCATGCATTGTTCCTTGGCCAAGCTCTTAGGTTCACAGGGAAGCAGAATGGTCTGTATTAGCATGAAGGGCTGGAAAAAGGATCAAGGCCGGAGGCTTTACACAGATATTAATATCTGTTGGGTGACTTTGTAAATCTATGGACTCACTCAATGGAGTTAAATATAAAACACACCCTTCTCAGAAATCCTCAAAACATATTTAAGATCTTTTGAGATGGTGACAAATAAATTATTTGTTATTTAAATATCACACCAGAAATCTTTTAAATGGAAATTTATCAAAGAGTGCACCAGCCCAGATGCTTAAACATAAGCTAATTTGAGTTCAGACAGCTGGATTTGCGTATATTCGATTTAGTATATCAATGACAATATAAATAAAAACACCAGCAAAAGTGAATAAGGGAAATTCCTCCTGATTAATTATAAAACAAAGCCAGAAAATTAAAATCTGGAAATTCCTGTAAAATTGATCTGTGATTGTCCTTCTAAGACCACTGTGCTTAAACAGCTTCTCTAAAATGTAATTAATTCAGCTACAACTCAGACACTGACTGCCCTCCCAAGCAAACAGAGCAGTTTGACTTTTTTTCCCCCAAGATGCTTTCCTGAAACTCATACAGATGAAATGAATGTACATAATTTTGCCGAACAATTCAATTACTGCTCACGAGCCCTCAATCTTTTTGATTAAATGATGGAAAGAGCTCACCCTCTGTCCTCACGGATTCAGGTGGGTCAGATAAGTGAACTGTGGTCAAAGCTTTTTCCAGAAGGCAATTATATTAATTTTACACAGTAGACAAATAACTGTTTAATTTGCATCTCTGTCTATGGAAGGCCTAGGGATACTATTCCACTCTGCTCTTATCACACAGTAACATTCATACCCCCATAGGACTTGCTGCAGCCATTCGGCTATTGATATAATTGAACAGGGTATTAGCTGTCTGACACACGATGGTGCTGTTCAAAAAGCATATGTATCCTCTGCTCAGAACAATGACATTTTAGCAGCCCTTTCCTTTGTCGATAAATTTCAATTACATTAATTGCCAAGAATTCAATGGTGCCACTTTGAGACAGAGGGGAGAGGGGGGAAATAACAAACACAACCCTTGGTCCAGCAAGATGCAACAAAAACAACAAAAATTGTATTTACTAATGGGAACGGTAACATTTTTTACACAGCTTAACAAGATTTTACATGCTGTACCAATTTAAATAATTCTGTTTACCAATTGTTTGTTTCAGTGCATGGGGCTAACAAACAAAACACAATTCAAGTCAATTATATTGTTTATCCTTTTGGGAAGAATTGTGCATTTGATTATATTTTTGAAATGTGCAAGAATAGAATAGGTTTTTAAATTCAGTATAGTGACAGTGTCCCTGGCATGTTCCAGTAATTCCTAGCGTGTGTGGTCAATGTTCTCCCTGTTTGCAATACAGTAAGTTCCCTTTATTTACACATCATTTATATTACATTTTAGAGTGTAAGAATTCTTAGTCAGACTTTCTATTTATTCCCCAATAAAACAAAATGCTATAAAACAAAATATTTCAGAGCACAAGGTTGCGACAAAATATTACTTTTTTTTCCGAATAACTTCATGTTAAACCAATAAGAAATAAAAGACTCTCTTACTATTTGACAGGTTTAATACTAATACGGCTTTGGAGATTGTAAGGGCTTTTAAGCTTTTCCAAATATCTTCTGTACTCTTTTTGATCTGTTCCAGTTTAATGTTATTCTGCTTCATTATACTTATCATAACATTGATGAATGTTGTGTTTCTATTATTGAATGCAAAATATTTTTGTGTCTATGGTGTACCAGAAGGACATGGAAGGGTGAAAGGTGAGTTTAATATTCATGGGATTAATTCATCAGTTCTGCTTGTCCATATTTTAATATTTAGTTCAAGATCAATAATTTACAAAAAAAAAGCATGCTATTTAACAAAGGGGGGGACTGTTTTGAATTCTTACCTTAGCTGTATCGGCAAGCATGACTCTTGAAAAGCACGATAATAAAACATAATTTATTACAATATTGTACCTTGCCTTTTTGAATTCCATTGTTTATTACGCTTTGCTGTTGAAGCATTCAAATTATGAGAGCTGAACACGATACATTTGCTTTGCAGTCCCATTGTATGACATTCCGAGGTAATCTCAATTTCTCTGATTTTTATATTATAGATTAAGCTCATTGATAACACCCATGCAGGACTGGCCAGTTTACAATCTGTTTTTTTTTTGTTTGGTGTTCTGATGTTTTCACTGATATTTAGATTATCATAAAAATGTGATTAATAGGATTCATAAGACAGTGTCCCAGCTTTTGGATTTTAGTAAGCTCATTTTACACAATCTGAAGATCTGAAGATTGTCTTCATTTCTGAAACCTTCTCCTGAATTTTATTCCCATTGAACCTTATTGCCTTTAATGATAATAACGCGTGCTCATGATTTTATTTTCTAAATAGTAAAACAACTAGTAAATGTTCAACAAACAATTCCTGGTTTTCCTAATTGAACTAAATCCTGAAAAAAAACATTAGACCAGAGATAATTCTGTAATCTTGCTCTGTGATAGTTTTGGATACAGAACATTTGCAACTATTTAATTTAACAATAGCACTAAAAGAAAAAGCAAGCAAGTCCTGAATTCTTGTGCTGAGTTAACTGAACTCAAGACATTTTGATTGTTCGTAAGGATAGAAATTCTCCCGGCAGCTTGATAGAGGTGTGCATGCTTAGACATTTGGGTGAGTTTAGGATCTAGATTTGTTAGGACAGTCCCTTCTGTAAAAGAGTCTGATGGCAGCTCTGGTGCTCACTATCCACATGCAAATATTGAGGAAAGTACAAAAGAGAGCCATACCGTTCTCTCTGGCTGCAAATGGAACTGAATCACAGCAGGGGGGGTCAATGGCTTCAGGAAAGGAGGGGAGGGAAAAAATAGAGAGGACATTTTTAAATAATTGGACCAGCTGGTGGAAATAACCTTCTTAACATGCTTGAATCACTGTGAGTGATTTAAAAAAGCCATGTACAGCATTTGTACCTCTGCATTGTTTCAGTGGAGCAGCTGTAAAGAAATTAATCCGCACCCACTTCCCACCAAATCCAACATGTCTCTTAACTATTGTTTTGAAAGTTACTACATGAGGTAAATGGATTTTAAAAAGTTTTTTTTTAATTCACTTATATATGGTAATTTGCTATGGCTGCTTTAGAAAATGTACTTGAAGGAGCCACTTCTTAAAATATGTGGAGATTTGTAGTCCAGAGATCAGTCTAGTTAGGGAGTTCTGCAAACAGCAAAGTAAACTATATAGTAAGCAATGCTGCATCTAAAATCTTACTTCCCTTCCTTAAGGGTTAAGTGCAGGCATTCTATTTTAACATACAAGTTGTCAGGGAAAGAATCAGGGAAAGACCTGGCCACATTTACAAGTCATGGCTTGAAGTAGACGGACAGTGTGAAAGTCTAATACTATTGCTAGAACAGTCAGATCTGCTGTGCAATAAACTTAATAAGTATTCCCACTCAAAAACCAAAAAATAAATTGTCATGTTGAATTTGAAGATATTTATTACTAAAAACATGCTAGATAGTAAATTCAGTGAGTTTAGATAAACAATAAGGATCCACACTAATGGGGCACAAATGCAATAGAGAGCCACAATACAACCCGAGTTCCCACTGATGTAGGACCAATGAATTTGCCCTTATATCATCTTTGCCGTTTTATTTGTCTGACCTTCCCACTCTTTGCGTGCAGCGTCAGTTCTCACAGTTTAAGACTGTCCAAATGGAAGTTACATACTCCCCATCCTCATTAAATGATTCAGCTGGTGGAGCAATCTGAAACTCTGTTTATAATAAGGCATGGAGGATTACACCCTTTGCCCCACAACCTCTCCAATTGTAAGTAGTGGTTGTTTTGATGTACTCCACATTTACTGCTAATATTCAAAGGGGAAATATATTCAGCTGTTTTACATCGACTGACATCAATTAGCAGGCAGGAGTGGAAGCTGTTTTCTCACAGGTGACATCTCTTCACCAGAGATTACATCTAATGGCTCATCCAATGGTGTCATTAAACAATGATATTAAACAACACTGAATATAATTATTTCTTGTGATTGAGCTCTATTTACATTCGTGCACAGTAAGCAATAATGTAGCAGGTGAGCTCCTTTTAAAGTGTCAATGGAGGCACAGATGCTTGAAAATGTTGAAGTCTCTGGACACCAGAACCCCAGCTTTGTGCTTCTCTTAGCTCATCGTATTTACCTTTTCAAAAGTAATCTTCATATGTTAGTAACTCTTAACCCAACGATTCCCTCCAGTTCCCATATAGATAATGACCCGAGCTGTTCAGCAAAAGCTGCTATAAACACAGCAAGAGTGTGCAATGCCCAAGCCTTTATGTATATATACATTTAATGATATATCTCAGGAAAAAGAAACCTAGAAAACTCTGCTCAGCAATAACAAGGGGAATGGAATGAACATGATTTGCATGTAATATCCGCACATTTATGTAAAAGGAAAGAAAATTGTCCTGGCTTTTGTAGGTCTCATACCTTACTCACTGATTGTTCTTTCCAAAAGGGAAGTGACAGCACTCTGGTTTCCTTTATATTATTCATGCCATTAAATATAAATAATTGAATAATTGAATATTAATATAAGCATTGACTAAAACCTAAGCACATAATGCAGATGAAGTCTGCAGACAAACTGTGAAATGGACGACAATATTTATCCTGCACTGCCCCCCACTGTTTGGTGCTTGTTAGAGCTTTCACAGTGGGATGACAGAATCATGCCTACAGGGGATGGTTTCTCAATTAGAACCTCTGAGACAGACATTCTCAATTCATTTCTTACAAAAATGAAAATTTTGGAATTAGATCTTGATTTTATTCACGGGTTATTGTTGATTGTTATTCTTGAAAATTGACCAGCAACTTCATTTTTTAAGCCAATTATGAAATCCTTTTTACTTATGGTTGCCCCACAATGAGGCTATCTGTGTGACTTTGTTACTGAGGTAAATTATAAATCCTTAACGGAACATGATGTAGACCGTGTCTTAGTTAGATCACCAATCCTTCCAGAGGAGGAGCTTGCATGTTCATGCAATGCATGGATATTTTTGCACATTTTCTTCATAGATTTTATCTGTGACATTTCCTTCTTCTGCCATATTAGTCAGAGACATTTGACCTTCACCACGGTGACTTCAGTATCAAAATCTCATTGGCAGACTGCCACCACAGAACTGTAATTATTACCATGATTATTCCCCAAACACTTTGTAGTTTTTGGTACACTTACACATTATTTAAACTTGTGACAGTGTTGTATTTTATAGTAAGTCTGCAAAATACATTTTCATCTGGGTTTGAATGCAAAACAGAGAAAAAGGGCAGATGTGAAGCTTAGATGTGAAGCTACTGCAGGCTTGGAAATTTGGTTCTGTGCTTTTGGGAAGTAATTCTAAGCTTATTTAATTTTTACCAAAGATAGACACAAAATACTCTGCAGGGCAAGCAGCATCTCTGGAGAGAAGGAATGGGTGAGGTTTTGGGTCTAGACCATTCTTCAGTCCAGGGATGCTCCTATCCCGTTGAGTTACTCCAGCATTTTACAGTGCCCTCCATAATGTTTGGGACAAAGGCCCATAATTTATTTATTTGCCACTGTACTCCACAACTTGAGATTTGTAACAGAAAAAAATCACATGTGGTTAAAGTACACATTGTCAGATTTTAATAAAGGCCATTTTTATACATTTTGGTTCCACCATGTAGTAATTACAGTGGTGTTTATACAGAGCCCTCCCATTTCAGGGCACCCGTGATGACACAGCAATATCATGTAAATTAAAGTAGTCATGTGTAGTATTTTTGTTGTATATCCTTTGCATGCAAAGACTGCTTGAAGTCTGCGATTCATCAACATCACCAGTTGCTGAATGTCTTCTCTGGTAATGCTCTGCCAGGCCTGTATTGCAGCCATCTTTAACGTATGCTTATTTTTGGGGCTAGTCCCCTTCAGATTTCTCTTCAGCATATAAAAGGCATACTCAATTGGGTTCAAACCATGTTTCGCAGATGAGGTGGTATGCTTTGGATCTTGGGCAGTTCCTTCTCTCCTCCATACTTTGCTCTTACCATCACTCTGATATGTTAATCTTCATCTCATCTGTCCATAAGCCCTTTTCTAGAACTGTGGTTGCTATTTTGAGCACTTCTTGGCAAACTGTAACCCAGCCATTGTATTTTTGCAGCTAACCAGTGGTTTGCATCTTGCAGTGTAGCATCTGTATTTCTGTTCATGAAGTCTTCTGTGGACAGTGGTCATTGACAAATCTACACATGACTCCTGAAGAGTGTTTCTGATCTGTCGGAGAGGTGTTTGGGGGTTTTTCTTTATTATAGAGAGAATTCTTCTGTCATCAGATGTGGAGGTCTTCCTTGGCCTGCCAGTCACTTTGCGATTAATAAGCTCACCATTGCTCTCTTTTTCTTTAATGATGTTCCAAACAGTTGATTTTGGTAAGCCTAAGGTTTGGCTGATGTCTCTAACAGTTTTATTCTTGTTTCTCAGTCTCATAATGGCTTCTTTGACTTTCATTGGCACAACTTTGGTCCTCATTTTGATAAAAGCAATAAAGGTTTGCAAAGGTGATGGAAAGACTGGAGGAAAGACTAGGTGCTGAGAGCACTCTTACACCTCCATTAAGGAGGCAATTAAACACACCTGAGCAATTACAAACGCCTGCAAAGCCATGTGGCCCAAACATTGTGGTGCCCTGAAATGGGGGGATTATGTATAATAACAGCTGTAATTTTTACATGGTGAAACCAAAATGTATAAAAATACCCTTTAATAAAATTTGACAATATGTAATTAAACCACATGTGATTTTTTGATTTTACAAATCTCAAATTGTGGAGTACAGAGCCAAATAAATAAATTAGGGGTGTTTGTCCCAAACATTATGGAGGGCACTGTATGTCTATCTTTGGTGTAAACCGGCAGTTCCTACCTACATCATTTAATTTTTAGCTTAGTTTAGAGACGCAGTGTGGAAACAGGTCCTTCGGCTCACCGAGTCCGCACCAACCAGCAATCCCCACACACTAGCACTATCCTACGCACTAGGGACAATTTACAATCTTTTTTTAACTTAGAAACCTGTAACTCTTTGGAGCGTCGGAGGAAACTGGAGCACCTTGGAATCACCATCTGGAAATAACATCTAATTCTCGAACCAGTAATTGATTTATGCCGGTGTTTTTTAACATTTATTTTAAACTATGAATCTCAAATAAATATTCAAAATATTTATTTGAGATTCACCAGCCTGGCGTGGAGGACTTTAGCTATAGAGAGAGATTGGATAGGTTGCACTTGTTTTCCTTGGAGATCGGGCTAAGCGGTAAATGAATGGAACTATAAGATAATGAGAGCCAAAATAGGAAAAATTGTTAAAATCTTTTTCCCATTGTAGGGATATAAAACAAAGAGGACACAATTTTAAGGTGAGAGGAAGGAGTTTTATAGGGGTATTTTTTTTATCATAGGCAGTAAAAGTTATCTGGAACATGTAACCGAAGGAGTTGATGGAATCAGATACCATCTCTACATTTAAAATACACTAGACCAAGTAGGACCCGTTGGGTCCCATCCCCTCAATGCGCAGTTGCGAAGGGAGGGGGAGGCCTGCGGCATCACACACACTAACCAACCTCTCACACACACACACTTACCAACCCCCCCCACACACACATTCACACACACACAGTAACCACCCCCATTGATATTATATTAATATTATTCATTCATTCCTTTTACCCCATGCCCTATCCACTCACGCATAGTCACCAACTCGCAGGCTACAGAGGGAGGGGGATAGAGAGAGAGGGACGCAGAGGCACAGAGATGGACTCAGCAGCACAGAGAACGACACAGCAGCACAGAGATCGACACAGAGGCACAGAGAGGAACACAGAGGGACACAGAGGGACACAGACAGACACAGAGAGACACAGGGATGGACACAGAGACACAGAGAGGGGCACATAGAGGGAGACACAGACACAGAGAGGGAGACAGAGGCACAGAGAGGGAGACAGAGGCACAGAGAGGGAGACGGAGGCACAGAGAGGGACACGGAGGCACAGAGAGGGACACGGTGGCATAGAGAGGGGCACAGAGAGGGACACAGAGGCACAGGGAGGGACACAGAGACACAGAGAGGGACACAGAGAGGGACGTAGAGGCACAGAGAGGGAGACAAAGACACAGAGAGGGACAGAGGCACAGAGAGGGACACAGAGGCAGGAGAGTTTGCTGCCTTTTGGAGCTGGGTTTCCGATTTGTGGTGTCTTTTGAGCGGGCGGCCCTGCTGCTGCGAGCGGGTGGACAGTCAAAAGCAGCGGAGGGCTGGTCGATTGTGGCTTCCGCCCACCCACCTACGTGACAGATGATTAGGCGGGGGAGACAAAGAGGAGGTCGTCCCCCGTGATGGCCAGAGGTCGCCAGGTTGGATCGGGATCACCAGCGAGGAAAAGGCGTCAAGATTCCCCGAGTCCCTGCGATTGACGGAGGAATTGCAGGTCTCCATAGAAGGCCTCTCCCAGAGGGAGTAATGGCTGCCACAACCACCTTCCCATCACACTGCCCCGCACCCTCACCCGCGTCCACGTGGCGATAACGACTGCCGCTGCCATGTCCTAGAACTTCAAGGAGCCCAGCAGAGCGTGCAGCATGACCTGAGCAGCAGTTTTTGTAACACATTTGTGACAACTAAGTGACAAATTTAAAGAAGTGAAACTTAAGAAGCCAAGAGATACAGCAGACATAACAGGGGTGACATCACTCACAGCATGAGCAGAGGCAGGCAGTCTGATCCATTGTGACGTCATCAGCGAGACCATCTTGTTTAAGTTATTTGAGATTTGTGAACATTTTCATAAATAACGAGAAATAATGAATGAAATTTTCAGATAAAGCGATTTTTGACATCATGACATAAATCTCTATCGGAATATGTAAACATTTTACCGTTAGCGCATCGTGTTTTTGAGGAGATGTGAAACGCGCACGAACATCACACAAATAAATACACATCCAAGATCAGAGTTTTATAAATATAGAGATTTAGATAGAAAATTAAATAGGTAAAGCATAGACATGCTAATATTTGCAAATAGGATTAGAGTAGATGGACAAAAGATTTGTCATGGGTGTGGTGGGATAAAGGGCTTGTTTCTGTTCTGTACAACTAACTGTTTCTCTATAATACAGAAGGAAGCCCTTTGGTCCATTGATTCATGTCAACTCTTGTCACCAAGTGGAGCAAACCTTGTAGTCCTATTCGCCCTTTCCTTATTTCTCTACAGGCCTACAATTTGTCTACTCTCACATGCCCATCAACTTCCCTATGATCCTTTCTATCATTAACATTTGCTAAGAGATAACTAGCAGTGGCCAATCAACCTGGCAGGACATCTCTAATGTGTGGAAGGAGAAACACACATGATGACAGAGAGAACATGCAAACTCGGAAAAGGCAGAGACCAAGTCCTTGAATCCAGGTCCTAGGAGGTGTGATGCAGTAGTGCTAACTGGTGTGTCACGCGCAACCATGAAGAAAATGATACCTTATGAATTGGTTTTGTAATCAATTGTTGTCCAGTTCCATGAACTAAGTTTGGGGAGAAGTGAAGGCAAATACTGAGAGATTGCCAGGCCTAAGAAGTGTCTCTTGGGCCCTGTCAACATTGCAAGTAGACTGAAGGCATTTCTTCTCCAGTGAGGTGTTTCCTTTTAGTTTTGGAATCCAATCCAAGTGTATAACGATTTAAATAAATGTGTTCAGCTTATGAGAGCAATGTGCAGGTCTCCTTTGGCACCTTCTGCACAGTGCAGATGCAGGGCACTGAAAGAGTGGGAAACTGGAAAGGGCTCCAGGTAAGGCAAAGAGCCAGGCTTCAAAATCTCCAAAACATTGCTGCTCTCTCCCTCTCATCATTTATTGAGTCATGCAGCACAAAATAAGGTCCTTAGGCCACAGAGTCCACCCCAACCATCCAGCACCGATTTATACTAATTGTATTCTGTTCCTTTCACATTTCCATCATGACACCAAAAAGGCAAAACTTTATTTAAAAATTGGTTTGAATGTGCCTCTGTCTGGATATCATAATAGGAAATAGCCCAATCAATAGGCAGTAAAGGAATTATGTTTTTTGGAAGAGAATCAATAACGGTTTCAGACTTATACAGACTTTAAAAGAAAAATCACACATGCAGAATTACACTGAAACAATACCAGATTTCATAGTGTTACATGGAGACTTAAATTAATTGATCATCTTACATAATCACATTGTCCTTAATTAAGAAGCAGCTTCATTTTTACAATTATGTTTATAAAAATACTACACCCATTTGTTTCACTTTACTTATTAAAAGATAATAAAGGTCATTTGACCCATCTCATCCTGGCAGAACAATCCCACTGGTCCCATTCCCTGTCTTAATTTTTCCCCATAACTCAGCAACCTATTCTCACTCACACACCCACAATTTACATTTGTTTTTTTTTTTGCCATTTACTTACCCCATGGGGTAATTACAGTAGCCATTTCAACTTACAACATAATTTAGGAATGTAGGAGGACAAGTAATAGAAAAATATGTTGACATAGGGAGAACATGCACATCCTGGCTCCGGAGGTCTGCTCCGGAAGATAGCTCCAGAAGTCTGAATCAAACCTGGATTCCTGGAACAATGTGGGACTAACATTCAACTGCTGCCTCTGTATGTCACCCCTTTGAATAACTCTCTATTTAATTTAGCTCTAAATTAACTCAAAGCTCAATTAAAATCTTTATTTAAATAAAAGCATGTTTGTCCTAATGGATATTAAATGAAACTGGAATTTTTTTTATGTTAAAAAAAATTGCTGAAAATAATATTAAAGTATTGTACAATAGAATAATCATTCGACAATTGAAAAACACTTTTAATAATTTCACTATAAAATTCAACACAGTGACACAGTGGCGCAGCAGTAGAGTTGCTGTCTTGCAGTACCAGAGTCCCAAGTTCGATCCTGACTACAGGGTGCTGTCTGTACGGAATTTGTACATTCTCCCCGTGACTGCATGGGTTTTCCCCAAAGTGCTTTCCCCCCACACTCCAAAGATGTACAGGTTTGTAGGTTGTGTAGGAAGGAACTACAGATGCTGGTTTAAACTAAAGATAGACATTAATTGGCTTTGGTGAAGATTGAAAATTGTAAGGATTGTAAATTGTCCCTGGTGTACACGATAGTTCTATTGAACGGGGATCGCTGGTCAGTGTAGGCTGAATGGCCTGATCTGCGCTGTATCTCTAAACTAAACTAAAAATAAGCTAACATGCTTATTTAGCTGGGTGGCAGGAACCTCCAACACATTTTAACTAAATGTTTTTGGCAGAGGTGTTAATGGTACTTGAGAAAATAAACTTTGACATATGAAATGACATAATTCACTTCATTCACATTTCCCGCTTTCTCATGGTATTCAAGATTCTTCAGAGCAAAGATGTGCCGTTACCTTGTGCATGTTCCCAGGAAACCCAGGGCTGATAAAATCAATCCCATGAGAATAAAGCATGCAGGGATTCCTGATTCCCATCTACAGCAGATTCAGATGTCTCAGTCTTTTTTCTAAGAAAATCAAACAGTTTCATAAGACAGAACATTTTTGGAAGATGCATGATTACTGTGTGCAAGTATCATCAATGGTCACTGAGCACAAAAAATACTATTCTTTCCAAAATTATTTACACAGATGACAACAGAAACTGGACGGCAATGTTTGGGGTAGAGGTGGAGGTGAAAGTGTGGGAGTGGGTGCATCTTGTTAACAAACATTTCAGTTATGCAATCACTAGGCCTTTAGCCTCAAACTGACTTAAATGTCTGCTCAATCATGATGGATACTTTCTTTGATCTGCTTGTGCACTGGCTTAAGATCACAGAGGATTTGAAAGCTATTAATCTACCTGCCTTTTGAGAGTAAATTTCAATGCCCTCTGACCATGCAGGGAGAACGGGAATAGGTGTAATTCCAGGGATCACTGTCCAAGGAATAGTTTGTTACAGAAGATCATTGGTAATCAATATATTCTATGAGGTTGAGGATGGATGAAAAGTCTTCTTCATCTTTAAGAGCAGATGAGTTTGATATAATTAAACATAACTTCTTGACTTTTAAATTTAGTTTAGTTTAGTTTAGAGATACAGCGCGTAAACAGGCCCTTCAACACACCAAGTCCGAGCCTCGCATATTAACACTATCCTACACCCACGAAGGACAATGTACATTTACCAAGCCAATTAACCTACAAACCTGTACGCCTTTAGGGTGTGCGAGGGAACCGAAGATCTCGAAAAAAAACCCACGCAGGTCATGGGGAGAATGTACAAACTCTGTACAGACAGCACCCATAGTCAGGATCGAACCCGGGACTCCAGCGCTACGTTCGTTGTAAGGCAGCAACTCTACTGCTGTGCCACTGTGCCGACTAATAATTCTATCTTTTAATAATAAATCTTTTATTAATAAATCTGAGCGCTTTGCTACAACTGCATTAATCTTCATCGTCACTTTTAGTCATTTGTGCTCCCAGATTCTTTTGATCCACAACCTAAAAGGATTCTAGGTAGCACATGACATTCTTTTTGCACTTAATTAAATGTATTGCATTCTATTTATTATGTTGGAAATCATTTGCCAACTATATAACCACTGAAATGTGCTAATATCATCTTGTAATTTGTGGTCATCCTTTTCAGTTGTAAATATCCCTCCTTATTTGTTCACAAATAAAAATGCAGGAGTTCAATTGCAAAACCCGAGGCAATAATAGGACTTGTGAACAGCTGTGGCTCTCAAACAGTGATCTGTGTGTGAAGCTACTTTCTATCCAGAATAGGTACTCTTTACTTTCTACTCTCCACATTCCAATCAACTATTAATTTCCTTACATCTCCTTATTCCACGGTTCGATCCTGTTTAATCATGTTTTGGTATTTTATTGAAGACACCTTGGAAATCAAAATGCGTTACATCGACTGCATTATCTTTCCCTACTTCATAACCACAAAAATGAATTCAATGAGGCTGGTTAAACAAGACAAATCACAAAAAATATGGCCTGTTGATTAACAGTTCATCAATTTATGGTCCATCCTTAAATGTCAATTAATAGTAAGATTAAATGAGAACTTACCAGTTTGAAGTTTGATCTTGATTTCTTGAGTTACGTTGGTGATTACGGGAAGAAGCCCAGCCAGTTCGCATGCGCGTCAATCTTCAAAGCAGCTGTATGAAATCACAAATAACAATTACCGAAGTGACATAGTAAGATGAGTGACTCGAGAACTACCAGATGGCCTTTATGAGAGAGGGTTGGGCGTGGAGAGCACGTAATCACCAACGTAACCCCTCATAAAATCAAGTCCAAACTTCAAACTGGTAAGTTCTCGTTTAATCTTACTATTTTACTTCGGAGCCACGTGAGTGATTCCGTGAAGGGTTCGAAGCTTTGTGATTTCATGCCGCAGATCCAAATCTCGGTATCTCACTGCATCGATTGACTCAGGATGAGTGAATAATCAAAAAACGCATTAAGCATGATATTGATTCAAATGTATTAATGGTTTATGTTAATAAAGAAATCAATAGCAACCCCTGTATCTCAGGGGAGGCTAAAGTGGATGCAAAACAGAATGGGCAAAAACCCCGGGTCAATAACCGTCATATAGTAAAAACAATGTTTTTTCTACTTTAGTTTTTATTGCTTTTATGTATACACAAATAAAACACAAATATAACAATGAAACATACAACAATACAATGAAACGTACAACAGCGTAGCGGGGGGTTCAGTTTACAATGAATGATGCAGTATACAGAACTATTTTCATATTAAATCATTTTCCAATAACTTACATTATTGTCAATAAAGTTATACAGTGTTGATGTCTTTATTTCTATACCTAATCCATTTTTCCCATTTTCTGTTAAACTCGTCTTCTTTCACTCTTAGAGAATATGTCATTTTCTCCATGACAAATATTTCCTGTACTATGTCTAAGCACTGTCTAAGTCTGGGTGTGTCCGCTGCAAGCCAGTTTCTTGTAAGGGTCTTTCTGCCAGCTGTGAGTAGGATTTTAACCAAGTAATGGTCTTCCTTCAGCACCACAGTATTTATATTACCCAGGTATAAAATGGAACACTTCTTGGAGACTATATATCCTAATACCTCCATTAATTCTGAATTTACTCTGTCCCAAAATGGTTCTATTTTTGGGCAACTCCAGAAGATATGTGCATGATTTGCATCTGTTTGACCACATTGCCTCCAGCATGTTTGCTGCCTTAGAATTTGCTTGCTTTTTATGTTAGGCGTAATAAAGAAACAAATCAAAATTTTCCAATTAACTTCTCTCCAATTTTGTGAATTAGTGGATGTCTGTTGTGTTACACACATATGATGCCATTCTTCTTCTGAGATTGTAATGTTCAATTCCTTTTCCCATTTAAATTTTATATAAAATGTAGTTTTAGCTTGATATTCCATTAAACTATGATAAAGTTTAGAAATAATCCTTAATGTTTTTTGATGATACGCATTAACTATCATTTCTATCACTGTATTATTTTCTTCTAGTGCCTCCCTTTTTATCTTTTTATTGTAATAATCTCTCAGTTGGAGGTATCTAAACAAGTCTTGGTTCCGAAGTGCAAATCTATCCTTCAAATCTTGAAAACTTCTTAGGTCTCCATTTTCAATAACAGTAGAAAATGCAGTAATTTTTTTTTTTTAATCAATTCAGTTGACCATCCTGCGGTCGCGAGGATATGGTCAATGAGAATTTCCATTGCCCTGGCTGCTGACGTTGATGCTGCCCTGGTGGAATGAGATATACAATCGTCAGTGTTAATACCTGCATAAACCAGAACCTGCTGCAGCCACCTTGAAATAGTCTGAACCGACCTTCCCTTGTGTGGTTGTTTGTCGCTTAGTAAGCAATGCTGATTCCACACTTCTTAGGATTCTGGTGGCCTTGATATAATATAGCAAGCCTGCCCTCCCACATAGACGTGAGACCGTAGGGTATCCGAAAAATTATCTTAAATCCTGCCAACCCTGGTCCGCTCTGCTTGTGTAGATCAGAATGTAAAATGTAATGGCACCTGCAGCCAATTCCAAAATTTAAGAGGCAGTTAGGCTGGTACATGGATAAGACAGGTTTGGAAGGATATGGGACTAGTGTAGCTGGGACGTGTTGGCCAGAGTGGGCAAGTTAGGCTGAAGGGCCTGTTTAGCACACTGTATCACTGTCTATTTCTATGTAAAATGCTGGAAACACTCAGGAGTTCAGGAAGCACCAGTGGAAAGAGAAAAGACCCTTCGTCCAAACTCAATTTCCAAAATTTTGGTTTTGTTAGTTTTGAGGTGACTGATGCGACTAACTGGGAACATCAGACTCTTCTACAGATGGTAGGAGTTGCCCATGAGGCAGATGCATGGGTGGTTTGAGAGGCACTGTATTCCAGCAACTGAGGGGAAACAAACATGAACGTACAGAAGAGCTCCGACTGCTGGCCTGCGGCCTATAATATCGTGCAGCCGCGGTCTCCGGTAGGAAGCAACCAGTTTGGGACATCCAAGGCACTGAGTGTCCGTCCGTATTGTGCTCTATTTTTATTGTATTGCTGCATGGCAACTTGAACTTGAACTTGATCTTGAAAACTAGTGACGAGAGCAGTGTGTAGACCTGGAGATGATAGGCTGAAATAAGGCCTTTGAAGAATTTGAAGACAAAGATGACACTGAATGTTATGATATGTGTAATGTTCCTTTAACGACTTAATAAAGTCCATGCATGCACGGGGGTTCCAGGCATGCGTAGGAGTTTTACTTATTGAAAAAGCTTGTGCTTGCACATGGTGGCAGCGGTGGTGCCTTAAAGAATCATTTTTCTGCCACAACCTGAAGCTCCCGGCTCGAACAGTTAGCAGCTAATGTAGATCAGTGTCACTCATGTTATGAGTCATACTTTGTAGCTACGCCCACCAGCTTAACAGTAAGCCTCCCTGCCTTGTTCCAACACTTTTAGAGAAACGTGCTAGTATGAAGTTACCGATGCTGTGATGTTAATAAAGTCTTTGGGCCTTTATCACGGTGTAAGACTTCAGATATTTAAACAGCAGAATCGCAACATGGTGTCAGAAGTGGGATACGAACCCACGCCTCCACTTGCGCACTGTGGACGAGATCGCATCGCAGATGGCTGAGACAACTGTATTCACAGTGCAAAATGCCAAGAGTTCATTCTGGCAGATTTCGCTGGAACATAACTCCTCCAAGTTAACCACTTTCAGCACTCCGTTTGGGTATTACAGATTTATTTCCATGCCTTTTGGAATAAGTTCTGCTAGTGAAGTATTTCAACAAGGTATGGAGCAGTTGTTTGCAGGCTACCCATGCTCCATCATAGTGGATGACATCCTCGTTGCGGGATGAACTTTGCTGTAGGATGGCAGGATGCTAATCTGACGAAGGTCTTGGATCGCGCCAAAGCCATCAACGTCAAGCTGAACCCTCAAAAAAGCAAATTCTGGGTAAATGAGGTGAAATACATAGACCATGAGTTCACTAAAGACGGCCTAAAAACTGATCCGGCGAAAACCAATGCTATCAACGTGCTCCCAACACCCACAGACATGCTACGTTTGCAGAGATTCCTTGGCATGGTTAACTACTTAAGCAAATTCATTCCGGGTTTCAGCGAAATATCAGCCCCATTACGCCAGCTTACACACATAGACATTGCTTGGACCTGGCACGAGCAACAGCAGAAGGCGTTCGACACTGATGTCTTGTGCTCCTACACTCGCTTACGTTGATCCTAAACAACCGGTCACACTGACTTCTGACGCCTCACAACATGGACTAGGCGCAGCATGTCTTAAAAATGATGGTAACGGAAATAAACCTGTTGCCTATGCCTCGCACACTATGACTGACACAGAACAACGATATGCCCAAATTGAGAAAGAGCTGTTGGCGGTTGTTTTCGCCTGCATGAAATTTGACAATTTAATCTTTGGACACACGGTCACGATTGAAACTGACTACCAACCTCTGATCAACATTTTTAACAAACCGATCCACGCCTCTCCAGCGCGCATACAGTGGATGTTGCTGCAACTTCAAAAATATGACATTGTTCTGATCCACAAACACGATAAGGATATGCACGTGGCTGACACTCTCTCGCATGTACCATGGAAGACCTGCGAGGATCCGCCCTCGCCAGATGATGACTTTATTGTAATGGCTGTGTTTTCAATATCAATATCAATATCAATATCAGTTTTATTTGCCACTTGCACATAAAGTGCAAGTGAAATGAATTTGCCAGCAGCGGTACAATGAAAAAATAACTCACAAAAACACAATAAAAATGTAACACAAACATCCACCACAGCATTCATTACTGTGGTGAAAGGCACAAAATTTGGCCAGTCCTCCTCCATTTTCCTCCGTGGTCGGGACCTCAACCTCTGCAGCCGTCGCTGCGGGCATCCAGATGTGTAGACAAGATAAAGTCCAGACAAGGTAAAGTCCAGATAAAGTCCAGGTAAGTCCTAAATTGGTGCCACCCACCGGAGACCGCGGCTTCAGGTTGGTGTAGGCCACAGGCCGGCAGTTGAAGATATAAAGTCCCCACCGCGCTGTAGCCGGAAGCACCGCAGACTGCAGGGCCGGCGGTCGGTGCTCCTCTCCAGGGGTCCGCGGCGAGGGACCCTGCTCCTGATGGTAAGTACACGCCGCGCCTGTGGTAGAAGTAGGCCGCGGGCCGGCGGTCGGAGCTCTTCTCCTGCATGGTCCCCAACGATGGATCCCAGGCTGCGGACGCCGCGCTAGCTGGAGCTCCGCAGACCGCGGTTTCAGGCTGCTGCGGGCCAGCAAACAGAGCGCTCCCCTCCAGCAACACCCAGTGAGGACTCGCCCGCTCCACGACGAGAGTCCACGCTGTGCCCGCCGCTGAAGCCCTGGGCACGTCTCTGGGAAAGGCCGCACCAATCCTAGATGTTAGGCCACAGGGGAGGCGACATGGAAAAAGTTGCCTCTCCGTGGAGGAGGCGACCAAAACGGTTTCCCCTCACCCCCCCCCCCCCCCCCCCCCACACCACCCCCCACACAAGACACACAGAGATACACCAAAAACACACATTAGGACACACTAAAAACATTTAAAAAGTAGAAAAAATGAACACGCTGCTGGCAGGGCTGCCGGCGCCCCCACTGGCCTCAAAATATTTAGTGCCCTCGTCCTGACTTGGTTGTCAGATAAGACTTGGTTGTCCACACTGCTGCTGACAGTACTCTACGGCCGCTTACCTCCGTCATTAAGAGCGACTGGCCAGACAAACGCTACAACATTGCTCTGGCAGTCCAGCATTTCTTTGCCGTCCGTGATGAGCTAGTGCTGTAGGATGGCATTGTTTTAAAAGGACATAAGGCTGTGGTCCCTGCTTCGCTGCACAACAAGTATTTTAACGCTGTCCATGCAGGGCACCCAGGCGCTGAAGCTACTGTCCTATGGGCAAGAAGCATGTTTTACTGGCCTGGCATGGCCGAATACATCACCGAGAATATGGCATCATGTGCAGTGTGCAACAGCTTGGCACCTTACCAACAAAAGCAACCATTTATTTCGCATCCGGTTCTTGCACTCCCGTGGTCCACAGGGGCAACTGACATATTTGAGTGGCATGGCAAGCAGTACCTGGTACTCGTCGATTCGTATTCAGGATGGTTTGACATTGATTTTCTTAGCAGCCAATGGTTTCGAAGCTATCTCGCCATTTTACAGTCCACAGACCTCCGGGCAGACTGTTCTCTGACAACAGCAGTCAATTCACCAGCCAACACTTCAGGGAGTTTGCTGCACACTGGCATTTTCGCCATATTACCACATTACCCCTGAATATCCACAGTCGAATGGACTGGCTGAGCGGGCAGTCAAGAGTGCCAAACAGCTCATGGAACATTCGCACAGACCTAATTCCGATGTGTTTCTAGATCTGCTCAAGTTACGCAACATCTCCCGTGACCCCATTTTGAGTTCACCCACTCAACGTTTATTGTCGAGGCAGACCCGTGCCATGGTGCCTGTGGCGGATCAGACATTGATCCCTCAGGTGGTTCAATCCACAACCGCTAAACAAAGCTCATTTCGCGAGATACGGCAGCCCGACAAAAGTTGTGAGCGATAACAGACTGCAGTACACATCGGTCGCATTTCGCCAGTTTGCGAGGGAATGGGATTTTGAGTACTTGTGCAGCAGTCCCGGTAATAGCAAAGCGAACGGGAAGGCAGAATCAGCAGAATGTGTGAAAGCCATCGTTTCTCGCCAGCTTGACGAGCGTTCATATGTGGTTCAGAGCCCATCTGGCTTATACTGTCGCAATCGCGTACATCTCTGAAAGACCTGCAAAAATCCACCAGACGAGCTAGTCGCATGTCAACACATGAAGCACGGCCAAACCATCCAAGACCAGGGCGAATCTACTACACCGACCACAACTAACACGACACAGCCAGCGCCTACTGAAAAGAAAACAGCTACTGAGTGAACTGACAAAAACAGTGAGAACTCGCTCAGGATTGGGCTGTGAGACCGCCTAAGTATTTTCGAGACTATGTGACCCATTGATTTAGTTCTTATCAATTGTTATGTCTCTATGGGGTTGGATGTATGATAAAATAAGTTTATGTAAATAAGATAATGAGCAGGAAAGGAAATTTTACATTGAAAAAGTGTTCTTTTCTCACTTGAACAGATATATACATTGTACAGCTGTACGTTTTCCTTTTTTGGAAAAAGAGGGGATGTTATGATATGTGTAATGTGCCTTTAAGGACAATAAAGTTTTACTGACTGAAAAAGCTTGTCCATGAACATTGAACATTTTATTTCTTATGGGTCAAGTAAACTCCAGTGGGCACATTTGGACAGAGTTGAAGAGGGCCATATGCACATATAGACTGCTGACATTTTGGTGCATAATCGCAATCTCCAATAATAACCCAACAAGTGTAACACTGCAAATGCTGGAAATCTGAAGGCAAAACTGGTGATCAACCTGAAATATTAACTCTTCCATTTGCTGCACGGATGCTGCCTGACCTACTGAGTGTTCCCAGCTGTTTATGTGTTTTACTTCATCACTGTCAAGTCAAGAGAGTCAAGAGAGTTTATTGACATGTGTCCCAGATAGGACAATGAAATTCTTACTTTTGCTTCAGCACAACAGAATATAGTAGGCATGAATATAGAACAGATCAGTGTGTCCATATCTGCCTATATTACTAAAAGTAAGATCTTGACCACTTCTTGTTTTTCTGTTTCATGATTTTAGAAAAAACGCCGCCACTTACTGCTGTGATTTTTGGCCAGCTTACTTGGAGTCCCCCTCCGCTGCACAGGACAAGAGGATTTTTCCCATCAATGAAACATAAAAGAGTTATTAAAGTTTAAAAAATGTTGACATTCTCTCTGCTGCCCCTGCTGGTGGGAGGGGGAAGGGACTATATTCAGATTCAGATTCAGATTCAGATTGAATTTTAATTGTCATTGTCAGTGTACAGTACAGAGACAACGAAATGCATTTAGCATCTCCCTGGAAGAGCGACACAGCAAATGATTTGAATAAATAATAATAAGTGTCCGGGGTGGGGGGGGGGGTGATTGGCAATCTCCGAGGTATGTTGTTGAGTAGCGTGACAGCCGCCGGAAAGAAGCTGTTCCTGGACCTGCTGGTTCGGCAACGGAGAGACCTGTAGCGCCTCCCGGATGGTAGGAGGATAAACAGTCCATGGTTGGGGTGAGAGAGGTCCTTGGCGATGCTGAGCGCCATCCGCAGACAACGCTTGCTTTGGACAGACTCAATGGAGGGGAGCGAGGAACCGGCGATGCGTTGGGCAATTTTCACCACCCTCTGCAATGCCTTCCGATCGGAGACAGAGCAGTTGCCATACCAAACTGTGATGCAGTTGGTAAGGATGCTCTCGATGGTGCAGCGGTAGAAGTTCACCAGGATCTGAGGAGACAGATGGACCTTCTTCCGTCTCCTCAGGAAGAAGAGACGCTGGTGAGCCTTCTTGATCAGAGTTGAGGTATTGTGGGTCCAAGAGAGGTCGTCGGAGAGGTTGACTCGATAAAACCCAATGTGTTGTGCCTCACTCAGTTTCTGCAAGATGGAGGAAGTGAGAGGGTCACATCCCTCAGTCTGAGCTGTGAATAACACTGAATACATGTCTACCAAACTGTGAGTGTGGTTTTACTGACCTTGAGTGCCCTTAATGTGGTTTAAAAATGAAAATGTGGTTGGGTTTAAGTAAAGCACTGCAAATGGTTGGTGGGGGTTTGGGTTGAAGAAAATACACTGCAAATGGTTGGTTTGGGGTTTTGGGTTGTAGTAAAAAGCACTGCAAATGGTTGGTTTGGGGTTTGGGGTTGAAGTAAAAAACACTGCAAATTGTTGATTTGGGGTTTTGGGTTTTGGGTTGGTTGAAGTAAAAAGCACTGCAAATGGTTGGTTTGGGGTTTTGGGTTGAAGTAAAAAGTACTGCAAATGGTTGATTTGGGGTTTTGGGTTGAAGTAAAGAGCACTGCAAATGGATGGTTTGGGGATTTGGGCTGAAGTAAAGAGCACTGCAAATGGTTAGTTTGGGGATTTAGGTTGAAGTAAAGAGCACTGCAAATGGATGGTTTGGGGTTTTGTGTTGAAGTAAAAAGCACTGCAAATGGTTGGTGGTCTAAACTTGACAACTTCCTGTTTGCACTGTATATTGATTTTAGATAAAACGCTACCACTTACGCGATGTTCGGCCATCTTACTCAGTTCCCCTCCACTCATCAAGTGCAGAGGATTCTTCCCATCAATGAAAAATAAAAGTGTTATTAGTGTTTCAAAAATGTTGAGAATCTCTCTCCTGTCAATCATGCCATGAAGGCCACACCTTTTCCAATGGGTGGGGGGAGGGATCATAAAACCCGGAAGTGTGGGTGTGGCTCAGTCTCTGCATGATGGGGGAGGGAGAGGTCACGACTCTTTCTGAGCTGTGAATCAACTGAACACACTGAATGTCTACTGAACTGTGAGTGTGGTGTTTTGTGTGGTTTTATGGTGGTTTCACCCTGCTTGAAATGGTATGAAACTGCATTTGAATGTGGTGGCCTTGCACCCTGCATGAAATGGTATGAAACTGCATTTGAATGTGGTAGCCTTTCACCCTGCATGAAATGATTTGAAGCTGCACTTGGATTTGGTGGCCTTGCATCCTGCTTGAAGTGGTAGGAAACTGCACGTGAATTCAGTGGCCTTGCACTCTGCTTGAAGAGGTAAGAAACTGCACTTGAATTTGGTGGCCTTTCAAGCAGGGTGCAGTGGTAGGAACATGGATTTGAATTTGGTGGGCTTGCACCCTGCTTGAAAAGGAATTTCAAGGAATAGCCATGAGTCAACTGCCAGCCCACCAGCCGTGAGTGAGCTGCCAGCACATCAGGCTTGAGGAACTGAGCTGCCACTCCAAGAATCCATTTGGCCCACAATGTCCATACTAGCTCTCTGGAGATGTCCCTTCAGCCCACTACACCCATACCAGTGGTCCAGAAATCCAACCTCCCCCCACCCCACTGGCCACCAATATTGGAATTGGTGGAGAGGTGCAATATTGCATTGGGGGACCAGCCCTCCCATGTGAACATGGGACCCAGCGGATTCCACTTAGTCTGGTACCATTATATAAATATACACACACATGAATAAATAAACAGATTAAGTGCAAATAAACAGATAATGGTCTATTAATGTTCAGAGTTTTGTTTCATTTGAGTTTAATAGCCTGACGTCTGTGCGGAAGAAGCTATTCCTGAATCTGGATGTTGCAGTCTTCAGGCTCCTGTACTTTCTACCTGAAGGTAGCGGGGAGATGATGTGTGACCAGGATGGTGTTGGTCCTTGATGATGCTGCCAGCCTTTTTGAGGCAGTGGCTGCGATAGATCTCCTCGATGGTAGGGAGGTCAGAGCCGACGATGGACTGGGCAGTGTTTACTACTTTTTGTAGTCTTTTCCGCTCCTGCATTGTATCACCAGGTGGAGCACTTCTTCATAGTGGAATATTCTGAGTAATAGTTAAGAAGGAGCCACAACATTAAACAGAAAACCTGGCACCACTTCCCTCCAAATGTGCGTGTTCTTCCAATTAACGGCCAAACTGCTTCGGTGGTAGCAAATCTCACACTATGAACATTATCTGATTGAAGACTAAAGCCAATGGTTTATTTCATTCAAGGAATAAGGTATCATCTTTGCACAGACAAGGAAGACGGTATTTGCTTCCATGATTAAATGTTAATCTCTTCTCAAAATTTACTCAAACTCGGAGGTTTCTTTTCCTTAAATTATCCAAATCCAGCCTTGCCTTTTGCACAGTCTAGATTCATGTTTTATGCACAGTTTGGTGCATTTTCGTTGTGCAATAATTGAAGTTATGATGAAGCAGATTGGACACTGGACTCAATTATTGAATTGGATGACTTGCTATCATCTGAACTGTCTGGGCAATTTTATTCCCTGGGCACTCAACTTGTGACTCCTGTAAAGAGATGGTGTATGCAAGTTGCGTGGGAGATGGAGCCATGGGGCTCCATCTAAGATCCCAACTGGATATTGCGAAAGTAGATGGCAATCAGCCAAAAATGAACTGGCATTCACAGATCTCAATATATTTCTGGTACATGTTGGTGCTGCAATTGAACTATAGTAGATGCATACTGCTTGTATTTCTATGCATAATCTCAATCCTAACCCAGCAAGCATAAACGATCTGCAGATGCTGGTTTAAAATGCAGATGGACACAAAAAACAGGAGCAACTAAGCGGGTCAGACAGCATCTCTGGACAAAAGGAATAGGTGAAGTTCCGGGTCAAGGCCCGTCTTCTTCTGACGAAGATGGGTCTTGACCCGAAATGTCACCCATTCCTTCATTCCAGAGATGCTGTCCGACCCGCTGAGGTGCTCCCACTTTTTGTGTCTATTTTAAGCAGAATGCTGTGTTGTCAATGTCTTGATTCACTGTCAAATTGAGCAGAAAGTATCTAAGCCCCTGTAGATAAAGCCAGTGTAAGATATACTGCTTTGAACAATAGAGCAGAATAAAGCACTTCTGTTTCAAAATCAAAACCAAACTGCAGTTGCAGGAATTCTTGAAGTAAAAAGAGAAAATGTTGGAAACACTCAATAGGTCAGCCAGCTTCTGCAGAACAAGTTACAGAGTTAGCATTTCAGATCCAAGACCTAAAAGATCCACAGAAGCTGCCTGACTTGCTGATTTATTCCACAATTATCTGCTTATATTTAGCACATTTGTTAGTTTATTTAAATTGCCAACACATTAGCTCAGCATCTTCTCTTGTTCACTCTTTAAGCTGCTGAGGAGGAGGTGGGCGCAATGGTGATGATGGTGAAGACGGACCCATGGATGAGAGAGAATGCTGAGGTGCTGCATTCATGAAACTATAACAACTAGATTCTCTATTGAAAAGAAGTACGATCTCTCCCATTCATATCTGGAAAAGAGATTAAAAAATGTTCTGATGAAGGTCTTTGACTTAATTTTTATTTTTCTTGCCCTGCTAAGGGTTTCCAGTATTTTATCATTTTTATTATCAATGTGTTAGACCACCTCCACCAAATGATTAAGGATCAAACAAATTATTTAATTATTTTGTCAGAGATTTAACAGAAGCACCATGCTGGCCAATTTCTTACTTTGAATGAATGAATGAATGAATGAATGAATAAATGAATACTTTATTGTCACGTGTGACGTCACAGTGAAATTCTTTGTTTTGCATATCCAAGGTATCCAAAGAGTCACTATATAAAGGGCGCAGATAAAATTACAAAGTACCCCATGTCAGGTCCTCAGGTGATCCACCCCCTCCTTCTCCTCCCTCACGGCAGCCCCCCATGCCTGGTCCTCCTTTGTTCTTCCCCCCTCCTCCTCCTGGTCCTCCTTTATTCCCAGCGGCGCATCCATTGACTCCCACGTTGCCCATCCTTGACTGCCAACGAACGCCAACACCGACTGGCGCTCTTCCAAAAAACAGACAGAATTTTGCAAAGTTAAATTGTAATATGGCATATATGTACTGGCTGACAAACATTGTGATATAGTGGGATAAACGTGCATATTGCTTAATTTTAATATTCTCAATTCCTGATTAATTTTAGGCCAATGTATTTTTCTGATTTGTTCCTCGTAAAAGACTAGCCTGCATGCAGAATGACATCAAGATTTTATTACTGGCTATTTATTACAGGAATATAATTACCCTCTTTCATCACACCTTTTCAACACACTTTCACAATTGTCAGTGTAAAAAGCTTCTGGTGGGACAAAAAATATCTAACATATTATGAATGCCAACCTCACTTGTGACTTAAAAATAGTATTTCATTTGTACTATCACCCCCTTGAAGAAAATCCTTTTGTTCAGGTAGTTGGCTGCTAGCATCTTTTCAAAGTTGTAAACATGAAAAAGAACTCAATGCCTTCAAGGAGAAAAATAAAGTGCAGAAAGACAATCAAGTAGACAGGTATACTGCTTCAACAAAGTTGCTAAACCCTAACGCTACTGAAAATCATAAATACTGTGAGGTGGATCATATCAGATTGGTAACAGGCACCAATCAACATACAATACCCAAGATTTTATGAAATTCTGACAGTCAAGGCCATTCCATATCAGAGAAACACTTGGCATTTAAGGAAGATCACTAAAAGGGCAGGTTGTTGACCCAATTATCTCAAGAACTTCATGTCAGATTAAAGTACATTGTGAATTGATAGTTATTAGATGCTTTATTCTTTTCTTGTCTTTCATCATTGAAGGTGGGATGTAGCATACGTGTCATATGTAATATTGATGGGTAGACAGATATCATTCCAATTCTCCTGCATCTTTGGTCTTTCATACAATGCGGTTACATGATTAAATATTTTATTCAGCTGGTGGTCATTCGCTGCAATGGTGTTTTGGGGAATAGGAAATTCCAGAAGAAAGCTGTATTAAAGAAAAGTAGCTGGATGTATGGTATCCAGCAATGTAACATGTTTCATGATGCAGCGCACAGTGACAGACTCATTGACTCATAACAACTTGAGTTCAATCCTGACCACCAGCACTGACCGAAGAATTTAAACATTCTCTCTGAGATGATATGCATTTTCTCCAGATGCTCTGGTTTCTTCCTATGTTCGAAAAATGTGCAGGTGCAGGCAAGCAGGTTAATTGACCACTGTAATTTACCTCTAGTATGTTGGTAAGTTGTCAAATTTGGAGGGAGATGATTTGAATGTAAGGAATGTGGAATCAGCATAGAGATATTGTGGGTGAGAGTTGGTGTCAGCATTTACTCAGTGGGCCAAAGTGACTGTTTCCTTGCTGTATCTTTGTTGGTCATTTAAGTTACTAACTATTTTCGTTAGATGGGATAGAAGGAATACAGAGATTCTGATATTTCAATCAATTCTACAAACAACCCAACTGATTGCCTCCAGTTTTGTTTTCTCTCAGATTGTTAACATTTCCTCGTACAAACATCAAATGCCTTGTAATTTGAGAACGTATACCAATAGCATAAGGACAGGCTTTTTGACCCATAACCTCTGTGGCAACCCTGAGACCAATTTGATCAATTCTGCCCTGGGGAAAAAGACTCTGACTATCTACCCTATCCATACTTCTCATTATTGTATGTACTCCCATCAGGTTGCATCTTCATCTGTGACACTCTAGGTGTTTCCTGGATCAGAGAGTATTAGCTGTCCACCCTCTCCTCACAGATAATGCTATATATGTGTTTTTTTTTAATATTTTTATTTATTAGAGGTAAACACATCAGTGTACATCACATATATATTGTTACAATCATTGTACCCCATAATTTTATAGCTTTTAAAGAAAAAGAATAGAAAGAGAGTGAAGTAGGTGAAAAGAATTGTGAAAGTGAAAGAGCGTGCCAAAGGGAAGAAGAAAATGAAAAACCCTTGGTCAAAGAATTAGAGAAAGGGGGTTAAGAGATAGGCCCTAGAACAAAGAGAGAGAAAAGGAAAAAAAAGCCAGTTACTATATTATATATATCACGCCAAAGGAATCCACCAACTCGATAGTTTTTTATCCCCCCTACCAAGGCCCGAGGTACTCCTGCTCCCTATCTTTGTAGCAATTCGATAAATGCAGACCACGTCTGATAGAAACAATCTGATTTTCCCACCAGGCGGAATCTCATATCTTCCAAATGTAATGTTTCAAACATAGTTAAAATCCACATATTTAATGTTGGTATAGGAGCATTTTTCCAGAATTTTAAGATTAGCTTTTTTCCTATTATTAAGCCATAATCAAATAGATTCTTTTGATACACATTTAATTCCGAACTACCTTCTGTCATTCCAAAAATAATCCATTCTGGCTTTGGTGTCATTTTTATTTTAAACAGTTTTGTGAAGATTTCAAAGATTTAAATCCAAAACCTTTGAATTTTTGTACAAAAGATGAATGAGTGCGCTACAGTAGCTTCTTGACACTGGCATTCATCGCAAATGGTGAAACGTTAGGGAAAAATGTTTTTAATTTTGTTTTTGTGTAGTATAATCTGTGTAAATTTTTAAATTGTATTAAAGTGTGTCTTACATTAATTGAGCATTTGTGCACATATAATAAGTACTCTTTCCACCTTTCATTGGAAATGTTTATGCTTAGTTTGTTTTCCCACTCACCTCTGATACCTTCCATTGTTGGTATTACTGCATTTAGTATAATATTATATATATATATATGAAATTAAATTTGCTGATTCCGCCTTTGTATTAATTACTTCATCTAGTAAGTCTAACGGCATTTTGTGAAATTCTTGTGAATGTTTTTTCAGATAATCACATATTTGGAAATATTTAAATTACTGATTGTTACCCAAATTGTATTTTAGTTGTAATTGTTTAAATGATAATAGTTTTCCCATATCATACAAATCTCCCAAAGTTTTAATTCCTGCTCTTTCCCATTGTATAAATGCTTTGTCTATAATTGAGGGTTTAAACAGAGGGCTTTTAGCAATAGAAGATAGGAGAGATAAGTTTCTTAATTTTAAGTTGTATTTTATTTGTTTCCAAATTCTGATTGTACTATATATAATTGGGTTTTTGTTGTATTTTGTATTATTCACCGTCATTGGTGAAAGAAGGATTGCACCAATATTAAAAGGGGAGCAGTCCTCTTTCTCCATAATGATCCATTCCGGTTGATGAAGAGAATTATACAACAATTGAATCATATTTCTAATATTTGCCAACTGTAGATGTTTAGTGCATGCCCCTTTAATTGTAGGTTGTGTAGCCACTCCCCTTTCACCAAGTATATTACTGTCTCTCCATCCCTGGTACCTCCTCTAGTAAACGTGCAGACCATGTACAACTAGGGCATCGATATATGTGATTAATAAAGACTTGGTAAAGAAACACTGTGTACGTGTTAACCTCTTTACATGGTGTCAGTCGTTTCGAATTGCGCGCCTCCTGT
This sequence comes from Raja brachyura, assembly GCA_963514005.1. The sequence continues at coordinate 71,719,580 of OY740782.1, forward strand.
TTATCGGGTTTAGTTTTTTGCCCCAGTTACCCTTCCCTGCCTGGTTATGGCTTCCTCCTGCCGCAAGCCTGAGTCCCTTGTCTTTGACGACGACATCGCTCACGGTGGAATGTGTTCCGCCGGGATTTTCGGCATTATGTGGCTATCGTGCACCCGGGAGTTTCCTCTGCCATTAAAGTGTCGCTGCTATTGAATCTAGCCGGCTCCGAGGCTCTGGAGCGCTCTGAATCGTTTGAGTACGGGCCGGATGAGGACCCCGAGGACCTTGACTGTCTACTGGGGAAGTTCAGCGAGATGTGCGATGTGCCAACGAACTCTATTCTGGAGCGTTTTAAGTTTTTTGGACGTCGTCAGAAACCCGGTGAGTCTGTCGGCAACTTCTACGCTGACCTACGGCACCTGGCTAGGCGATGCCACCTGAATGACGCTACCCCAGAGACCCTGACCCGCGATGTCTTGGTGTATGGTCTACGAAATGAAAAGCTGCGGTCGGAGCTCCTGTGTAAGGCAGACTTGACTCTCCAGGCTGCCCTGCATGCTGCAAAGATGTCTGAGGCTGTTATCTCTGATGCACCACCCCCTGGTCATGAGGTTCGGGCAGCTACCGTCGCAACCCGCTGTCCTGCTCAGCAAACTCGCCGTGGGGCCAGCTATGGTTCAAGTTCCAAGCTGGAGAAGCGCTGCCCGAACTGTAACTTTGTGACTCATCGTTTCAACGTGTGCCCTGCGGTGGGAAAGATTTGTAACTTCTGCAACAAGCCTAACCACTTCTCGTCAGCATGCAGAGCTAGAAAAAATCCTGCCCAGCAACAGCGCAGGCACTCTAATTACCTGGTACGGGATGGTACTGCGTCTGGTTCTTATCACTCTCCTGACAACCTCCCATTGTCTGATTCGGACTCTTCTCAGAGTGAGCTCAGCGTGTTTTCAGTTAGGAAGGCACCTGCTCGGATAACAGACCCTACTGTGCAAGTTACTGTCAATGGTTCTACGTTCTCTGCCAAGGTCGATACTGGGGCCGCCACGAACGTTATGTCTACTAGCCTTTTCAAGAAGATAAGGAATAATGAGCGAGTCACTGTTGAGCGCTCTGTCCTTCGTGCTTATGGGGGAGGGTTGCTTGTCCCTGTGGGGAAGGCTACCCTGAACTGTGAAGTGCTAGAGACCGTTCGGCCCCTCTCCTTCTTCCTGGTTAACGAGAAATGTGTTACACTGCTCGGCGTTCGGGCATGCCAAGACCTCGGATTGGTCAATTTTCACCGGGAGATCCGTTTAGTTCAGCAACCTTTGGACCCGTTAGCCGAGTACCCCGATCGGTTTGACAATGCGCTGGGGATGCTCCCCTGCAGTTATGAGATCTCTCTAAAACCTGACGTGGATCCAGTTGTACGCCCTCCACACCGGGTCTCCTTTGCGATGAAGGATAGGGTCGAGTCCACCCTTCGGGACATGGTGGCTACAGGCATTCTGAAAGAGGTGAGCGAGCCCACTCAGTGGGTCTCCACCATGGTGGTTGCTGCTATTTTGCTGTCTATCCTTTTCCAGTTGCTCTAGTGTATGAGACATGGTCGGCTGTCACGTTCCTTTCTTTTGCAAGAGGAAGGATGTAGATGTTTAGTGCATGTCCCTTTAATTGTAGGTTGTGTAGCCACTCCCCTTTCACCAAGTATATTACTGTCTCTCCATCCCTGGTACCTCCTCTAGTAAACGTGCAGACCATGTACAACTAGGGCATCGATATATATGTGATTAATAAAGGCTTGGTAAAGAAACACTGTGTACGTGTTAACCTCTTTACACCAACCAATAATAATACATAAAATTAGGGAGCGCTAATCCCCCTACTACTTTGGGTTTATTCAGGTGTGTTCTTTGTATTCTATGGGACTTATAATCCCAAATAAAATTTATAATATCTGAGTCCAACTTTAAAAAAAAAACCTTTTGGGTAGATATAATGGGATTGATTGGAACAGGTATAGAATTTGTGGTAGAAAAATCATTTTTATGGCATTTATTCGACCTATTAAGGACATCGGAAGCGTTTTCCAGAATGTAATTAAATGATGTAGTATCTTAAGTACAGGGTTATAATTTGCTTTAAACATGTCTTGATATCTTCTAGTAATTTCAAACCCAAATATTTAAATCTTTTCACAGCTATTTTAAAAGGAAATTGTACGAGATGTGTAGAATCTTTCGGTTTTATTGACATGATTTCACTTTTATTCCAGTTTATTCTATAACCTGAAAATGAAGCGAAATCCTCAATTAAATTTAAGATGTTGGGTATAATGATATGAGGCTTTGTGATGTACAAAAGTACATCATCAGCGTATAATGATATTTTATTGTTTGAATATTTTGTCTTATATCCATGGATAGCTCCGTTCCCTCAATTAGTCATAACATATCCATACTAGAGCGGTGCCGGTTTAAAATCACTATATAGTACCTAATTGCAGTATATATATCCATTTCATATGTATTCCCAGATATATCTAACTGTTTTATCTACAAAATATTAAGCATCAGTTTTTACCTCGATAATAATCAGCTATTGCTATATTTTTTAATGAATAAGTTTATGCTTATTGGCCATGTACGTACACATACAAGGAATTTGCCTTGGTGCTCCGCTCGTAAGTAACAACACGACATACAGTAACAATTAAGAATGACACATAAATCATTAAACATTAATAATAAAACATTATAATTTAAACATGTGAATGAAATAAATACCAGAGCAAAATGAGACTTTTAGTAATTGAGTAGAGCTAATACTCGTGGAAAAAAGCTGTTTTTATGTCTGGCTGTGGTGGCTTTGACAGTCCGTGGTCGTCTTCTTGAGGGAAGTGCTTCAATGAGTTTGTGGCCAAGGTGAGAGGGGTCAGAGATGATCTTACCTGGCCCTTGCAGTGTTCAGTTCGTCAATGGAGAGGAAGTTGCAGCCAACAACCTTCTCAGCTGACCGGCCGATTGGCTGCAGCCTCCCGATGTCATACTTGGTGGCTGAGCTAAACCAGGCCATGATGGAGAAGGTGAGGACAAACTTTATGATGGCAGTATAGAATTGGACGATCATTGCCTGTGGCAGATTGTGTTTCCTCAGCTGCCGCAGGAAGTACATCTTCTGTTGGGCCTTTTTGACTGTGGAGACGAAGGTGCCCACCCTTTTCAGGTCCTTGGAGATTCTCTCTATAATTCGCTCTTATCCAGGTAACATCACAATGAGCTCTTATCCAGGTAACATCACAAAGCCTCCAGACCCTTCTTGTAATGCAATGACCATAACTGCACATAACATTCCAAAGTGGGCTAACCAAATTTTTCTACAGCTGCAACATAACTTTATACCTGACTGTACATCTTCATTACCATATGTGTTGCCTCCTTCAAGGAGATATGGCATTTCATCCTGCACATTAATACTTCTAGGGGTCCTCCCTTTGACATAATGCTTCCCTCTTATATTCAACGTGCCAAACGGTTCAATGGTGCTGTTATTGTCACATGTGCAAAGTGCAATTGCGCAGTGAAACTATGTTCTTACAAACAGTCCAGCAGAGTATTGCCATACCTAATCACATCCCCAATTAGCAAATTGTACAGAAATAGTCTACTGATCCTGCATGCAAGAGGTGCCATGTTTTGGTGCCATTTTCAAAATCCAGTCCGTGCTCTAGTTCCTATGAGCGGTTCCTGATTCAGGGAAGCTCCAGCCATCGCCTTTCTTGGTCGACCTGCGAATTGACATTTCTCTCCTTGCCCATCCAGGGGGCGCCTCCCACAGCTGCCTTGAGGGCATGGTAGGCCACACCTCAGTTCCCTCTGCTCTCCTACAGACCTCACTTATCGCCTGACATATCGCCTAGTTTCTGGCAACCAACCAGAACACACCCCCTTTATTGCCACTCTTCTGCAATCCAGCCAACCTGTATCCATGCTAGTATCTCTCCTTTGATACCATGGGCTCCTATCTTCCTTCGCAGCCTCACGTGTGGCACCTTATCAAAGGCTTTCAGAAAATCAAGGTACACAACATCCACTGTCTCTCCTTCGTTTGTCCAGCCATTTAATTCCTCGCAGAATTCCAGCAGATTCGTCAGACAAGAGAAAAGTATACAATAAATGTTAGGAGTTCTTGGCATTCAAGTCAATAGCTCCCTAAAAGTGGCACCATAAGTGGATAGGGTGGTAAAGAAGATTTATGGCATGTTTGGCTCATTGGTGAGGGCATTGATTATAAAAGTTGGGAATTCAGGTTGCAGCTCCATAAACTTTAGTCAGACTACATTTGGACCATTGTGTGCCTTTCTGGTTGACACATGGCCAAACGGATGTGAAGGTCTCATATAGGATAGCCATAGCCATAGTCATAATTTATTAGCCAAGTATGTTTTGCAACATATGAGGAATTTGGTTTGCCATACAGTCGTACTAATAAAAAGCAACAGAACACACAAAATACATTTTAACATAAACATCCTCCACATTCCTCACTGTGATGGAAGGCGAAAAAAAGTTCAATATCCTCCCTTCTTTGTCTTCTGGTGGTCGGGAGCCTCATCGGGCGATCAAGCTCCTGCATCGGGGGGGGGGGGGGGGGGAGGGGAATCTCAGCTCCCCCGCGCTGGGCGATCTACCTCGGGTCGGGGCCTGTCAAACATCATGCAGTTTTGGAGCTTCCCGACTCGGTCTCTACCCGAGACTACGAGCTCCTTGATGTTAAAGTCCACAGGCCACAGTTGAAGCGCTGATCCCAGGCAAGGAATCGGCTCAGATGGTAAGTCCACACCCCGCAGTGGGGCTCAAAGTCAGTCCCGAGTAAGGCATCCAGTTCCACGATGTTCGGCCACAGAGCGACCGGAGATATAACCCAGAAAACAATTGCATCTCTGGCATGCTAAGAGATTGAAAAAAAAGTTTCCCCACCCTTAAAACAAACCGGAGAACATTAACACAGATTTTGTAAACACAATAAAAAATAAAAAAACAAAAACGACAGACAGACTATAGGCGAGGCTGCATCGAAACGCCACCCGGTGGGTGCAGAAGAGGATCGCCAGGATGTTGCCTGGATTGGATTGCATTAGCTGTACGAAGAGGATGGACGAAATTTGAATGTTTTTGAAGGCTGAAGAGCCATCTGATAGATGTATATAAAATTATGAGATGCATAAATATGGTAGGTAGTCAGTCTTTTTTACCAGGAATAGACACAAAGGGCTGGAGTGACTCAACGGGTCAGGCAGCATTTCTAGAGAAAAAGGATGGGTGATGTTTCGGGTCCAACCTGAAGCATCATTCATCCTTTTTCTTCAGATAAGAGATGCTATCTGACCCACTGAGTTTGTGCCTATCTCCTGTATGAACCAGCATCAACTGTTCCTTTCTACACAGTCATTTTGACAGGGTGGAAATGCCATATGCTATATACCATGGGTTTAAGAAGAGAGCGAGAATGTTTAAAGGAGATTACTGAGGCAAGCATTTTTTATATAGAGAATGGTAGGTGCCAGGGAAGTGCTGTCAGGTAGAGGAATTTATGATAGTATATATACGGCATTTAGACAGATATATGAACAAGCAAGGAATAGTGGCATGTATCATCTGTGATCTGTATCTGTGTGCAGGCAGCTGGGATCAGTTAGGCTGGCATTATAATCAGTGCAGACATAGTGGGCCAAAGTGTCTGTTTCTGTGCTGTACTATTCTATATTCTCTGCTCTAATACAGAATGGACAACTCCATGCTGGACTGAACTGAACATGCCAGATTATCCAAATACTCACATACATGGAAGAGATTCAAGTACTTTGTTTTGAAAATGGACCAATTGGTTTACAAAACACAAAACTCACAACACTCATCTCTTCAGTGGCATCCATGGTGAATTAGGAGTAACTTTTGTGCACACAAAATTATTGCTCAAACACTGATTGCCTCCTTGGTAAGAGTGCTCACTTATTCTTAACAGAAGAATACAGAGTAGACAGATTATCTATTCCTAAACATGCAGCACTAGTTTGATATCTATATTGTCACTCAGTGTGCCCATTGCACAAAAACTAGTCCTCTCCCGTAGCCTTGTACAGCTGATGATATGTTCAGCAGCTAGTGAGCACCCACACAATAACAATTGGTTTCTTTTATTCATCTCATTAAAAAAAGTCACGTCATTTCATAGGAGCATTAATAACTGAAAAGTAATTGATGCAGGCTATGTTGTTTGAAGTGTTGAAATCATTCAGTAATGATTTGAAACAGGACACTTTGGAAATTCCAATATGCTTACAGTAAAGATGGCAAAATCATGTTTGGCGAACTAAGCAACTTTTTGAGGATGCAGCTAGAGGCAGGAATAATATAATGTATGGTTGTTGTATAAGTCAGGTTAATGGTATAAGTCAGGTTGTTACACAAAACCCAATAAAAGAAGTGTGTAGAAAGAAATTGCAGATGCTGGAAGATAGACACAAGATAGACACAAAGTGCTGGAGTAACTCAATGGGTCAGGCAACATCTTTGGAGAAAAACATTGGGTGAAGTTTTGGGTCGGGATCCTTCTTCAGACTGGGTCTGTAGAAGGTCCACAACCTGAAACATCACCCATCCTTTTTCTCCAGAGATGCTGCCTGACCTGCTGAGTTTCTGAAGAAGTGTCTCATCGCAAAATGTCACCCATCCTTTTTCTATAGAGACCTGCTGAGTTACTCCAGCAGTTTGTGTCTACCCAATAAAAGAAGGTGGACAAGGAAGTTATAATTCACAAAATAAAATTTGGCAAAATATTTTTAATTGATAAGAAACAAATAAAATGCATGCATACAGAATGAACTGGATGTGGAGTTTCAATATATACAGAAAGGAAGCACAGTAGGATGTGAATAATCTATACATAACTAAAACTCTCATCTTGTTATCTTCCAGTTTGTGTTGTTTTTAAATTTGCGCAAAAACGGTACACGATGGCACTATGATTTTTCACCACCTTACTTAACATTCTCCTGTGCTGCAAGTTTTGTTCCAATCGGTGGTATATTTTAAAAGTTATTAAGGTTTAATAATCTTAAAAAACGCACATGCACAGATTGGTCTCCTCTCCTGTCAGTCACCGCCGGGATGGCGACGCCCCTTCCTGCACCATCGCTGCACTGAGTGGCCGTGTCCGCTGTCAGTCACCCGCGGCGCCTGTCTCTGCCTGGCTTTGCCCGGCGCGTCTTCCAGTTGGCCTGTCTTCCGGTCCGTGCGCGGCCTCCGGTCGGTGCGGCCTCTGGTCAAGGCAATCTCCGGTCAGAGGAGTGGCAACCTTGAGATCCTGGGGGTTGAGTGGGAGAGTGGGAGAATTGAGGGAGAGGAGGAGGTAGGGAGGGAGAGTGGGAAAAGCGATGGAGGTGAGGAGGGAGACTGGGAGATTGAGGGAGAGGAGGGGGTAGGGAGGGAGAGGGAGGGGAAAGTGGGAGAGGTGAGCAGGGAGAGTTGGGGAGTAGTGGGGATAGAGGGAGAGGAGGGGGACGGAGGGTAGAGGAGTTATGGAGGGAGGGAGGGAGGGAGGGAGTGACTAAGGGTAGGGGAAAGGAGAGATAAGGGAGTGATTGGGGGATGGTGGGAGGAGAGGGGAAATGAGGGAGGTGAGGAGGAAGAGTGGGGGAATAGAGGGTGAGGAGGGGGGGAGTGGGTGAGGTAGGGGGTGGGAAATGGAGAGGAGGGCAGTGGGGGAGATGAGGAGGGATAGTGGGGGGGAATAGGGGGAGGTGAAGAGTGGGGGAGGTGGGGGGGAGAGGGATAGGAATGGGTAGGGAGTGGAGAGGAGTGAGGGAGGGAGGGAGGGAGGGAGGGGGCGAGGGTGTGACTGAGGGTAGGGGAAAGAAGAGGGAGGGAGAGGTGAGTTGGGATTGGGGAGGGGAGGAGGAGAGGGCAAAGAAGAGGAAGGATAAAGAGGAGGGGGAGAGAATGCTGTGGATGAGGGGAAATGAGCCGCGCCTGCACAGGTGAGGGCAATGGGTGTGTGGTGGAATACTGTATTGGGGGAAGGAGTTGCGTTGGGGAACAAGGCTTCCCGTGTGACAGGGACCCAACAGGTCCCACTTAGTCTAGTCAGTAATAAATGACTAGCGGGCCTTTTCCTCAAAGGACCCACAGCAATATTCCCAAGGAAGGGAATGTTGGCTTTGGAGCCAGTGCAGCATAGAATAACTCCAATGTCTACCCACAGAGGGTTGCATATCTTTATTGGTAGGAATTAACCCCAAAGGGTCTGTTTTCATGCTGTATAGCTCTTTGACTCAATGACTCTATTTCAATGTCCAGTGAATGCTCAGTTGTTGAATATACTCAAGCCTGAGATGCCTAGATTTTTAGACCAGTTTACCAGGGTATATAATGATCAGGTACAAAATGGACGTATGAAAGACATATTAATAAACTGCTGGAAGAGGTCAGCGGACCATGCAGCAACAGTACAGGGAAATGGACAGATGATGCTTCAGGTCGGGACCCTTCTTCTGACTGAAATGGTGTCTGTCCATTTTCCTGCAAAGATGCTCCCTGACCCATTGTGCTCCTCCAGCAGTTAATTTTTGCTCAAGATTCCAGCATCTGCAGTCTCTCAAGTAAGCATGGCATTAATCAGGGTTTTTTTAAATGGCTGAAAGTTACCCTTGGTTCTATTTACCATATTCTTACATTAAGTACAAGTATAATTTTCCATGCTGTAATTGTTATATGGTTATAATGACCATAAATAAAACAAACATATTGCAGTGGTGCAGAATTCAGAAGTAAGAAAGTAATATTAAACGTGGATAAGACCTTTGGGCATATTTGAACTGCAAGCAGCTTTCAGTAGAGGTAGAAGAAAATAAACATAATGAAAAGGGTGAAACTATTAACTCATTCAGGATTTTCGCCACAGTGGGAATAAGATGATGGGCTGTAAAATAGTCAATTATGGATTATTTTGACCAATCGTTTTGATGTTTAATAAAAAGAACACAATTAGTATCAAACAGCATTAAAGAGCTTAGTTGTATGTAGAAATTCTCCACCACAAGCATATTGAAGCATCTTCATTTTTAAAATTAGAAAGCTAAAATGGAAAAACAATGGCAAGTGCAATGGATTTGCACAAAGTGCTCAAACAATTTCTGTGCAATAGCTTCTATAATTCTAAAGTGTTATACCCATATGGAACCAAGATTGAATGGGCATCTAAAAAAAACTTTCACACTGGATTTACATCAGTACAATCAGAGCAGAAAGTATAACAATGGATTTTAGAAATCTGGAATTACAATAGAAAATACCAGGGATAGGCATCGGTCAACATTTGAAGGAGAAAGACAAGGTCAATTTTAGCTGAGACCCTTCATCAGAGCAGACATGTTGAGGAGGATTTAATAACGTAAAGACTGGAGAGAGACCCCAGGCAGAGGTCAGCACTATTTTCCCAAACACAAAGGCATTCATGGCTTTAGTAGCCGGAGTGTGGGTTCATCAGGATCAATTCTCCGAGGCACCTAAAAATATAATAGAATTGCAAATGGCACAAGTGCAAATGTGCTATATTAAAAAATAATATAATTGTAATGCAAATACCATTTCCTTATTGATGGTGTTCGCAGGTCACTGCTGGATTGTAACAACAATAAATCAGAAAGTGAGCAGCAGTAGGTGTAACAAATGGTGACTGTGTTCTCAATCTGTCAATGGCTTTATGTAATTCCCTTTTACCCTGCAGCCACCCTGTGACTGATATTCTTCATAAGCATTACAAAAGGCCAACACAATCAATATGTTGCCGGTTTGTTTATGGAGTCCTGTAGCTTACTGCACAACTTCATTTCATGAAGGTATAAAAATCATTAAATGTGCTAAGTATGATTTAATAAAGTCTTAAACAATGAATCTGTGTCAATATTTGTATAACACAGCAGCCTTGGAGTCTTTCATAAACTATCTGTAAAGTTCGAGCTACAGCCATTAGGCTGAGCTGTTATTCATAAACTCAGTTACTATATTTGTTGATTCCAGTTTATATTATGCTATTGTCTCATTTAGAAGTGTAAGAGTGTCTTGATAATTTGTGCACACAAAGTCTAATCGCTTGTGATACCCAACATGGATTGCAGGTAGTGCTTCTTAAAAACAAAAGTTCAGGATTATTTGAAGTTAAATTTGAAATATGTTTCAAAATAAATATTTTTTATGACCTCACTTCAAATGCCAAATAAAAACTGATCTCCTCTCTATATTTCACTTTGCTTTCCATAAAAGGATTTTGTCATGATATATTTTAGAAGGATTGACATTTCGGTAAGTCTAGATGAAGATTCACTGCTTAAACAGTTCTCTATTTGTATGGCTGTTAGAGTCTTGGCCTTAGTGACAATGGTAAATGCCAGTCTTGAAAATACTCTCACTGTTTTCATATCAGGTGGCCACTGCAGAAAAAAAGATGGCACTACCCTTTTGAAGGAAAATACCAGAAATATATCATAGCGTGGAACCAAAAATATTGCAAGCCATAAAAGCTGTATTGCTGGCCAGTGGGAAGTAGTTTGCGATGCAATCAGTACATGAACCACTGAAGATGTTTACGTTTACCTCGTAAGTTGTCATATTTTCATTCAAAATGATATGATGATGCCAATGGATCCTCTACAGAACTGATATACATGAACACTGACAATACTAAAAGGAGATTTACAAGACATTTTCATATGACATCAAAGCTAGGATAATAAAATAGTCACCTTTCTGTAGTTGGGGAAATCAACTACTCCCATTGCTTTACATTGCCTGGAGCCAATAAATTATGTCAAATTTAAATTCATGTTTTTTTTCCATCCAGTGATCCAATTGTTATTTTCAGGGTTGCAAAGACTATCTTTTTTAATTGAGTATGCTGCTGTCTAATTAAAAGTTCACTGTTCCTTTCAATTAATTGCAAATGTAAATAAAATTGCCTTATCTACACTTTCATCATAGGTTTTCAATCGGTTGAAGACAGAAATAATCAGGGTTTGAGTCAAATAGTAGGCACATCATTTTATTCAAACAAAGCCAATGGAAGAAAAAAGATAAAAGAGGCAAAACAAACAGATTAAGAGAGTCTCACATTCCTAATGTTCTTACCGGATGAGTCAAATAATTCCAGAGTGAATTTGGGCCAAGCTTTCATTCAAGAGATTCCTTAATACACAAACAATGACATAAAATGGGAATAGAATGCCTTTGAGTAGAGTGGTATGGCTGTTGATTAAAAATTCCAAGTGATATTATCTGCCATCGAAATACTTAAGGTTTCTACCCAAACTGCACATGCGAAGTTGGTCTAAGTGAGTACTAATCCACTTGACACTTTAAATTAGCCTCATGGTGGGAAAGGGATAAAAGTCTTCAGTGCTACAGCAATTCCCTGTATGATCTGATCTGTGCCTTGATGAAAGCTGTAGGTATCTAATAAAGCATCTTGTATTGATTGCTCTCACCATTTTTGGCTGTAATAAATGTGTTGTTACCTTTCAGTGTATCAGATAAACTGTAAGAGAAGAAATATTATTGGTCAGACAGTACAGTAAAATAATGTGCTTTATAATTTGCAAAATTCCTAAAATATTCAAGTTTAATATCAGAAGTATTTTTGCAATTCTGTACAGAGTACCTGGGTTGTCAACATGCGGAATGTGAAAAGACACAATGTTTTGCATTTTTTTCTGATGACGGAAGTGTGTGCATAGATACATTATACAGTGTGTGCAAAAATAATTATGAAATAAATATTCATAATTTTATTTTTTTTAACTGCACGAACAAAAAAAAAACATTGCTTTAAAGTATTATTAAAAGCTGGGGCAGACTTCCAAATGTTGATATATTTTTCTTTATTTCTAATAAATATTCAAAATAACCAAAGCCAAAGGAAACTCTAACATCAACTAATAGGCCTGTGTATTCTCTGATTACCAGAGAAATATAGACTGCATTTTAAGGTCAATGATAAACAGATAGCATTCTGATAGCCTTTTTCTTTCCAAACCACAATCATTGTTTTATCAGAGATTCAAATGAGAATAATCTCCCCTTCAGGAGATCTGTGAGTATTGAAAGCAACTGTATAAAGTGCAGCAAATTGCCCTGCAGCAAATGCTACAAATTGGATTAGTTCAGATGGGCCATCTTAGTTGGCATGGATATGGGAACTGTATCAAGTCAGATTGTGGAGTTGGATGTGTCCTAGTTTGCCTCATTAGCAAAGTTGGCAAATTCAAAACCCTCTCCAGAAGCAGGAGAATAATATTCTCAACTGATACTTCAGTTTATCATAGTAATTATAATAACTCGGAAAATAATTGTAGAACAAACCCTGGCATAAAAACGAGAGAGATCTAGGCAGATAATTATAGGCAGCATGGAGTAAATGAGGTGCTTGAGGAGTATAAAGAATGTAAAAAGAATCTTAAGAAATAAATTAGAAAAGCTAAAAGAAGATATGAGGTTGCTTTGGCAAGTAAGGTGAAAGTAAATCCAAAGGATATTCCCTAGTACATTGAGGGAAGTTAGTGTAGAAATAGCAGGGGCTATAAAACAGAAATATTTCAAATCTCATTAGAAACGGGAATGGTGCCGGAGGATTGGCGTGCTGTGCATGTTGTTCCATTGTTTAAAAAAGTGTTCTAAGAATAAACCTAGCAATTATAGACCTGTTAGTTTGACATCAGTGGTGGGTAAATTAATGGAAACGATACTTAGAGATAATATATATAATCATCTGGATAAACAGGGTCTGATTAGGAACAGTCAACATGGATTTGTGCCTGGAAGGTTATGTTTGACTAATCTTCTTGAATTTTTTGAAGAGGTTACTAGGGAAATTGATGAGGGTAAAGTGGTGGATGTTGTCTATATGGACTACAGTAAGGCCTTTGACAAGGTTCCACATGGAAGGTTGGTTAAGAAGGTTCAATTGTTGGGTATTAATAGTTGAGTAGCAAGATGGATTCAACAGTGGCTGAATGGGAGATACCAGAGAGTAATGGTGGTTAACTGTTTGTCAGTTTGGAGGCCGGTGACTAGTGGGGTGCCTCAGGGATCTGTGTTGGGCCCACTGTTGTTTGTCATATACATCAATGATCTGGATGATGGTGTGGTAAATTGGATTAGTAAGTATGCAGATGATACTAAGATTGGTGGTGTTGCAGATAATTAAGTAGATTTTCAAAGTCTACAGGGAGATTTAGGCCATTTGGAAGATTGGGCTGAAAGATGACAGATGGAGTTTAATGCTGATAAGTGTGAGGTGCTACATCTTGGCAGGACAAATCAAAATAGGACGTACATGGTAAATGGTAGCGAATTGAGGAATGCAGTTGAACAGAGTGATCTAGGAATAACTGTGCATAGTTCCCTGATGGTGGAATCTAATGTAGATAGGGTGGTAAAGAAAGCTTTTGGTGTGCTGGCCTTTATAAATCAGAGCATCGAGTATAGAAGTTGGGATTACACAAAAAACTGGAGAAACTCAGCGGGTGCAGCAGCATCTAAGGAGCGAAGGAGATAGGCGACGTTTCGGGTCGAGACCAGTCTGAAGAAGGGTCTCGACCCGAAACGTCGCCTATCTCCTTCGCTCCTTAGATGCTGCTGCACCCGCTGAGTTTCTCCAGCTTTTTGTGTAACCCTCGATTCTCCAGCATCTGCAGTTCCTTCTTTAACAACATAGAAGTTGGGATGTAATGTTAAAAGTGTACAACACATTGGTGAGGCCAATTCTGGAGGATGGTGTACAATTTTGGTCGCCAAATTATAGGAAAGATGTCAGCAAAATAGAGAGAGTACAGAGGAGATTTACTAGAATGTTGCCTGGGTTTCAGCACCTAAGTTACATAGAAAGCTTGAACAAGATAGGTCTTTATTCTTTGGAGCGCAAAGGTTAAGGGGGGATTTGATTGAGGTCTTTAAAATTATGAGAGGGATAGACAGAGTTGACGTGGATAAACATTTTCCATTGAGAGTAGGGAAGATTCAAACAAGAGGACATGATTTGAGAATGAAGGGACAAAAGTTTAGGGGTAACCTGAGGGGGAACTTCTTTACTCAGAGAGTGGTAGCTGTGTGGAATGAGTTTCCAGTGGAAGTGGTGCAAGCAGGTTCGATTTTATCATTTAAAAATAAATTAGACAGGTATATGGACGGGAAGGGAATGGAGGGTTATGGTCTGAGTGCAGGTAGATGGGACGAGGTGAGAGTAAGTGTTCGGCACGGACTAGAAGTGTCGAGATGGTCTGTTTCCATGCTGTAATTGTTATATGGTTATATGGTTATAAATGGTAAGCGAAAGGATGTATTATCTGGCCATTCCCACTGTTCACATAGTTTATGGTGCAGGGGTTGCTGCCTTGTTTCCCAAATTACAATAACAATCTTTGCCAGTGAAGTCATATGTTTTCTCAAGGAATTGATAACTACCAAGCAGATTAAAAAATTCACCAAGAAATACCAGCCCTACTATTAATGTGGATGTCTGCAGAAAGTAGGGTGGTGTTGAAGGTAGTGCTTCATTATTAGGATTTTGAAGTACATTTGCATGCCTGACAGTATTTTTTTTTTAGTCAAAGTGTCATAGAGACATACAACAAGAAAACCAGCTCCAAGAAAGATAGAACCCACTTTAATGTTACAACTCATGGGTTTTACCATTTTACTTTAAGGTTTTCCAATCAATGCATGGCAGCAAAGTTGCTGAGGATCCATGTGAAATTAACCTTTCTTCAATAATTCAAGACCCAATCTAAAATTAGACCTTTCAAGCGCGAAATATTTGGATTGTATGAAAAATGAATGAAACCAAGAGAACACATTCCAAATGATGACATCTATTTTGTGATGTCTGCCTGCCTCAATGTGCTGAAATGGTTCCAAATAAGTTGGAGAGAGGAGGCGGCACAGTGGAGCAGCAGAAGAGCTGCTGCCTCACGGCGCCGGAGATCCCAGTTTGATCCCAACTCTACGTGCTCTCTGTGCGGAGTTTGTAAGTTCTCCCTGTGACCTTGTGGATTTTCTTAAAGTGCTCTGGTTTCCTCCCACAATCCAAAGACGTGGAGTTTTGTAGTCTAGTCGGCTTCTGTGAATTGTCCCAAATGTAAGTGGCGAAGTTGGATAATATAGAGCTAATGTATCGGTGATGAATTGTGTCTGTGTGGCCTTGGTGGGTCGAAGGGCCAGTTTCCACACTGAATCACTAAACTAAACTAAAATAAATATTCTGCTCCAAAAATCATGCTGCCGCACTTCTGAATTCAGTGCAGAAAATACATAAATAATCTAACAAAAAGTAACTGCTCGAGGAACTCAGTGGGTCAAGCAGCATCTGTGGAGGCTAAGGGCTAGTCAGCATTTCCCTTTGCCTCCAAAGAAGCAGTTGACCCACTGAGTTTCTCTAGCAGTTTGTGTTTTACTTCAGATCCCATCATCTGTAGTTTAGTTTAGTTCGGAGATACAGCATGAAAACAAGCCCTTTGACCAACTGAGTAATGCTGACCATCAATCACACATTCACACTGTTTATTTATTTTCTCATAGTCTTATCCACCGCCTGTACATTAGGGACTTTTTACAGAGGGTCAATCTACCTGCAAACCCGCATTTATTTGGGAATACCTGCCATGGAACCGGGAATCCGCCTGGAGAGGAAAACCACCCAGCCCGGCTCCTGCTCATTCCCAAGGAGAGTCGACAAGGGTGGTGGACGCTGGAACAAAGGGCTGGTAAGAAGAACGAGCGTTTTACCTTCTGCGTTAGCTGTAGGAGGGCCCCACGCTGCACAAATGTTGAAGGTGGCCAGGCAAGGAGAGGGATGATGGTTCGCGGAACAATCCAGATGGAGTCGACGGCTGCAATGGGCCTTTATGGCCAGCTGCAGCTGGGACTTTGAAAATGACCCAAACTTGGCAACTCTTGCATAGGGACTCAGTGGGCTGTTTTTATACATTCTGTTATTCATCTGGGATTGTGTATTTATGTATGGCAATAATTTTACTGAACTGTGTGCAAAAAAAATAATTTCACTGTTCCTTGGTACATGTGATAAGAAAGAACCATTGAACCATTAATATGTGAGGAAACTGGAGCACCTGGAGGAAACCCATGTGGTTACATAGAGAATGTGCAAACACCACACAGACAGCATTTGAGGTTGGGATTGAACCGGGATCTCTGGCGCTATAAAGCAGCTCAACCAACTGCTGCCACTGTGTGGCCCTTCTTCTTGTTTGTTTTGTCCCCAGTGATCAAATAAGATGAGTTATCTTCCACAAATGTCTGTGTCTTTGCACCAACCCATCACTGTACATGGACTAATCTACTTTATTACATTATTAATTGTGTCATTCTGTTGGATTCCAATGGTCAGATTTCTAAAGGATTACGTAAGCCTGTTTTGAAGTGGTTTGCAAGGAACCTGCATTTTTATTGTGCTTGCTTCTTCTTCTTTCATGTCCATCTTCCATGTTTCAAATGTTGACATCGCTGTCATCATCCATCCTGAAAAGGACGCATGCTTCCGGCGACAGTCAGTGGGAGCCATCACTTGGTCCAATAGATAACAGTGGTCGCCGAATTAGCTCAAGATACTTCCAGCTTCCAGCCCCATGATGTGGACGCTTCTGCTATGGGGCCATTGTGCTTGCTGACCTGAAGATATCAAGGGACGTGGACAAGAATATTATGGTGGTCCAAATGTAATGTACACATTTACATTGTTTCTAATGATAAAGTAGCGGTAGGTCGATGAGTGGAATTTCTTGCAGTTAAACACTCCTGGGTGATCTAGAGCCATTTTCTTTGCCATGTGTATGTTGATGATACCCTGCACATATGGAAAGCTACCAAGAGATAGAAAACCAATTGTCTGCTGAGGCAATATTTATTTGGAAGATAGACACAAAAAACTGGAGTAACTCAGCGGGACAGACAGCATCTCTGGAGAGAAGGAATGGGTGACGTTTCATGTCGAGACCCTTCTTCAGCCTGTCCCGCTGAGTTACTCCAGTTTTTTGTGTCTATCTTCACACTAGTTCCATGTTATCCCATTTTAGCATCCACATTTTAGCATTACACACCAGGGACAAATTACAGAGACCAATTGATCTACAAACATAGAAACATAGAAAAATCTATAGAAACATAGAAACATAGAAAATAGGTGCAGGAGTAGGCCATTCGGCCCTTCGAGCCTGCACCGCCATTAAATGTGATCATGGCTGATCATCCAACTCAGTATCCCGTACCTGCCTTCTCTTCATACCCCCTGATCCCTTTAGCCACAAGTGCCACATCTAACGCCCTCTTAAATATAGCCAATGAACTGGCCTCAACTACCTTCTGTGGCAGAGAATTCCAGAGACTCACCACTCTCTGTGTAAAGAATGTTTTCCTCATTTCGGTCCTAAAGGAATTCCCCCTTATCCTTAGACTGTGACCCCTTGTTCTGGACTCCCCCAACATCGGGAACAATCTTCCAGCATCTAGCTTGTCCAAACCCTTAAGAATTTTGTAGGTTTCTATAAGATCCCCCCTCAATCTTCTAAATTCCATCGAGTACAAACCGAGTCTATCCAATCTTTCCTCATATGAAAGTCCTGACATCCCAGGAATCAGTCTGGTGAATCTTCTCTGTACCCCCTCTATGGCAAGGATGTCTTTCCTCAGATTTGGAGACCAAAACTGTACGCAGTACTCCAGGTGTGGCCTCACCAAAACCCTGTACAACTGCAGTAGAACCTCCCTGCTCCTATACTCAAATCCTTTCGCTATGAATGCTAACATACCATTTGCTTTCTTCACTGCCTGCTGCACCTGCATGCCTACTTTCAATGACTGGTGTACCATGACACCCAGGTCTCGTTGCATCTCCCCCTTACCTAATCTGCCACCATTCAGATAATAGTCTACCCTCATGTTTTTGCCACCAAAGTGGATAACCTCACATTTATCCACATTGTACTGCATCTGCCATGCATCTGCCCATTCACTCAGCCTATCCAAATCACCCTGCAGCCTCCAAGCATCCTCCTCACACCTAACTATACCCCCCAGCTTGGTATCATCTGCAAATTTGGAGATGTTGCATTGAATTCCCTCGTCCAAATCAGTAATATATATTGTAAATAGCTGGGGTCCCAGCACTGAGCCTTGCGGCACCCCACTAGTCACTGCCTGCCATTCTGAAAAGGACCCGTTTACTCCTACCCTTTGCCTCCTGTCTGCTAGCCAGTTCTCTATCCACATCAATACTGAACCCCCAATACCGTGTGCTTTAAGTTTGTATGCTAATCTCTTATGCGGGACCTTGTCGAAAGCCTTCTGAAAGTCTAGATATAACACATCCACTGGTTCTCCCTTATCCACTCTACTAGTTACATCCTCGAAAAATTCTATCAGATTCTATTCTATGTTTCTAAATGGGAAAGATCATTGGGAAGGGGCTGATATCAGGGAGTTAGGGCCCTGGGATTTAGATGTTGAAGGCATCTGAGTAACAATAAAGTGGGTCAGAATACATAAGGGCCTGTCCCACTGCGGGGACCTAATTTGCTTGCGCTCGACTCAAACTCGCAGCATGGTCGACACGCGGTCCTGGTAGGTCCTAGGAGGTCACTGTATCTCTCCTTCATGCTCGAGGGAAGTTCAGTTTGGTCGAGAGTAAAAATGGGTTGGATTGCTTCTTTTGAACTCGTAGTGCAGTGGTAGTGATATCACTATGTAGTTATAGGCTATTTGCTGACTGGGGATTTTAATTGACTAATTGGAGTTTTCAGATCCGAGGAAAACCGACCGGTAATGTTAAAGTAATCTCAAAATTCTCTCCTCCTCTCTCTCTCTCTTCCCCCCCCCCCCCCCCCCCCCCGCTCTCTAAAGGACTTACCACACACTGTGCCAGCTGTCCTTTACCTTCCTGTTCATCGCTAGTGTGAATTTCAGACAGCACTCCCTCGCTTTCCCTGGCCCCTGCCTTTGCGATGTGTGTGTGCGCGCGCGTGTGTGTGTGTGTGTGTGTGTGTGTGTGTGTGTGTGTGTGTGCGTGTGTGTGTGCGTGTGTGTGTGCGTATGTGCGTGCGTGTGTGTGTGCGTGTGTGTGTGCGTGTGTGTGTGCGTGTGTGTGTGCGTGTGTGCGTGTGCGTGTGTGTGCGTGTGTGTGCGTGCGTGTGTGTGTGCGTGTGTGTGTGCGTGTGTGTGTGTGTGTGCGTGTGTGTGTGCGTGTGTGTGCGTGTGCGTGTCTGTGTGTTGACGGTCAATCCAGCTCACGATTTCATTGCTGACGGTCAATCCAGCTCGAGGTTTTTCAGGCGAGTGCCCTTGAGCTTGAAAGTCGAAGACAGTTGCTGAAAAGTTGCGTTAGTGGGACAAGCCCTATAGGATCAGTGGAGCGAAGCGGGGGACAAAGAGACGGGTAAGAGTTTAAATTATGGGGGTGGTGTGAAGTATGTGTGTTTGTATGCATTTGCTGTGTGTGTATGTCTATATGTGAGTGTATGAGTGTGTTATCTGTACATGTGGGTGTAAGTGCGTGTTAGAGGCATAATTTGTAGCTTGCATTTATGAGCTACATTTCTTGTGGCAGAATGTCCTTCACCTCAATGAGAATGTTATGCATGAATTGAAGGTGAGAAAATGCCATGAGGAGGAACCATGGTTCATGAGACAGATGATGGCACAACAGGGACAACAGCTGTCTGGGCAAATATTGAATAGACTGCACAACTACTATTTACACTGGTGTCCTGCAACAAATTCCTCTCAGTAAGGTGGATGCTGCTCAGATAATGATACTTCCAACGTCATTGGATCAGAAACACAAATGCAATGGATCAATTATGAAATTAATCGTTGAGGCATCATTAGATCTTGAACCATGTATGAGATCAAGGTTAATTATTAGCCTTCACGAATTAGCCTTACTAAATATATCTTCCGTAATGGCAGAAAAATAAGCTTCTAGCTTAAAAACAAAGAACACCCTGCCCCCACCCAACCATGCCAGGAAACAGATGAGATCAGATTGCACAGCCCACCCAGTTCTAATATCCAATACATTGGAAATAAAATCAGACAAATGAAAATGAGTGACTGATCCAATTCTACTAGCATCTGGCAGGAAAAGTTAAATTAATATTAGTCTTTAAACTTTACAGATACAGTGTGGAAACGGGCCCTTCGGCCCACAGAGTCCATGCTGACCAAGGATCACCCTGTACACTAACACAATCCTACACACTAGGGACAATTTACAATTTTACCAAAGCCAATTAAATCACAAACCTGTATGTCTTTGGAGTGTGGGAGGAAACCGGAGCTCCTAGCAAACACCTACGCAACCGCAGGTAGAACGTACAAACTCCATTTACCCTAGAACATTGGACCAATTCCTGGTTTCAGGCCTCTCCAGTTAGAGCATTATTTGATTGATTTATTGATTGATAAAACATTATTCATCCCCAGAGTGAAATTGATCTGCCGACAGTCACAACACACAAGGTACACAAAAGCTTGAACTTAAAAGTGAAAACAAAAAGATAAAGTCAAGCTGCACAGTGCCTTCAAGGGAACAAATGAGCAAATGAACAAACACACAAACAAACACAGACTTATCCCCTGGGCAGAGGATTTTAAACTTGAGTGCCTCCCCTCCCCCTCCCCCGCACCGGGTACCCCTTTGGTTTCCCACCGTCCATCACTGCCCCACTGCAATGGAGGCTCCCACTGCCGCCGCCGAGGCTTCCATCGCCACCACCGCTGAAGCTCCTTCGGCCCAGACAGGCCTCGCTGCCCGGGCTTCACCGCAGTCCACTGGGAAGCCTGAGGGGTGAGTTGGGCTACCGAGGTGCGTTACGTCTTTGGTCGTCGTGCTGGTCGTCAACGGCACAGTTGGTTGGTGGGTGGATTGGGCCCGCGTGGCATGCCGGGACACTCCCGCCACGCGCGCTGCTCCCAGGGACACTCCCATGACTCCCCGGGGCACTGCATCTCAATTCTATTTGGAAAAAAATGAATACAGTTAACCTTAGTGTAAATTAAAGTTACTCAACACAGTTCTTAATTACAGCAGAAGAATGTTGAAATTTGTGTGTATCATATTATTTAAAAATGCATGGTTTGACTTTCACAGAAGCAATGTATAAAATGTACTCTAGCTCCATCACCGACTTCATCAACTCCGACTCCCTGCCCCCCCCCCCCCCGAGCATCCAACCTCATCGTTCCCCAGCCCCGCACAGCCCGATTTTACCTTCTCCCCAAAATCCACAAACCTGACTGCCCCAGTAGACCCATTGTCTCTGCCTGTTCGTGCCCTACTGAACTCATTTCCACATACCTTGACTCCATCCTATCCCCTTGGTTAAATCCCTCCCCACCTATGTTCAAGACACCTCAGACATTCTCCGTCATCTCGGCGCATTCCATTCTCTAGGCCACCATCCTCTGATCTTCACCATGGACGTCCAGTCACTCTACACCTCCATCCCCCACTAGGATAGTCTCAAAGCCCTCTGGTTCTTCCTCGACCAGAGGAGCAACCTATACCCGTCTACAGATACTCTCCTCTGCCTAGCAAAGTTGGTCCTTACCCTCAATAACTTCTCGTTTGACTCCTCCCATTTCCTCCAAATACAAGGCATAGCTATGGGCACGTGCATGGGCCCCAGCTACGCCTGCCTCTTTGTTGGTTACGTCAAACAATTCTTGTTCGAGGCGTACCAGGGCCACATCCCCGACCTCTACCTCCGTTACATCGACGATTGCTTTGGTACTACCTCCTGCACCCACACACAACTGACTGACTTCATCCGTTTCACCACCAACTTCCATCCGGCACTCAAATACACCTGGACCATTTCCGACACTTCCCTACCATTCTTTGACCTCACTATCTCCATCGCAGGTGATAGACTCCTGACCGACATCCACTATAAAATCACGCAGCTAACTGGACTACTTCTCCTCCCACCCTGCTTCCTATAAGGACTCCATCCCCTATTCCCAATTCCTCCATCTACGCCGCATCTGCTCCCAGGATGAGGTGTTCCACACCAGGGCATTGCAAATGTCCTCACTCTTCAGTGAACAGGGGGTCCCCTCTCCCACTATAGATGGGAGAGGGGACCTTTAGAACTATCTGTTCACACCAGGGTCTCCTCCGTACCCCGTAACACTGCTCTCTCTCCCCATCCCCCCACTCGCAACAAGGGCAGAGTCCCCCTGGTCCTCACCTTTCACCCCACTAGCCGGCACATACAACACATAGTCCTCCGCCAGTTTCGCCACCTCCACCGTGACCCCACCACTGGCCACATCTTTCCATCTCCCCCCCTGTCTGTCTTCCGCAAAGACCGCTCCCTCCGTAACTCCCTTGTCAATTCTTCCCATCTCTCCTGCACCACACCTTCCCCGGGCACTTTCGCTTGCAACCCCATGAGATGCTACACTAGTCACTTTACCTCCCCTCTCAACTCCATTCAAGGACCTAAGCAGTCATTCCAGGTGCGACAGAGGTTCACCTGCACCTCCTCCAAACTCATCTATTGCATCCGCTGCTCGAGATGTCAGCTGATCTATATCGTTGAGACCAAGCGTAGGCTTGGAGATCATTTTGCCGAACATCTCCACTCGGTCTGCAATAACCAACCTGACCTCCCGGTGGCTCAGCACTTCAACTCCCCCTCCCATTCTGTATCCGACCTCTCAGTCCTGGGCCTCCTCCATGGCCAGAGTGAGCAACACTGGAAATTGGAGGAACAGCACCTCATATTCCGCTTGAGGAGTCTGCATCCTGGTGGCATGAACATTGAATTCTCACAATTCTGTTAGCCCTTGATACTCCCCCCCTTCCTACCTCTCCCTCAGCCCTCGGGCTCCTCCTCCTCCTTTTTCCTTTCTTCTCCCCGCCTCCCCCCATCCCCTATCAGTCTGAAGAAGGGTTTCAGCCCGAAACGTTGCCTATTTCCTTCGCTCCATAGATGCTGCTGCACCCACTGAGTTTCTCCAGCATTTTTGCGTGCCTATAAAATGCAAAGGTTACTCTTTCTTTGAAAATAGTATGAAGGGTCTCTCTCGAAATCTGATTATCAGGATTCCATGATAAGCAATTCCGATTTTTGGTGGTAAGTTGGAAAAATAAACTGAAGAAGATTGTGAAGGATGATTAGAACGGCAAAGCCAATCAGCCACCTTTCAGCAGTTGCTGGTTTTTAATTGGGTTTATAACTTACTCAAAAAAGTTTGCATCTTTGAACATTATGGATCATTCAATAATAGCATGATGATAATGAACACTAAAGATGAAAAACATGCCTAGAGTACCTTACTTTGCACCAAGTATATATCTTAATGTGGAAAAGCAACTGCAAAGTGAGCAAAAGAGTTACTTATGCTGCTGAGGCCCTACAGGATCAAATGGTGAGAGGAAGTGACAATGGCTCTCAATAGTTGCAAGGGCACTTGATCAATAGCCAAATGGGAAGCAAAGAATTTATATAAATACATGATATTGTTCTACATGACAAGAATTTCCTGAGCTTGATATGCAAGGTCAAAATGGAAATTTTCAATTGACACTAATGCATGCCTTCTTGTTCAAATTTAATTAAACTACTCTCCAAGACGCTGCCACAACCACTTCTCTAGCTAGCACGACTCATACCAAGTCAATGCAAACTGTCCTCCTTACAGAGAAGGACAGGTTCAATGGGTGTGAACAGCTGCTGACAGATGGCGCATCATAGATGAGAGCTCACATTAGTTTGATAAGGATGATCTTGACGTTAACTATCTGTTCAATCCGATCTTGAATCTTGTCATCGTGACTGACAAACACACACTTTGAACTTTGAAAGTCTCAAAACTGTGTAAACAAATGTTCTCCCACCCACTATTCTAAATTCTGTAATATCTTAAAATATTGTTTTTATCTTAGCTATCCCATTTTTTTGTAATTTTGAACATTTCTGTCAGGCCACTCATAAATTGATAAACTGAAGGTTATATGAATGAGAAAAGGAAGAGCATTGAACAACTGAGAATCAGAGGAATTTAGAGCACAGATGGGGGCCTTTCATCTGCAGTTTGAAGAGGTAATCATGCGCACAGTCTGTGGTTTGTCTGTCACCTGTGACTAACGTATCCTCAAGTACCTGACCATTAAAATCATTTAGAGTCAACTTTCAATTTCCAGCCAAGAAATTTTAGATTGTGACAACCTATGAATAAATAAAAGTTTTTTTTTCACCTGTCCTCTAGATCTTCTGCTAATCTTTGGAAGTCTTTACTACATCAACCAGAAAGGCTAATTTGTCTTTAGTTAACTCCATCCAACTTTGAATTTACAAGCTCAAACTGACGCCTCCAACGGCAGACCATGGAGAAACCAAGGACGGAACTTTGCGGGTCGGAGTACGCGGCCGATGGAGTCCATGGAGCCTGCGGCCGACAGACGGACGAGGACGAACCACGTGGAAGCGAGGACGCCGCTGCCGGGGGAAAGAACAAAGGAGAACCGGGCATGGCGGGACCACCATGAGGGAGGGCGAAGAACAATGAACAATGGAGGACCCGACGTGGGGGGACCGCCGCGATGAGGGAGAGGGGGGGGAGAATAAAGGAGGACTTGGCACTTTGTAACTTTGTAAGCGCCCTCTATGTAGCGACTATTAGCGACTTCGGTATGCAAGCAAAGAATTTCACTGTGACTTGTCACATGTGACAATAAAGTATTCACTCATTCAAGTCCACGTATAATATATCGGTCTATGATAGCATTCCACAATACTTGGACATGATTCTGGGTTGGGCAAATAAATGACGTTTCATTCACGCCACACAATGTGTCAAAAACTGATCATTCGTACAAGACAGAAACTCACAATTCTCTCGTGACATTTGACCAGACACATGATAGACAATAGACAATTGGTGCAGGAGTAGGCCATTCAGCCCTTCGAGTCAGCACCACCATTCAATGTGATCATGGCTGATCATCCCCAATCAGTACCCCATTCCTGCCTTTTCCCCATATCCCCTGACTCCACTATCTTTAAGAGCCCTATCCAGCTCTCTCTTGAAAGCATCCAGAGAACCTGCCTCCACCGCCCTCTGAGGCAGAGAATTCCACACACTCACAACTCTCTGTGAGAAAAAGTGCTTCCTCGCCTCCGTTCTAAATGGCTTACTCCTTATTCTTAAACTGTGGCCCCTGGTTCTGGACTCCTCCAACATGGGGAACATGTTTCCTGCCTCCAGCGTGTCCAAACCCTTAACAATCTTATATGTTTCAATAAGATCCCCTCTCATCCTTCTAAACTCCAGATTGTACAAGCCCAGCTGCTTCATTCTCTCAGCATATGACAGTCCCTGCATCCCGGGAATTAACCTTGTAAACCTACGCTGCACTCCCTCAATAGCAAGAATGTCCTTCCTCAAATTAGGGGACCAAAACTGCACACAATACTCCAGGTGTGGTCTCACTAGGGCTCTGTATAACTGCAGAAGGACCTCTTTGGTCCTATACTTGACTCCTCTTGTTATAAAGGCCAACATGCCATTTGCTTTCTTCACTGGCTGCTGTACCTGCATGTTTACTTTCATAGACTGATGAACAAGGACCCCCAGATCCCGTTGTACTTCCCCTTCTCCCAACTTGATGCCATTTAGATAGTAATCTGCCTTCCTGTTTTTGCTACCAAAGTGGATACTCACATTTCTCCACATTAAACGTCATCTGCCATGCATCCGCCCACTCCCCCAACCTGTCCAAGTCACCCTGCATTCTCATAGCATCCTCCTCACAGTTCATTAGACTGAGATTAGTTAAAACAAATGTAGGTCCCTTGCAGTCAGAAACAGGTGAGTTGATCATAGGGAACAAGGATATGGCGGACCAATTGAATAACTACTTTGGTTCCGTCTTCACTAAGGAAGACATAAATAATCTGCCGGAAATAGCAGGGGACCGCGGGTCAAAGGAGGACTTGAGTGAAATCCAGGTTAGTCAGGAAGTGGTGTTGGGTAAATTGAATGGATTAAAGGCCGATAAATCCCCAGGCCCAGATAGGCTGCATCCCAGAGTACTTAAGGAAGTAGCTCCGGAAATAGTGGATGCATTAGTGATAATCTTTCAAAACTCTTTAGATTCTGGAGTAGTTCCTGAGGATTGGCGGGTAGCAAACATAACCCCTCTTGTGAGTGGGCAAATGTTTGGCAGATGCAGTATAATGTGGATAAATGTGAGGTTATCCACTTTGGTGGCAAAAATAGGAAAACAGACTATTATCTAAATGGAGGCCGATTAAGAAAAGCGGAGATGCAGCGCGACCTGGGTGTCATGGTACACCAGTCATTGAAAGTAGGCATGCAGGTGCAGCAGGCAGTGAAGAAAGCGAATGGTATGTTAGCTTTCATAGCAAAAGGATTTGAGTATAGGAGCAGGGAGGTTCTACTTCAGTTGTATAGGGTCTTGGTGAGACCACACCTGGAGTATTGCGTACAGTTCTGGTCTCCAAATCTGAGGAAGGACATTATTGCCATAGAGGGAGTGCAGAGAAGGTTCACCAGACTGATTCCTGGGATGTCAGGACTGTCTTATGAACAAAGACTGCATAGACTCGGTTTATACTCTCTAGAATTTAGGAGATTGAGAGGCGATCTTATAGAAACTTACAAAATTCTTAAGGGGTTGGACAGGCTAGATGCAGGAAGATTGTTTCCGATGTTGGGGAGGTCCAGGACAAGGGGTCACAGCTTAAGGATAAGGGGGAAATCCTTTAGGACCGAGATGAGAAGGACTTTTTTCACATAGAGAGTGGTGGGTCTCTGGAACTCTCTGCCACAGAGGGTAGTTGAGGCCAGTTCATTGGCTATATTTAAGAGGGAGTTAGATGTAGCCCTTGTGGCTAAAGGGATCAGAGGGTTTGGAGAGAAGGCAGGTACGGGATACTGAGTTGGATGATCAGCCATGATCATATTGAATGGCGGTGCAGGCTCGAAGGGCCGAATGGCCTACTCCTGCACCTAATTTCTATGTTTCTATGTTTCACACTGCCACCCAGCTTTGTGTCATCTGCAAATTTGCTAATGTTACTTTGAATCCCTTCAACCAAATCATTGATGTATATTGTAAATAGCTGCAGTCCCAGCACCGAGCCTTGCGGTACCCCATTAGTCACTGCCTACTATTCTGAAAGGGACCCTTTAATCCCCACTCTCTGTTTCCTGTCTGCCAACCAATTTTCTATCCATGTCAGCACTCCACCCGCAATACCATGTGCCCTAATTTTGCCCACTAATCTCCTATGTGGCACCTTATCAAATGCTTTCTGAAAGAAATGAGATGAGATGATTAAAAGAAATGTATAATAATACACCAAGGCACATAACGACACATCCAAAATTATCAGACATGTGGAAAGAGAAATACATTTTCTTTGCCTTATCAGTTCTCCTGATGTTTTCTCAGAATAATATAAAATTTATACAAAACCATGTTCAAAGTAGAAAATAATTTATGTTTGCAATGAGCTAAGAATCTTGAAAGTTGGTCATATTGATTTGAATCCTGTCTTCTGTGAAACACATCTAACCATTTCAGCATTATTAATTGTACAAGTAACAATCCTCAGCAAAATTGTTAAAGCTTATTTGGCAATATAAAGACAGAGGATCATTATTTTCTGTTGATACGTTTCTTCATCTCATTGAGTATGAATGAATATTGAAGATCTGGTGAAATGGTACTTTGAGATATATTGCTGAGGTCTAGCTTGAAAGTACTTTCAAGTTTGTTAGGTTGTTTATTCAGAGGGATTTATATTTTTATAAAATTGTTCAATGGATTTAAAATTAATATGGGGAAGAAGCCACTCAATAATATTTGGACTGTGAATAAGGAGCTTATCTAGCTTTTCAAGAGTCTTAAGAAGGAATATACTTCAAAGCATCTTGGCTGAGAGCTTTTATGATCTCTCTTTAGAAGCATGATCTGAACCTTTTTAATAAAGTACAATTCTTTCAAAGCTTTTACTTATAGGTCACTACAAATAGAATCCTAGTTTAAAACTCTACCAGTTATCCACCAAAATCACATGCTAAAATACTTCTTCAAAAAAATATCTTCACTGTTCTACCCACATCGTAAAGTTATAGAGTCTGACAGCGTAGAGATGGACCTTTCTGTACATCATGTCCATGCCCAATACATCTGTACATCATGTCCAATAGGAGCAAAGAGGTCCTTCTGCAGTTGTACAGAGCCCTAGTGTGACCACAACTGGAGTATTGTGTGCAGTTATGCTCTCCAAATTTGAGGAAGGACATGCTTGCTATTGAGGGAGTTCAGCATAAGTTCACAAGGTTAATTCCTGGGATGGCGGGACTGTCATATGCTGAGAGAATGGAGTGGCTGGGCTTGTATACACAGGTAGAAGAATGAGAGTGGATCTTATTGAAACATATAAAATTATTAACGGTTTGGACACTCTAGAGGCAGGAAACATGTTCCCAAATTTGTGAAAGTCCAGAACCAGGGGCCACAGTTTAAGAATAAGGGGTAAGCCATTTAGAACGGAGATGAGGAAATATTTTTTCACACAGAGAGTTGTGAGTCTATGGAATTCTCTGCCTCAGAGGGTGGTGAAAGCCAGTTCTCTGGATATTTTTGAGAGAGAGCTAGATAGTGATCTTGAAGATAGCGGAGTCAGGGCATATGCGGAGAAGGCAGGAACGGGGTACTGATTGTGGATGATCAGCCATGATCACATTGAATGGCAGTGCTGGCTTGAAGGGCCGAATGGCCTACTCCTGCTCCTATTGTCTATTGTATATTGTCTATTGCCAACCATGAAATGTCTATTTTTCTTCATCTTCTAAATAATTCAAATTCTCACTCAGGTACTTCTTTTAAGGTTTTTAAGAATACACCTCCACCATCTCTTCAAATAAAGTTTACCCTCTAGGCAAAAAAAAACTTCCTTCTCATACTTGTTGATTTCAATCTCCATTTCAATTCTTCAACGTTAATTTCCTCGTTGCCTTTGCTAATATTTCCCTCAAATACATCTCTTTGTTGCATTTATGTTCATCCTTTTGACCATACCGATGTGACTCTCATATGAACAGATAGAGTCATCACTGATCAACCTCTTGCATCAATCTTCAACCTCATTCCCCTTAACATCCACTGCCCCCTTGTGCTACATTTTACAACTAGCTTCTAAACTCTATCCCTGGAATTTGCCCAAGTCCAATGCAAACCGTTTGCAACCTGGTGGTGCTTCGATCCATTATTCACACCATTATTGAGGCTTCCTAGTTTTACTTTCATCGCACCATCTCTTTCTTTATTTCAGCTTTCCAGTGCTGAAACACTCCTTCAGACCTATGTTAACTCTAAACTTGACTAATTCAACACACTCCTTATCTACCTTGTAATTTCCACCATACAAAATCAAATTATGTTGCCTGCGAACTACCTCAAACCCAGTCCCATTCATCCGTCAACCTTGCAACTGCTGATCTAATTTATTCCCACACTCAATAAGTGTGTAATTTTAAACTTGGTGCTTTGTTGCCCAGATGCTACTCACTCCTATCTTAAGGATAAGATCTATTGGTGGGCAAGTTCAGCAGTAAAATTCAATGGTCTGCAGTTCATAGGCTTATAGTTCTGAACGAGGGGGCAGTAGTCAGCAGAAAGTTTCAGGTGGTGTTTGAGGGCTAGAAGGTAAGATCGGGGATGAGCATATGATCATGAAGAGTGGGCAAGGCTGTGATTAGGTGTTAATGTTGAGATCATGGTGGCCTGAGATAAGGATCAAAGGTGATATTTTCATTAGAGGGGTTGCAATGTGAGATGAGTGGTAGATGGGTGTGGTTGTAATGAAGGTGAGCATGTAATTAAGGGTGAGGTTGGAATCTGGGGCAAGTTTTGATCAGTGTGATGTGGTAATTAAAGGTGAGGTTGAGATCTGGGGTAATGTTGTGAGGTGAGTCTGGTGATGCAGTTGAGGTTGTGATAAGGGAGAGAGAGGTTATAAACAAAGTTAAGGTTGCCACCTGAAGTGAGATTTGATCAAAGGAAGTGAGGTTATGATCATGAGAAGGAGGTTTTAATGGATATGGAGGTGTGAAAGTTTTGTGAAAAGAAGTGTGAGGTTGTGATGTGATTGGAGATGAAGTTGTGATTTGGGGTGAGGTTTGATCCTAGTGACCTTGTGATGTATGTGTGGTCTTGATAGTGATGAGATTTAATGTAGACAAGGGTGTGATGTGGTTGAGGCTCTGATAAAGAGAATAATATTGTGATGGGGGTCAGGGCGTGGTTCAACCATGTGTGGTTATGATGCCAGCTGAAGTTTGCTCGGCCTCTTCCAAATCACACTCACCTTTATGACGATCTGTTGAACTAGTTATCCAATCAGTTGAATTAATGGCAAATGTGTTTAGAAAAGAAGAAATTAAGAAATTGTTATCACGGACAAAGGCCATAATACCTCTTTTATCCTTGTGCCCTGAGCAACTTTTTAAAGCTCATGGAACGTGTTTCAATCTCAGGTTAGACTGTGCTCTGTCTGATGATCACCACATTGAATTTTATGATTGCCATTCCATGCCGATAAATTGCAAGCACCTTTATCAAATTTCTGGGACACATAATCTGAAATACAGTTCTTCTCAGATTCATCTAAAATGGCCCCGTTCTAGTCAATGGGATTTCAATTTGTTCTTATCAGAGGGCAATTTAGATTCATCTGTTTTCACAAGCACACTTCTTTCCCGAGGTATATTCCGCTACTGATGGTTGCTGATCCATGCATGCAAGATCTACTTTTATCAAAGTTATCAAATCATAACCAGTTCTGCATGCAGAGTGTGTGCAGGGATTTCAGAGTGATGAAGTTCAAGGAAGAGATCAAATAGACACAGGATGACAGTCTCCTAATTGACTAACTTGCTCTTTCATTGAAAATGATCAAAAAGCCAAATTAAAATTACAGATTCTGGCTATTGGGTGTCAGGGATCCCAGGAAGCAGAGGGCAATGAATGTGGCGAGTATTCACTAATTTTAAATGTACATCATGCAGGGGATAACTGTTTTTAATTAATCGGCGGTCACTCAAAACAAGTATGACTGTCCTCTCCTCTCCCTAGGGTCG
Source organism: Raja brachyura (assembly GCA_963514005.1). Next base: position 71,750,783 of record OY740782.1, read on the forward strand.
TCTACTTGTGGGTCTGCAAATGTCTATTGAGGCCGATCTGCGATCCACACACCTTGGTGCAATGTGGTCAGTGGAGACTGGCGGTGGTTGGTAGTCGTCGACCCCCTTCTCTCTCTCTCCTTCTGGTGCTGTCACTTTGTCTCTGCGACACAGCGTATTTCCGTTTCATGACGTGCAGCTCCTTCCTGCATGGATTTCCTCCAGAAACGCCTCTCCAGTGCAATGTGCTCCCAGTTGTTCGATGTGATGTGGAATTTATTCAGACTGTTTTTGATGTTGCCTTGAAGCATTTCTTTGGCCCACCGGAGGCTCACCAACCTTCCTTCAATTGAGAGTACAGGGAGACATGTGTTGGACATGCGGATGACATGGCAAGTCCATCAAAGTTGGTGCTGCATTATTGTGGTGGTGATGCTGGTCATGTTGGCTTCCCCCAAAATGCTGATGTTGGTGCGTTTGTCTTCCCAGCTGATCCTCAGAATCTTTTGTAAGGATCTTTGATGGTGCCTACTGTAGGTGGTCCATGACTCGGTTCCATACAATAGGGTGGGGAGGACAACATGTAGAAACCTCAATATTCTGATGTACTTGTCATGGCAACCATACCTTGATAGTATGCTCCAAAGAGCCTGGCGGTCTACCGAGTCAAAAGCCTTTCTCAGGTCTATGAAGGACATGTACAAATGCAGCCTTTGTTCATGGCACTTTTCCTGGAGTTGGCATGCTGTGAATATCATGTCTGCTGTACCTCTGGATGGGCGGAAGCCACACTGTGATTCTGGGATTGCCTCCTCAAACAGTGGTCGGTTGGTGTGTGAGGATACGAGCAAGGACTTTGTCTGTTGTTGACAGGAGTGAGATGCCCCTGTAGTTTCCACTTTCAGCCTTGTCCCCCTTCTTGAAAATGGTCACAATTAGAGTATCCCTGAATTCTGAGGGAATTTCTTCTTTTTCCCAGACCTTGAGGAGCAGGGGGTGAATGTGGTACAGGAGTTCCGGTCCACCTTCCTTTAAGATCTCAGCTGGGATCCCATCTAGACCAGTGGCCTTGTTGTTCTTAAGACTCTTGAACATCTGTCATAGTGGGAGGCTCTTCCATGTCTTCTCTGATGGGACTCTGGGGGATGTGGTGGGTAATGTTTGGTTCAGTTGTGCTGTCACTGTTGAGGAGTTCATGGAAGTGCTCCTTTCATCGGGCGTTAATGGACTCAGCAGTTCTTGCCCATCCTTTGAGCTCAGGGGGTTTAAGCCACGGGAGTTTGGACCATAGACGGGCCTTAGTAGCGCCAAAGAAGCCTCTTGTGTCACTTGAGTCTGCCAGTCTCTGGATTTCCACAGCCTGTTCTGTCCACCAAGAGTTTGTAAGCGCTCACCCGGCTCTGGACGTCCGCCTTGGCTCCGGTATGAGCCGCTCTTTTGGCCTTGCAGGTTACATCATTTTGCCAGGCACGAAAGGCTTTCCTTTTCATCAAGATGAGCTGTTCTATCTTTTGTGTTGTTCTCATCAAACCAGTCCTGGTGTTTTCTGGACTTGCATCCAAGGATGGTTATGCAGGTATCAAGGATGGTGGATTTGAGCTGGTTCCACTGCTCTTTGATGTCATCAGGATATTCCTGTTGGAGGCTTTCCCAAAGAGAAGCCTGAAGCCGCTGCTGGGTGGTACTTTCCTCCAGGCTTTCAAGGTTCAGTCTTGGCCAGATCTGCTTCTTTTGAATCCTCCTCTTCCTCTTGAGTTTGATGGACACTATGGAACAACTGAGGCGATGATCTGTCCAGCAGTCATCTGCATCGATCATGGGCCTTGTGATGTTCACGTCACGGCAGTCCCTGGCTCGTGTAATGACATAGTCAATGAGATGCCACTGTTGCCACTGTCTAAAATAGGTACTCACAACTGTTACCATCTGGTGTTAAAGAAGGAACTGCAGATGCTGGAGAATCGAGTGTTACACGAAAAGCTGGAGAAACTCAGCGGGTGCAGCAGCATCTAAGGAGCGAAGGAGATAGGCGACGTTTCGGGTCGAGACTCTTCTTCAGACTGAAGAAGGGTCTCGACCCGAAACGTCGCCTATCTCCTTCGCTCCTTAGATGCTGCTGCACCCGCTGAGTTTCTCCAGCTTTTTGTGTAACCCCCTGTTACCATCTGGTTGTTGGCAAGCACTAGATGGATGGTCCATGAGACGCTCATTGATTTTCACAGAACGTTCAGAGAGGTGGCTGATGAATTGGTTCCCGATGGCAAACCCAACACCACAGATCCTGGGCTCATCAGCAGCTTTTCCTCTCCAGAAGAAAGTGTAGTCGCCCTTCTCCTCCTTCAGATGTCCTTCGTCTGCCTGCTGGGTTTCAGAAAGGACAGCTATGTCAATCTGGTATCTTCTCAATTCTCTTGCAATGATCGCGGTTCTCCTCTCTGGTCTGCTCTGGTTGCACTATCCATCAATGTGCGCACATTCCATGCTCCAAAGTTCATGTTCATATTTCTGTGTTTCTGACCGCGTGTGGTGATACCTCTGGATGCGGTAATCCAGTTGGTAACTGGATTACCTCACAGCCGTTGTGACACTCAGCTAAAGTCAGCCATCATTCTCCACCTGTTTCACTGTTGAGGTCTTGGTTGGATTGCTCTTTGTCAAGACCTCCATCTCGACCGTACCGCCATGGGTGGTCCTAGCAGGAGCATGGCTCCAGACGGAATTGCGCTTAGGACCTCAGGACCACACAAGCTTCTCCACCACGACAAGGTGACAATCCACGGAGAAGTGTTTTTAATTAATAGACATCGCATGACAGTCTGTATGATTGCTGGACTTCACTTCTGTTGTAAGGTACACCAGTTTAACCTGGAAAGTCTTGTCAATTTTTTACAAAGTATTGAAGCACCAGTCAACAACTTACCATTCCCCTGCCCCATGTCCCACCTCAGCCTCCCCTCCCCACAATCCCCCACCATATTCTACCATCACCAGTAACACTGGTTAGGAGTCAAGATTGTTTTATTGTCATACGTACCAAAACAGAATAACAAAATTCTTACTTGCAGCAGCTGGTTTGTAAACACAATACTCAATAGATAATATGATAAACAAGCATTTAAAAAAATCCAATACATTTAAAAAGATAGGTAGTGTGAAAAACAAAACAAAGCCCGCAGTCCCCTGTGCAACCAAGGCAGTTTGTAGTTGTCCCTGCCCTGGACACAGTGACATTGGAGAAGCTTGAGATATAGCATCTCAAAGCACATTCTACTGACATGGTGAACGTGGTGTTGCGGGAGGAAGGGCCATGAATAATTATTGATGGACCGTGGATGTTTTAAATCAAGAATTTAGTTGAGTTGAGGTAGACAATAGATAATAGACAATAGATGCAGGAGTAGACCATTCAGCACTTCAAGCCATTCAACGTGATCATGGCTGATCATCCACAATCAGTACCCCATTCCTGTCTTCTCCCCATATCCCCTGACTTCAAGAGCCCTATCTAGCTCTCTCTAGCAAGTATCCAGAGAATGTGCCTCCACCTCTAAGGCAGAGAATTCCACAGACACAACTCTCTGTGTGAAAAAGTGTTTCCTCAACTACAAACTCGAGTTTAGTTTAGTTTAGTTTAATTTCACATGTACTGAGGTAGAAGCTTCAGACACATGGTAACTAGTCAGCGGAAAGACAATACATGCTTAAAATTGACTCATCCACAATGTACAAGTACATTATAAAGGGAATAATACTGTGACAAATTATTATCTTTGTTTTACTTATGGGATGATCCATTTCCTTTAGACTCAAGAACTTACGGAATGTTTTGTTATCACTCTTTGAAATATTGGGGTATAGCCAATATTAAACTAGTTTTCTTTCAGTCTGAGAAAGGGTTCGGACCCGAAACATAACCTATTCTGTATCTTCTGAGATGCTGCTTCACCCGTTGAGTTACTCCAGCTTTTTGTTTCTATCTTAAGTTAAACTAAACAATAGTTATTTTATCTTAATAACAATATCTTAAGTTGTTAACAATAGCATTCACATAGTGAAAGAGAAAGCGAGTGGGAGAAAGAGAGGGAGAGGGAGGGAGGGCAAGAAAGCTCACCTCTACTTCCTGAGAAGATTACGGAGAGTCGGTTTGTCAAGGAGGACTCTCTCTAACGTCTACAGGTGCACAGCAGAGAGCTTGCTGGCCAGTTGCATCATGGCTTGGTTCGGCAACTTGAATGCCCTGGAGAGGAAAAGACTACAAAAAAGTAGTAAGCACTGCCCAGTCCATCATCGGCTCTAACCTTCCTTCTATCGAGGGGATTTACCGCAGTCACTGCCTCAAAAAAGCTGGCAGTATCATCAAAGACCCACACCATCCTGGCCACAAACTCATCTCCCTGCTACCTTCAGGCAGAAGGTACAGGAGCCTGAAGACTGCAATGACCAGGTTCAGGAATAGCTATTTCCCCGCAGCCATCAGGCTATTAAACCTGGTTCGGACAAAACTCTGATAACTAATAACCCAACATCTGTTATTTTCATTTTATTAGTTTATTTATTCATGTGTGTATATATTTATATATGGTATATGGACACACTGGTCTGTTTTGTAGTAAATGCCTTCTATGTTCTGTGTGCTGATGCAAAGCAAGAATTTTATTTTCCTATATAAATTTAATATAACAATTACAGCACGGAAACAGGCCCTCTTGGCCCTTCCAGTCCATGCCGAACATTTATTTTCCCCTAGTCCCATCTACCTGCACTCAGACCATACCCCTCCATTCCCATCCCATCCATATGCCTATCCACTTTACTTTTAAATGTTAAAATCAATCCTGCCTCCACCACTTCTGCTGGAAGCTCATTCCACACAGCTACCACTCTCTGAGTAAAGAAGTTCCCCCTCATGTTACCCCTAAACTTCTGTCCCATAATTCTCATGTCATGCCCTCTTGTTTGAATCTTCCCTACCCTCAATGGGAAAAGCTTATCCACGTCAACTCTGTCTATCCCTTTCATAATTTTAAAGACCTCAATCAAGTCCCCCCTTAACCTTCTGCGCTTCAAAGAATAAAGACCTAACGTTCAACCTTTCTCTGTAACTTAGTTGCTGGAACCCAGGCAACATTCTAGTAAATCTCCTCTGTACTCTCTCCATTTTGTTGACATCCTTCCTATAATTAGGCGACCAAAATTGTACACCATACTCCAGAATTGGTCTTACCAATGCCTTGTACAATTTTAACATTACTTCCCTACTCCTATATTCAATGCTCTGATTTATAAAGGCCAGCACACCAAAAGCTTTCTTTACCACCCTATCTACATACGATTCCACCTTCAGGGAACTATGCACAGTTATTCCTAGATCCCTCTGTTCCACAGCATTCCTCAATTCCCTACCATTTACCATGTACGTCCTATTTTGATTTGTCCTGCCAAGATGTAGCACTTCACACTTATCAGCATTAAACTCCAGGACACATGACAATAAACTAACTTGAACTTGAAGAAAGAAATGTTCTTTTCCTGGCTCTTCATGTGGTTAATGACCAGGTAGACAACCTGGTTCTCTTATATACAACAATAACAATCTATCCACAAGGAACTGCAGTTACTGGATTCTCCAATCTGAAGAAGTGGCCCGACCCAAAGCGTTGCCTATCCATGATCACCAGAGATACTGCCTGACCCATTGCGTTACTCTAGAACTTTGTGTTCTAAGTATCAATCTAACAATATCAACACTGAAGGCAATTGGTTATATAGTACAATTCCTAAAAAGCACCACACTGAATATAACTTAAGCTGCCTTTGTAGGAAAATGCATGTTACATTACAAAGATAAGTGACAAACTAGAAAATTGGAAGCATTTTAGAAACCCGCAAAGGATGACTTTAAAAACAAAGTGAAATTACACTAGCAAGAAATGTGAAACAGAACGCAAGAGCTTCTACAAGTATACAAATATGAAGAAACTAGTTGAAGTAAATATTAGAGTTACAGAGTTGTGTAATTGTGCAGCAGAGAATCACGTCTTTCAGCACAGTCCATGTCAGTCATAAAGCACCCATTTACATGAATCCTGCATGAGTCCAATTTATACTTTCTACCTGTATACACTGGGAGCAATTTAGGTGTCCAATTTACCCATAAACTCACATGTATTTTTTGGGACAAAATTGGAAGACATAAAGGAAGCTTACAGACCACTGGGGCAATTTGCAATCTCAATACAGACACTGTCCGAGTTCAGAATGAACCCAGGTCACTGAAGATATAAGACAACAACTTTACCAATTGCAACACCATGCCTTTTGTATATTGGTGCTATAGGCAATGAATTAGTGGAATCAATAGCAGGAAACAACAACGATTTAGATTTGTTTACTGAAGGGCATTAGGTAAGGTGCTACATAAAAAGTTCTTATTCAGAATAAGAGGTCATAGAAGTTGGGAGGTGATGGAGAATCAATGATGGAGAATTAGCTAATGAACTGAGAACAAAACATCAATATAAATCAATCATTTTCAGGTTAAGAAGCCACAGCTGGAGTGGCCAATGAGGGTCAACAATGGAGCCTCAACTATTCACCATCTATGTATATGACTAAACTTGGTATGATTGTACTGCAGCTATCTTTGTTGATTTTACAAAGAAAGGAGGGAAAGCAAGTAAACAGGACACAAAGAGTTTTACAACAGGAAGTAGGCAGATTAAGTGAGTGGACAAAAGTATAGTAAATGAAGTATGATGTGGAGAAAAGTGAGATTATCTACTACGGCAGGAAGGATAGAAGAGGCTACAGGATGCTTCTGTACAGAGCCAACAACTTATCCTCATGAATGAAGCATGGTATGTGTAAACAAGTGTTCAGGAAAGTAAGTGGAGAATTGAACCTTACAGCAAAGTGCAGTAGAAATGTAAGAAAGGTAAGAAAGGATTCCTCCGACTGTGCAGGACACATTTTGAATATTGTGAACAGTTCTGCTCTCCTTATTTAATGAGGGGCTTGGAGTATAAAATTGGGATGTTTTAATCAATGCAACTTTACAAAGTGTTGGTGGCATCACATCAGAAAACAATATACTTAAGTTAAAGGCAATGCCATAAAGGTTCATTGGTTTTATCTTAGGTTGAATGATATATTTTGAAGAAAAGATTGAACAGGTTGATTGTATTTCATTGATTCTACAAGAATGAGAAGCAATTGTATTAAATTATATAAGATTGTATGGGAATTGATAGAATAAATGCAGTGAGATTGTTTCCCATCCCAGGAGGAACCTAGAATTATGGTATAAAGTTGCAATATAAAGAGTCACTTATTTAAGATGGAGATGAGGAGTCGTATCTTCATTTAGACGGTTAAAAATCTTTGTGAATCTACTCTGGGAGCTGTGGAACAGAGTCATTGGGACATTTCTAGTCTATAAGGGAGTCAAGGGGAATGGAGAACATCAGGAAAGAAGCCAAGATCAGACTAGTTATGATCGTAATGAGTGGCGGGGCAGGTTCAGAGTCACATGACCATCTTTATGGTTGTCTTTCTATGAAATCCATGACTGTGACAGGAAGACCAAGGATGTTTCAGGAATCCAATGTATATGTTAGGACCCCAATTTGGGTACACTTCATGTATGGGTAAAGTATACCTTGTATGACATTGCAAAATGGCAATGTGTCCACTTGGACTTTTCAGCCTATTTTTCTCAATGCCTCTGAAGGCCAAGTAAATCCCAAGCTATTTACATTTAAATGTAGAAACATGCACGGGTGAATTATAAATATTTTTCTCTCAATGTCAGCAAGATAAAGGAGATGGTGATCGACTTTAGGAAGCAAAGCAGTACACATATCCCAGTTTGCATTGATGGCGCTAAAGTAAAGATGGTTGAAAACTTCAAATTCCTAGGAGTCAATATCACCAACAGCTTCTCCTGGACCACCCATATTAAAGCATTGGCCAAGAAATCACACAAATGCCTCTACACCATGTCCCCAATACAGATGCTCCATAGAAAACATTTTATTGGGATGCATCACAGCTTGGTTCGGGAACAGCTTCATTCAAAACTGCAAGAAATTGCAGCGAATTGTGGACGCAGCCCAGATCATCACATAAACTAACCTCCTTTCCATTGACTCTGTTTACACCTCACTCTGCCTTGGCAAGGCCAGCAGCATAATCAAGGACGAGTCACACCATGGCCATTCCTTCTTCACCCCTCTCCTATCGGACAAAAGGTATAGAAGCGTAAAAATGCACACATTCAGATTCAGGGACAGTTTCTTCCCAGCTGTTATCAGGCAACTGAATCATCCTACCAGAACTAGAGAGCAGTCCTGAACTAGTATCTAACTCATTGGTGACGCTCAGACTATCTTTGATCAGAATTTACTGGCCTTACCTTGCACTAAATATTATTTCCTTATCTTGTATCTATACACTGTAAATGGCTCAATTGTAACCATGTATTGTCTTTATGCTGACTAGTTAGCACGTGACAAATGCTTTTCACTGTATCTCGGTACACATGGCAATAAACTCATATCTTACTTAAGACACAAAGAGCATTGATCAAATGCGTTATATAATTTAATTTCTGCTATTCACCCAAACCCAGCATATGCATTTCAAGATCTTATATGAGCTTCAAATACATCTCTTAATTATATTGATGCACTGTGCCTGACAACAACATATTCATTTTCTATGGAGCTGCCAATGGTCATAAAATTGCCCTGGAAACTGAAAGAGGCTCAGTTGGAGAAGTCAGTAGAATACGTAACATTATCAAGGAGATACAAGAAGTAATAGCTTAATGCCTGAGGAAAGCTGTTGGCTGCCATTGACAGTTCTTTAATCTGCGAGTAGCAGATCACTCAAACTTTGCAGGAGAACTGGTATCGCTATACTCCCTATCTGCTGAATGATTAGTAAGTAGGCCCAAAGGCAATTTTTAGTTGAAGCACCATATCATTCAATCATTCAACAGCATACAACTTCTATTTCTTATTTGCCATTTATCTTCTATTTCAAAAGCTCAAAACTTTCCCCTGTTATTAAGCAGTATTTGCAGTGTATGTCTTTCTTTAAATTATGATTTAAAATGAATTCCCTGTATTAATAAATTAGTTGAAATATTTTGGCAACATACATCAGGGCTGGAATTCCTGTTAGATGACAGTTTCTATAGATATATTTCCTCTATAATTACTATAAGATTAGCTAGAACTTTAATAAGAACTAACTACAAGAAGTACAATAATAAACCTCTAGTATTTAGTACTATATACTAGAGATTTAATTATTGTACTTCATGTTAACAATGTTGTAAAGTATTCCATTTTATCTTTTGTTTGTTCTTAGTTTTATTTTATTTTCAATTTTATGCATCATTGGGACTGAGACTGATTTCTCACTTAACTGTTTTTGCATCAGTCAAATTAGATCGTTGTATTTCTTATCAGTCTTCGCTCATGTTCATACATTCAATTTCTTCTGGCTAATTCCCCAAAGATTTAGAAATCCTATTTAGTTGCAAAGTCTGCTGTTACGAACACTTATATTTTATTCAATATACTTAGAAATGTATTTTCCTTGCTGTTTTTCTTGTCCATTTATTTGCTCGTCTTCAGTATTCTAGGTTTTTTTTTCCATAGGGTGGCATCATCATTTGCTTTGTTTTTGACATAAGATTTATTTACATAGTCAACATTTAATCTTAATTACTAAACTCCAATGAGAAATCCTGTTTACAAGTGTCAGTTGAAACACAGTTGGTTGCTCATCCACCCATGGGCCAAAAGGCTCCCATTTTGGATTTGCTTCATTCAGTGAGTTGAGCACAAAAACTTTGAGTCTCAGTAACTGTGCTGAGAGCACACTGTACTGTCAGAGCTGCAGTTTATGGTTAAGATTTTAACAGTGAACTCAGTTGGACACATAATATTCGTGGCACTGTGCAGAAGATGAGCAAGGAAGTTATTCCGAATGTAAAATACAGATAGTCATAAAGTATCACACAGCATGGAAACAGTCCAACCCACCCATGGTAACTAAGATGCCCCATCTGTGCAAGTTCCATTTTCCTGCATTTGACCCATATGTCTCCAAGACATTTCTATCCATGTACCGTTCTGAATGTCTTTTGAATATTATTCTTGTTCTTGCCTCAACCACTTACTCTACAGATCATTGCATATATGCTCCCTTTGTGTGAAAATGTTGCCCCTCAAATACCTATTTTACTTCGGAGTCACGTGAGTGACTACGTGAAGAAGCCCCGCCTGGTGCTGGATCGGCATTACGTCAACGCTATTGGCAGAGGAAGAGCTGCAGAGCGCAGCTCCAACACAGCGGTAAGGAAACGGCCCGCAGGTAAGTAAAATTATTTTACTTCCAGGGCGTTTTCTAAAAACTCCGTAGGCTGGTGGGTAAACCAGGAGGAGTTAAAATAAAAATAAAAATGTTTTAAAAAATCGCGGGTAAAACGTGCGTCCCGGGGTGTAGAAAAGTCGGGACAGCAGATTATTGCGGAGCAGGTTCCGATACCGGTGGCCGTTGAAATACCCGTTAGTGAGCCTTTGGTTGCTCCACAAACAAAAACTTTGAAAATCCAGTGCCTAAAATGTAAAAGGAAGCTTGAAAGGCCTGAGGTTTCTGAAAGATCCTGAAGGAAAGCCTTTGGCTAAGAATGGATCTAATGGAGAAAATACTCCAAACAATAATCAACCAAGGGTCTAAGTACCCAGAATATTCCCAGGCAGCCCCTGAGGGGGTTCCATATCATGAATATGGTGCCAGTTTGAATTGGGAATTGAAACTCCAGTGCCTGGGATTGGGCTGGAGGAAGTCTCCTTGAAGAAGTTTCAGGAGTACCAGGGCTGTATGAGACTGACCCTGAAAGTGGTGTTGTGGTCAGAAGTACCCACCACAGTACAAATCCAGGTGTGTCTGATGGGGCACAAAGTTTGCTATACCTGGAGGAGGCGGTGGGGCCATGGAAGGAAACCTGGCGGCCAATATTAATTATATGGTCTCTCACCTGCCTCAAAAAGCTGTTATGGTTGAGACGGCAGATTTGGATTTAAACACCTATTTATTTGTCGTCAGAAGTACCCACCACAATACAAATCCAGGTGTGTCTGATGGGGCACAAAGTTTACTATACCTGGAGGAGGCGGTGAAGCCATGGAAGGAAACCTGGCGGCCAATGTTAATTATATGGTCTCTGACCTGCCTCAAAAAAGCTGTTATGGTTGAGACAGCAGATTTGGATTAAACACCTATTTATTGTACCTCAAAGAAGGTACCTATGGTGAATCCGGCTTTTTGGGCGCCAATGTCAGCAATAATGCGGGCGCAGGAATTACGATTCAAAGAATCCTCAAGCTATTTTTGGCATCACTGTCTTTTGGAAGACAGAAGGTAGTTGAGGCCAGTTCATTGGCTATATTTAAGAGGGAGTTAGAATACTCCTACACCTATTTTCTATGTTTCTAAGATTGCAAATCAAATTCACATTGCAGTAGATGGTTGGTATCTTGCAACAGCCAATAAATGCATCCCATTCCCACCAGTGTCCCAAATGCTCGTTTGCACTTACTGGGTGTACATTAGTCGCGTGTTCATAATCTGGGAAGGAGCTGTAGTTTTATTTTGGGAGTGGGGGTGGAGGAAAAATGGGTAGAATAAAGAGAATACTTCTGAATGTGTGAGACCAGATGACTTAATCCTATGATATTTTTCTTACAGTCTTGTCAATATTTTCCCTCAGATTAAAGATATTTCTCCAGGATGCAAAGGATTTTGTGCAACGCAGTGGTGCAGCAGGGTGGAGCTGCTGCCTTACAACGCCAGAGACCCGCATCCAATCCTGATCTCAAGTGCTGCCTGTGTGGAGTTTGCATGTTCTTTCTATGACTGCATGGATTTCCTCCGGGTGTTCATGTTTTCTCTCACACTGCAAAAACGTGTGGGTTTGTAGGTTAATTGGCCTCTGTAAATTGTGTGTAGGGAGTGTATGTGGAAGTAAAATAACATGGAATTTATATAAACGGGTGATTAATGATGGGCCTGAACTCAATGGGCTGAAGTGCCTGGTTGTATCTTTCAATCAATATATTGTACAAAGAAGATTGTACAAAGAATTGTACAGAGAAGATTCACCAGACTGATTCCTGGGATGTCAGGACTTTCATCTGAGGAAAGATTGGATAGACTCGGCTTGTACTCGCTGGAATTTAGAAGATTGAGGGGGGATCTTATAGAAACTTACAAAATTCTTAAGGGGTTGGACAAGCTAGATGCTGGAAGATTGTTCCCGATGTTGGGGGAGTCCAGAACAAGGGGTCACAGTCTAAGGATAAGGGGGAATTCCTTTAGGACCGAAATGAGGAAAACATTCTTTACACAGAGAGTGGTGAGTCTCTGGAATTCTCTGCCACAGAAGGTAGTTGAGGCCAGTTCATTGGCTATATTTAAGAGGGCGTTAGATGTGGCACTTGTGGCTAAAGGGATCAGGGGGTATGGAGAGAAGGCAGGTACGGGATACTGAGTTGGATGATCAGCCATGATCACATTGAATGGCGGTGCAGGCTCGAAGGGCCGAATGGCCTACTCCTGCACCTATTTTCTATGTTTCTATGTTTCTAAAATATTAATTGTCAGGATAATCTTTCCTCCGGTGTTCCCCCTCACTCTCCTTACGATGTCATCTCCACTTCTCACAATTGTGTCCCCATTCCTATACCCCCTCCCGCCCCCATCATCCATTTTCATCCCCATCCTCATTCCATCCACCTATGACACCACACCTCCCACACGAGTTTCCCCACCATCTGGTTCCATCTGCCCTTCATCTAATCCTAATAGTCCCCATTATCACTTTCCTAATGTTATCAGGTTCCAGCACTTGTACCCTTTATGTTCCTGTTTTACACCCTGCAGTTTATGTCTCTTCCTTCATCCTCCCCTCCCCCTACCTAACTCTAGTGGCCTTTTTCCATTTGCTGCATAGTATGCCTCACTATGTGCTAGTGACTGACTTTTAACCTTTCTTATTCATTGTTTATTGTACTTCATTATTTGCAGCGAAAGTGTTTTCTTTTGACATTGGAAAGAATTTATAATGTAACAGTCTCTAGCTTGCCATCAAGGAGAAGAGCAGCTTGTATCACTACAGCTCTTGCCGCTATAACTCCATGTAGTATATTTGTAAATACTGATGTAGCTGGAGGCAACATACAATACTCCTGGAGATTTTTCTCCTGTGTTATTGCATGGCTCACATATTTTATGAATCCTTCATGTTGTATTATTTTTAGTTTGTTGTTCTGAAGGGACACATTATAAATGGACTGAAATTTGAATATTTGTGACTCAGAACCCCAAAAGAAATGTTGCTATAGCCATCTCTTTGCCTCTCTTTAATGCCTTGGTTTTTACATGGTATCATATATTTTAAAGCCAGCAATGTCTCTAATAACACATCAAAGAGACATTACTTTGTTTGGACCTAAGCAGTGGTCTAAATTTCAGTGAATTAGATGTCAGCTTCATCCAGGCTATTCAACCCTTACCTAATGTAAATTTACACATTTTCTGAACAGATATGAAAAGATAACAAACCAAGAATCATGGCGATAATTATAATGGTAGTTCCACAAGCTGGTGAGGGTACCATGAGTAATTGTAGCACTTTGTCACTTTCTCAGCACAGTCCATCTATGGGGCAAGTAGAGCAAAGAGTCTACTTGCTTCTTTGGTCTCATCCAACACTGTGCAGGACTGGTAGGCAGTGTCACTTTAATTTAAAATAGATTTGTGATCTAGGACCTGCAATTCTTCATGAATCAGTCAGAAATTGTGAAGAAAGCCTTGTAAAATCTGAATACAATCTGAATGGCAAACTTGAAAAGGGCATGGCTATATGTGTACAGTCAATGTGATTGCAGTTTCACTTTCCTTTACCACTAACTAACGAACTATGTTCAGATATTTTATGAACTTGGTAGAATATGTGTGCTCTGGAACAGCTGATACTGGAGTATTGCTTCTTTTCAGCTCAGCACCAAAATACATTTATTCTTAATTTGGATGTTCTTATTCTTATTATGTCTTGAAAAAAATGTTTAATTCCCTCACCCACCAGATTAGTATTTGAGGCCATACATGCCCTATATAAATGATGCACAAACATTTTTAAGGAACATGCTTAGTGTACTAGAGTTTGCAGATTCAGATATCATCCTGCTGTAGGTTCACCGTCAGATGTGTTTGTCAGAGGTCATAGACCTAACTGGAATTACAGGCTGTCTGACTTTGATAACCAGTGGGAAATGTTGGAAGTAATCTACATTACTCTTAAGACTCTTCCTATTTTGCTACTTCATTAGGAAGCCACTAATCTCTTTACTCAATGAGATAGATAAGGTTTTGCTAATACACCCGGCAGTCAGAGTTCAATCAAACTTCAATCTTTGATGCTTAACTTTCAGAAGTTCCTGGCTGTTCTTCAGAGAATTTTATCTCAAATTCCTTGCTTACTTTCTCCAATACTCATCATGCTGGGAATCCTATTGCTGCGGCTTACTACAGATAACAAATCCCATTGCTTAGACAGGCTGATCACACCAGCTTGCTTCTGATAAACTACTGTTTGAAAGTATTTAACCATTTTATCACCAGCCAGAATACTCTTTCCAGGAACAGTCTTTGTATAAGATAATAACATTGTATATGATGAATTCTACAGAGATGTTTATGTTTATAATATTGTAAGTCTATTCTATTATAACAATTTAGGAACATTATGTAATCTGATTTTGAGGAATCATGTGAAAAATTGTATTTAGAAACTACTGAATTAAAGACTGAGTAAAAATCATAAGAAAAACGCTTCAACCACCATCTTACACATTACCCTTACCAGTAGCCAATGTGCAGTAGGGGTAAGAGGGAGACACAAGAGAGTGCAAATGCTGGAATCTTGAGTAAGACACAAAGTGCTGGGGAAACTAAGCAGATCAGGCAGCACCTGGGGAGGGAATGGACAGACAATGTTTCCGATTGTGACCCTTCTTCAGACTGATTGGAGTGTGCGGTAAAAGCTGGAAAAGAGAGGTAGGGGTGTGAGAAATCCTGGAAAATGATAGGTGGATATAGGTGTGTGTGTGCGTGTGGGGGGGGGGGGGGGGTTAATTGACAGATTTTCAGAATAAGTAAGGAATGTTAGAGGTGAAAAGGACACAAAGGCTAGACTAAGAGAGTCACATTTTTCTTTATCATCTTCTTGTGTCTTGCTTTGCTGCACCTAATTCTTTGGCAAGCAGTACCTTTCTCTTTCAAAGGCAATATTTTGCATCAGGTATCATATAATTTCTCTACTCAGGCATGGAGGCATAGCAAAGCAGATGTTAGTGCTTTTGTCTCACTGCTCCACTGGCCTGGGCTTAATCCTATTGGGGCTGTCTTGGCAGCATTTGCCCTTCTGATCGAGTTTCCCTGTGATCGAGTTTCCTACCACAGCCGTAGGATTCTCATGTTGATAAGCGATAGGAGCAGAATTAGGCCATTCGGCCTATCAAGTCTACTCCACCATTTAATCATGGCTGCTCTAACTTTCCCTCCGAACTCCATTCTCCTGCCTTCTCCCCATCATCCCTAACACGCTTCTGGTAATGTAATTGGCTACCAAATTACTCCAAATTGGCAAGACAGTGAAGTAGCTGTGCATGTGTGAGAGAGAATGATAGCTGTATATATAAATATCTGCACTGCTGTTCTGATGGGTTCTGCCATACTTAGTGCAGGGACAGCTACATGAACAGATTGAGCTAGAATCTTCAGACTATTTGGAAAGAGGCCATTTAGCCTCAGAGAAATAAGGAGCGAGGGAAGGGGTCTGATGGGATTGTTCCCCAACAACCTGACATGGACTCAGTGGACTTAATGGCCTCCTTCCATATAGTTTGAAGATTCTAGCTCAATCTAAAATCTATAATCCAAATGTTTGTCCATCAATATGTCCATCAATGAGAGGAATAGATCAAGTAGATGCACAGAGTCTCTTGCCCAGAGCAGAGGAATTGAGAACCAGAGGACATGGGTTTAAGGTGAGGGGGGAAAGATTTAATAAGAATCTGAGGGGAAACTTGTTCATGCAAAGGGTGGTAGATGTATGGAACGAGCTGCCAGAGGAGGTAGTTGAGGCAGGTACTATTGCAACATTTAAGGAACATTTAGACAGATATATGGATAGGTCAGGTTTGGAGGGATATGGGCCAAACACAGGTAGGTGGGATTAGTGTGGATGGGACATGTTGGCTGGTGTGGGCAAGTTGGGCTAAAAGGGCCCGTTTTAACTCTGTAAGATTTTTTGACTCTATGACCATATGACTCTAACATAGGTCGTATTCTTGAGCTGACACTAATCTGCTAAGAAACTGACTCCTTAAACAATAACAAAGAAATAATTATTAAGGTACTTATTCACCTGCATCAATGGTACTTGTGCAATATTAATTAGTAAAACGGTATTGCAATCTAACATATTTGGATGTGAAGCAAATTTTTGCAAAACTCTTGGTTTTATTTATTTGCAAACCTAATATTGTAAACTTGGTGTGAATGCAAATTGCAGTTTTCATGAAAGCACACACTGTAGGCGATATCTTTAACCTAAACAGTGGAATTAAATGCAGGGGGAATTAAGGAAACATTGAATAATTTACATGCTTAACAGGCAAAAGAAATTGGCACTCCTCATGCTGTGCATCAACACTCACTAACGTAGGGGCAAATGCAAATCTAGGTAAATAGAAATAAACCATGTTAGCTGATTAAATGTCAAATGACAACATCACTACTACTTAAAGCACAATTAACACATATGTTACTTTTAGTGCCAAAGTCTCTTTGTGGAAAAGTGGTAGTTACATAGACCACTCATATTTAATGTGTTTATATATATATTTTTTGCTTTCCTTTAGCAAGTCTTTGTCACAATTGCACAAAAAGGGCCTTTTTTTTTTATTGTGAGGCTAATTTTATAGCTTTTATACATGTTAGCTCTCAGCATGGAATTATGCCTTTAAGCACTACATCAGAAAATCATGGGGACACTCACCACAATTTTCCATTGATTATTTTTAATTATGGGAAGCATTGACTGAGTCTCTTAACCAGCATTAACAAAGAATCAGGCCACATGGCTCAAGAACACATGTGGCAAATTAGCTTCAAAAGCCAGATTAAACTCTTTGTTTGAGAAGGAACTGAAGATGCTGGAAAATCGAAGGTAGACAAAAATGCTGGAGAAACTCAGCGGGTGAGGCAGCATCTATGCAGCAAAGGAAATAGGGTTAAACTATTAACCAGATTAAACTCTAATGTGCAGCAGTACAGTAATGGGAAAAAACTTGTACTGTACTTCTATTTGGGATTAACAGTGCAAAAGACAATGGTGAGGAATCAATGACTTGGAGGAGTGGTAGCTTGTGGTTTCCAAACTAGATAACCACCTTTCCATATTCGGGAAACAGAGATCTCTATCTTGGTTTCATATTCTATATTTTTCATTGAGTTGTGTAGAGATGTAGTACGGAAAAGGCCCTATGCCCATCAGGTCGTCACCCACCTGTTTATACTAATTCTACATCGATTCATGTGTATTATTCTCCCCAATTCACATCAACTTCCCCCCCAGAAGAAAACCACACGGTCGCACGATGATACCAGTATTGTTGGATGGAACAACAATAATGATTAGTGGGAGTACCGCAAAGAGAAATCTAACCCTGTCGTCTTCAACAGAGCTGCAGCAAAGATGGTCAATACCTTCAAGTTCATAGGCATCCATATTACCATTGAGTGCAAGAGTGAAAAAACTACTCCATCAACAGCAACCTAACCTGGACTTGCTTCTACCCAGTCCATCTTCACAGTAAAATGCTGGAAATATTGCAAAGTTACCTGCCATTTTGATTATTCCTTTTCCTCTTTTCTACCTTATAGGAGAAGAAACAGGAACTAAAAAGCCTTGATGCCCAGACTTAACAACAGCTTCTTCCCCAGTGCTATTGGACCTTTGCACCAATCACTTCTTTCACACACTCTGTGCTGCTACATACTCTCTCTTAACTCTACTTCGTTCGGTTATTCTGTTATTGCATTTTAGGGTTTTTTTTCACTACGTCAGATTACATTACAACCTTTGCACAACTCTGCTGTTTTGCATTCATCATTCTGATACCTAACATTATCTTGTACGCTGGGTACTCTATGAGCTTCATGTGAACAAGAGATGTAATTTCACCTTGGTGAGCATAACAATAAACTGATCTGAATATGAATCTGAATTCTAGAATTTCAAGTAAAACTTTTCACTGTGCCTCAGTACACGTGACAATAAAACTAAACTAAACAAAGGCAATACCTAAGGTTAGGATTAGGACAAGACAAGGCAGGACATAAACCCATGTATCTGGCACTGTGGGTCAGCAGCACTACCAGCAGCACAATTCTGCTACCACAAGAGTTTATAAGACATTTTAATTTATTCCTCATGTAAATTGATGAGCCAGGATTTGTGAAAATGGGGATAGAGGCAGGGTTCTTTCTGTATATTGGCACTATTTTTTTAAAGGGGTAGCCTGTAGTCTTTTCTGTGTGTTTTAATTAACATACCCTAGAGTATATTCAGTTAAACCAAACCAGACTCCTCATGCATTTGGAGAATTCAGTGCATTTTCAACATTTTTAATCTGTGAGAAATCTGTTTGTTAGTGGATGAACAAGAAGACCCGGACTACAATCTGCAACCAGTCTTTTACTTTGTTGTATAATTTGCTGACAATATGAGTCATCAGGTATTGATTTTCATTGTTATGCTGCATTTTTAAGTTAGTAGGTAGAGCAGGTGAGCAGATGCGGATGAAGAAACAGAATAATATTTTTTATGGTGAGTTAGACGATGGTTTGTACTGCTTAAATATTGCCTACCAGATAGGTAAAGTGTCGACAGAATAACCTGGCCTCACCTACAAGATTTTCATTCCATTACTTTCAAAGGATGAGAAATCCAGTGAGTTTGCTGTTAGTGTTTAACCTTCCTGTGTAACATTTCCTTTCTGTTCTTTGCCCAGATGGTCATACTAGTCATCCTGTTGTCTTTAGTGTTTTTTTAATTATATATCCTAGAGTATATATATTTAAACTATATATATATTTAAACTAAATGGAGATTCCATTTATGCATTTTGTAAATTCAATGCATTTTCAACATTTTAAACATGAGGTATGTGCGAAAATGATTTGTCTGTGGATGAACAAGAAGACTGGGTCTGTAACCCCAAAAAGGAGACAAGTGAGAATTATCTTATCCCAATCATAGCATTCATTGTACAAGGATAAATTGCACTAACTTGTCAAAGGTGCTGGACGTACGGAGGTTAGAGCTTAATAGAACAATACTAAAAAAACATCAGTCAGATAATGAAACTAGTCTTTGATTCACATCAACTCTGCCTGTGGCCTTTAATGTAGTATGAGATATAAATTCTTCTGCCACTGGCTTTTTCCGAGCAATTGCAGACTACAATAACATTGCACAGTGAACCAAGACCATCTGTATTCAAGAGGTGATTGATACACTCATCCAGCTGGGTGACCATTTTCTGCATTCCCATAGATCTGTGAGGAACCACTTTTCTATAATGAAAATGGTGCCCAATTGCAGAATTTCCTCTCAGTCTACAATATAGGTGCCTGTGCCAATACAAGCAAGCCATATATTTTATGAATACCCTTTTCCCCACAATGGAGACTTGTTTTAAACATTTTATTCACTTTTTAACTTTGGTAAATGATCAATAAGACTGGCATTTAGTCCCAGAAAACAACTAATTGTTTATTTTAAGATACTTCAGAAGGAATTTGTGCAATGCTGAGATGTATTCTGGAGTCATATAGAAACGAGACTAGACAACTATTGTTTGTTTCTTCCCCAAAGGCTATTAGTGAAACAGTTATACTTTTATAATAGGTCGGCAGCATCTTGGCTAGTTTTATTCATATTTCCAGACTTTACAAATTTAAGTTTCACTATTTGAATTCATTTAAAAGTTCACCAAAATGCTGATCCTGTAACCTGATGACTACTAACCTGCATTACCTATCATTTATCCATATACAGCCAAGATGTTAAATTATACCGTTGCCAGCCAGTGGAAATATATACTGTATAACAATTCACATAGCAGTATCCAAATTAGTATAGGGAACCTAAGATAGACACAAAATGCTGGAGTAACTCAGAGGGACAGGCAGCATCTCTGGAGAGAAGGAAGGGGTGATGTTTTGGGTCAAGACCCTTCTTCAGACCTGACCTGACCCATCTCGACCTGAAATGTCACCTATTCCTTCTTTCCAGAGATGCTGCCTGTTCTGTTGAGTTACTCCAGCATTTTGTGTCTATCTTCGGTTTAAGCCAGCAACTCCAGTTCCTTCCTACACATACTGTAGTATAGGGAACCTCATACACTATTCTAATTAACATGCATCTCTCAACTAATATCACTAAGATCGATTTATATGTGAGATATTTCATAACAGTTTGTACATAAATTAATTTCTACAATGACTAAATAACCATGGTGGTGACAGACCTCAGAAATATTCATGGTGTCCACAGAGATATCTCCAGCTGACTTGCTGTGTTTATTTTGCAGACATTTCTAAGGTTTGTTTCAAAAGGAAAGGATGCATTATGAAGCAACAGATGATGATGCCCACCAGTCACAAACGCAAGACAGCACAGAAACAGCAAGTGTACAAGTGCACACAAATCATTGAAGAAAGAACCTTCAGGATCTTAATATAGTAATTTGATGCTTAGACAGCTCTGCAAGTGCCCTACAGCAAACTAAGTATGTCAAATTATATGGTATGTTGCATTCTGTATAACTTGCCAATCCAAGGAAGTGTCAGTGTGAAGTTAATGGAAGAACAGTTCCACAATATTGCTGTGGATGAAATAGGTTTTCAGCAATTTGTAGCAGGGTCATTGTAAGAGACCTGTACAAATCTCACAGAGGCACGTTTCAGCTGAAGACAATTCATTTGATGCAACCTAGTAAGTCACTTTATTGATCTAAGTCATCCAGGTTAAAGAATTAACAATAAAAGTAACATTGTAATTTGACGATTTGAGAATATCCTGTTCTATGGAATCTAATAATACATTTACCTAATGTTGATGTTAAGTATCCTGGGAATTATTAGCAATTCAGGTAGAGAGCAGAGTTTACATTTTAGGTCAATAATCTTTTCTCAGATCTCAACCTAAAATGATAGCTCCCTTTCACCCTCCATGGATATTGCTTGAATATTTAAGTACTTCCAGCACAATCTGCATAATTTCATACTTCCACCATCTCCTCAATTTTTTGGTCTCTTCAAAGATCAGTGAAAACTCTTTTTTGTATCATATTAACATATCTTTGAATACTAAAGTTATTCAATTTCATAGTCTTAGTGGCAATAATTCAGCACAAACAACACACTTTAGTGTTACCATCTGCAGAGAATTTTTATTATTAGAATGGACTAAATTGCTTACGATGATAGAAGACTCAGTGCTATTGGATGATGTGAAACATTCTGAAAGTTGAAACCCTCCGCTGACCAGGAATAACGAGATGAGTGTTATTCTGTAATGTCCCTGAAGATGTCAGAGAAGTGTTTTGGTCAATCACGGATCACATAATGATTAGATTCGTTCTCCCTTTTGTAGTTTCCTGAATTGGCTCTGTGTGGTTTACAAGTTGTAGGGATGGATACTCCCTGATATCACAAATGAGGATGATTATTTTTCTTTTCATCAAGTCTACAAAATGCAATTGATCTTCATTGTCTGTGTGTACACCTTGTTGGAGTTTGCTTCCAATGGGACACTGGGAGATGATTAAGTGAGGGCTCCACTACTTGTCAATATATTTATGTTGCATCAAGGTATGTGTTGGCCTCAAAACTAATTTGTACAGCATCAACAGTACTTTACAGACACCATTTTCTGAACTGTACATTGTTGGTGCTGCACAGTAACGGAAACCAGAGTGGAAGCATAGATTTTCTCAGAAAGTGCAAGAACAGAGTGGTCCTGGGATCTGATCACTCTGATGCAGCATTTGTGTTTTGTAAAGGTTGTTGGGAGCTAAAAATTCAGGAATATCAATGGAAGGAGCTAAGGGAGAACATCTTGTGAAATTTACAATAACAATGTAAAATGCAAGGGACACTCAAAAGGCCAGGCAGCATCTCTGGAATGAGGTATGGAGTTAATGTTTGAATCAGAGATCCTTCATCAGAACTGAGTGAGAGGAAAGATATGCACTTTTTATGTTACCGATAAGGCAGAGGAGAAATGGATGGGGCAAGGAAGTTTTGCTGATAGAGTGAGGTCAGGGCTGTGGAGAGATGATGTAGATGTCCTTCACTTGATGGTTTAATGATGTCTGTTAGAGAGAGAGAGAATGATTGAGTGAGTGAGTGAGTGAGTGAGTGAGTGAGTGAGTGAGTGAGTGAGTGAGTGAGTGAGTGAGTGAGTGAGTGAGTGAGCGAGTGAGTCAGAGATGATGAAAGAGGCAGAGGCAAAGGCAGAGTCAGAGACAAAGACGGAGACAGAGAGAGGAAGAGGGGGAGAAAGGGAGGGAGATGGAGGGTCTCCTAATTTGAGTAAGGATATTATTGCTATTGGGAGTGCCACATAGATTCACCAGGTTAATTCCCGGGATGGCAGGCCTGACGTATGATGAAATAATGGGTCTACTGGGCTTGTAGTCACTGGATTTAGAAGGAAGAGAGGGTATCTTATAGAAACATAAAATTCTTAGAGGATTGGACAGGGTAGATGCAGGAAAAATGTTCCCGATGTTGGGGGAGTCCAGAACCAGGGGTCACAGTTTAAGAATAAGGGGTAGGCTATTTAGGACTGAGATGAGAAAAACCTTTTCACCTAGAGAGTTAAGTGTTAAAGAAGGAACTGCTGGAGAATCGAGGGTTACACAAAAAGCTGGAGAAACTCAGCGGGTGCAGCAGCATCTAAGGAGCGAAGGAGATAGGCGACGTTTCGGGTCGAGACCCTTCTTCAGACTGGTCAGGGATCAGGGAAACGAGAGATATAAACAGTGATGTGGAGAGATAAAGAACAATGAGTGAAAGATATGCAAAAAAGTATTGGTGATAAAGGAAGCAGGCCATTGTAAGCTGTTTGTGGTGTGAAAATGAGAAGCTAGTGCGACTGGGGGGGGGGGGGGGGGATGGAGAAGGAATGTCACGGCCCAAGGGCTGAGGGAGAGGTGGGGAGGAGGCAGTCTGGATTAACAGAATTGAGAAAATTCAATGTTTAAGCCCAGAGGATGCAGACTCCCCAAGCGGAATATGAGGTGCTGTTCCTCCAACTTGCGGTGTTGCTCACTCTGGCCATGGAGGAGGCCCAGGACCGAGAGGTCGGATACGGAGTGGGAGGGGGAGTTGAAGTGCTGAGCCACCGGGAGGTCGGGTTGGTTATTGCGGACCGAGCGGAGGTGTTCGGCGAAACGATCGCCTAGCCTCCGCTTGGTCTCACCGATGTAGATCAGCTGGCATCTGGAGCAACGGATGCAGTAGATGAGGTTGGAGGAGGTGCATGTGAACCTCTGTCGGACTTGGAATGACTGCTTGGGTCCCTGAAAGGAGTGGATGGGGGAGGTGAAGGGACAAGTGTAGCATCTCTTGCGGTTGCAAGGGAAAGTGCCCGGGGAAGGAGTGGAGCGGGAGGGAAGGGAAGAATTGACGAGGGAGTTGCGGAGGGAGCGGTCTTTGCGGAAGGCAGACAGGGGCTGAGATGGGAAGATGTGGCGAGTGGAGGGGTCACGTTGGAGGTGGCGAAACTGGCGGAGGACTATCTGTTGTATGCGCTGGCTGGTGGGGTGAAAGGTGAGGACCAGGGGGACTCGGCCCTTGTTGTGAGTGGGGGAATGGGGAGAGAGGGTAGTGTTGCGGGGTATGGAGGAGACCCTGGTGCGAGCCTCATCTATAGTGGGGGAGGGGAAACCCCGTTCTCTGAAGAACGAGGACATTTGCGATGACCTGGTGTGGAACACGTCATCCTGGGAGCAGATGCGGCGTAGACGGAGGAATTGGGAATAGGGGATGGAGTCCTTACAGGAAGCAGGGTGGGAGGAAGAGTAGTCCAGGTAGCTGTGGGAGTCAGTTGGTTTGTAGTGGATGTCACCTAGAGAGTTGTGAATCTGTGGAATTCTCTGCCCTCAGAAGGCAGTGGAGACCAATTCACTGGATTTCAAGAGAGAGAGTTAGAATTAGCTCTTAGGGGTTAAGGGAATCAAGGTATATGGGGAAAAAGTCAGAACGGGGTAATGATTTTGGATGATCAGTCATGATCATATTGAATGGTGGTGTTGGCTCGAAGCGTCGAATAGCCTACTCCTGCACCTATTTTCTATGTTTCGATGATTCTGTGAGTCTACTCTGCCATTCATCTATCTTTTCCTCCCAACCCCATTCTCCTTCACTCTCCCTGTACCCTTTGACAACATTATTAATCAAGGACCTGTCAATCGCCACTTTAAAAATACGCAATGACTTGGCCTCCACAACTGTCAGTGGCAATGTGTTCCACAGATTTACCACCTTCTGGCTAAAGAAATGCCACCTCATCTCCTTTCTAAAGTTATGTTCTTTTGTTGGGAGGTTGTGCCTTCGGTTTATAGACTAATGTTTTGACATAACATGGAAACAGACCCTTCAGCCCAACTTATCCGTGCCAACCAAGATGCCCCATCTAAGCTGTACACATTTTCTGAAATTTGTTATTCATCCCATATCTTTCTAAATCTCTAAACCTATACCTAAACCTATTCATGTACCATTCCAAATGATTTGTTTTTAAATATTGTTATAGTGCCTGCCTCAATTACCTCCCCTGACAGCTTGTTCCATACACCCACCACCCTCTGAGTTAAAACATTGCCCCTCAGGCTCCTATTAAATCTTTGCCCTCTCACCTTAAATATATGTCCTCTGGCTCTTCATTCTCCGACACCTATGGGCGACATGTTGGCGCAGTGGTAGAGTTGCTACCTTACAGCGCCAGGAACCCGGGTTCGATCCTGACGACGAATGCTTGCGTGTATGAGATCTTTGATTTCCTCCCACATTCCAAAGACGTTCAGGTTTGCAAGGGGAGGGGGAGAGGGAGAGAGGGAGGAAGAGGGAGAGAGATGGAGGAGAGAGGAAGGGAGAGGGAGGGTGAGAGAGGAGAGAGAGAGAGAGAGAGAGAGAGAGAGAGAGAGAGAGAGAGAGAGAGAGAGGTCGTGTTTTCTTCTCAGCTCTGCAGTTGAGAAGGATTGGAGCAGCCTTTCCAGGATTTTGCCGTTGGAGAGGGCACAGACCCAGGGGGGCTTCATAGTTCAACTTATTGTTGGGCTGTTGAAGCTTTTCTCTGGTCTGGGGAGCCTCCATCTGTGTGAAGATTCCTGAGTTTCTCCACATTGTCGAGGGTGCGGTTGGCGTTGGCGGATTGCCAAGAGTGCCTGTGATCTCCGTGGGCTGAAGTTGTGCGGTGTCTTTGTCGTTTTTGGCTCCGCTTCTCTGCCCTAAAGTCATTTTGCTCAGTGCGGCTGCCTGGCTTAATGTGAAGAAGGTACTTTTGCGTCCAGCGCGACTGGGATCGAGTTTCCCGTAAGCTGCTCTTGGCTGTGGATGAACCTGGGGACTTTCCTGCTTCAGCTGGAGGTTTCTGTTTTCTGCTGCCTGTCTTTGACTGTGACTGTCTCTGGGACTTAACTTGGAGCTGTGCTGCTGAGGTGCTTGGAGCTGGTTTGTGCCTCTGTGAGGATGGCGATGGAAGGGGCGCGGCCGAAGGTCCGGACCTACGCAGCGACGGCATCAGTGGCGGGTGCGAGGCCATCTGAGCTTGAGCCTCATGTTGACTTGGATGGGGACAGTTTTGGTATTTCTGTTCAAACTGGGCCTTTGATGTCTAGGGGGGTAATTACGAAGGCCATGAATGAACTTCTTGGGAGGGGGGCTATTGTCTCTTCTGAGCTCGAAAGGGGAAAGGTGGAGATGATACTTAAGACCCGGGAGTGTGTGGCCCGAGCGTTGGAGGAGGGGATCTCAGTGGGGGGGGTCCACGTACAGGTGGATCCGTGGGTATCCAGGGTGAGACCGGTTCTCCTGCGGAGCTGCCCCACTTATTTTTCGGATGCAGTGCTTATTCCACACCTGTCCAAGTTTGGGGAGGTGCGGTCTAAATGTTTTCGTCTCTTGCATCCCGGGGGGGACCCGGAGGAAAAAGGGGTCTTCAGTTTCAAGAGGAGGGTGTTCATGAAGGTGGGTGAGGGGGATGGTGCCGAGGGGAGTTTTGAGGTGGTGCATAAGGGTGTACCCAGAACCGTGCGTTGGAGTTGGGGAAAGGCACGGTGTCATGCGTGCGGCGAATTTGGACATCTCCGTAGGGAGTGTCTTTTTCGCGGGGGCACTGCTAGAGGTTCTAGTGTAGTGGCCCAGGAAAGCGCTGCTGGCCCATCTGGGGTGGCTGGTCAAACCTCAGCGGCGCGGGGTGGTACTGCTGACCCGGCTGAGGTTGCCAGTTCTGCCTTGGTGACCCGGGGCGGCAGTGCTAAGCCTTCTGGGTCCAGAGGTTCCGCTTTGGGGACCCTGGGCAGTGAGAGCCCAAGCCCCCCACGTCCCCTACGTCTTGCGCCTGTGGCGGTGGATGGAGGTGGGGCGCAGGAGGAGGGGAGTGTTGAGGGGGGGTTTTGGGAGAAGCAGGGGAAGCATAATAAGAAGAAGGAGAGGGATAGGGCTGCCCGAGCGAAGAAAGTGCAATCGGGTGAGTTTGGCTCCAGTGTGGTGCAGACTGCACCTGCTGGGGCCCAGGGGGGAGTTGTGGTGGCTCGGAAGGGGGGAAAGAAGTCTAAACGTGTGGGTGGCAAAGTGGTTGGGGGTAATGTGGAGGCGGATGACCCTTCCCTTATGGAGGTTACCGCACCTCCGCATGCGAGTGGGACTAAAAGGAGGCATTTGCCTGGTGAAGAGGAGGAAGGGCGTGGGTCCAGAGCGAAGGGGATGTCTTTCTCCGGGCTTTCCACCACTGAGGTGGCTGAAAGTGGTCTTGACCCGGTGTCTTCTGGGTCGGTGGTTGGGCCTTCTCTTCATGGATCTACAGTGGGTGTCACCGGACTGGGTGCTGAAGTTGATTCCGGTGGAGTTGTGTCCACTGGGCGGGAGTCTGTCCCTTCATCTCAGGGGCCCTCTGAGGGAGTTATCTCGGCGGATGCTGTGGTTAGCTCCCTTGGGTGTGTACCCTCTGGGTCGGATGAGGTCCCCTCGTTTCAGAGGCCTACTGAGGGTGCTAGCACGGTAGGTGACGTGGTTGGCTCCTCTGGTAGTGTGCCCTCTGTGACGGGGGATGTGCAGAGTCAGGTTGAGGGGGGAGTTTCGGGGGTGTTGTCGTTCAAGTCTGTGCTCCATATCAGTGCCAGTGGAGGTGCTGGGGGGCGGGATGCCTCACCGGATGAGTTGTCTGGGGTGAGGTTAATGGCAGGTGGTGATTCTCTGGGTGATGCCTGTGGAGAGGGCACTCTGGATGATGTGGAGGTCAGGGCTGTTATGGGACGTGATCCTCTTTCAGACTCCGAGGGTGCCAGTGTTCCACAGGCCCTGGGGATGCCTCTTGTTGTTGCTTCCCCAGGCCCGGAGGAGGAGGGTGATGGTAGCGGGCAGGAGCCCAGCCATTCAGAGGGCTGCGAGTCTCAGGTAGGGGTGTTGGGACCCACCCCCAGCATTGATCCGGGTGGTCGTGTCATGGCTGTGGAGGAGGATAGCGATGCGGCCAGTGGGGGGGGCTCAGAGAGTGTTGTGTCAGACAGTTCTGGTCTTTCTGAGGTTGTTGATTCAGGTGCGAGCGGGTTGGCTGAGAGCCCAGACTCCAAGGCCGTGTCTGAGGCGAAGCTTATTGTTGAGGTGCGAGAGTTCTTAAAAATAAGTCGTGCTCCCAAAACATTATGGTGGGCCATTACAAGGAGATGGGAGGATTGGCTAGATGTGCGGGAGAGTCTCGAGGCTATCCTTAGTAACAAGGATAGTGGTCTTTCTGACTCGGATTTGGGGCAGTTTTGGGGTTTGTTGAAGGTCCTCAGAAAAGGACCTCCTGTGACTACAGGGAGTGTGAGGGTCACAATCTAATGTGTCTACACATTCACAGTAGCTACATTAAATTTAAATGGGAGTAGAGCGAGTTTTCGAAGATTTCAGCTCTTATCAGCCCTAAGGGAGGGGAGATTTGCAGTTTGTTATCTGCAAGAGACACATACCGTTGCTAGTGATGAACCTACCTGGCAACTGGAGTGGGAAGGGAGGGTTTATATGAGCCATCTCAGCTCAAATTCGAGTGGGGTGGCTTTTCTGTTGGCCCCAAATTTTCTGCCAAGCATTTTAAAAGTGCAGGAAGTGGTGCCAGGACGTTTGCTCCATCTGGCCGTGAGCCTGGATGGCATGCCGTTGCATTTCATTAACGTGTATGCCCCTAGCTCCGGCACGATGCAGGCCGGCCTGCTTCGGGAGGTGAATGCTCTGTTGGGCACTATTGATAGGGGAGAGTGTGTCTTCCTTGGTGGGGACTTTAATTGCACACTTGAGGTGCGGGACCGTTCTGGTACTCAGTGTGCGCCTGCTGTAGCGAAGAAGCTGAGAGGCTTGATTGACTCCTTTGAGTTGGTTGATGTTTGGAGGGACCTTCACCCTGATTCCACTGCTTTTTCGCGGAGGTCTGAGGGTGGTGGTTCCCGCATTGATCGGTTTTATATTTCCCGAGCGTTTGTTTCCCGTGTCTCAGCGGCCTCAATGCGGCTGGTGCCGTGCTCGGACCATTGTCTGGTGCGTGTGGATTTCAATCCAGCGTGCGCTCGGGCTGGGTCCGCGTACTGGCACTTTAACAACAGGCTGCTGGAGGATCGGTGTTTCCGGGAGTCATTCACTCGGTTTTGGGTGAAGTGGAGAGAGAGGCAGAGGTGCTTCTCTTCCCTTAGGCAGTGGTGGGATGTGGGTAAAGCTCACATCCGTCTCTTTTGTAAGGAATATACATGGGGGTCGACTGGGAGGCGGGACTCAGCGGTCGAGAAGCTGGAGAGGGAGATACAGGACGCTGAGTCTCGCCTGGGTCAGTTTGGTGAAGACTCCAGCGAATGGGGAGAGTTTCAGAGGAAGAAGGAGGTTTTGAGGAGTCTGCTGCTTGAGCGATCTCGAGGCGCTTATGTGAGGTCTCGGGTCCAGATGCTGCACGAGCTGGACCGAGCGTCGCCTTTCTTTTTCTCTTTGGAGAAGGGGCGGGGAGCTCGAAAACAGCTCGTGGAGTTGCTTGCAGATGACGGCTCCTCTGTCACTGATCCAGAGAGGATTAATGCCTTGGTTAGGTCCTTTTATGGGACCCTGTTCTCTGCGGAAGGATTCAGTGTGGAGGCTCAGCAAGATCTGTGGGAGGGTCTACCGGCCGTAGATAGGGGGGAGGCTGATCTTCTTGATGGCCCCTTATCTTTGGAGGAGTTGACTTGCGCCTTGCATCAGCTCAGGAGGGGTAAGTCCCCCGGGCTGGATGGGTTGACGGTGGAGTTTGTTAGAGCATTCTGGGACGTCCTAGGGGGTGACTATATGTTGGTTTTGGGGGAGAGCCTGGCGACTGGAGTGATGCCTCTCTCGTGGCGTAGGACGGTTGTTGTCTTGCTGCCTAAGAAGGGCGAACTCCGTTTGTTGAAGAACTGGCGTCCAGTCTCTCTCCTTTGCACAGAATATAAAATTTTTGCACGGGCAATGGCAAATCGCCTGGGCTCCGTGCTGCATCAAGTGATTCATCCTGATCAATCTTATACAGTCCCTGGCCGGTCCATCCAGGATAACATCCACCTGGTTAGGGACCTGATTCATTTAGTCCAGGGTACTGGTGAGTCAGCTGCTCTTCTGTCTCTTGATCAGGAGAAGGCTTTTGATAGGGTAGAGCATGAATACCTATTTGGGACGTTGCATGCGTTTGGGTTTGGACCACACTTCGTGGCCCGGGTCCGGCTTTTGTACGCTGCGGCGGAGTGTCTTGTAAAGGTTAATGGCGCGGTGCTATCTCCTTTTCATTTTGGGAGGGGGGTCCGCCAGGGGTGCCCTATGTCGGGCCAGTTGTATTCGGTCTGTGTGGAGCCGTTCCTGTGTCTTCTTCGGAGGAGGTTGACAGGCCTGGCCCTACCTGGCCCGCGGGTTGAGGTGATTCTATCGGCGTATGCCGATGACGTACTTCTTATGTTCACTGATCCTGGTGACCTGCGGAGGATGCGTGACTGCCAGGAGATATTCTCGGCTGCATCTTCTGCTAGGATTAACTGGAGTAAGTGCTCTGGACTTTTGGTGGGTCAGTGGCGGGTAGACTCCCTGCCGGAGGAGATGGCATTGTATGCGTGGAGTACCACGCACCTCCTCTATCTGGGGGTGTACCTGAGTCCCACTGAGGATGTTTGGCCGGCAAACTGGCAAGAGTTGGAGACGAAGGTGGTTGCTCGGCTGGGGCGCTGGTCAGGCCTGCTTGGAGTTCTCTCCTTTCGGGGGAGGGTGCTGGTCATAAACCAGCTGGTGGCCTCTATGTTATGGTACCGGCTGGCTACTCTTGTCCCGCCCTCTATATTTGTAACTGCTATACAGAAGAAGCTGGTGGATTTCTTTTGGGGAAATAGGAAGCATTGGATTTCCGCGGCGGTCCTGAGTCTTCCGTTAGAGGAGGGCGGCCAGTCCTTGGTATGCATGCGTACACAGGTGGCGGCTCTCCGACTCAGGACTCTGCGGAGATACATGTATGTAGAGAACCCCCCCAGATGGCACGCTCTGGCCACGTATTTTTTTCGTCAGGGTCGTTGCCTAAGGGGGGTCTCGCGGCTCCCGGTGGCGGGTGTCAGTCGACCCGCTCTAAGGGGCTTGCCTGTTTTCTATAGGGATGTGTTAAGAGTGAGGAATTTGGTGGTGTTCAGCCAGAGTGTTGTTCCACGAGGAGAGGGGGATGTTGTGGCTGCGGGTGTGGCTGGTCCTCATCCTGTCATGGTGGTTGTCGAGGAGAGGCGCGAGCCTAGAGTGGTTCAGATAGAGCTTACCCCCGCTCCGTCAGATCTGCTCATCGGGCCTAGGCTTCGGGATATTTCTCGGCCTCCGGCTCCGCATAATCTGAGCTGCCTTTCTGAGATGACCAGCATGCCATTTTGTGATGCAAGGAGACGCGCACTGTACAGGATGCTCCTGCACATTCTGAACCACCGTGCCTTCGTCTCCCGTCCTGACTCACCATGGAGGACGGTGTTACCATCCGAAGGCGGCGGGGGGCCCCAGTGGGGGTCCTTCTATAAGGGAGTTGTACCCCTTTATATTGGGGACCTGGGGTGGAGAGTGCTGCATGGAGCGGTGGTTTGTAATAAATTTTTGAGTCGGTTCACGGGCTCGTCTGCCGCATGTATTTTCTGCGGAGAGGAGGAGACCGTATTCCATGTGTATATGGAGTGTGTGAGGTTACTGCCCCTGTACCAATATCTGAAGGGGCTGTTCCTCAAGTTCTGGCTGCATTTTAGCCCCACAATCCTGGTGTTTGGACACAAGGCAGGGAGTGGGGAGAGCCGAGTGTGGGGGGGGGACTTACCTGTCGGTTTGCTCCTCGGCCTGGCCAAGATGGCCATTCGTGGGTCCAGGCAGCGGGCGGTCGACGGTCAGGCGAGAGTCGGCTGCCTGCCCCTCTTTCGGGCCTACGTCCGTGCACGTGTGTCCCTGGAGAGGGAACACGCGGTGTTCACGGGGACTGTGGGGGCCTTTCGTCAGCGCTGGTCGCCGCGTGGGGTTGAGGCGATTATAAATGAATGTACTGCTGTACTACAATGATCTGTTCATTATAGTGTGATTTTTGATTGTGTTTTGATGTGTTGTATTTTATGATTTGTGTTGAATAAAGTTTTTGAAATGAAAAAAAAAAAAAAAAAAAAAAAAAGAGAGGGAGAGGGAGAGGGAGAGGGAGAGGGAGAGGGAGAGGGAGAGGGAGAGGGAGAGGGAGAGAGGGAGGGGGGAGAGAGGGAGAGAGAGAGGGAGGGTGAAGGGGAGGGAGGAGGGAGAGAGGGAGAGAGGGAGAGAGGGTGGAAGAGGGAGAGAGAGGGAGGGAGATGGAGGGAGATGGAAAGAGAGAGAGAGAACTGCCCCAACTGCTGTATTCTTCTAACATTTTATTTTAGGTCCATTTTAATTGTATCGAGCTTTAGGTAAAACTGTTAGTTAAGAAGTGACTTTATTTACTATTAATTTCAAGGAATTGTGTGTAGCTATGGAACTGAAATTTAGTAAATCAGGCTGTAGATAAAGTTGCATTAGATTTCTTCAATTAAAATAACTCCAAAGTGAGAACTCTTTTCAGTCAATGATGAAGTATTGTGTCACATTGCACATTTATATGTAGAAATGAAATTGTCATAATCCAGGTGCAAGAGCCAATTAAATATCTAAAGGTGTTCATAAATAAATGATGTTCATAAAAAATGCAGCCATGCTATATAGCAAAAATAAATGATGAAGTATTTGATCGACTTTTAGAGAAATACTGAAATCAATGCTTGCTTCAAATCATTTTGTAGTTCAAAAAATGTATCAAAGTTCATATATCTCTAAGCTGCCCTGGTCAATTGGTTTATTAAGAAGTTTGTAAATCTCTTAAATGTTATTTTCCAACAGTTTGAAATTGTACCCGGAAAGAAGGACTAACACCAATGGCACAGTTTTAAATTAAAGTGCTTGTCTTTTATTTACCAGCCAGTCTATCCCCAAATCACAGTGATGCAGCAGCATCTTCAGAAGTTCTCTTAATCAAAGAGCAGTGCTCAGGCTAATCAAAGATCCTAAATATCTACAGCTTCTGACATAGGGCACCAGGGATTAAAAATCCAGTAGCCAATCCTTGCTTCTTCGATCGTAGTATCTGCACTTAATGAGAATTCCCTGAAGCCTGAGATCACAGCCAAGTCCTTACCTACTGTTGCACAGAGTGGAAAACAGCTTTAATTCCTTCAGAGATCCTATCTAGATAGATGAAAATAGATATTGTCCTCTGTGTGCTCACTGATTAAAAGAATGGTAAAGGATTAGATGAAAAAGTACTGGAAACTCACTGTCTCATTTACATCATATTATAGTTCACTGACAAGTGTTAACAACACAGAGCAATGTCTTTTTATAGGTGTAAAAATCTGCATTTCCTCACTCAATTCTTTCAAGTCCAAAATAAGTCACATTTATTAAATTCTCTGTACCTGCAAAACACATAGGCAGGATTGTGTTGGTTAAATCTAGAGCAGTTATATGTGTTGTTGTTTCTAAGCCTTTGTGTTATTCTGATATGTGACTTTCATTCTGATATGTGACTCTCTCTCTCTCTCACTGGACAGCAAGGGGGTCTGGCTGCAATTGTACAGGGCCCTGGTGAGACCGCACCTGGAGTAATGTGATGCGGGTCCTTGAAGTGGGTTTGAGGAAACATAAAGTGCAATAGTAACAGCCGGGAAAGCAGCATCTCTGGAGAACACGGATAGATTATGTTTCTTGGTGAGTTCCTGAAGTTCATCGTGCATTGTTAAGCCCCTGTCCCATTTACATGTCCTCGGCACGCTAAGTACGCGACCTCGTGGTCACTTTGAGGCGCGACGGTCCCGTGAAGGTCGTGTGCAATTTCATGCGCCCGCACAGCCGTCTGGAGCATTTGACGTCATTTGAAGATGGACGCAAAATGCAGGAGTGACTCAGCGGGATCGGCAGCATCTCTGGAGAGAAGGAATGGGTGACGTTTCATGCCGAGACTCTTCTTCAGAGTGAAAGAAGGGTCTCGACCCGAAATGTCACCCATTGCTTCTCTCCAGAGATGCTGCCGGTCCCGCTGACTTACTCCAGCATTTTGTGTCTATCTTCAATTTTCTTGGCCGTGCTCTGGGAGTAGAAGTGGGGACGGATCAAGACCGCAACGGCTGTGAGCCCCAGGCCGAGTTCGGCGATCATTTGCCTACTTCTGCTGCTGTTGGAGGTGAGACGTTGTGTCGCTGCAAGGTCTTGGGCCTGTCCCACTTTGGCCGTCAGTTACGCGACAGGCCGTTGGCGTGCAAAGATATTGTTCGCTACAAAAATTTTGGAACCCCGCGCAATGTCGGGCACAACTACATACCCCTCCATGCTTCTCAGTGGGACCGGCCCCACGCTGCCATAGGACGCCCGTGCTCCTCAACGCGACCACGTAATGCCAACGTAATTTGCATGCCAAGGACACACTCTGGAGAGATAATATCCAGAACAATTATAGCAGAAAGCTGAGATTGCTCTTCGAGAGTCTCAGGTTCCATTCAAAGAACAGAAGAAATTAAGTGGAGGGGGACATCTGCCCCAACATGCTGCCCCATCTCATCTCCTCTTCTGTGCCAGTTTCACATGAAATGAATCTTTCAACATGTTATTCATCTCTTCGCAGATGTTGAGTGGTATCTTATTGACCTTTAATTGGAACTATAATTAGACAGCATGAGGTGAGCAATCCCAGGTAATATTTATATTCCAGGTATGTTGCAGGCACCCACCATTCTCAGCATAGAAAACTTGCCTCACACATTTTTTCTATATTTTCTCCTCTCATCTTAAACCTATGTCCTCTAGATTTTGATATTTCCACCCGGGATAAAAAGTTCTGACTGTCTGCTCTATCTATGTCTCTATCTGTCTATTATGCCATAATGTTATATTCAATTCAAGTTTAATGTCATTGCACAAATACAAGTATAGGTACAACGAAATGCAGTTTAGTGTCATTCTTAGTGATAGCGATATAAAAAAATAAATACAGAGTGCAGTGGTAGCAGTACGGAAATAAATAAATACAGGGTACAGACAAGTCTATCAGCTGGGCTCCGAGTT
This sequence comes from Raja brachyura, assembly GCA_963514005.1. Next base: position 71,785,784 of record OY740782.1, read on the forward strand.
CAGCAGTCTGATGGTGTAGTTGAAGAAGCTGTTCTTCGTCTTCGCCTTATATACTTCTATCAGGTCGCCCTTCAGCCTATAATACTCGAGATAAAACAATATTTAGGGCAACATAATAGAGCAGCGATGTAGCGCCGGAGATCCTAGTTCAATCCTGACCACGGGTGCTGTCCGTACGACGTTTGTATGTTCCCTGTGACTACGTGGGTTTTTCCTCCAGATGTTCCTGTTTCCTCTTATATTCCAAAATATGTGCATGTTTGTAGGTTAATTAGCTTCTGCAAATTGTCCTAAGTGTGTAGAATAGAACTAGTGAATGGGCGATCTTTGGTCAGAGCAGACTTGGTGGGCTGGAGGGCCTGTTTCCACACTGTATCACTAAAACTAAAAATAAAATCAATCCAAATTTGTCTGACCTTTCCTTATTGCTAATACCCTCTCATCCAGGCAGTATTCTGGTGGGGTGGAAGATTGCAACCTTCACGTGGTCCGCCCTGTTTCGACTAATGCAATCAACTCGATGTGCACAAATGGAAGATCAAATAGAACAAGTTGTCCAACAACTTTAGGCTGGGCACGCCACATGAAAGAAGAAGAAGAAGAAGAAGTATCCTGGTAAACCTCTTCTACAATCTAGTCCATCCCATGATCTTCTCAATATGTGGTCAACACCATTAAGACACAAAGCTTAAGACACAAAGTACATGTGCCACGGCATGCCTGCTTACTCGTTCGCATCATGTGTTTTCATATGATTTTCATCTTAGGCAGACACTTTAGCCTCATGCTAAAAATCAATAGACAATTTACAGCTCACTAAAACCACAGTTAACTTATACATACTGTTACAGTTCAGAGGCGATTTAAATCAATACTCTAAATGCATTTTGAAACAAAATATTTAGGAATTTAAAAATACCAAGAATATTTAAAATGTAAATAGATTTTCATACGCTGAAGTAATGCAGCTGTTCTGTGTAATATAGTTTCATAGACAAATATGTTAGGCCACCTGAAATAAGGCTTTTCTACACAAGGCAATTAATGAGAAAATGTAGCATGAAACACACCTGAAGCATTGGTAGCATAAACTTTTTTTAATTTAACAGTATATTAGCATTAATTCCTGGAAGTAGAGAAGAGCAAAGTTACGCTTTCCAGATTGTAAAGGCAAACAATAATGACTAGAGGTGTCAATTGAAATGTCATTTGTTCCTTTGAAATGTAGCTAATCAATTCACAGTACTAAAATACATTCATTTGCATGCTAAATGCACTGTTAATCATTTGTTGAAGCATAACAACATTCTGCAAGAATAGATCAATTGCCATTCAGCCGTTTATATAATATTTTCATTGAAACCTATGTCCTGATTTGGACAACATATACAACACCTGCTGTATTAGGTCTCACCACAAGAAATGTCCTATCAAAAAAAATCAAGAAACAGAAAATTGACACCAAGTAGAAGTTAGGACCAATGATGGCATAAAGACCTGGTCAAAGTGTTTATTGTTTTTAAGAGTATCTTAAAGGAAAAAGAGGGACAGGAATGAATGTTCCAAAGTTCCAAATATTCCAAAGTTCAGAGCATCTCCAGATGAAGGCACAGCCATCATTCGTCAAGCAGTTAAACTTGAAGAATTCACGACCACTTAGAATTGGAGAAACACAAAAACCTTGGCAATTTATATGCCCCCTCCCCCCTGCCCCACCGCCCACGAATACAAGATAATTATAGTGTTGGCTATTTAAAGTTTTAAATAGCCTCATATTTTTCACACAGAGAGTGGTAGGTCTCTGGAACTCTCTGCCACAGAGGGTAGTTGAGGCCAGTTCATTGGCTATATTTAAGAGGGAGTTAGATGTGGCCCTTGTGGCTAAGGGGATCAGAGGGTATGGAGAGAAGGCAGGTACGGGATACTGAGTTGGATGATCAGCCATGATCATATTGAATGGCGGTGCAGGCTCGAAGGGCCGAATGGCCTTCTCCTGCACCTAATTTCTATGTTTCTATGTTTCTATGTTATGGAGTAAATTAAGGGAAATAGCCAGATGTATGTTTTAAATTGGTGTCTGGAGGTACCAAAGCCGTGGGAGAGTATTTCATCAATAGCTGCATTAGGAGAAGACTGGATGTTATACGATGGAGGTAGGCAGCCTTCCAGGTGGCACGGATATGAGGGCCCCTAAGTGAAACTTTGGTTCAAATACGGCATCAAAAGTCAAAAGTTGCTAACTGCTGAGTTCAGTTCCTGATATTTACGAGAAAGACAATTAAACTTGGTGCCTTGGGAATAAAATTTGTGAAGAATTCCAAACCTGATAATTAGTAGGATGCCACCTATGAGTGCTATTTTGATATTTTGATATTAGGGGTGGAGAACGAAAGGGCCTGTCCTACCAACATCCGACTCCATGCGGTGAGCGCGACCAAACTGGAAGCGGGGGCCGTGCGAGGTCGGGTGATCCCTGTACGGGGCCGATCCCACCAGCATGCGCCTGCATGCGGCGGGCGCGACCAAACCGGCAGCGGGGGCTGCGCGGAGGTCGGGCGAGTGGCGTGACGCGTGGAGAAGTGGCGCGAAGTTGGAGCGAAGTCCGCAAGGTAAGTTCTCAATGACAGAGGGACACACAGAGAGGGGCACGGAGGCACACAGAGAGAGGGCCACGGAGGCAAACACAGAGAAAGTCACGGAGGCACATATAGAGAGGGTCACGGAGGCACGATGTTGAGGCGGTGCGTAATGCGTCCAGGCGACTGCGGGCCGATAGGCCGTTGCTGCGCGGAATTTTTGAACACAGTCAGCTTTTCGGAGCCCCGCACGATGTCGGGACCAACTCCGCACAACTCCGCACGGCTCCGGCAATCAAAGTGGGACCAGCCCCGCGAGGCCGGACGGCTCAAGCGACCATGTTAGGTCGCACTCACCGCATGGAGTCGCATGCTGGTAGGACAGGCCTTTAATGGGAAGGTTTCAAACAAGAATCTCTGGCAGAGCTGAAGATAAAGCTTGGAGAGTAAAGTATGTTCAAGGAGTGGGAAGAAGAGGTTGGGATTGAGCGAACAGCTTGCAATGATTGAAAAATTGAGGTTTATATTTTTGAGGGTCAGGATGAAAGCAGCAGTTTAGATGCAGAAGGGAGCAATCTCGGAAGGGAGGAAATCAGTAACGGACCAGGGAGACAAGAGGAGGAGTTGGTAGTTAACAGCAATGGTGGTGTATGGAGGTGGTCTATGAGAGGAAAAAATATATCTAGAGGAAATATGGACAGAAGTGAAAACAGATATTGCTGGTAACATTCAGCAAGGCAGGCCACATCAGTAATATGAGAAACGGATAACATTTTTGGTGCAAAGTCATTTTTCAGACTTGGAGAATATCTACAGTTTTGTTTTATTTTGGAGATGGGGAGATGATGCAGCTTTTAAGAGTGAAGTGAAGCAAGGGTGTGTCTTTCCAGTTCAAGACGATCTTGGAATAAAGAAAAATGAGAAATGAGACTTTGGAACAGTAGTGATTTCCATGGCCTGACAGATCTTACTGGGAATAACTAATTATTTGCCAGAAGCGCTTGAAGTGTATGTCCCTTCAACTTATGGATATGAAGATGAGTATTCTACCAGGGAGTAGCAATCAGGATTAAATAACAATACATTCAATGGGAACTTGGGCAGCAAATCTAGAGGTTTATGTATGGTTAAGTAAATAAATAGATGCCGAACATTTCTGATAAGCGGTCAAATAGTTAAATTGCACAAAACGTTTTTCCAAGTCTGCCATAGAAACATAGACCATTTGAATGGAAGAAATGTATTATTGGTGCATGATCAGAGATAGCTCAATTAGTGATCAAGACATCAATTAAGACATATTCTCATCCTGCATCATGAGACCACAGGACAGAGAAAGGCCAGGAATCTGAGAATATTGTCAAGGTTTTACCTGGGATGGGGATGGGGGGAGGGGAGAGATTGTCACAATTGGAGGGTACAGGACGCAGGATAGACAGCAAGATAGTTAATGAACAATGAAATTACCAAGGATGAAAAGAAGCTTGCTGCAGGGGCTGTTGGAGGAAATCAATGAAAGCTAACTCCACAGAGCATTTGACCTTGCATGATTACTGTTCAAAGGCTTACTGAATACAAGATCCATTTTTTGTGTCATTTCCACTACATTCTCACTCCAAGCCAGATGACCACCAAACTAATTTATTTTCCACAGATATTATTTCAAATTGTTAGTTTAGTCTTTGGCAGAATTTGCTTTAGGGATTTGCACCACTGAACTTTAAATTTATTTGTGTAAAGGATGTGTCCGAGACTGCTCCTGGCTGTAAAAGAAAGCATGTTGCAGATTATGTGGACTAATTCATGAGAGCAAGTGAGAGCTCAAACAAGGTGAGTCTAGTTTGTTTGAAGGTAGACAAAAGTGTTGGAGAAACTCAGTGTCTATGGAGCGAAGGAAATAGGCAAAGTTTCGGGCCGAAACCCACGACTAGTTTGTCTGAAGTTCTTTTCAGAAGATTCTCATGTGCACAACACACATGACCAAATATCTCAAATGATAAGGTATTGCTTCCCATCAGAAGCATTAAAAAAAGTATTGGTTTAATACATTTACAAATTTTACAAGTTTAACTGAGTCTCCAGTTGTTAACAACTTTGGAGTTAAAGCCCACTGTACGAGTTCATTCAAGAGTTCTCCCGTGTTTGCCCTGATTCGAACTCAGAGATTTACGGTAATGGCCGCTCGTAGTACTCGGGGCTCTCGTGGACATTTTTCAACATGTTGAAAAATCTTCACGAGTCTTCCCGAGCTTACTGCATTTCCCGAGTACCTGCCGTTAGCGTTACGAGCTGCTAAGAGACGTCCCCCAGCTCCGACGTACCCACTACGTACCATTCTACCTGCTTTCACGAGTTTGATTTTTTTATAAACTCGGGAGAGCTCTTGAATGAATTCGTACCATGGGACAGGGCTTTTAGTTGTATTGATCTCAGTGATTCAACCGGTCAGTGTTTTTGATGTAATAACCATAACAAAAGTCACTTTGCTTCATTTGTATCCTCTATTGACTCTTCAACTATAATAATTTGTACAATAAATTCATATTCATGTTTTGCTCTGTTGGCTTCCACTTGTGGCACTGAGATTAAGTGGTTTAAATGAACTTTTTGAATGTCTCTCTGTATCTCGATTTATTTCATTCACTCACGGAATGTGGGCTTCATAGGCTGAGCCAGCACTTAGTTGCCCATCACTAACAGCTTCCTAAAGTTGATGACCAGCTCCCTCAATTTGTTGGCATTGAGACAGAAGTTGGTGCCATGACACCATGCTACTAAGCTCACTATCCTCTTCCTCTCATCATTGTCCAGATCCTGTCCACTATGGTGGCTATCATCTAAAAACTTGTCAATGGTACTAGAGCAGAATTTGTTGTGAGGGCATGGGGAATATAGTAATGAGCCTGTCCCACTAAGGCAATTTTTCAGGCGACTGCCGGTGACTGTCAAGTCGCACACAAACACATCACTCCCTTCACCAGCCCGTTATGCAGGCGGGGACAGGGCAAGCACAGGGAGCGCTGTCTGAGTGAAATTCACACGGTGCAAAGCCAATGTGATACAGACACACACCACGATGAACAGGAAGATTGGCGCTTTTAATTAAGAAGCTAAAAAGCACAGTCTACGGTAAGTCCTTTAAAAGAGGGGGGGAGAGGGAGAGAAGGGGGAGAGCGGGGGGAGAGAGGGGGGAGAGAGGGGGGAGAAGGGTGGAGAAGGGTGGAGAAGGAGTGGAGACAACTTTTAAAAAGCCAGAGATACACGGCTGTGAAGGTCGGCGGACATTAACATTAGCGGTCGATTATCCTTGGTTCTGAAAACTATTGCTTACGTTTTTTTTCCCAATGAGCCAATGAAATTCACCGGCTACAACCTACGAGAACCTAAGAGAACCTTTGACCTCCTGCAACCCACTAGGACCTCCTGGTGACCCACCCACAGCACGAGAATTCTCGTTACTCTCCATGGCGGCTTCATTCTAGTCGCCGCTAATTTTTCAACATATTGAAAAATTCTCGGTGACCATAATGAGGCCACGTCTAGTTCCCAGGATGCGGGAACACCTCACGACCATGAAGGCGACTCCCCAGCAACCACCCGCGAACATGCGGCGACCAGTGGCGGCTGCATAGTCTCTTGCAGTCACCTAAATAGGTCGCCTAAGTGGGACAGGCCCATTAGTGACTGAAGAGCATGATTTTGGGATACTGGTGTTGAGAATTTTCATGAAGAACGTTTTGTCACCTATCCTCAGTGAAGGATCCAGTTTTGGATGGGTGTGCTGAATCTGAGGTTCAAGAATTTGGTTTGGTTCCCACTGACTTCTGTTTAGCCAAAGCTCCTTGATGCCATACTTGGTCAAATGATACCTTGATGTCAAGAATAGTGACTCTCACTTCATCTCTGGAGCTCAGCTTTGCTGTACATGTTTGGACTAAGGTTACGAGCCACCTCCAAAGTGACCCCACTAGCAATCACATCTTCCCATCTCCACCACCTTCACAGAGGCTGCTCCCTCTGCAACTCCTCGCTTCACTCATCCCTTCCCACCAAAATCACCCCCTCCCCAAGTACTTCCCCCTGCAATCACAGGAGATGTACACATGTCCCTTTACCTTCACCCTCACAACCATCCAGTAACCTACCTGTCCTTCCTGATGAAACAGAGGTTGACGTTCACCTCCTCTAACCTCATCTATTACATCCAATGATTGTAATGTGGCCTCCTTTATACCAGTTTCGTTGAACACGTGCTCAGTCCACCAAGGAGGCCTACTGGATTCCCCAGTTGCTAACCATTTAACTCCGCGTCCCATTCCCTTACTGGCCATTGTTCCCAGGCCTCTTCCATCGCCAGATTGAGGCCACATGCAAATTGGTGGAACAGCATCTCAGTTTCCACTTGAGTAGCTTCTAGCCCAAGGTATGAACATTGAATTTTCTAATCTTGGGTAATGAACCAAAAACCACCACCCCACAATTTTTGTCTTTCTATCTCTGGTCTTTGTCCATCCAAATGCCTATAAACTTACCTGCCACCCCCATCACCTGTACCCACCTATCACTAGCCAGATTTTGTCCTGTACTTCCTCAATTCCAGCTGTCTTCCCCCCCCCTTCCCACAACCTCCCACAATCAGTCTGAAGAAGAGTCCTGATCGGAAATGTTGTCTATCCATATTCTCCAGAGATGCCGACTGGCCCATTGAGTTGCTCCAGCACTTCGTGTTTAAAAAAAATTATCTTACACTGCTTTTAAGAGTTTGCCAACTTTCCATATAATTCAACTTGATATGAATATCTCTGCCGAGATTAAGCTGTCAGTATATTTATCTATATTCATATTGATATCCTGCTTGTTAACATTTGCCTTTGAAATCATTGCATTTCTTCCTCAACCTCCATTGTGAATAGTGTGTTTGCATTGTTTAAATAATGTTCCTCACATTACTCATTAACTGTGGTATTTTTGTGGCTTTCTACTTTACATTTGTTCAACTTTTGTTGAGCAATTACATTGCCAAAATTACCCAGGTTTCCAGTTATAAACCTAGCTTTAAATATTAAGACTGTATATTCTTTACTTTGCAATTAATGTATCTTGCTGATTTGAATGAGTAGACGTGCTGAGCGATTTCAATTACATCAGTGGCAGATATTCCCTCCAGATTTGCCTTTTGAACAAATCTCCTTAATGTGACCAAGTACTAAGTCAATGTCCCTGCTGTTGCAGTTTATGGGCAAATGGCAGGAGCATTAACGCCAATGTTATGCACTGTTTGAAATTCTCTCTCTTTTTTAGAAGCTATTTCCAATTACCCAGCTACCTTGCATGTTTAATAACTTGAACTAAATGTGCTTGTCAATTATTTCACACTCAAACTTCTCCACAATCCACAACACAGGAAAGCACCAATGTTACAATGCGAAAACTAATTTTAATTTTTAAAAGAATATTAAAACATTTGTCCTCATAACATTAGCTCTCTAGTTCCAAGTTTATGGCATTCCTCAAATTTTTAAAACATTAGATTAAAGGAATTTGTTTTTCTATTATGTTATCAATGGGGCTATTAGAACATGCCTCTGAGTGGCCAACATTGCCCAGGCATCAGATCCCATTTTTGATTTCTTACATCCTCTACTACTTTCATTCCAGCAGTTGATTGTATATATGTCTTACAAGCGGTCATTTTGTAAATTTATCTTTGGCCACTTTCATGCCCATTCACTGTGCAAGCCTATATTGATATAATTTCACCCGTGATCCATTCACAAATTGCTCCTCATTCTGGGACGGCATGGTGGCGCAGCGGTAGAGTTGTTGCCTTACAACGCCGGAGACCAGGGTTCGATCCTGACTACAGGTTCCGTCTGAGTTTTTACGTTCTCCCAGTGGGCTTTCTCTGAAAATCTTCGGTTTCCTCATACTTTCTAAAGACTAACAGGTATGAAGGTAAATTGGCTTGGTATGAGTGGAAATTGTCCCTAGTGTGTGGGATAGTGTTAATGTGCGGATATCGCTGGTCGGTGCGGACTCGGTGGGATGAAGCTCCTGTTTCCACGCTATATCTCTTAACTAAAACTAAAATTCCCATGTTTTCTCATAACCCAGAGAGATTCCTGATCTAATTGAAGAAGGTCTGAGCTGCCATATTGAAATGTATTACACTTTCCAAAAATATTTGTTATTCAACACCTGAAAGAAGAACAAAATGTACATTTTGTGATGATATTGATGCCTTGAATTCCTATAGCATCTATAGCATCTATTCCTATAGCATCTGCCAGAGAGCAGAAATATGGGTGAGGATAGCGTATTTCTTCTTATCAATACATGAAAGTTTTATGTATCATCCTTAAAAGACTAATTTACTGGTATATGTGTTTTTAATCAGTTGTAAAATGCTAAAGGTAAACACTTGAAGGTAAAGACTTTAGTAAATGGTGGGAGGTAAGGTATGCAAGTTTGATGAGTCTGAAGTTGTCATTCCTTGCCAGATAAATTCTTCTTCACCCAATATAGGGACCACCAATAGACCATTGTGGGTTACTTGGCCATCGGAGTCATCTCTGCTTTGTTCTGTACCTTTTCATACTTCTAGTATCCATCTCTCCAGATTTTTATTCTAAAGAAGGGCCTCGACCCAAAACATCACCTACTCCTTTTTATCCAGAGATGCTGTCTGACCAGCTGAGGGACTCCGGCATATTGTGTTTATCTTCAGTGTAAACCAGCATCTGCAGTTCCTTCCTACATACCAATATAGGTCTATTGCGTAGTCCCGATAGACCAACCTATATTTTACATTTTTAACTAAAATATTTGACTTAGCCATCTAATTGCTTTCACTGAACATAGGCTTTTTAATTGGTATTTTGTTCATACAGTATAGGTAGATACTTGTAACACAAACGTGGTAATCAGTAGATGGAGCAAAATTCCTGTATGGCTAGTCAATTCTACGTTTGAAATTCAACAAATATTACCTCAGAACATTTATGAAATGGATCGTCACTTCTGACAAACTACAAAACCTCCATTAATCATGGAATGTTTAGTAATCTCCATCTGCATTCATGATGCTCACTCTTTCTTAATCAGGTTATGAAGAGTTACAGTTGAATTTATCAATCTATTCCAAGTGTTCATGCTTCAAATCTAAAAAAATACATAATTATAAATATTTTATTTGTCTTTGTATTCTTCAGTTCTAAATTTACAAATTGAATCAGTTACATCAACAATGCCCATTCTTTTCAGCATTTTAGAAATCAATTTGTATATTTTCTTCATCTTCAATAAAAATTGGACCAGGTATAAATGACAGCCAGACGGCATACCTGTAGGCAACTGCCAGATAATCTTAGTCCAAGAATCAAAACATTCAGGACTTAGTTTTGATTCTTGGACTAAGATTATCTTGCATGCAGCCTCGAGGTGCTCCCGTGCTGATTGTTATCGAGGATGACACATTTCTACCAATACGGACAGACTGTGGTCTATGAATGAGGAAGTCGAGGACCCAATTGCAGAGGGATGCACAGAGACCCAGATCTGAGAGCTTGGTAACCAGTTTGGAGGGGATGATGGTATTAAATGCTGAGCTGTAGTCAATGAATAACAGCCTGACATATGAGATTATGTTGTCCAAGTGGTCCAGAGCTGAGTGGAGAGCCAGTGAGATCGCATCCGCCGTTGATCTGTTGTGGCGATAAGTGAACTGTAGTGGGTCCACGTTTTTGGCAAGGTATGAGTTGATTTGCACCATGATCTGCCTTTCAAAGCACTTCATCACCACAGACGTTAGTGCCAATGGTCGATAGTCATTGAGGCACGTCACCTTGCTCTTCTTGGGCACCAATATTATTGATGCCCTTTTACAGCAGGTGGGAACCCCAGACCTCAGAAGTGAGAGGTTGAAAATGTCCGTAAAGACTCCAGCCAATTGGTCCGCACAGGTTTTAAAAACACGCCCAGGTATACCGTCAGGTCCAGGCACTTTTCGAGGGTTCACCCCTCTGATGGATCTTCTGACGTCGGCCTATTCATGATCATTTCTTCTGCTCCACTCCCGTCGGGCAGATGATAGAGAAGCTTGAATGTGCATATCGACAGACGCAGGAACAGCTTTTTCCCTTTCTGTTATCATTCTTCTAAATGGACCTCCCATAAGCCAGGGCATAGTCCCGATTCGCCAATTTTCCTCACTGCAGGCATTAGACTTTTTCTCTGGAATTCTCCGGCCACAATCCTGAGAAACTATATTCTGCACTCACTAGTATCTTTCTCTTCACCCTATCCTTTGTACATGTGTTTGGCTTGATTGTATTCATGTATTTTATTACCCGATTTGATTCCATAGCATGAAAGCAAAAGGTTTTCACTGTACCTTTCACTTGGTGCACATGATAATAAACCTAAACCTGCTAGTCTTCTGGTACTACGAACAATTTCAAATTATTTCCAACACCACTAATCCTTGGTGTATCTAACTCCCCACCCCTCCTCCACTCCCCCCCCCCCCCCCCCAACCACCAGCTAAAAATAAAATACTGTAATGTTTTACTTTAATTGACATATTTAAACTGAAGAGTAAAGATAATACAGGAGAGCAAATATAATACCTTTCATTCCCACCAGTAAATCACCCTCAGAGCAAATAAAAAGACTAATATTAGACCTTTGATTTCTTGTGCATATTGTTACTTTGAGCCATTTTCCTCTACATGTGCTTTCTGCTGGGGTTTACTCTATGTTTATAATTGACCTTGTTGTGAATGTTAATCAATTCAATTCATTTGTACTACTCTAATGATTGCAGCATCAAATTTTAAATTGTTTTTTTATTTCCATCTCATTCTCACCCATCGTTATTCTTATTAATTAAGATTGCAGAATAAATTCAACTGTTGATTTTAGCTGTTAATATTAATATCAATATAAATATTATTGCAGCCATCTAAGTAATTTCCCAATTAGTTCCTCATTTTCCTTTTAAGACACATGGGAAGGGGGAAGTGCTTTGAAACATATTTTTAATCTGGATCTGACAAGTCAGTTTACTGTCATGTTATAGACTTCTAACTTTAACATTTTTATGCCTTCCTGGCAGGTTATTAAAATAAATGAGGGTGCTTTAGACTGCCATTGCACTTTTCCCTAATGGGATTTCTGGAATCTCAGAACCTCCAGCATAAATTGACTGATCGTGAAGACTGAAGGAAATCAGCTAAAGTGGACAATTAGGATGACTATTTTGCACAGCTGAATGAAATATTCCTTGTTATTTTAATAATGCAAGCACAAACTAATTTTCTGAGCCTGATTTTGTCAAGATAATGTGCTTTGTGCTCATCTCCTTGTCACTCTTAACTCAATCCCCACACATTATAGTTGGGACCTGCCTGACAAAGATGAAAATTGTTCACTGGGGGATTTTTAAGTGAAAATACAATTTCCGAGTTTATACTTTTTAAATTGATTAAGTCACAAAATATCTAAACATTGTGCAGTTCGTTTACATGTTTTTTTCGCACATTAAACTTTCTTTAATTGATGGTTTTTTTCTAATTTTGTGATGACATCTTTTTATGTAGCAAAGAAGCAATGCCAAATAAATGCATTTTTCAATCGTTTCAGGATCTCCAGTTAATTGGGGAGAAAAATCATTTACCAGAGCTTTTCCCTCATCATGTAATTGTTCGGAGCTAAGAGCAAGTGGGTATAATATTATTCAGATGAGCCCTTGCCATCTCCTTTATCTATGAAATATTCAATTATTTGTTCTGACTTGTGTAATTCTCATATTCCAACCTTGTTAATGTCATTACAGGGCTGAAATAAAGCGATTGCTTTAAATGAGTATTTATCCAGTCGCCTCTGGCTGCCAAGGGATGATTATTAATGTTGAGCTCGGCCCCTGTCAAAAAGCCGCAAGCATTGTTACATATTTGGAGACTGTAAAATACCGTCAGACAGAAAAGTGCACGCTTACTGGCACATTTTAAGCTAATGACCGTCGTTTCCACCCACAGTCATTGATGACAGCTTGAACTAACAGATAATGGCATGCCAGGCTGTTAAGCTGGGCAGTTATCTGATTTCACTTGACAAGGTTCTAAAGAAGTCCTAATTTTTTTGACATTTGACCATGGAAATATGCTTCCTGCAGCATTATTCCACATTTATACCTTTTCACTCTTGCTGTTTTAAATCTGCTTCTGGTGCGAGAGGCCAGCGATGAAAGGCCAGAAGGATAGGACAAAGTTAGAGATGAAATGAAAAAACTAAACTTAACGTCAATTCGGCATTTGCATCTCAGAGCTGATCTTCCAGAGAAAATAAATCAGTTATATTTGGGTAAGAAAAAACATCAAAAAAAAATATTTATAAAAGACATTTAGTTGATTGGGCTTCCATTGAATAGCTTATATAAGAAATAATTGGCATAAACTGGGTTGAATCTATTCTGCATCCTTCAAATGCAATCCTTTGAAAAGGAAATCTCCTTATTAGGCAGATTTTGAAAGCAAAACAGTAAGTAAACTTCAGATCTTACTTTAAGTCCGTTCATTAGGAGTATTTTTTTAATATAAAATGTAAAGGAATTCAGACAGTAGAAAAGATGCTTCAGATAACAATTGAAAAGGCAAATCACATTGTCTGTCTGTTTGTTCCCCAAGTATAAATAACCTGCCATGCATGTACAAATTTCCACAACAATTTCTGCAGTAAATCGCTCATATAACACTTTAAAAATTATCATGTTTTGGAAGTTTCATTAACAGTTCTTATGGCACCTAAATATTGATTTTAACACAGTTTCTCCAAATGTTCCACCTGAACTGTTGGCATAAAGATTGATATTTCATATAATGCAATATGATATTGAGCATCTTACAATTATTGTTTAAATCACCTACCACACATCTTCATAGATATAGCCATTGGTATTTTATCACTATTTAGATGTTATTTCTTAATGCCAGCTAAAAATTTAAATTAGCGCCGTGCTACTAGGGCAGTCTTCAAGATATTACTTGTATTAACAGATGTCTCATGTTGTCATGTTTCTGCAATGACACTCCAGAATACAATTGTGTGGTGCTGATGACAAGACAGTGCTTGCCGTACATTTAGGTACATCTTAAAGGAGTTCAACATTAGAAGTGGAAAATAAATCCATTAACACAGCTAAGGGAGAAAGAGGTTGAAAATGAAAGTAATTTTATTGGCATTTGTTTGAATAATGTTTGTCTTTACATTTCTTTAATGTTATATGAGTTACTTATTTTACATACAAATTGACATAAAATGCTGGGGAACCTCTACTTTCAGTCTGCAGAAGGGTTCCGACTCGAAAAGTCACCTATTCTTTTTCTCCAGAGGTGCCACCTGAGTTACTCCAGTATTTTGTGTAAACCAGCATTTGCAGTTCTTACACAGCCACATATGTGTGTATGTATATATATAAAGATGTAGGTATAGGTAGGAAAGAAATGCAGATGCTGGTTTAAATCTAAGATAGACACAAAATGCTGGAGTAACTTAGCAGGACAGGCAGCATCTCTGGAGAGAAGGATTGGGTGATGTTTCAGGTCAAGACCCTTTTTCAGATTGACTAGTATAGGTATATATATATATATATATACACATACATATGTCTAATCGAATATATATAATATACTAGACCAAGTGGGACCCATTGGGTCCCTGTCACATGGGAGGCCTGGTCCCCCAACGCAATGCGTTCCCCAACGCAATATTCCACCACTCACCCTTAGCCGACAATTGAGCCGGGGCTGATCATTTCGACTTATGCATCCTCCCTCATTTTTAAACTTTAAAAAAATGCATTTGCACTTGCTAAGTAAGTAAGAAGTAAGTTTATTGGCCAAGTATTCACATACAAGGAATTTGCCTTGATGCTCCACCCACAAGTAACAACATGACATACAGTGACAGTTACGAATGGCTCAGAAAACACTAAACATTAATAATAATAAAACATTAATGATAAAACACCATTGATAAAGCATGTGAACTAACAAAATACCAGATCAAAGGCTACAGTTTTTTGGCTGTTGAGTAGATAAAAACTGTTTTTATGTCTGGCTGTGGCAGCTTTGACAGTCCGAAGACACCTTCTAGAGGGAAGTGATTCAAAGAGTTTGTGGCCAGGGTGAGAGGGGTCAGAGATGATCTAGCCCGCTCGCTTCCTGGCACTTACAGTGTACAGTTCATCAATGGAGGGAAGGTTGTAGACAATAACCTTCTCTGCTGATCAGACGATTCGCTGCAGCCTCCAGGTGTCGTGCTTGGTGGCTGAGCCAAAGCAGATCATGATGGAGATGGTGAGAACAGACTCTACGATGGCCGTGTAGAATTGGACCATCATTGCCTGTGGCAGATTGTGCTTCCTCAGCTGGTGTAGGAAGTACATCCTCTGTTGTGCATTTTTGACTGTGGAGTCGATGGTAGCCCCCCACTTAAGGTGCTTGGAGATGATGGTTCCCAGGAACTTAAAAGACTCCACAGTTGTGACTGTGGTGTTGTTGATGGTGAGTGGGGTGAGGGGAGGGGGAGCTCTCTTAAAGTCTACAGTCAATTCCACTGTCTTAAGAGCATTGAGCTCAAAGTTGTTGTGATGGCACCAGGACACCAGCTGTGACACATCCTGTCTGTAGGCAGATTCCTCCCCATCCTGGATCAGTCCAATCAGGGTTGTGTCGTCCGCAAACTTGAGAAGCTTGGCAGAGGTGTCTGTGGAGGTGCAGTCATTTGTGTAGAGAGAGCAAAGGAGAAGAGAGCGTACGCAGCCTTGCGGTGCTCCTATGCTGAGTGTTTGCGGGTCCGAGATGTGCTTTCCCAGTCTCGCATGCTACTTCCTGTCTGTCAGGAAGCTGATGATCCACCGACAGAGGGGTTCAGGCACAGTCCACTTGGAACTAGGGCTAGCAGAACTCAGTGTACGTGAATAGCAACAATGTTGTGAGCAGGGCTACAATCCCATTGTGATGTCACAGATGTAAGCACAGGGAATAAGAAGTTATTTTTTTCCAAGTTTCTTCAGATTTTTGAACATTTTGATTGATAACTTGAGAAATAATGCATGAATTTTTCAGATAAGGCGATATTTGACCACGGGATAAATCTCTACTGGAATATGTAAAAATTTAATGGTTAGAGTGTCATTTCTTTTAGAAGAAGTGATCGCACACGAACAAATAAATACACACACACACACACACACACACACACACACACACACACACACACACACACACACACACACACACACACACACACACACACACACACACACACACACACACACACACACAGAGTTTTAACAGTTACTAGACCAAGTGCAGACCCGTTGGGTTTGTTCCCCAACGTGCGGTTGCAAGGGGGGGGGGGGCAGCATGTCCCTGAGGGTGGATGAGGGAGGTAGAGAGGGGGAGGAACAGGGGGTGGGGAGGGGAGAGGAGAGGGGAAGGTGAGAGGAGAGGGGTTACAGAGAAGAGGGGAGGAAAGGGAGAGGAGAGGGGGAGGAAGAGGGGTAGGGGAGAGGTGGAGAGAGAGTAGAGGGGGAGAGAGAGGAGGGAGAGAGAGAGAAAGGAGAGGGAGAGAGGTGGTGAGAGAGAGAAAGGGGAGGGCGAGAGGTGGGGAGGGGAGGGAGAAGGGCAGAGTGGGGAGTGAGGGGGAGAGGGGTAGCAGGGAGTGGTGCAAGAGCGAGGGGAAGGGGGTGGGGAGGAGATGAGGGTGAAGAGGGGTGGGGGGGAGAGAGAGGGTGGGAGGGGTGAGGAGAGAGGGAGATGGAGAGAGGGGAGAGGGAGGAGGAGAGGGGGTGGGGGCGGGTGTGAGAGGGTTCAGGGAGGGGGTGAGAGAGGGTGGGGGAGGGGGAGAGAGGGAGGAGGGGAAGGGGGGGAGGTGAGAGCAGGGGGGTGGTGGAGAAGAGGGGAGGAAAGGGAGAGGTGGTGGGGAGAGGGGGAGGAAGAGGGGGAGGGGAGAGGTGGAGAGAGAGTGGAGGGGAGAGAGAGGAGAGGGAGATAGTGGAAGGGGAGAGGGAGGAGAGGGAGGAGAGGGAGAGAGAGAAAGGGGAGGGAGAGAGGTGGGGAGGGGGAGGGAGGGGAGTGAGTGGGAGTGGGTTACCAGGGAGTGGTGCAAGAGAGAGGGGAGGGGTTGGGGGGAGATGGGTGTGAAGAGGGGTGGGGAAGGGGGAGAGAGGGGGTGGGAGGGGAGGAGGGAAGGGTGAGGAGAGAGGGAGATTGAGGAGGGGGAGAGAGGGGAAGGGAGGAGGGGTGGGGAGGGGGTGAGAGAGGGCTTGGGGAGGGGGTGAGAGAGGGGTGTGGGAGGGGTGGGGAGAGGGGTGGGAGAAGGGGAGAGAGGGAGGAGGGGGGAGGAGGGAGGAGGGAGAGGTGGAAGGGGAGAGAAGGGGAAGAGCGTGGAGAGGGGTAGGGAGGGGTAGGGGAGAGAGAGGGAAGAGTGGGGAGGGAGGGGGAGAGTGGAGAGAAGGGTAAGAGTGGGGAGGGAGAGGGAATGGAGGGGGAGAGAGAGGGGTGGGGGAGGGAGATGGGGAGGGGTGGGGGATGGGGGGGAGACGTGGAAGAGTGGGGAGGGAGGGGAGAGGTGTAGGGGGGAGTGGTGGAAGTGGGAGGGTGGGAGGGGGAGGGGTGGAAGAGGGAGAAAGGGGTAGGGGAAAGGGGTGGGGAGAGATAGGGAGGGAGGGAGGGGGAGGGAGAGAGGTGGGGAGGGGGGTGAGATGTGGAAGTGTGGGGAGGGAGAGGGGTAGGGAGAGTGGTGGAAGTGGGAGAGAGGGAGGGGAGGGGGTTAGGGGGGAGTGGTGGAAGAGGGAGAGGGGTAGGGAAAAAGGGGTGGGGGAGAGATGGAAGGGGGTGGGGGAGAGGGGGAAGGGGGGTGTGGGAGAGAGGGATGGGGGTGGGAGGAGGGGGAGAGGGAGAGGGGTGATGATAGGGAGATGGAGAGGGGGGAGGAGAGAGGTTTGGGGAGGGGAGGAGAGAGGGGAGGGGGAGAGAGGTGTGGGGGAGGGGGAGGGAGGGGAGGGGGATATGGGGTGGGGAGAGAGGGGAAAGAGTGTGGAGGGAGGGGGAAGAGTGGAGAGGGGAGGGGAAGGGGTGGGGGGAGTGAGGGAAGGGAGGTGGGGGAGAGGGAAGGGGGTATGGGAGAGAGGGATGGGGTGGGAGGGGGAGGAGAGGGAGATGGAGAGGGGGAGGAGAGAGGGGTGGGGAAGGGGGGTGTGGGAGAGAGGGATGGGGTGGGAGGAGGAGGAGGAGTGGGAGGAGTAGGAGGAGTAGGAGGAGGGGGAGGAGAGGGAGAGGGAGATGGAGAGGGAGAGGGAGAGGGGGAGGAGAGAAGGGTGGGGGAGGAGAGAGGGATGGGGAAGGGTGAGAGAGATGTGGGGGAGGGGGGAGGGTTGGGGAGGAGGGAGATGGGATAGGGGAGGGAGGGGGAAGAGTGTGGAGGGAGGGGTAGAGGGTTGGGGGGAGAGTGGGGAAAGAGTGGGGTGGTAGAGAGGGAGGGGGGGGGGGTAGGGGCAGTCCATCTATTCCCCACCCCCTATCACCCCCAATCCTCTTTCTCCATTCCCACACATGTGATCAAGCGCTACGACACAGGCTGCTGGGGCTGGGGTTGGGGCAAAGGAAGATGTAAATGAGATCCATTCCGATTGGACATTTGTGAGGGATGGCATTGTGACATCGCAGAATGGAACGTGCTGGAACATCTGGCAGGGGAGGGGGGGCGGGGCAGATGTAAATGAGATCTATTCCGATTGGACATCTGTGAGCATTGGGCATTGTGACATCACATGATGGAATGTTTACCAACATTCTGTGGGTGAGAGCAGTTTGATTGTTTTAAGATTTTGAAAAAGTGGGGAGGGGGGGAAGGATTTTATTAAAAATGTTGTACGTAACAACGTCTAAGCGTAACGAGGAGCGCCTTTGGTAATGTACAAGCGTAACGTCTGGCTAAATGGAAAAAGCGGCGGCGGAGGGTCCGATTTTGGTGGAGCAGGGAATCAAAGGGGGAAAATGTGGCAGCCGGACGGCAGGCGGATGGCCGTCGGCAAACACACAAAGAGTTTTAATATAATAGAGATATTGATATGGATATGGATATGGATATGGATGTATATACATATACCTATACTAGTCAGTGTGACGAAGGGTGTTGCCTATCCCGCTGAGTTACTCCAGCATTTTGTGTCCATCTTTGATTATAGATATATATATATATATATATATATATTATAAAACAGCTCATATAACATTAAAAAATGTAAACACAAACATTATTTAAGCAAATGCCAATAAAATTATTTTCATCTTTTACCTCTTATTCCCTTAGCTGTAGTAATGGATTTCTCTTCCCTTTCCAATGGTGAACTCCTTTAATATAAGCCCAAATGTACGGCAAGCACTGTCTTGTCATCAGCACAACAAATTTGTATTCTGGAAGTGCCATTGCAGAAACATGACAAATGTACATCACTGAAACATTGAATTTACAACACATAGATTCTGTATGCTAGAGAAATAAGGTGCTGCTATTTAAACAAATTCATTCTCTTCAGTTTAATGTCATACATACCAATCCTCATCATTCACAATGGAACCGTTAATGTGATTTGTCTGGTACAAGAAGTGGACAATAAATCCTCTGATAAGATATTACTGACAACTTAACCGTTGAAAATGCTTTTTAATTAAAATGCCTTCTTTATCATTTGTATATGCTACGGAGAAGTTCAGTCTTTCCTCTGTGTTTTAGCTAATTACAGTCAATAGACAACAGGTGCAGGAGTAGGCCATTTGGCCCTTCTAGCCAGCACCATTCACTGTGATCATGGCTGATCATCCACAATCAGTTCCCAGTTCCTGCCTTCTCCCCATATCCCCTGACTGCTATCTTTAAGAACTCTATCTGACTCTCTCTTGAAAACATGCAGAGAATTGGCCTCCACTGCCTTCTGAGGCAGATAATTCCACAGATTCACAACTCTCTGGGTGAAAAGGTTTTTCCACATCTCCGTTCTAAATGGCCTACCCCTTATTCTTAAACTGTGGCTCCAAGGTTCTGGACTCCCCCATCATTGGGAACATGTTTCCTGCCTCCAGCATGACCAATCCCTTAATAATCTTATATGCTTCAATAAGATCTCCTCTCATCCTTTTAAATTCCAGTGTATACAAGCCCAGTCGCTCCATTCTCTCAACATAGGACAGTCCCGCCATTCCGGGAATCAACCTCATGAACATAAGCTGCACTCCCTCAATAGCAAGAATGTCCTTCCTCAAATTTGGAGACAAAAACTGCACACAATACTCCAGGTGTGGTCTCACTTGGGCCCTGTACAACTGCAGAAGGACCTCTTTGCTCCTATACTCATCTCCTTTTGTTATGAAGGCCAAGATGCCATTAGGTTTCTTCACTGCCTGCTGTACCTGCATGCTTACTTTCAGTGACTGATGGACAAGTACCCCCAGATCTCATTGTACTTCCCCTTTTCCCAACAACACTCAAATAATCTGCCTTCCTTTTTTGCCACCAAAGTGGAAAACCTCACATCTATCCACATTAAACTGCATCTGCCATGCTTCTGCCCACTCACCCAACCTGTCCAAGTCACTGTGCATCCTCTTAGCATCCTCCACACTGCCACCCAGCTTTGTGTCATCTGCAAATTTGCTAATGTTACTTTGAATCCCATCATCTAAATCATTAATGTATATTGTAAATAGCTGCTGTCCTGGCACCGAGCATTGCGGTATCCCACTAGTTACTGCCTGCCATTGTGAAAGTGACCCGTTAATCCTTACTCTTTGTTTTCTGTCTGCCAACCAATTTCTTCTAACCAACTAATCTTCTATGTGGGACCTTATCAAAGGCTTTCTGAAAGTACAGGTACACTACATCCACTAGCTCCCTTGTCCATTTTCCTAGTTACATCGTCAAAATATTCCAGACGATTAGTCAAGCATGATTTCCCCTTCGTAAATCCATGCTGACTCAGACCTGTTACTGCCATCCAAATGTGCCACAATTTCATCTTTTATAATTGACTCCAGCATCTTCCCCACCACCAATGTCAGGCTAACTGGTCCATAATTTTCCGTTTTCTCTCTCCCACCTTTCTTAAAACGTGGGATAACATTAGCTACCCTCCAATCCACAGAAACTGATCCTGATTCTATAGAACATTGGAAAATGTTCACCAAAGCGTCCACGATTTCTAGATCCACCTCCTTAAGTACCCTGGGATGCAGACCATCAGGCCTCAGGGATTTATCAGGTTTCAGTCCCAGCAGTCGACACATTTCCTGCCTAATGTGAATTTCCTTCAGGATCTCTGTCATCCGAGGTCCTTTGCCCACTAGTACATCTGGGAGATTGTTTGTGTCTTTCTTAGTGATGACAGATCCAAAGTACCTGTTCAACTCGTCTGCCATTTCTTTGTTCCCCATAATAAATTCACCTGATTCTGTCTTCAAGGGTCCAACTTTGGTCTTAACTAATTTTTTTCCACTTCACATACCTAAATAAACTTTTACTATCCTCCTTTACATTCTTGGCCAGCTTACCTTCGTACCTCATCTTTTCTCCCCGGATTGCCTTTTAAGTTATTTTCTGTTGCTCTTTAAAAGTTTCCCAATCCTCTAGCTTCCCGTTCATATTTGCTATGTTATACTTCTTCTCTTTGATATTGCAGTAAATTGCATTTATTTACAGACTGTAAGTGTTCACAAACTATGAAATCTGCACGTCTAAAGGGTGTAGGACAAAATGTAGGCTAGGTCCGAATTTGTGAGGCAATGTCAATTCTATTCTTCCTCGATAGAAAGTTTTCAATAATCATCATAAGGATTAGTTTGAGCCTCCCATTGTGGAAAAACTTCCCTGCATCTACCGCAATGCACAATTTTAATACCTTTTGTGATACTGTGTTTTCCTAATCATGGCTCATAGGAATGGATGCTTTACTGGCAATCCTTACTGAAGTGCAGTATGATAAGGATGAGCAGCGATGGCATAGTGGCACAATGGTAGAGTTGCTGCCTCACAGAGCCAGAGACCCCGGTTTGATTCTGACAACATGTGCTCTCTGTGTGGAGTTTGTAAGTTCTCCCTGTGACCGTGTGGGTTTTCTCTAGGTTATCCAAATTCCTTTCACATTCCAAAGATGTGCAAGTTTGTAGATTAGTTGGGTTCTGTAAATTACAAGTGTGGAGGATGCACAAGTGGGATAACATGGAATTAATGTGTGTGATCAATGTTCAATGTGGATTCAAAGTGCCTATTTCCGAGAATTATGAGAATGATCCCAGAAATGATTGGGTTAACATATGATGAGCATTTAAAGTCACCGGGCCTGTACTCACTGGAATTTAGAAGGATGAGGGGAGACCTCTTTGAAGCTTACCAAATAGTGAAATGCCTGGATAGACTGAATAAGGAGAGGATGTTTCCACTAGTGGCAGAGTCTAGGACCAGAAGTCACAGCCTCAGAATAAAAGGAGGTACCTTTGAAAAGGAGATGAGGAGTAATTTCTTTATCAGGGTGGTGAATCCATGGAATTATTTGCCAAAGACAGCTAGGGAGGCCAAGTCAATTGATATTTTTAAGGTGGAAAATGACAGATTCTCGATTAGGCAGGGTGCCAGGGGGTAAGAAGAGAAGGCAGGATAATAGAGTTGAGAGGGCAAGATAAATCAGCCACAATTGAATGGCAGCATAGACTTGATGGGCTAATGAACATCTGAACTTCCCATGCTGCATCTCTGAAATGAAAACTAAATTGACATGCAGAGCAAAGGGGAGCGTGACTGCCTCTCAGAAAGAGGGGACAAAAGACTCTTATCAAGAGGCCAGATCTGAAGGACAATTCTCTTATGTGCATCCCAACAAGGAGCAATCCATAGGACAGTCAGTAAAATATGGTCATTGCAATAAGCCACGTGGCCCAACTCCAGCTGTATGGAAAAATAAGAAAAGTTTTGCTTGTGCGCTTTAAATTCTTGTTGACCATTAATCTCTACAAATTGGGCTCATTTCAATGGAAACAATTGTAACACATTGGGGAGGATTATATCCAGTCCCGAACCTGGGGTCAGTATCCTCAATTCTTCCATCCACCTCTACTGAGCCCAGATGCACTGGGACAATTTCACTGACCCCAAGCATATTTCTTAGCAGTGTAGTCTGTATAGCATGGGAGCCTCTAGGGCGTCTCGGTCACTTATGGATAGAGATCACTTATTCCGGGTCACTTCTCTCTCTTCCACTCAGGCCTCCAGAGCAGCACCTGTAAATTGTGCTAAGGGCTCTCACCCATTACATCCCATGCTTTATTTTTACCAATTTGCAACCACCTCCTGAAGGACTTCCACCATGTACTACGGAGAAGACATTCTCATCTAAAAAGAAGCACCATCTAAAAGGAACTATTGATGAACAGTCATTAAGTTTTTTTCAATGTGGAAGCGGAAACAATGAACAGTAGAGTTGCTACTGGGCAGATGTTGAAATCCTGATAACAGCAAACAGGAGGAATTTGCCATCTGCCTACACCAGGTTATAACAATCATTCACTATGGTTCCCACATCTGTTTTTCAACATCTTCTCATTTATTTCCACTGAGCTATAAAGAACCGTGATGTTAAACGTCTACAACTCAAGTCAAAATTAGTGCTACGTCCTTTGGGCTCTTTAATTCACTATTTTACTTTAAATCGGTAGATTTATAATAATGTCTTGTTCCATGTCATTTGTAAATCCTAGAAATATCTCTCAACATATTTATGGAACACCAATGAAAATATTTTTCAGCCAATCCATTTTACATTTCCCTACCCATTCTTCAGTTCTCAAGCCATTTTAAATCTAAATAGTTGCTAAATAATTAACCGTTTCATAGCCTGTTATATTTATTTCAGGTTTTGACAATTCAGAGATCAGAAAATGAAGGATAAAAGTTAAACATGCCCACTCTGAATAAAAAGATAGGTAGATTAGAAATAGCCTATGGATTAGATGCGGCAAAATGCACTTTAGGGAATGTAGAATTCATAGATGTACAGAAAAAAAACTGGTCCTCTGGCCCAATTTGTAAATGTCAAACAACGGTGCCTTCCTGAGCTAGTCTCATTTCCTATATATGGCCCATGTCCCTCTATTTTTTTCCTATCCATGAACTTGTCCAAATCTTTTTAAAACATTATAATTGTACATGACTCTGGAAGCTCTTTCCATAAACTCTTAACTTAGTGTGAACATCCTTCCTCTAAGGTTCCCTTTAAATATAACCTCTCTCATCTTAAATTGACCCCCTCTAGTTTTAGACTCCTTTACCCTGGGAAATAGAGTGTAACCATCCACCTTGACTATGCCCCTCATGATGCTGCAGTATATACCTCTAAGACCAACCCTCGGGCATTGGTATTGTTTGCTCCAGGGAAAGCAATCCTACCCTATCTAGTCTCTCCTTATAACTAAAGCTTTCTAACCCCAGCAACATCCTCAGACCAGAAATGCATGCAATATTACAGGTGCAGTCTCACCAAAGACATAAAGTTGTAACATGGCATTTTAACTCTTGTACTCAGTCTCCTGTCCGATGAAGTGATGTGTGACAAATGCCTTATTTATCATCTTGTCGATGTGAGTTGCCACTTTAAGGAAACTATGCATTTGCATCCCTGGGTCTTCAAACTCTACAAGACTCCCTAAGTTTTACTTCTTAAAAAGCGTAATTTTGCCGTTGTTTTAGTTAAATTCAGTCTGCCATTCCTTTGCTATTTTCCCTATTTTTGCTATTGACGAATGTAACCTTAGACAAACTTCCTCACTGTCCACCACATCTACAATACCACGTGGAGGAAGGAACTGCACCACCAGAAAATGGAGGAGGCACAAGCACCACCGGATATTGGAGGAGCAGCACCTCATATTCCGCTTGGGCAGTCTGCACCCCGGCGACTTGAACATTGACTTCTCCAATTTCCGGTAGCCCTTGCTGTCTCCTCCCCTTCCCAGCTCTCCCTCAGCCCTCTGGCTCCTCCTCTTCCTTTCTTCTTCCCGCCCACCCCCGTCCTGCATCAGCCTGAAGAAGGATTTCGGCACAAAACATTGTCTATTTCCTTCACTCCATAGATGCTGCCGCACCCGCTCAGTTTCTCCAGTACTTTTGTCTACCAAGGAACAGCAGATGCTGGTTTAAACCAAAGATAGACACAAAACGCAGGAGTAGCTCAGCGGGACAGGCAGCATCTCTGGAGAGAAGGAATGGGTGACGTTTCAGGTCGAGGCCCTTCTCCAAACTGGTACATCTACAATACCTGCAGGCTATTTAAGCTAAAGAATGACAATGGCAGAGAGCAGAATACCATCAAACACTACTGCATTAGAACTGTGATTAGATCTCAGTGTACTTTTCTCCATTTTTCACTTCAATGATTGTTCCATATCCCATGATTTAGATTGGCAATTCAACAACATCTAGTGCAGAACGTGAGCATTTCAGGACTGTGTTGGCATTATGCTCTGACCTTGTATTTTAAGAAAGGGGTGAAAAATGTCTAAACTAATTTCATAAAGCAATTTGAGTCTGGGATTGTAGGCCTCTATACCAGCCAAATACACATTGTAAAAATAAATATCCTCCTTACTTTGAAGAATACTGTAATGAAAATGTTTACAGCAGTAAAATAGCTCCTACCTTGATCATATCAACAAAAAATTCTCAAGAAGTTACTCTTCCATGGCAATTTATGCTCACAAAAATGCATTGGACATGATCCACTGATATAATCTCATGACTCCGACCCAAAATTCTGATCTCAGTTCATTAGAGGTTTTCAGGAGTGGTTGGAATCTTATCACTTGGGACTCAGAGGTGATAATGTTAATTATAACATTAAGGGTCAGTGCAATATCTTTTTAGTAACCTATTAATTACCACCTACCACTGAAAAGAAACACAGCAATTGCAAGTTATTTTGAAAAAGCTGCAAGGACGCCTTTTTTTTAAACTCATGTAGCCAATAATCTGCAGTTTAGAAGCTAATCAAAAAATAATTTGAGCAGTTTATTCTGCCCCAAATTCAGTAGATGAAATGGACATAACGAAAGAGGATTCATCCAAAATAGTCTGGGTTTCATTATATTATTTAGTGCCATTAAGAACGAGGACAGCAATTGTGCAAAGCGCTTGAGATAAATATCAGAGTAATACTAATACTGGATCGGAAATGATAGAGTACATAATGTTTTTCTTTTACCATTGAAAGAAGTGCTTTTGCATTGAATAATAACATATCGATGCATTTTGAAACATACATAATGTGCTTGTATTTAATTATCCACATGGTGTTAGTTAGTGTTAACAGTAAATGTGTTTTATGACCTTTGAATTTATCATTGATTGTGCATTCCTTGTTAGTTTTCCTTTGAAAACAATCAATCATAATAGTTATAGAGCCTTGGGATTTGGCTAAATAGTGTGACTGGATAAGAACAGATCTCAAACTAATGGAGATTCTTTGCAGAAATAAAGGATTTTAGAATGCAAGTATTTCACACCCACTAAATGCTCTTGCAAATGAAGGACTTCAACTTTATTGAATTAGAGTTTTGTTGCTACTGTACAGGAAAACACATTAGCCCTTCATAAGCTAATTCACCCTGGTCGAAGGATCATTAATAAACTAGTTTACAGAATATTATTTTCACAATAAAAGACTACCAAGATTTACTTTGAGAAATATGCAAGCAGTGAGAACTTAATTCATTTATTTGTTGGCTTTTAAAAAAAATGCTGACTTGTGACTTTTTACTCACCTTTACATGACCATATTTCCAATACTTTAGCTATCAAATGCACATTTTAAACTATTTGTCAACACAAAAACTGAATGAAATACAAACAAAATGTTGCATGTGATTGTTAAAATGTCTCAGTAGAGTAATCTGGTTGCGTCTGAAAGGACTGACCCGCACAACTTGTCTGCCATTCTTGTGGAAACTCTCATTCTAACTATATGTGCACATATTTTTTATCAAATCATAAACATCATTAGAAATACAGCCATGGCTACAACTTTGATTTGGAGGAAGTGGGAGGAGTCCAATAGGTTGTTAAAGGTGAGAATGAGCTCTGCTTGCGTGTTCGTAGAGGGAGATTTTTATTTGCTTAATAGTTGTTTAATTCTCCATCTTTTTCCTCATGCATTAATTCTCCCAACCCTCCTATGCTGTTTGTCGGGTTGCTGTCTATATCTTGATACAGGTGACCATGTACTGTATCATTACCTGAGGAGTTATAATCAGAACTTACTACCATTCTATTACTGGTTGATTTAGAAATGGATGCCAATTATACCTTAAATGTTGTCCTTTCATTCAATAAGAATACAGCTGAACTCTAACTTTGTATACCATCTGTTACCCCTAATGTCTTGATACATTTGGATTAATATCGATGTCACCCTTCTAAAAAATAGAATCAATTTCAGGTATTTTAAACGTTCTGTTGCTCAATTCCCTTGTGGAATTCAGCTCATTTGGTCATATTCTTAAATGGTTAAATGGCCTATGGATCTCCAATATTAATCTATTCACTTTCTGCTGGACTCTTTGTGTTACTTTCCTAAATATGAAATGCTCATATTATTAACTATAATATATTAAATCCTGGTATTATTAACTATAATGCTACTATTATTAAATGAATGAAAACAATTAAATTAATACTCTATACATTAACTACTTAATTTACATTCAATATACTTAGGCACTGACAAGAACTTTTCAACAAATTTAGCACCATTTAATCTTCAACAATAAATTAGATTACAGTCGTTTTGGCTTACCTGAATCTAATGAATACTGATAATACAGATAAATACATTGCTAAATATGTGAGTAGCTTCCATATTCATGAAAGCCTCGATCTTCCACTTACTATTATTTTAGTTTAAATATTAAGCAGCAAGTTAGTGGCAGTATTCAATTTTGTAAATTAAAAAGATAAATTATGGTAACTTAGAGCTGGCAAATAGTCAAAAGCCAACATGATATATAATCAGCCTATTTATTAAAATTGCAAGATACTGTCGTAGACATCTGTAGAGAAGACAGTCTAGAGATACTCTCTTCTCTAAAGATGCCAAGAGTCAACAGTGTTTAATTGTCATATGTCCCAACAATGAAACAATTAAATTCTTACTTGCTGCAGATTAGCAGGCCCTGAAATGGAATGCCATCTTTAAATAAGGTAGACACAAAATGCTGGAGTAACTCAGTGGGACAGGGATCATCTCTGGAGAGAAGGAATGGCTGCAGTTCTTTCTTGCCATCTTTAAATACATCTTTAACATGTTTTCATGTAGGAATTTAGATCTGTTTGAAAATGTTATATTTGTGGATACATCACCTTTGCTAATTTAATATTTAAAATGATCCTACACTTTAGTTTTTCTGATGGCCATAGAGATACGATGCTAAGGAAGTCCTCACCTGGCAGGGAATAACATGAGAATGAGATAACATCTGAAGTTAGAGTCATAGTCACAGTGTGATTCACTGTGAAAACGTGCCCTTCAGCCCAACTTGCCCACACCGGCCAACATGTCCCAGATACATTAGTCCCACCTGCCCGTGTCGGGCCATATCCCTCCAAACCTGTCCTATGCATGTACCTGTCTAACTGTTTCTTAAATGTTGGGATAGACCCTGCCTCAACTACCTCATCTGCCAGATTGTTCTGTACACCCCACCACCCTTTGTGTAAACAAGCGGTCAAGAAAATACTACCATTGTCAATCCCATGTCCAAAGTCCAGAGATGGATTTTCCACTTCAATCCTTATTTAAATTAATGGGGAAAGTATATTCATCATGTTCTATCCATTTCACAAAATCACAAAATGCCCCCCAAGATAGGTAGTATTGCCCAATTAATTTATTCAATTGAACATTTAGTCTTGAAATTGACAGGTTCCTGCTGTGGTTTTATATGAAAAGAGAAAAGATTTGAGAAGTACCATTGAACTTAATCTAGCTGATTTAAACTTCAAACATGTAAACTGCAGTTATGAATGTTTGGAATTCAGAACCACCCAAAATAACTATAATGCCTTTCACACTAAATTCTTCATTCTGTTCTCCTGTCCCAAAACAACTCTGCCCTTGCAGAGATTATGATGAAGACAATGATTCTAATCAACTGCCCATAATAAGAACACCATACCAAAAAAACTGAAAACGTTGCTGATTATCACTGAGCACAAGTCCATGACACAGACAAATGGACTGTAGAGCGATTTCAAATACTGAAGTAATGGCTGCGGTATTATTACTAATGCAGAATGAGTCATGATATGAGCTGATGTCGATTTTCAGACAATGTCCAGTGGTCGATGCTGGTGCAATGCAAATGTTCTTGAAATGCAATGTTTCCATTGCTGCACTATAAAAAAAAACATAAATAGGGAATTATGATACTTTGGTGTGCATGGTAGCAATTATATCCCTGAATGACCCTCGGACTATCCTGGAATGACCCTTCGATCCTGGAATGACCCTTGGACTATTTTCTATGTTTCCATGTTTCTATGTATATCCATGAGAGGACTTTGCTAGCTTTACCTTGCACTAAACATTATTCCCCTATCATGTATCCATACACTATAAATGGATCGATTGTAATCATGTTTGTGTTTTTGCTGCAATCTTTACATTATTAAACCAACAGAAATTGGAAGCAACTGTATGTGATCTGTATGTGGCTTAATACCAAACAATCATCTAAGAAATAATAACAACATTCTGAAGTAACTTTTTTTAAAAAGATAATAAGTTCAGTGCAGTTGAGAAAAAAACACGGCAATTCAAAGTCTGACCCCTGGGTTCTAGTATGTTTTTCGTTGTTCGGGATTCGAGCATTTGCAGTCTGTGTTTCGGCAAATAATCCAAGTATGTCAGAAATGCATGTGCTGGGAAATATTGTGCACTCAAACTCATAGTTGTGATGATTATCAACTCAAGATTGAAGTAATCAAGATAAAATTGAGCATTTAATTAGTAATTAAAAAAAGAAAACAAATGCATTGATGAAGAATTTAAATGAAAAAAAATATTTAAAATGTGGGCTCTATCTCTAATACCATATTGAGCGTTAAATAATTTACTCTATATTTTAATTGGTCATTATATGTATTGTTTTTTTTTAGTCTTGATATACTTTCATACACCGGGCATGCATTTGTTCCTGAAGTTAACAAAATAATATAACCATATAACCATATAACAATTACAGCACAGAAACAGGCCCTCTCGGCCCTTCCAGTCCGTGCCGACCATTTATTTTCCCCTAGTCCCATCTACCTGCACTCAGACCATACCCCTCCATTCCCTTCCCCTCCATATACCTATCCACTTACTTTTAAATGTTAAAATCGATCCTGCCTCCACCACTTCTGCAGGAAGATCATTCCACACAGCCATCACTCTCTGAGTAAAGAAGTTCCCCCTCATGTTACTCCTAAACTTCTGTCCCTTAATTCTCATGTCATGCCCTCTTGTTTTAATCTTCCCTACCCTCAATGGGAAAAGCTTATCCACGTCTATCCCTTTCATCATTTTAAACACCTCAATCAAGTCCCCCCTTAACCTTCTGTGCTCCAAATTCTGGAGTATGGTGTACAATTTTGGTCGCCTAATTATAGGAAGGATGTCAACAAAATAGAGAGAGTACAGAGGAGATTTACTAGATTAAAGAATACCGACCTAACTTGTTCAACCTTTCTCTGTAAGTTAGTTGCTGGAACCCAGGCAACATTCTAGTAAATCTCCTCTGTACTCTCCCTATTTTGTTGACATCCTTCCTATAATTAGGCGACCAAAATTGTACACCATACTCCAGAACTGGTCTTACCAATGCCTTGTACAATTTTAACATTACTCTGTATGAAATCTGGTAAATGGTTATCTGGTGATGGTTAAGAGCCTCAACGTCCGAGGCTTAAATATCACCAATCTGTATGAAATCTGTATGAATGTGATAGATTCAGAAGAAACAAGAAATAATCTGTTTATATCTGTCAATATTTGCCAAGAATTGCAGTGCTTGTTGGGTTCTATTGAACAATTTCGAATTTTAAACATATTTTAATGAACCTTTCAGCCTTAAAGCAAACACAGCCAGTCCTTGGGGCTTGGATGAAATGCCAATGGAAGGACGAGTGCAAATCAGGTAGGACCTTCAAACGTGAAGCGTGGGAAATCTCCACTGGGATTGGCCATTGAAGGCAGGATATCAAATAAAGTGTGTGGCTGCTGGGAAAACATTGATCATTGCAGTTCTCATAGAAGGATCACTACCTCAATATAAAGGGCAGTTCTAGACTGAGGTGAGAATAAATTGGTTATATCAAAGGGTATTGAATCTCAGGAATTCACCACCTGAGGGCTGTGGAACCTCAGTCGCTGATAGACACAGATTTATTTTTAGATATTGCAAAGGGATGATGAATTCAGAGAAAGCAAGTGCAATTGAGGTAAATGATCTACTGTGATCTTATTAAATGTTGGGGTAAGTACAGAGTTGGAGGAGTGTTGTGCAAATGACCAGTCCCTGTTCCTCTTTCATTTGTTCTTATAAGGCACGTTGCCCTGGGTCACTGTCAGATGGCAACTTAATACTTTTTTGTCAAATGACAACCTATAGGGTGCCAATTAGTTACGTCAAGAATGTTAACGTTGTAATTACATCCGTAGTCACATTGTTTATATGATGAATGGGGAAGATACCGGAAGCAATACCATCCTCTTTTGTTGGTCAGCATATTTGAAGAGAATTTGCGAGAATAAAAAGCGGGATTATTTTAGGATTAAGGTAGCATGTGATTGATAGATGGTGCAGACTCGATGGACTGATGGGATTGTTTCTGTGCGGTGTCTCTCTATTGACTTTATGAAGTAATATGGCCAATGACACAATCTGGTCCTATTCCTTGTTCTCCTTCCTTTGGGTTTTCATTATTTTGCTGTGCTGGGGGATGAGGTTCTTGAAAGGTTCGGGTACTCCGTCACACTTAACATCCTGTAAGAGGGTGAAGAAACTAGTTATTTACTTTTAAAAAATCAAGGTGGTGTGTATGCCCAGGTCAGCATCACTGGTACCAAAATCGAGATGGTTAAGAGCCTCAACGTCTGAGACTTAAATATCACCAACCATCTATACATAACTAAAGCTCTGACCTTGTGCTCTTCCGGTTTGAGCAGTTTTATATTTGCGCAAAATTGGTACGTGATAGCGCTACACTTTTTCGTCAGCTCACTCACCTTTCTCCTGTGCTGCGAGTGCAACAATTTTCGTTCCGATTGGTGGTATATTGTAAAAGTTAGCGAGGTTTAGAAATCGTAAAAAACCGCGCATGCGCAGATCGATCTCCTCTCCTGCCAGTCCAAGCCGCGTGGATTTACCTCTATTCCTGTCACTTCCTGTGACGGTACGCCCCTTCCTGCACCATCGCGTCTTTACCAGAGCTGAGGAAAGATGCGGGTGGCCGGTGGAAGTCTCCAACCAGACACAATCTTCAGAGGGACCGGAAGCGACTTGGCGATGTCGCCAAACGGAAATCGGTGAATCTGATCACGGTGGAGGAGAGCATCCAGAGCCTGCTGTGAGGCCCAACACACCACCATCGCAATGCCCTGCAGCTCCAGCCCCTTCCCCTCTGGTCCCCCTCGCTGGCTCCTGCCCCCTCCCCTGTGATACCCCCTCACCGCCATGGCTCTGCCCCCATCTTTTCTCTGAGCTCGTCCTCCCCCCCCTACCGCCGGCACGCCAGCACGGCCGTAGCTACTGGTGCTTCCGGGCCAATCCGAGGCCTGGCTCTGAGGGCGCCGACGGCTGATGCTCCTCTGGGGCACGCAAGAAGGGAGAGGAGCGGCAACCTCGAGATCGTTGGGAGGGAGTGTGGGGGAGGAGAGGAGATAGAGGGAGAGGAGGGGAGTAGGGAAGATAGAGGAGTTATGGAGGGAGGGAGGGAGTGGAGGAGGAGAGGGAAAAGAAGGGAGGAGGTGAGGTGGGAGGGTAGGGGAGGAGGCTAGAGGGAGGGGAGGGGGAGAAGAGGAGGGGGGAGTGGGGGAGGTAAGGAGTGGGGAATAGAGGGAGAGGAGGGCAGTGAGGAGGGATAGTGGGGGGGGTGGGGAGGTGAGGAGTGGGGGATAGATGGGTAGGAGGGGGGTAGGGAGGGGAGAGAAGTTATGGAGGAAGGGAGGAAGTGACTGAGGGTATGGGAAAAGAGAGGGAGAGAGAGGTGAAGGAGGGATTGGGGAGGGGAGGAGAAGAGAAGAGGGGAAGGAAGAGGGAGGTTGAAGAGGACGGGGAGAGAGTGCTAGGGATGAGGGGAAATGAGCCGTGCCTGAGCAGTTGGGGCTATGGATGAGTGATGGAATATTGCGACGGGGGACGAAGCCTCCTGTGTGACAGGGACCCAAATATTGAGGCGAAAACCAAGAAAGCATACCAAAGTCTCTGCTTCCTCAAAATACTAAGGAATGTCAGCATGTCTCCAACAACTTTTACCAACTTCTACAGATGCACCATTGAAAGCATGCTATCGAGATGCATCACAGCTTGGGTTGGCAATAGACCATCCCAAAACCACAAGAAATCACTGAGAGACATGCTTGTAGCCCAATCCATCACACATACCCGCCTCCCCCTCCACAATCCTACAATCATCTCTATCTATACCTCATGCTGCTTCTAGAAAGCAGCCAACATAATGAAAAGACAATGTTTACCTCCAACTCATCTCCCCTCTCCCATCGAACCGGAGATTCAAGAACTTAAAAACACGTGCCACCAGATTAAGGAACAGTTTATTTGCCTCTGTTAGCAGTCTACTGAACAGACACCTCTAAGCTAAAGGTGCAGTCCTGACATCCCAATCTACCTCAGTGTGGATCTTGCACTTTTCATTATGTATACTTTCTCCATAACTGTAGCGGCATAATGTTGTAACTATATTCTGCACTCTGCTATTTTTCTCTTTGCACTACCTGTTATACTTATGTGTGGCTTGATTGTACTCATGTATAGTATGATTTGACTGGATAGCACGGAAGCAACGTTTTTCACCGTAACCTGGTACAAGTGATGATAATAAATCAATGCTAATACCAATGCATGGGATATTTTGAAAAGATTGTGCAAGAATCAGAATAATGACCAGCCACTTACTCAATCAGTGAATCAATCATTTGTAACAAGGTTATTAATTGAAGCAAGGCACAAATATTATGAATATTATTATAAAACCTCAGATAAAACTGATACACTGAATGACAGATGTGCTATTACACTGAATGACAGATGTGCTATTTTATAAACATACATTTCTGGTAGTTACATTTGCGCATCAATAATTAGCACATAATTTTAATTGCTAAAGTAATGGTACATGACCTCTAAGACAATGACGGCCAAATTATTAGTCCACAACACCTCACGCATTTTATTTTAATCACCCATAACCAAATGTTGATATTTATAGTCACAGTTGTGTCACATAATGCTACAATTTATTTATAGCATAGTTTATATTTTGGTTACTAACAAACAAAAAAAAAAAGATTTTCTTATTTTAAATACAGAGAACTGCGAGTTGAGTACTTAATAACTTAGTAATATAATTTGCATTAAACCATTTTAGTCTTTATCAGTTCACTGCACTCAAATGTCTGTCTCAATCTTTTCCCGAAAAAACCCATCCAGTATTGATTTTAATTTTCATTAATTTAACTCCTTTCAATCCTGTATTTAATATTAATTTGATTTCCCCACTCAACCCTCCGATCACAAATAAACCAGCATCACCTTTGAGAGTTTCCAAATCAAGCTAATGAAAAATTGAACTCTTAAAACTTCTCTGTCTATCTGATATACTTCAGAAGCAATTTTCTCACACCCAACAAGCTAAGGTCCTATCAGCTAAAAGGTAATTATCCTAGAATATTTACAAATAGGTGGACAGAAAAGTTGAGGACATTTATACGTATGCAGGTGGGTTAATGTAACCTAAAAAAGCTAAATCAAACAGCATCACCCAGCAGAGCATAATAAAAGCAAGTTTGAAGACAGTATAAGATAGAGAGTGGTGAGTCTCTGGAATTCTCTGCCACAGAAGGTAGTTGAGGCCAGTTCATTGGCTATATTTAAGAGGGCGTTAGATGTGGACTTGTGGCTAAAGGGATCAGGGGGTATGGAGAGAAGGCAGGTACGGGATACTGAGTTGGATGATCAGCCATGATCACATTGAATGGCGGTGCAGGCTCGAAGGGCCGAATGGCCTACTCCTGCACCTATTTTCTATGTTTCTATGTTTCTAAGATATTTACTGTTGAATGTATTGAAAAAATACAATGAATTTGACCAGGACTCTTCCATGGATACAACCACCCTTCTATTGAGTCCTGAAGTATTGAGTATTGACTCACTGTTCCCTTGGTAATTTCCCTTCCCTAGCTGTTGAAACTACCCCAAAACAACACGGCTGAGAACTATACAATGGACAGGCCCTCTATCAAATTATCCAGGAATTAATGCAATTGTCCAAATCTGGGAATATGGAAAGAGGTATACAAGGAATTATTTTATTCATAACAGGATACATCATGCTGCCTTTCAGTCAGAGGTACCACAGGTTAGATGACAGTGCATCTGAATGCCAGGTCCATCACAGGATTGAAGATTGAATCCATTCCACTCCCAGCTTCAGTCATGGCCTTTAGTGTAGCCCATTCACCTGAATGTAGTCTTCAAACTTCATTAAAAAAAATATATATATAAGAGACTCTGTATTTACCTCTCATTTGTCAACTAATATTACTGTTTTTAATTATTACAAGGTAAAATATTTCAAAATTAAAGTATGCGATAATTCTTTTTAGATTTTTTACTTATTATTTAAAGGTAATTCAACTAACTCTGAGGGGCAATTTTTCATAGACAGGGTGTTATATATAGAGGAAGTAGTAGAGGCAGATATAATCACTGAGTTAAAAAGACACTTCAACAGGTAAATGGATAGGAAACGTTTAGATTAATATGGGTTAATGTAGGCAGGTGGCACTATCTCGGACTATTTGTTTGGGATGGACAAATTGGGCCAAAAGGCCCACTTGTGTGCTGGGTAGCTACTCATTTTCTCCAGGGATGCTGCCTGACCTGTTGATTTACTCCAGCACTTTGTGTCTTTCCTTGATAAACCAGCATCTGTAGTTCCTTGTTTCTTCACTTAAGCACGTGATGTTCTGCGTGTTATGTTGTTTAGTTTCAAAAAACAGTAATTTATTTTTGAGTTGCTTATGCAAACAGTTATAAGTTTCTCATCCACAAGGGGGGGGGGGGGCACCTGTGTTACCATATTTGAGGCTCTCAAATAGGTTTCAAGGTCTAGATGTGGCACCGAGGTCCTGTGCTGTACCGCGCTATGCTTGGTGAATAAACAAATACAAGTCATGTGGAAGGATTAATCAGCTTTGCCCTGAGCAGCCACGGCAATAATGACATAAGATGGACAGAAACATTGGAATGGAATAGAATACTTCATTGTCATATGTGACAAGGCACAGTGACATTCTTTACTTACATACCCAAGGTATGCAAACACACGCCCATAGAGGGCGCTGACAAAGTTAGAAAGCACCCCCGCCTGCAACTCCTTTGTTCTCCCCCTCCCCTTCTTCCCTCCCCCCTCTCCGGGTCTTCCATTGTACTCCCCCCCCCCCCCCTCCCTTTGTAGACCAGTGTCACTCATGTTATGTCATGCTTTTGTAGTTACGCCCACTAGCTTTACAGTAACCCTCCCTGCCTGGTTCCCACATTATTAGAGAAATGTGCAAGTATGAAGTTACCGATGCTGTAACGTTAATAAAGTCTTTGGACCCTTATCACGGTGTAAGACTTCAGTTATTTGAACAGCAACATCGCAACATGGTGTCAGAAGTGGGATAGCATCTGTTTGGTCAGGATGGCATCTGTTTTTTTCACTGTGCCAGAGACAGGGAGAACCTGTGGAGTTATACGTCAGTGCACTGAAGCACATCACCAGTCAGTGCGATTTCAGAGATATATGTGACAGCCTAAACCATGACCGTTTAATTCATGGCATTCGCAATGATAAATTACACGACGACCTTACCCTAGAGACTGCTGAAAACTGCTGTTGCATTGCTGAAAAGGCTGATGCTCACATCAAAGTTTTGGGACACTACTACTCGTGAAGTTAATGCTGCCGGTATGTCTTATCAAATCTCTCCACGTTTTTATCACATGCGGGATGCCACGTTGAGACTGATTGACAATTGCTTTAACTGTGGAGGTTCACATGCCACTGTTTGTGACTGTTGCCCTGCGTATGGAAAATTATGTTGAATTTGCAACAAAAGAAACCATTTCCTTGAGTGCTGTCGTTCACGTAATAACAGAGTTCAAACAGGACAATCTGTTAATTTGCTTGGCCGTGAAACCTCTATCTCAGAATTCTCACAAGCAGCTCCCATGGATTTACAGGCTGCTGGTGAATGTGTTGATGTTGATGTGCATGCTTTGTCTGATTTAATGCATAAACAACTAGACCTCAAGGTCGCTTTGTTCATTAATGGCAAAACTCTTTACCTGAAAGTGGATTCTGGAACTCGCTGCAATGTTATCTGTCTGGCGGTGTTCCAAAAGTTATGAAAAAAACAACGGCTGCATCGCTTCTTCTATTCGTAGGAGGTCGAGTGCACCCTATCGGTCAAGTTGAGTTACGCTGCTGTCTTAACTCATGTGTCCACAACCTGGATTTCTATGTGGTTCGTGAAAAAATGCCGTCTCTGTTGGTTGCCAATGCGTGTCTGGACATAATTACTTTCAGCTCTTCTGTTTGTCATCTGACTACAGACTGTGACTTTAACCATCAAATCCTGACACAATACAAGGTTTTGTTTGACAATAAGCTGGGCAGGCTGCCTGTCAGGTACATGATTACCATTGATCCTGAGGCAATTCCTGTTGTTCGTCCAGCTCACAAGATTCCCCATGCTTTGCGGGACCACGTTCAAAGTGAACTTAACAGAATGGTGTCTCTAGGTGTGATTGCTGCCATAGCAGACCCCTTGGACTGGGTCTCCACCATGGTCATGGCTACCAAGAAGAACAAAGATGAGATATGGATTTGTAGCAACCCCAAGGACTTAAACGCAGCAATTAAGTGGCCCCACTATCCCATGCGCACTGTGGATGAGATTGCTGCGCAGATGGCTGAGGCAACTGTATTAATAGTGCTGGATGCCAAGAGTTCATTCTGGCAGAATTTGCTGCAAAAACTCCTCCAAGTTAACCACTTTCAGCACTCCGCTCAGACGTTATAAATTTATTCGCATCCTGTGCAGTGTGCAACAATTTTGCACCTCACCAGCAAAACCAACCACTTCTTTCACATCCGGTACCTGCACTCCTGTGGTCTACAGTGGCAGCTGACATATTTGAGTGGCATGGCAAGCAGTACCTGGTACTTGTCGATTCGTATTCAGGATGGTTTGACATCGATCTTCTCAGCAACCACACTTCTAGCGGGGTAATTTCAAAGTTATCTCGCCATCTTTCAATCCACGGATCTCCGGGCAGACTGTTAACTGACAATGGCAGTCAATTCACCAGCCAGCACTTCAGGGAGTTTGCTATACGCTGGAATTTTTGCCATATTACTAGCAACCCTGAATATCCTCAGTCGAATGGACTGGCTGAGCGGGCTGTCAAGAGTGCCAAACAGCTCATGGAATGTTCGTACAGAACTAATTCCGACGTATTCCTGGACCTGCTCAAGTTACGCAACATCTCCCGTGACCCCATTTTGGGTTCATCCGCTCAACGTTTATTGTCAAGGCAGATCTGTGCGATGGTGCCTGTGGCGGATCAGACATTGATCCCACAGATGATCCCTACCAAGGAGGTTCAATCCAGGTTACAACATAAGCATGACATTCAAAATCAATGGTTTGACAAAACAAGTAGGCCACTGCCACCATTGAACAAGGGGCAGGTAGCCTGTTTACAGACAGACAAAGGCCATGAGCGTGTTGGTGTACAAGTGAACTTCCGTCTGTGTCTCGCAGCACTCTTCCGCCTATACCTGCACAACAACGCGCAACGGCTCCTCTGCCAGTGACGACTTTGCCTGCACCACAGTCTCCTGCTTCATCTCCAGGAATGCTGGTTCAGTCTTCCTCACCGGTGAAGTCACATGCTCTGGCCCCGTGGGGAAAGAACGGAGATGGTCTTTATCGTACATGTGCTGGTCATGTTTGCAAGCCAGTTGTGAAGTACCCGGGCTATGTTTGACTTTCCTCCAGTTTATTATCAATTGCTATGCGTGCCTTTTAGTTAATGGTTTTGTACTGTTGTTGATTCTTTAAGAGGGAGGATGTAGATCAGTGTCACTCATGTTATGAGTCATGCTTTTGTAGTTACGCCCACTAGCTTTACAGTAACCCTCCCTGCCTGGTTCCCACATTATTAGAGAAACATGCATGTATGAAGTTGCCAATGCTGTAACGTTAATAAAGTCTTTTGACTTTTATGATGGTGTAAGACTTCAGTTATTTGAACAGCAGCATCGCAACACCCTTCGCAGGCAGACACGAAGAACTGCAGATGCTCAAACCTTGCATAGAACACAAAGTGCTGGAGTAACTCAACATGGCAGACAGATTCACTGAAGGACATGGATAGGCAACATATTTATCCAGTTTTCCCATTTACCCCTTATTTAGAACGTAGATGAGGAAAAACCTTTTCACAGAGAGGGTTGTGAATCTGTGGAATTCTCTGCCTCAGAAGGCAGTGGAGGCCAATTCTCTGGATGCTTTCAAGAGAGAGTTGGATAGAGCACTTAAAGATAGCAGAATCAGTGGATATGGGGAAAAGGCAGGAACGGGGTACTGAGTGTCGATGATCAGCCATGATCACAGTGAATGGCGGTGCTGGCTCGAAGGGCCGAATGGCCAACTCCTGCACCTATTGCCTATTGTCTATGTATACCAGTGCAGTTACCTGCGAGCAACTCTGAGGGAATCTTCCAGGCGTCTATGAACTCATCTATTAAGATGGGGCAGAGTATTTATGTCTTCACGTGGATTGTCACCTTGTCGTGGTGGAGAAGCTTGTTTGGACCTGAGATCCTGAGAGCGATGCTGTCTGGAGCTATGCTCCTGGCAGGGCCATCCATGGCGGTAAGGTCAAGGGGGAGATCTCTGACAAAGAGCAATCCAACCAAGACCTCAATGGTAGAACAGGCGGAGGACAGTGGGGTGGCTGTCTGTGCACTAGTCCCACCCTGTTAAATAAAGTCACGCACAGACATCCTCCATATAGGGAATAGCACCCTGGAGACACCCATGGTCAGCTGTGACTGAAGGGGGCCTAATAGTATTTATGTCTCTGTCTCTGAGAATGTTTTAACTTCTAAATACGCTACTTGCATTAACAAGTAGAGATATGTTTATTGAGCGGGGTAGATGAGAGTCAAGTAAGTTAAAACCCCAATTAAGGTAACAAAGAAAAGGAGAGCTGCTGGAGTAACTCAGCTAGTCAGGCAGCATCTATGGAGGGAAATGGAGAATGCAAATTTCAGGCCATCAAATCTATATGAATGGTCTAGACTTGAAATATCAATTATCTATTTCCCCTACAGATGGTTCCTGACCTGCTGAGTTCCTCGAGCAGCTGAATTGCTTTAGTACAGATCACAGCATCCACAGTCTTTGGTCTCCAGTGCCTCTTGATGTAAGTAACAATGATTGAGGAACTGAAGTTATAGTTGGCATGTGATTAGCACAATGGTCGTACCTGTTTTGTCTAGTAGAACACAGAAGAATGCATTCACATTCATGTGGTTTCATTTTCAGACACAATATGAAAAAAAAACTTAATTTTAACTTTACTCCAAAACACCTAAGGCAAAGACAACTGACTGAAGTCTTTGTCTGTGTTTACATTCTGCTTATTTCAAGAGTGATGCTGTTACATGTTTAAGTTTTAATGTTAATTGATTTCGTTTTACAATATAATTTTATCCATTTAACTTGTAAATGATATTCTAGAAGTTACATTGGGGCAGATTACACTCCTGCAACATTTTATGATATTACTTTATCTGTTATATACTCAGAGAATTTAATCTGGTAATAATTATAAAGCATAATTCATAGACTTTGCTATGTAATCAGTTGACAAAATTCAAAGTAAGGATTTTGCATTACTATTTTAGACTCTTTTAGTTTTGCTTTCACAACATATAAGTTTACAAAATGTTTGTCTCTTTTACTAATTGTGCGAGTCAGGGCATGACATTGAACATATTCTGTTTTCATTTCTATTCATACCTCCTTAGTAAGCCATTTGTTTTACATTAGTGATCTTGATTAATAATATAAATGAAATCTTATGCATGCATCTGGGAAATGTAAAACCTTTCTCCTTAATTTTTTTCAGTCTTTCCAAATGATTTCATCAGTTCTGAACAAATTCATTAGGTTCAGAAAGACTACTGATACATAATTTATGATACTGAGCTTTAAAAGCATTTGAAAGCTGCAGAATTTATTTTAACATAAAATATTGCAAAATGCGGCATTGCCGGTGACAAATGACAAACCAATTTTCTTATCAGTCATGAACTAAGTTTTACTTCAAATGTTATTTATTTCCATGACAAATGTTATATGTTTATTCTGAAACTGCATTCATAATTGCACGTGTCTCTGATGATTTGCATGTATTGCAGATAAACTGTGAAGAATGAGAAAATCTACAAACTTTCACATTAACAAGTTCATACTGACCCCTGGTGGAATATTTATGGGGCTGCCCTTTTCCATTCGCTAAAACTGGTGCTGAAAAATATATCATGTAATTAATGTGTGAAGGAACACTACAAAGAAGATCCAGAAGTTCTGACATTGTGCCACGTGTTTCGATGTACCCCAAAAATTAAGGCATCACATACATATGTTATCCATCCCCGAGCATCTGTGCACTGCATGTTTCCCAAAGGATGACTGTTTTTATCCCATGCAGTGCATTCCATACAGAAAAAACAGATGTTGATTCGATGTAGATGAAGTCCGAAATAAAACCCTGTTCATTCACTATTGTATAAGTTAGATGGATGTTTTCATGTACATAAATATACATGCATTTTGGAGTTTAAAATACTCCAAAAATTTGAGTATTTTTGGAGTATTTGATAAAGATTTATATTATTTCAGCCTGGACATGTATCAGTAGCAAAATATCATACAATACTTCCCAGCACAATCACACACAGTTCTCTTGTTGTAGTACCCAGTCACTGACCACTATTTTTTTTAACTGGAAGAACAAAATGTTATGGGAGGAGATCTCTTAAAAATACAGTAAGTGCCATTTTTCCAGATACCGATGGGAATGTAAGAGATTAAAGTTTTAAGCATGTCTATTTCCGATCCCAAAAGCTATCTATTTCAGAGGATCAAAAGGCAAAAGGGAGAGAAAAGTCATATTACCCATTTTAGTTCATCAAACCTTCCTCCTGCACCCACCTGACCCACAAGTGTAGCATGTAACTCTTCCTTAAACAATTCAAGTAACTGTATATCTATTATCATCTTTCAAGTGTCAGTTATTCTTTACAATTGATTCCCTTTTCAAACATAAAAAAAGAAAAAGCAGTCCTCATGAGATAAATAATCAGCAATTCACTGGACCACTTGTAACAATGTCATATTCCCTTTATTTTACTGCACGCAAAATCACAAATTGCCAGCTTCCAACTGTACAACTGGCACACCCTGGATACAGGAAGAATATGTCGAAGGCAGGAGAATGAAGTTGAGAGGGAAAAATAGATCAAATGGCAGAGCAGACTTGATGGGTCAAATGGCCTAATTCTTCTCCTATGTCATATGGCATTTTTGTCTAATCAAGAAATCAGGAAATTAGATCTTTATATGAGGTTCTCCCGGACATCAGTCTCATGTTTCCTGGTCATTTCTCTTTTGAAATGCTTTTTTAATTTGAAGTATGTCTGGATTGACCCTTTCATTTTAAATTATTATTATTTATTATTATTTAAGTTCTCCTCCCTGTTACATCCTTTCACTAGTTAAAAGCACAGTTCTGCAGTTTGTTCTCATTAATCCTGACCCTAGAGATCTGCTTAATGGTCCTACTCTGCACCATTCCCTAAGTTTGGACAAAGGGCATGATCTAATCAAAGCATCTTGCAATGAAGCATAATTATGGCCTACTGCACACAATTTTGGTTATCTTTTGGGGTATTTTACATCTTGCTATTTAATATTTTGCACTGATTGAAGTTACATTAATATTGGTTACTTTTTTGATTTCATGCTTTGTTATTTAATAATGAAATATTGATTCTTATTTCCATATTAAATTTCCAGTTTGAGTTGTGATTTGGGCCAGATTTACAGAAAGGCAGATGATGTACCTAAAAGTATAGGAGCTTCTAGTCACACATATATTTTATCAGAACAATATGCTAGCCAATGTTTTACCATTTGCAGGAGAGAAATTATCTGGTTAGAGTGCTGATAGCAACAAGTAGGAGTTTTACTCTACGTAGTGTTTATAATCTGCACGGCTGTGACTTTGCAGTCTCTATTGTATCGTGTGTGTGTGTGTGTGTGTGTGTGTGTGTGTGTGTGTGTGTGTGTGTGTGTGTGTGTGTGTGTGTGTGTGTGTGTGTGTGTGTGTGTGTGTGTGTGTGTGTGTGCGTGTGTGTGATCACATTTTTTGCGAAAAAAACTACGTGGTGACGATAACATTTTTACATTTTCCGGTAGACATTTTTCCCGTGGAGTTCAAACTACTTATCTGAAAATGGCATGCTTTATTTCTCGACTTATTACTGAAAATGTTTAAAAATATGACAAAACTTTGAATTTAAAAACGACCGCCTTTCGCTGATGATGTCACAATGGGTCTGCTCCACTCGCCGTTCTTACACACGCTACTATTGACGTCACCCTCCTGACCCTCCCCCGATTATTAAAAAGAAGCGGAAAGAACGAGCAAGTCAGGCCCTGTACTGGGGTCGCTCTCTCAGATTGCTCTCTCGGGTCACTCTCACCGGTCGATCTCTCGGGTGGACGCCCACCTCTGTGTCCCTCTCTGTGCCTCTGCTCTTTCTGTGGCTCTGCCCTCTCTCTCTCTACCCCCCTCCCTCTCTAGCTGCACCTGCAAGTTGAGGACTATGCGTGACTAGACAGGACAGTGGATGGGGTAAAAGAAGCAAGTGAATAATATTAATATAATATCATGGGGGGGTGGTTATTGTGTGTGTGAGGGGGGTGGTTAGTGTGTGTGTGGGGTGGTTAGTGTGTGGTGTGACATAGCAGCCCCCCCCCCCCCACATCCGCGTTGAGGGTACGAGACCCAATGGGTCCCACTTGGTCTAGTAACCAGTAAAACTCTGATTTTGTATGTGGATGTATGTGTGTGATGTATGTGTGTGGATGTATGTGTGTGTGTGTGTGTGTGTGTGTGTGTGTGTGTGTGTGTGTGTGTGTGTGTGTGTGTGTGTGTGTGTGTGTGTGTGTGTGAGGCCAAAATCTGCTTGTCTGAAAATGTAATGTTCTACTTCTCAACTTATTACTGAAAATGTTTAAAAATATGACAAAAGTTTGAATTTAAAAACGACTGCCTTTCGCTGATGACTTCACAATCATCTGCCCCATGCGCCATTCTCCCACACACTGCAAGTGAAGCCAACCCCCCCCCCCCCCCCCGACCCCTCACACCCCCCCCCCCTCGGTTATTAAAAAGATACAGAAAGTGGGTGGATTGGGCGGGGGATGGGCTAAAAAAAGCAAATTAATAATATTAATATAATATCAAGGGGGGTGGTTAGTGTGTGTGTGTGTGTGTGGGGTGGGGGGTGGGTGGCTAGTGTGTGTGTGTGTGTGGGGGGGGGGGGGGGGGTGGCTAGTGTGCGTGTGACGCA
Organism: Raja brachyura; assembly: GCA_963514005.1. Next base: position 71,830,450 of record OY740782.1, read on the forward strand.
GCAGGCCTCCCCCCCCCGGCAACTGCGCTTTGAGGGGATGGGAGCCAACGGGTCCCACTTGGTCTAGTAAAATATAAAACTAGGGAAGCTTTGAAGGAACTTGAGGAATGAGGGGGAATCTCATCGAATAATGAATGATCTACTGTAGATAGAATGGATGTGGAGAGGATGTTTCCAGAAAGTCTATGATCACAGAGTTTGCTAGGTTCTTGGTTAGTAAAGGAGTCAAATGTAATAGGGAGAAGGCAGAGGGGGCTCATGTTGTCGACCTCCCTGTGGTAAGCCTTGTCAACAGACCTCAGTCAGGTGAACAACAGCAAACAGAGACAGGAACAGTATCACAGCTTGGCACTAACGTGGAGCATGCGCCCTTTTTAGGGCGGGCACCTACGGATGTTGAACAGGATGGCATCTTCTTCATGTGTATGGCGTGCACAGCCTAAATAGGACAACTTGTTCTATTTGATCTTATTTGATTGTGCACGCCGGGTTGTTTGCATTCGTCAAAACAGGGCGGACCATGTGAAGGCTGCAATCTTCCACCCCACCGGATGGCATCACCCTGCAGCAGATTTCTGCTGCCTCAAATGCAAGAAGAAGAAGGGAGAAGGCAGGAAAATGTGGTTGAGAAGGAAAGATAGATCAGCCATGATTGAATGGCGGAACAGACTCGCTGGGCTAAATGCCCTAATTCTACTCGTACGTCTTATGATCTTATAAACTTCACAGTGCACTGGAGAATTTGCAACTTAAGTATCGCATTCAGCTTTAATCTCCATATTTAAGGAAGACGATGCAGAGATGGTTCACTAGGTTGATTTCTGCGATTAAGGGGGTGATGAAGAATGCTCAAACTCTCCATTCAGTGGCCTCAAGTAGCCCATTGAATAATCACCTCGATTCAGATCCACACATCGGCCAGCGAACCAGTCTTTGAGCTCTGGAGGGTGCCTTCTGCAGCCGACCACAAAGCATCCAGAACACTTTTGCGGGCGGAGGAAGTAAGACCTCAGTCTGCTAACTGTGTTAGCCCCCACCTCCATCTTGAATCTCATCACTCTCCTCTCTGACCCTCGGGGACAAGCAGGGCAGGGCTCGGTGGTTTGCTGGGGGATGGGTTTCCCAACTCTGCAGTGAGAGACCCAGGCCTGCTGCTGGAGGGATTGGCACTGCTCCACGGTATGCGCAAGGCACCCCACTCTGCCACCCAGACACCCACCCCACCCGTTCTTCAACCCTCCCTGGACTGAAGTTGGATTTCTAAACTGAACTAAACTAGGATGGTTCAGCAGAACAGCATCAGTGGAAAGAGAAATCAGTTATCCTGGGCAATCCAAGTTCTGAAGAAGAAACCCTGACCCAAAAATTATTTCCCGTGAATAATTTTTTTAAATTATATGTGTGTTTTAGAAAGCTGTAGACCTTACTAGAAATAAGAATCCCTCGTTTGAATATATTTGGAATGCTGATAAAAGAGGAGAGTAGATTTGACTTTCACAAAAGTGTGAAAGTGATGATGGACAATCAACATAACTATTTGTGGAAAGAATGAGCAGGAAGTGTAAAATGGTTTGCTGATACACTATTGTCCATTATTATCTTTTATGCAAAGTGCAAATGTATTTCACATATTCAGGGGAAGATTTGCTCTATCACTGACTGGCTAGATCTCTTAGCTGAATAAAAACTAATACTAAAAGCATCATCAGAGAGATCTTGAGTCTGCATACATGCACCATTCTCATCACATTATGCATTTGTTTTGAGAACACAGAATAAGTGCATAAGTATTTAGAAGTGTATTTAGTGCAATAAATTCAACACAAGTGAACATATACTATTTATCAGTGTAAAACCCTTCAGATTTCACTACAATCTGAAATTATTAACTTTTTGCAGACTTTTAATACAGCTTGTTGACGATGTGTGCCATGTATGAATTAATACAGTGAGCAAAATATAAACCATCGTTCGCATCCGGCACATATTAATTGCTCAGTTCTGCCTTTACTTTAAAAATAGTTACCTTCCCAGGCAAATTCCATTCATAAATATTTGACACTCTACGCTGGTAATGTGAAATTGGAAAGAAGTCCATTAAACATTACAGGAACACAAATGGCATAATAATGAAGGCTTCATGAGCACGAGAATTTTTTAATAGATGTGCATCATAATGATAAAAACATTATTTTTTGCTGTTGTGAGTCTTATCTTGTGTTACATACAAGCAATAGTTTTAATGTCATTAATGTTTGAGCAACCTTTCAATGTAGATTAAATTAACCATCATGTCTTTTTTTATTTCTTAAACTGTACGAATTATGCTTGTATAAAGTTTCTTCAATCTCTTTTCCTTCAGATTTCCTCGCACAAGCCACTGAGCATCTCACAGCTAAAGGCAGTCAGGCTTTCATCATATTTCTGCAATATGGTCACACTCAAGCTCACAGCTCAGGAACATTTGAAACAATGGGGGAGAAATGCCTCTCTGTCCATTAGTCCCCACATTAATTCAATAAAATGAGTGATGGCAATGACAGCTGCAGTTTCCATCAGCAATACCTTTATCACTCATTTGTGAAATGCTGATGATATGGTAATTTTTCCTCCCAAAAATGAACAACATCTATCAGACTCTCTCAGATGTCCGTTAAAATAAACTGTCAAGGTTTGGAATGAGAATGCATCTGCATAAGGCAATGGCATCATGTTTCCAGTTACAGCCTTTATCTGTCATCTGCCTGCAAATCATAAATAACTCCAATGAATATACTGAGTAGTTCATCAGCAATCTTCTCCATAACATTACTTTGGAAGCAAATTGAGAAATTGGTCTTGCCATATTCATCATATCCAGGATTGAATAACATCTGTGATGGAAAAGGACAAATAGTTCAGTAGCTCCTGCTCCTGGACTACTGACCATGATGGAAAACTAGGAAAAATAATAGTAAGACTAAACAAGAACTTACCAGTTCGAAGTTTGATCCTTATTTTATGAGGAGTTACGTTGAAGGATTACGTGAAGAAGTCCCGCCAGGCGCATGCGCGTCATACTTCAAAGCAGCGGCGTGGAAACACAGAAACACAGCGTGGAAATACAATGTGGATAATGTGAGGTTATCCACTTTGGTGGCAAAAACATGAGGGTAGACTATTATCTGAATGGTGGCAGATTAGGTAAGGGGGAGATGCAACGAGACCTGGGTGTCATGGTACACCAGTCATTGAAAGTAGGCATGCAGGTGCAGCAGGCAGTGAAGAAAGCAAATGGTATGTTAGCATTCATAGCGAAAGGATTTGAGTATAGGAGCAGGGAGGTTCTACTGCAGTTGTACAGGGTTTTGGTGAGGCCACACCTGGAGTACTGCGTACAGTTTTGGTCTCCAAATCTGAGGAAAGACATCCTTGCCATAGAGGGGGTACAGAGAAGATTCACCAGACTGATTCCTGGGATGTCAGGACTTTCATATGAGGAAAGATTGGATAGACTCGGTTTGTACTCGATGGAATTTAGAAGATTGAGGGGGGATCTTATAGAAACCTACAAAATTCTTAAGGGGTTGGACAAGCTAGATGCTGGAAGATTGTTCCCGATGTTGGGGGAGTCCAGAACAAGGGGTCACAGTCTAAGGATAAGGGGGAATTTCTTTAGGACCGAAATGAGGAAAACATTCTTTACACAGAGAGTGGTGAGTCTCTGGAATTCTCTGCCACAGAAGGTAGTTGAGGCCAGTTCATTGGCTATATTTAAGAGGGCGTTAGATGTGGCACTTGTGGCTAAAGGGATCAGGGGGTATGGAGAGAAGGCAGGTACGGGATACTGAGTTGGATGATCAGCCATGATCACATTGAATGGCGGTGCAGGCTCGAAGGGCCGAATGGCCTACTCCTGCACCTATTTTCTATGTTTCTAAACATATAGTCAAAGTAACATAGTAAGGCTTTAAGAAGACTAGAACTACCAGATGATCTCTTAGATTATGAGGGTGGGAGCGGAGGGCACATAATCCCTCAACGTAACTCCTCATAAAATAAGGATCAAATTTTGAACTGGTAATTTCTCATTTAATCTTACTACTTTACTTCGGAGTCACGTGAGTGACTACGTGAAGATTTCAAAGCTCTGTGTTTACATGCCGTAGATGCACTCCGTACGACAATCTGCTTCGGTTGACACAGTAGTAAATAAATAATATATTGAACATTGCTTCAAATTATTCAATAACTATTTTTTAATAACAATAATAACAAAAAATCAGTAATAACCCCTCTATCCCAGGAGGAAATTACAAACAATGATATAAACAAAGCAAATGAATTAAATGGAACCCAAAACAGCGTGCCCAAACCGTGGCACTGTCTGTACAGGTTTATCATAAAACTGTGAGAAAGTTGATTCTCTAGACCATCCTGTGGTCTAGCGGCACGTCCTGAGCCTTCGCCACGGATGTGGAAGCCACCCTGGTGGAGTGAGATTTAAACACATGAGTGTCTACTCCAGCACAATTGAGAACCTGTTTCAACCATCTAGAAATAGTTTGTACTGACACTCTTTTATATGGCTTTTTGTCACTAATGAGCAGTCCTGTCTCAGAACCCCTGAGACTCCTTGTTAACTCAAGATATTGCCTTAAGTGTTTAACTACACATAACATTTGGTCAACAGGATATGCTTTAAACGTCACCTTGGTTCCTGCCATACCTGGCCTGCTTTGTTTGATTAAATCATAGACATAATAAGTAGTGTCATCTACAGACAAATTCATATAATCTATTCGTAACAATTGTAATGTTTGTACACGTTGTGCTGAAACCAGCGCCATAAGCATACCACTTTCAGAGTTAATCTCTGCATAGACAACGACGTAATTGAAGCCCATTGCCGAAGCAGTGTGAGAACTATACTGATATCCCAGATTTCTGTATATCTGGGTTTAGGAGGGTTTTTGTTAAAAATTCAGTCTCTGGAGCCGAAAATACCAACATTTTATTTGGCTTGTGCTGCTGAGGTGGATCTATCCCTGAGATAAACTCAATGGTAGAACCTGACACAGTATTTAGTATAAACATATCACATGTAATACAGCACAATTCATTGTAAAACAATTTAATCTACCTCCAATAGGAGGTTGTGCATCAGAACCTTTAACAAAAGTTCCCTGTACCTCTGCAGTTGGCCTGAAAGCCTGCTGTCTGCTCACATTGGGGTAGAAGCCACTTTGTCTTGGTGGGTAACCTCGTTGCCCCACTGGCCTCCCCCTGCTCGGTCCAGCACCTGGATCCGATCTTCGAAACACAAACCAAGGTTTGAGAAAAGGTGGCTGTGATGTATTTGGCTTCATCAAACCAATTGTTTTTGCCTCATCATCAATATCTCGTATCTGTTTGACAAGGTCCGTTCCAAACAGGAACTCAGACGTTTGAATATTCGTCACCTTACACAATGCAGCAACTTTTTCATTAAGAGTTGGTCTGATGGCAATTTTCCTAATGCAATTTACTTCAAACAATGCATTGCATAACAGAGCCAACATGTCTTTTTGTGTCAGATTTATCATGGTCCCTTTGACCATAGTGCCAAATGCAGTAATTGCTGCAGCCACCAGTTGGAGGACGTGTTGATGTCGAACCTCCTGTCCTCTCATAGAAGGACTCATGGGTGCCCAAATAGCTGGGTTCAATGCTGCACAATTGACAGGTGTTTTGTACTTGTTGGTAGTCTCTTGCATTAAAGCTTGCTGGAGCTGGTGAGACACTAAATAGCTAAAGATGTTTGCAAAGTACTCGCCCATTGCCTCACCAGTCCCCTCCGGAATAGCAAAACTCATTGCAATATCCGGGACACCCGGAGCGTGGCTCTTGTGCTCTGGTGTTTGCACATAAGCAGGGACACCAGACATGGGGTCAGCTGCATCCTGCCCCGCTTCTCCCAAGTCATATATTAGGGAGGCATCCTCCAGTCCTAAACAAGGCGCTGGAAGGAAATCCCCTTGCTGACATTCCACATATTCCTCTTGATATGGGCCTTGTTGAACAGCTGCCTGGGGAATCACTGGGTCCTTAGACCCTTGTTTTATCAGAGTTTGGAGCATCTTCTCCATATTTTGCATCCTCCCCCACATTCTTTTATTATCTGGAGGGGAGTCACATTCTTCTTCAGACTCGTCTGATAACACGGGTCTATTAGATTTTCTTTTAGCCTTTCTATGGCTGTCGGCGGCCTCAGCCTCCTGAGTAACTGGAACTGGTGTGGAAAGTTCACTTTCTAATGAAACAGCTGTCGGCAAAACGGCACCCGGTATCGGAACCGGCGTTTCTGTGCTCATCTCCTGACCCAATCGATTTAGTGAATCCGTGGACCCACGCTTAGAACGAACTCTCCTACCTGACCGCTCCATACCACCAACTCCTACTGACTTCTCGTGCCAGCTTTACGGAGTTAAATACTCTCAGGCAAAGTTTTCAAAACCATTTACCTGCGAGTTTTCTACTTACTGGTGGAGCTGTGCCCTCCAGCCCGTTCAGTGCGACATACGCGGACGTAATTACGTGCATGCGCCTGGCGGGACTTCTTCACATAGTCACTCACGTGACTCCTAAGTAAAATTTAACTTTTCTTTCATTGCCGTAGCGCTGGAGGCAATCGGACATTCAAATATCTTGTTGACTTTTTCATCAACTTCCACCATAGTGGCGACAGTGAATGTTAACAGCCATGAGAAATGTTATCGCTTTATACCTGTTAGGCACCGACAGCAGCCATGGATGTGTAGTTTTCGATTCTCCATGTAACAATGACTTTTAAATGGTGAACAGAGAACACAGGCTTTCCGAGAAATAACATCCCAAACCTGCCATCGAAAACTGCATTAATTATGCATCTTTAAGAGACAAATAATTCCAGTTCATGACCTGGTTCAAGATGGGCAAATGCAACCACGAGGTAATAGTTAATCTATCCAAACTAATTTTTTGAACTTCTCTCCCAAATATTTATAATAGTTAAATGGTGCAAGCTGTCTCGGGATGGCAGGAATGTCATATGTTGATAAAATGGAGCAGATGGTCTTGTATACTCTGGAATTCAGCAGGATGAGAGGGAATCTTATTGGAAAATATCTCAATTTCTATCGACATATGACCGCCCCGCCATCCTGGGAATTAACCTTGTGAACCTATGCTGCACTCCCTCAATTGCAAGAATGTGCTTCCTCAAATTTGGAGACCAAAACTGCACACAATATTCCAGGTGTGGTCTCACTAGGGCACTGCACAACTGCAGAATTACTACTTTGCTCCTAAACTCAACTCCTATTCTTATGAAGGCCAACATGCCATTAGGTTTCTTCACTGCCTGCTGTACCTGCATGCTTACTTTCAGTGAGTGATGAACAAGGACCCCCAGATCTCTTTGTACTTCCCCTTTTCCCAACCTGACACCATTCAGATAATAATCTGCCTTCCTGTATTTGCCAGCAAAGTAGATAACTTCACATTTATCCACGTTAAACTGCATCTGCCATGCATTCGCCCACTCACCAAACCTGTCCAGATCACCCTGCATCCTCATAGCATCCTCCTCACAGTTCACACTGCCACCCAGCTTTGTGTCATCTGCAAATTTGCTAATGTTACTTTGAATCCCTTCATCTAAATTATTAATTTATATTGTAAATAGCTGTGGTCCAAGCACCGAGCCTTGTGGTACCCCACTAGTCACTGCCTGCCATTCTGAAAGGGACCCGTTAATCCCTACTCTATGTTTCCTGCCTGCCAACCAATTTTCTATCCATGTCAGTACCCTACACCCAATACCATGTGCTCTAATTTTGCCAACTAATCTCCCACGTGGGACCTTATCAAATGCTTTCTTACATTAGGTACACTACATCCACTGGCTCTCCCTTGTCCATTTTCCTAGTTACATCCTCAAAAATGTCCAGAAGATTAGTCAAGCATGATTTCCCCTTCATAAATCCATGCTGACTCTGACGGATCCTGTTACTGCTATCCAATGTGCCACTATTCCATCTTTTATAATTGCCTCCAGCATCTTCCCCACCACTGATGTCAGGCTAATTGTCTATTGTATTGTCTATCGTATGTCAAGAAGATGAGAATACATGAGATTACGTTGGAACCTCCCAGCACATGTGCGTTTCATTACTAAACAGATCCATTAACCAGTCAGATGCATAAGTTTTTAGTGGCTCAGTAGCTATTCCACAATGTTAAGTGAAGAACAATGCAAACCACTGGTTGACTGGAAACAAAACAATGCCAGGGATACTCATCATGTTGGGTATCATTTCTTGAGAGGCTATGAGGTTCAGAGTGCTCATCAAGCTCATTATACGAAGGATGCAGTTCTGATGGCAAGAAACTCTTGCCAAGAGTGCAGAGGAACATCACTATGGTATTGCCTAGATTGGAGTACTTTAGTTATGAGGAGAGATTGGAAAGGGTGAGCATGTTTTCTCTGGAGTGATGGAGGGGGTGACCTGATAGAATTATATGATTATCAAAGGGTAGGGTAGATAGTCAAAATCTTTTCCCAAGCAAAAGAGGGAAATCAAAACAAGATGACATAGAGTTAAGGTGGGAGGTGGGAAATTTTAAAAGGATCTGAAAGTAACTATTTACACAGGGAGCAGTTAATATCAGGATATTACTAGTGTTGCAAACGGAGGTGGTGGAATCTGATATTATTACTCAGTTTTGAAGGTATTTAAACAGACACTTAAATAGACGTAGATATGATCTTAATGTAAGCAAAGGGAAAAGAACGGATGGGCAGAAAGGTCGGCATGGACATGGCTGAAGTGACCATTTCCATGCCGTACAGGTGTATGACTGTGATATCAAGCAGCATAAATGGGACGAGAAACATATTAAATTGTATCAGTAAATGGATGTGCTTAAAAGGATTTGCTAAAATAAAGCAGGAAAAGTCTTCACTTGATTTTGAATAAAACAGTGTGCTTTTTTGAATGTGCATATTCCTATTAACCATTATACAACATGATGGCATAAATATGACCAGTCTGGTAAAGGATAGCAGATCTGCTTCTCTGAAAACATTAATGATCCAGATGTGTTTTTATAACATTCTAGTGGTTTTGTGGCCATCACTGGTGATCACCAGTTATTTGTTGTTTAAGTTCCAAATGTTAAAATAACTTAGATTCCACAGCTGCAATATTGGGGTTCGAACTCAGGCTCTGAATTATATATCCCGTCCTTTGGACCAGGAATTTAGGTGACTAAAGCACACAAAGTGCTGGAGTAACTCATTGAGTCCGGCAACATTTCTGGAAAACATGGATAGGTGAATTTTCAAGTTGGGATAATTCTCCATACTTTTAGCTGACAATTAACTCTGTGAAACAATAAAGAGTTGTATTTTAGTTAGCATCCTTCAAGAATATTTTATCACAGCCAATTTCAGATTCACATTGCAGAATTTATCTTGAGCTAACTAGGAATCAGAACAAACCAATATAGTAGTTGACACATGTGTGCCTGACCACAAACCTGCAATAGATGCAGTGCTGAGTATGTAACTACCTTAATCTTCAGTTCAATAGACTTTACAATTACAAGAACGATTACTTTAATTTCAGCATCTGATCACTTAGTGCCAGAAAAAGAGTTTAATGTCACTTCGAAGTTGTGATGATTAAATTCCTTCCAATATAGTGAATGTGTACTCAGAGGAGGTATGATTAGGAAAAGAGATTTTGTACTGTCCAATGTGACAAATGTAGTTCCTTTTTTTGGGTTACGTATATCATAGGGCAACAATATGATATTGAAATTACGAAAAAAAAAACATGAGTTTATGAGCAAAATACAAGGGCTTAAATAGAATCCTGCGTGTTATTCTTCAAAGGCGTAAAACAGATATTGAACTACTGAAACATATATGTCAGATTCTATGCATCTTATTCTGTAAATCCTGGCCAAAATGGAGCCAGAATAGAACCAAAATTTAGCAGAGGATTCATGCATTATAAGGCCTTTTTGGCCAAGTCTGTATTTCTCTATTAGAAGCCACAAGCTACTGACTGGTGCCAGGAAGTGTAGGTCCCAGATCAGCGTTTCAGATAAGAAATGTATAAATATCTCTTCAATTGTCAGTATGAATGTGATTCTTGCACAGGCCCTCCAAAGTATGAATGCATGAATTTGATTGGATTGCTGCAAAGGGATTGTAAATAATGTAAATAATGTTGCAAGACAGTTACCCAGCTTTTTGTTGATTGGCTAAAGTGATAAGCCCTAGAAGAATTGTTTTGTGTTCCAGGGTAGACACATGTGCTGGAGAAATTCAGCGGGTGAGGCAGTATCTATGGAGCGATGGAAATAGGCAACATCCAGGGTAACTTTTGTGTTCCAAGGTAAATGTTGCATTATTCAGTGAATTAGCTTCCTTCCAGAAGCTTCTGCCAGAAACATTGTAATGGGACCCTTTGTTAGGGGTTAGGGAACTGTCAATAACTGTATAATGTGATCAATATGTGTGATTGGTTTGTAGGGGTTGCCACCTCCAAGTAATGTCACGCCCTTAGTTTGGAAGGGTATAAGAGGGTGGGAAATTCTTTGGGGTGTGTCGGTTGATTGTGACTTCTGTTCTGTTTGCACGAGATATGAGTGGATCGGCAACCATCCCTGCAGTTTGTTCTTCAAAAAAGTAAGGTTTTGAACCAGAGTTTGACAGTGTTTGACTAAACCAGACTAAGGGGGTCAGCATCAGAATCTGATTTTATTCGCTATGTAAGTTTTGCAACATATGATGAATTTCACTGGCCAGGTCAGTCATACAATTAAAAGCAACAGACTCAAAAGCACATTTTAACATGAACATCCACCACAGTGACTCCCACACATTCCTCACTGTGATGGAAGGCAAAATAAAGTTCAAGTCCTTCCTTTTGTTCTTCCTCAGTCGGGGGCCTCAAGCCCTTTGTTGATGGGATGATCTTGACTCCTGTAGTCAGCGGCATTAATGCGCTCTGCATCGAGGCGTTCAACTCCCGCATCGGGGTGTTTTCGGTTACCCGGCGCCGGGTGATTGAACCTCGTGTCGGGGCTGGACGAACCTTCTATGGCATTGGAGCTCCTGACTAGCCTCTCCCAAGACTGCGAGCCCTTGATGGTAAGTCCGCAGGCTGTGGTGGGGCTCACGACAGTCCGAGGGGGTCTCCAGCTCCAGCGATGATAGGCCGCAGAGCCCGGAGAATGTGATCCGAAAATCAATCACATCTCCGAGAAGGTAAGAACTTGAAAAAAAGTTTCCCCCGATCCACCCCCTGCCCCCCACATAAAACAAGCCAAAGTACATTAAAACAAACTCTTAACAGATGCTAAAAATAACAAAAGATGAAAAAATGAACGGACTGCTGGCAGGGTTGGCCATCTCCCCGGCACCCTTGGTGGTCTTTTACCGGGTAAGTCTAGAACCATAATTTACATTCGGGGCATTCGTCCGGGATCTCAACGGAGCCCCAGACATACGTTTGCGGTCAGGGAGTTGCAGCAGGCAGTGAAGAAAGCGAATGGTATGTTAGCATTCATAGCAAAAGGATTTGAGTATAAGAGCAGGGAGGTTCTACTGCAGTTGTACAGGGTTTTGGCGAGGCCACACCTGGAGTATTGTGTACAGTTTTTCTCTCCTAATCTAAGGAAAGACATTCTTGCCATAGAGAGAGTACAGAGAAGGTTCACCAGACTGATTCCTGGGATGTCAGGACTTTCATATGTAGAAAGACTGGATAGACTTGGCTTGTACTCAGTAGAATTTAGATGATTGAGAGGGGATCTTATAGAGACTTACAGAATTATTAAGGGGTTGGACAGGATACATGCAGGAAGATTGTTCCCGATGTTGGGGAAGTCCAGAACAAGGGGTCACAGTTTAAGGATAAGGGGGAAGTCTTTTAGGACTGAGTTGAGTAATTCATTTTTCACACAGAGAATGGTGAATCTGTGGAATTCTCTGCCACAGAAGGTAGTTGAGGCCAGTTCATTGCTATATTTAAGAGGGAGTTAGATGTGGCACTCGTGGCTAAAGGGATCAGGGGGTATGGAGAGAAGGCAGGTACAGGATACTGAGTTGGATGATCAACCATGATCATATTGAATGGCGGTGCAGGCTCGAAGGGCCGAATGGCCTACTCCTGCACCTATTTTCTATGTTTCTATGTATTATTTACTGGGGGTCAAAATATGCGGGTTGGATTAGCTGTCTGAGGATTAGTCAACAGCTGCGTGAAGGTCAGGACAATTGAGTGGGTCATTATTGGAGTAAACGATTGGCAACTTATCTTAAAGTACAATACTGAAAGGTTATTCAATATCAAGTGGTGGAAGTATTGAAGGTCCAGTGCTGGGGTGAGTGAGATTGGCTATCTATATTATTATAAAACTCTGATCTTGGATGTTTACTAATGGGTTTGCTTTTTCTTTTATTCACATCTCCTCGAAAACCCGACTCGGTTACGGTGAAACTTTTACATATTCCGGTAGTTTTACCTCATGATGTCAAAAATCTCCTTATCAGAAAATGTTATTCATTATTTCCCGAGTTGTATCTTGAAATTCTTCACAAATCTGACATAATTTTAAAATTTAATGAGCTGATGATGTCACAATGGCACCTCTTGCTCATGGCCATCCGAAGGGCTCCGCCCCGCCCAAGGCGCAGTCACCCTCCCCCCCCCCCCCCCACTCTGGATTGAAGCATTTGATGCGTTAAGTTAACCCCTCCCCCCGACTGACAGTCATTTGGTCGCCTCCCGACTCACAGTTGACAAGCACTCGGCCGGCCGTCCACAGCACAGCACTCAACCCTGCCCACAGCCCAACACCTGAGTGATGACGTCGCAAAGAGCAACACGCAATACGCTCGCACCTCAACTCGGGTTTCCCAATGTATTTGTTCTTGTTTGAATCCAGGTGTTTAAGTGCAGGTAATTTGCTGCTGTATTGTGTTTGCCTATTCTTTTGAGAAGGTGGTCCCGCCTGGAGTCCAAGTGTTTTTACCGCATTAAAAAGCCTGTGTGGATCTCTGTGTATGTAGGATTTGTGTTACTGCTTCTTGGGTACCCGTTGAAAGAGACTTGCGTAGGAGACTTGCTAGGTGTTAGGAATTTTGCCTTTGTTTTGTGAGAGACTTACTAGTGGGTTGGAAAACGTTTGCCTTTGTTTTGTGAGTAAATTTGTTAATGTCCAAGGAATTTTGTGATCGAAGTGTGAATAGCCTTGAGCCATTGTTTCCATTGTAATTGATAATGGGAACCCAACTCATGGGTCTGTGGAGAAAACATTATGAAGAAGTAAAAGCACGTGGAGAGGCTGCAATAATGACGAAATCGAAGGTGGCAGCTTTGAAGCTTGGAATAGATGATAATGAAGTAAATCGACCTCCAGGCACCAGGGGAGAAGGGTGTGGATGTATAGGCAAGCATAAGGAACAGTAACAAAATAGATCTCCTGAAGGGAAACTGGCATCGGTAAATTTAGAGTTTAAGGATCCGATGGTTGACATTGACTTCGAAGGGGGAGAAGATGAATATTTGGAGGATTGGGAAATTGTTAAAATTAAAAGAAGTTCGCAGCCTCCACCATATTCGTCTTGCGTTCCCCGGCCTTCATGCATACATTGTATAGCTTGAGCACACAACAGACATTCAGATCCTGCAACACCTTTAACACCACCTGCAGATTTTATAATAATTACTACAAACTGCAGCCCCACGAGTGCAGGATTCTTTAACCCCGACTGCTCCACTTTTGATAAATAGTTTGATAATTCACAGTACCAGAAACAAAACAAAAAAGACAATTCAAGTAGTTAAGGACAAAGAATTTAAAGGAATAGTACAGCAACCAGAGTATTCCTGTGAGCCTAAACCTAGGGAAGAGGAAGATATACCTCGGAGTGAGACAATAATTGAAGAAACCGAGATAGATACCGATATGGCAGAAAGTATAAACACAAACCAGATATCTTATAGGCAGTTCCCCATCAGGGAAATGCCTAATCCTTCCTTTGATTCGGCCAGTGCAGTGGGTGCAAATAATCGCCGCACAATAAAAGTCAATACCACATGGAAGCCCAATGACTGAATTGCCTTCCCACTAATGTGGTTGAATTCCAAGTTTGAGAAGGCACCAAACATCAGGATTAGGCCAGTGTTATACGTGTGGGGGAATGGGTCACTGGAGTAGGGAGTGCCCAACTAGAGAAAGAGGGTGTCGCAGTAGAAATTTTCAAGATCAGAGGGAATGGAGAGATCCCAGAGATCAACGAGATCATAGAGAGAAAAGAGGGAACTGGCAGGAAAACCAAGAACCAAGAGGGCAAATATCTTTTTTACAATCTCCCATAATCAAAAGATGTTCAGAACCTGTCTGGTTTTCAAGGACAAGTCTGCCAGTATCCCATCTCTGAGTCGGTTGAACTAGTACATGGAGGAAAGGCAATCGAACACAGATTTGTGATAACCATCAGATTAGATTGCAATTTAATGGCTAGAGATGTGCTCTGTGCTTTCCAATTAAAAATAGAATGTGGCGATAGAGGCATAGTAGTGACCCCCCTGGGCTCCCTTAAGGCAATGTTACTCCATAATGACCCCTCAATGGTGGTCCTTAGATCTGGACGATGAACCCCCACTCCATATTACGCTGGCTTACACACGAGTGGGAAGAATAAAGAGCTGGAAGCCTTCTTTAAACCACATGAAGGACAGGACTTGGAAGTAAAAGTTTTGCCACTTGTTGAAAGAAGAGGAGGGAGCTGTAGGGTACACTGAGGTACCAGTAAGAACCCAGCAGATACAAGAGACATAGGAGCAATAGTGGAGAGGAGCAATCATTATGGCAGACCCGAACAATTAGAGCAAATATGTTTAACTGAAATGTTGTTGAGTTTCATCAGGCCTCCAGGACAATGTTACCTATCTACGTAATCATCTGGTGAGTGAGGTATACGAGCATGTGAACCCTCACGAACGGGCAGAAGACACAGCTCAGGTAGGAAGTGTGGGCATCAATCCCATGCAAGTAGTTCCTAAGAAAGTGGTAATACGTTTCCAAGAAGATCATAGGCCACCAGTAACGCTGATAAATGGATTTGTGAAATGCCAGAATAAAACTAAAATAAAACCATCTATGAGAACTATAAGAATTGCTCCTCACTGTAACACCCGGAAGTGGCGGCACTGCCCAAGCAGCTGCGGCTGGCCTGCAGTCCGTCTGTTTTTTTCTCTTTTTTTTGTTTTCTTTTGTCTTGTTACATGTATGTTTTAATTTATTTTTATTTGTGTATGTGTGGAGGGGTGGGAGAAACTAGTTTTTAGTCTCTTCCTTCGGGGGGATGCGACCTTTTCTTTGTCATATCCCCGTCTCCGTCTCCATCTGCGCTGAGGCCTAATCGGGGAGCTGGCGGCCTTCAACTGGGGCCGACCTCGAGGCTCCGGAGGCAGAGCCAGGACTTACTTAACATCACAAAGCTGGCCGAATTCGGGGCTGTGGTGGCACTGCGGCGCCGGCCCGACTTCTGCACCTCGGAGGCTTCGCCCAGTGGACGACAACATCGGGAGCTTGCAGGTCCCAGGTGAGTGACCGATTCTCGCAAAAACAGCTTCGTCTGATGGACTGGAGGGTGGCAGCTTCGTCCGCCCAGGGCAGCGGAGTTTGAACCGGCCCGATCGCGAAGCTGGGGCAGGGGGCCCAACATCGAAAGCCTGGATCGCCTCAACGCAGAGGGAGAACAAGGAAGGAGAGACAAGGACTTTAAGACTTTTGCCTTCCATCACAGTGCCTGGTAGACTCACTGTGATGGATGTTAAACTGTGTTCATTGTGCTTTCTGTGTTTTATTTTTTTGGTTATGACTGCAAGGTATGTAATTTCATTCAAACTGGAGACAGTTTGAATGACAATAAAGGATACTTTATACTTTATACTTTACAGCTCTGAAATTGAAAGAAGAAAAACAACATAAACTGGTAGGAAATTTAACAGCAATTAACAGTTGAAAAGATGCTCCATATATATACTAGTGTCAAACCCTGCTAACATCTTAACTGACCCAACACTTCGTACCAGCAAGGAAGACAAAGCGAGTCACAGTAAATTAAAAAGGTACAGTATGCCTCCAGAGAGATCATCAAGGCAGGCTCCAACTTTGGAAAGATCGTTGTACCACAGTCCCTTCGAACTCTATTGCACTATTTTGTCTGAGTTGGCCATCTCAAGTCTAAAAAAAAATATGGTGTATAAACATTGCTCTGTACCCAGGGGACACCCACTCTGCACCCGAATTTAATTACCCTCTATCAGGAAATTATTGAAATGACTTTAAAATGTAATACTCAACATTGGCCTATCAGGATTACATGGGATCTATTTCAGAGCTAGTTGAAAATTTTGATTTGGGTACAGTATATAAATTAACCTAGTATCTTTTCTTGTCTGATTCCCAGAAGAGCAGTCAGAAGCAGGACATGATTGTTTATTTGTCATCAAAGAGGGAACATCTGTAGGAGAAGACTTGAGGGACGCACCTATAGAGGACTCTGACATAACAATGTATGTAGATGGGAGTGCATCTATTGG
Organism: Raja brachyura; assembly: GCA_963514005.1. The sequence goes on from OY740782.1 coordinate 71,847,081, forward strand.
ACTATGGGGAGAGAAATTGTCTGGGTATGTATTTGTTAATCAGAATGAGGAAATTGTAGAAGCAGTTACCTTTAAGTCACCTTATTCAGCATTATAGGCTGAATTATTTTCTTTAATAGAAAGATTAAACAAGAACTTACCGTTTGAAGTTTGATCTTTATTTTATAAGAAGTTGGAGTGAGAGACTACATGAAGAACCCGCCAGCCCGCAAGCGCGTCAATCTTCAAAGCAACTGTATGAAACCACAGACCACTTGCACGAACTTAAACTATAGAAAGATTAATAACGCTTGACTTACTGAATGATCTTTATGCAATTCAGGGTTGGGAGTGGAGGGCACGTAGTCTCTCAGTCCAACTCATAAAAATAAGATCAAACTTAAAACGATAACCATATAACCATATAACAATTACAGCACGGAAACAGGCCATCTCGGCCCTTCAAGTCCGTGCCAAAACTTTTTTCCCTTAGTCCCACCTGCCTGCACTCATACCATAACCCTCCATACCCTTCTCATCCATATGCCTATCCAATTTATTTTTAAATGATACCAACGAACCTGCCGCCACCACTTCCACTGGAAGCTCACTCCACACCGCTACCACTCTCTGAGTAAAGAAGTTCCCCCTCATGTTACCCCTAAACTTCTGTCCCTTAATTCTAAAGTCATGTCCTCTTGTTTGAATCTTCCCTATTCTCAAAGGGAAAAGCTTGTCCACATCAACTCTGTCTATCCCTCTCATCATTTTAAAGACCTATATCAAGTCCCCCCTTAACCTTCTGTGCTCCAGAGAATAAAGACCTAACTTATTCAACCCATCTCTGTAACTTAGCTATTGAAACCCAGGCAACATTCTAGTAAATCTCCTCTGTACCCTCTCTATTTTGTTGACATCCTTCCTATAATTGGGCGACCAAAATTGTACACCATACTCCAGATTTAGTCTCACCAATGCCTTCTACAATTTTAACATTACATCCCAGCTTCTATACTCAATGCTCTGATTTATAAAGGCTAGCATACTGAAAGCTTTCTTTACCACCCTATCTATAAGAGATTCCACCTTCAAGGAACTATGCACGGTTATTCCCAGATCCCTCTGTTCAACTGTATTCTTCAATTCCCTACCATTTACCATGTACGTCCTATTTTGATTTGTCCTGCCAAGGTGTAGCACTTCACATTTATCAGCATTAAACTCCATCTGCCATCTTTCCGCCCATTTTTCCAACTGGCCTAAATCACTCTGTAGACTTTGGAAATCCTCTTCATTATCCACAACACCCCCTATCTTGGTATCATCTGCATACTTACTAATCCAATTTACCACCCCTTCATCCAGATCATTGATGTACATGACAAACAACAAAGGACCCAACACAGATCCCTGAGGCACCCCACTAGTCACCTGCCTCCAACCCAACAAAGAGGCATCCACCATTACCCTCTGGCTTCTCCCATTCAGCCACTGTTGAATCCATCTTGCTATTTCTGCATTTATACCCAACAGTTGAACCTTCTTAACCAACCTTCTATGAGGAACCTTGTCAAAGGCCTTACTAAGATAAGATCTCGTTTAATTTTTCTATTCTATACCAAAAGTCTCATGAAGCCTTCAAAGCTCTGTGGGTTCATGCAGCAAACCAATCTGTGTGTGAAAATACTCAACATATACACCATAAATGGTAGGAAAGACATGGGCTATTAACAACATGATGCTAACTTACATACATGTACATTGCCCTTAATCAGACCACAGTCCCAATTGCCTTTGGGTTAGACAATACCTCATGCAACACTGTTCAGAATTTTATCTGCAACCATCCAGACATGTTCAATGAAATTTATAACTTCTGAAAGAGTGCTCATCTGAGCCTCCTGCTGTTGCAAGAAGATGATCAAAGGGGCAAATCCATTCAATTGGCTGCTAATGAGCCAGCCCCCCTGGTAGAGTGAGACTTGAAATTATTTGATTTCACTCCCGCTTTGAACTGCTTACACTCTATCCATCTTGAAATAGTCTGCACCAACAATCTCTTGTGAAACTATTAAATAACTATGAAGAAACTATCCTTCATTTCATAGGTACTAGTAAGCTCAGTGTACATTTTTACATAATAAACACCCCCAATCTCCGATCTGGTGGGTATGCTGTCAACTCCAGCTTACCCAACTGTACCCGTTTGCTTTAGGAGTTAATTCCCATAAAAAGCTACCCTTATGTCAGATATGACCCAGAGATCCAGATCGGAGATTGTGTAAAGACTGTGCTCTTTGTGCTGAAATCAGTTGTCATAAGCATAATTAACTTAAAAGATACTGCTCCCACATTAGGAATACATTGATGAATATCTGCATAATAATTTGTACTGATTACACTTTCCACACTACTTTAAATCTAGGCGTAAAATTGGGAAGAAAGTTTACAATGAATACATCGGTGTTCATTAAACGCCAGGCATACATTGATACAATTTAAAGTATTATATAGATTACATTATTCGAAAACTAAATTAAATAGTATCTTTCCCAATCTCTCCTCTATTTGCGATAAATGTAAGAATTTAGAAGCAAATTTAATACATAGTTTTGTTACATGTCCCAAATTGAATTATTACTGGACAGAAATTTTTAAAGTTATTTCTGAAGTTCTTAAAGTTAAATTGGACCCTGACCCAAAGTTAATAATATTTGGAATTCCGGACTTAAATTTGGCACTTACAGTAAATCAAAGACATTTCTTTGATTACTGTTTGATAATTGGGAAAAAAATCATATTGAAATTTTGGAAGGGAACATTATCCCCCACAACTAAAATGTGGGCAGCAGAGATGTTGCAGACGTTACATTTCGAAAGAATTAGATTTGTCCTATTGGACAAATATAATTCCTTCGAACAGATATGGTCTCCATATATACAGTATTTAGAGAAGTAGCTGTTCTTGGCATCACAGCTCGGCGGGCACCCTGCGGGATTTGATGAGAATAATTCATTTTCATATTGGGATTAACATGCATGTCTTTATTGATATTATCATTTGTAATAGTTTTATTGACAATACATACTGTTGTTTTTCATTTATATATATATAATATTTTTTCACTTTTTTGTTAACCCTTTTTTTCCTTTCTCTTTTTTCTTTATTATATATAATCAAATTATTATTTAATCACACCTTTAATGATTTATAACTGTTCTATTCTTTCTCTATCTTTATTTCTAAAAAAATAGAAGATAAGAATTATTAATGTCTTATTTGTATAAAAATTGAATTAAGTTGATGTTTGTAAAGTTGTTTAAAACATTGTAATTGGTTACCTCTAATAAAAAAATATTAAAAAAAAAATAAAAATAAAAATAAATAAATAAATCTAGGCGTTATAGTGTTCATATAAAGGACACCTCTCATAACCATAGTTAACTGTGGGTGAATAAGCAAACATTTGTTGTCCCACTTATAGAACTAGATACAATGACAAAGCAGCAAGAGCAGTGTCAATTGCACTATAACATAATCGCTTCTCTTAAACCCAACTGAAAGAAACCACAAACCTCTGCTACTTCTGTTTAAAGTAGCTCACATGTATCTCTTCACAAACTTTCCATACAACCATGCAATGATAGATGCACAAGAAATAGGCTGAACTAGCGACCACTCGTGTCTTTGAGCAAATATAGGAGCTTCTTTCAGCAAACTTAGCGTGACAAAATACCCTTTAGTTCTGAGTAGGGCAGCATTAACTTTAGAATCTTTGTAAATAGCCTAGGACTGAAGTCAACCTAAAATTTCCAACACTGGCCTTGCCAAAAAACACCAGATATATCTGTGCCTCTTGTGTATTGATATGGAAAGGTATGCATCTTCAAGATCGATTGAGGCCCTAAATTCTCTCTAATTGGCTAAATTGCTGAATGACAATTATCCATCTTAAACTGGTTATACCAACCACATGATCAGACTAGCCAACTCCAAGCCTGATTTGGCATCCTCCATTTTTCATCAACCTTGAGAAAATAATATAATATACCCCTGTAATTCTTGGGCAGACTGCTCTTCCTTTGTGTCTCCGTTTCCACTTGGATAGCCATAGTTTCCTCTTTGAACCATAAGTACGGAAATCTTGGCTTCTCCTGCCGCGGAGGAATTATTCAACTTTATAACTGTTTATGATTTGTAAAATGGAAAATTCGGAGGTTATCTGTTCCCATCTGTTTTTCGAACTGTCTTACCTATCTCCGACTTGAATATTGACAGCACATCTCATGCGACTGATGTAATAACATTTGCATACTCAACAACCTCCATCTCATTATTGCTTTGCTGTCCATGACAAGATTGTAGATGTGATCAAAGGTGATTATCACACCACCCCCGTCATGAAGATCCAGCAATCCCTGAGATAGACACCACCAAAAAATGGCCTCAGGCAGAAGACTAATAGTCAGCTGATCCTAGATTTTGCTCTATCTCCTTGCACAGACATCCTGACCCGCTGGGGACAATACTGAGTTTGAGGAGAGCGCTGCATCCATGGTGATCGCTGAAACCTGTGAATAAAAGCCCTCTGGCTTGGTTAATTGTGTAGGCCTCCAAACCAGCCTCAGTGAAGCAGTATCTGCCACTCACTTGGTAGAGATGATATGTATGCATGTGAACAGGAGTCTTACCCTCAAAGGGCGTATTTACCACACCCACCACTGCCTTGAAATTCTTTTGCACTAAATTAACATAAACTGGATAGACCTCAGGCCTATACCATCCCAACACAATTGAGTTTAGACTGCAAATTACACAAAAGTGCTAAGGTGTCTACTGTAAATCAGACAGCAGAATTCCCTCTACTGAATTGGCAAAAGCTGCATCCTTCCCTGAGAAAACTCAGCACTTTCTGGGGTATAAGGCCTTTTGACTTGTTTTGCTTCAACTGGTGACATAGACCTACAAAGCTCCAGTGTCGGGCAGAATAATAACATATATCAGATCCTTATGACTAGAGTTGAAGTGTAACATCCACAACACCCCTCCTCAGAGTGGAAGATATCATAATGCAACCCTGAACCAGGAATTGCTCCACAGTCCTCTGACTGGAAACACCTGTCTCAGTCGCCAGTGTGCGCAACACATTCTATTCGACCAGCCTCTCAATCAGGAATTCTGGTATTGGGAGCCTACAGATTATATATTATATATATATTAACTATTTACACCATGAGCTTGCAAGTCAGATAAAACATGCTACATGCCAGATCGGCCTTCTGCTGGTAGCTACCTATCCCCGAGAGGATGGCAAATGATGTTCCAGCGAGCTGGCAACTCTACAAGCCAAGCTGAAAGATTTAAGCATGTATTGAGGGAAACCTCAAACTACCTCACTCCACTGAGCAGCCTGATAACCTCAATCACAGATGTTGAGGCAGTGCTTCCCTGGCCAATATGTTCCATATGGCCAGCCTTTTTCAAGTTTGTCTACCCTGAACCATGGTAGCCACACTGTTCCTACTTGGAACTTACAAAGGTTGCTATACAAGGGACCCTGCCAATGTCTCTGCATCAACCTGCTCTTCTCCAGAGACAGTGAAAGATACTACACAGACTATGCTGCCAGTAAATCCAAACCCGGGTCAACAGCCTGTTCCATTTCGGAGTTTTACAGAGGTTAGTAAAGAGACCTTACCTACCAGCGTCTCTGAGCCCAGGTCGACCTCCTTGTTGGAGCTTCAGCAAAGTTCCATTGCAGACCATGTCTGACCACATCTTCAGCCCCACGCTTGCCAAACAGCTCCCTTCTGGAGCTCAAAAGTGACATTGCTGTGCAAGACACACCTACCAGCATTTCTGAGCCCAATGGGATGGACTGCTCCTTCGGCCTACAGCCTCTTTGGAACCTTGCTTGAGCTTACTGTGCAGGTCACGCTACCAGTTACTCCCAGCCTGGTTTGACAGGCTGTTCCTTGTCCCTTCTGCTCCTTCGGAGCTTTAGCAGAATTCACTGAACAGGCCGCACCTGACATTACTCAGAACCTGACTTGACAGGCTGCTCCTGCGGGCCTTCTGCCTTTTTTGGAGCCTTGCTGGAGTTGACTGTGCAGATCGCACTGCCAGTTTCTCCCAGCTTGGATCGACAGGCTGCTCCTTTGGCCAGCTGTTCCTTCAGAGCCTCAGCGGGGCTCACTGGACAGGTCACGCCTGCCAGTACTGCAAACCAGGTTCAACAGGCTGGTTTTGCCGGGCCAGCTAGTGACTCCCGACTGCTCCTTTCCAGAGCTTCAATGGAGGTAGCTGCAAGGGTCGCGCCCATCAGCTTCTCCGCGTTCTGCCGCCTGCTCCCATTCGGAGCCTTCACGGAGGTAGCTGTATGGGTCATGCCCGTCAGCTTCTCCGTGTTCAACCGCCTGCTCTCTTATGGAGCATCTACGGCGGTAGCTGCACGGGCCATGCCCGTCAGCCTCAAGGCGGTAGCTGTTTCATGCCATGTCTGACCAGCCTCATGGTGGTAGCTGTACGGGCCGTGCCCGTCAGCTTCTCGAGTCCAGCCGCTTGCTCCGGTTCAGAGCTTCCACAGCGGTAGCTGTACGGGCCATGCACATCAGCTGTTCAAGTCCGGCCACCTGCTCCCTTTCGGAGACTCTAACGGCGGTAGCTGTATGGGCCGCGCCCATCAGCTTCTCGAGTCCAGCCTCCTGCTCCCATTCGGAGCCTCCACGGCGGAAGCTGTACATGCCGCGCCGTCAGCTCTCGAGTCCGGCCGCCTGCTCCCAATCGGAGCTTCCAATGGCGTACAGGCCACGACCGTCAGCTTCTCGAGTACGTCCGCCTGCTTCCGATCGGAGCCTCCAACGGCGGTAGCTGCAAGGGCCGTGCCCGTCAGCTTCTCCGTGCCCGCTGCACCTATTTTTGGAGCAACGGCCCGTTCCTGAAACAAAATTGTCTCACCTGCTGGAGCAGTTTCGAACTGCTCCGAATCCCGCGCCATGCGTCGACGTATTGACGTGCATGCGGGCTGGCGGGTTCTTCACGTGGTCTCATCACAAGACGTCGATGGTAAAATTTGAAGATAAATGGTTACACAGATTCTCGATTTTATATGAAAATAGGAGATTTCTAGCTTAAGCAAAAAAATAATTGGGGACAGATTTCTTAAAGACCTTAATGATCCCCAGACAAATTTCTGTTGTGAGATGTAAATGCACACAAGAAGACATACCATAACAGACGGTAAAATGCCTTGGGAAGTAAGGTGGTGGTGTCAAATATTGAGGTAAACTGAAAGTTTAAATGACGAGTTCCCCTCGGAGAGGTCGATACTAACCATCCAAAAAGTTACTCAGTGGCAGGAGGAGACTAATGATAAGGAAGAACCCCTATTGCCTGTGAGTCTGTTCAACATACTAGAAAGGGAATTAATTTGAGTTAGAGGAAGTACCAGGGGAATGTTGTCAGAGTCGATGCATTTGACCAATGGACCAAAATTTATCCGACCTTTGATAATAAAGAGGTTAATATTATCAAGGAATTAACGAAAATTGTCCCACGATTTGGCATCCCTATTTGGTTTAGTCTAAATAATGATCCACAACATATTAAAACAAATTGATGAAAATTATATAAACTGCTGGGAATTCCGCAGCAATTGAATTGTGCTTATCAACCGCAAGCTGTTGGAATTTGTGAAAGGGGTAAGACAGACCCTGAAACCTAGATTAGTTAAATTAAAGGCTGAGACTGAATTTGTCTGGAGAATTCCCCATGGTTATTTAAAATAAGAGTCACGCCTGTAGGGAAATCTGGACTGAACCCAGCTGAAATTCATTTGAGGAACCTTCATTAAAAGTACATTGGAAATAATCACTTTTCACCGTGTGACTGTAGAGATGACTGACCACATTTTAGCCTTGATCCTCATGTTGAAAGAATTGCATTAGAGAATAGGAGCAGTGTACAGAGAGAGGCCTTCTGATGAGAGTAGTAGGGAAGCATGTGGGTACATCTCCACCACTCTAGGAGTATCAGTGGAAGTATGGATTGCTAACTTACTTTATCCCAGGTTCTTTTAGGAACTTCATACTCTACTACGGATCAAGCACAGATGAATTAGCAACATGGATGGAGGGGATTCGTGCCCACGAAAACTCGGGAGGTGAAGACTCATCAGATGGGAATCATGAAACTACGCCCATGAAAACTCGGGAAGCTTGATGGAGTTCTGGGAAAATACATCAGCATCTTGTTGTTAATATGTTTGTTAGAGATGGAACTGTCACCATTGTACACTAGTTACCATTGATGATAGATTATCATATGATAAAAGGGGGGGAATGTAAATCCTGGCCTAAATGGAGTCAGAATCGAACCACAATTTAGCAGAGGATTCATGCATTACAAGGCCTTTTTGGCCAAGTCTGTATTTCTGTATTAGAAGCCGCAAGCTGTGGACTGGTGCCAGGAAGGTCCCAGATCGGTGTTTCAGATAATAAATGTATAAGTATCTTAATTGTCAGTATGAATGAGATTCTTGCAGAGGATCTCCAAAGTATTGTAAATGCATGAGTTTGATTGGATTGCAGCAAAGGGATCGTAAATAATGTAAATAATGTTGCAAGACAGTTATCCTGCTGTTTGTTGATTGGCTAGTGTTGATTGCCCTAGCAGAATTGTTTTGTGTTCCAGGGTAAATGTTGCATTATTCAGTGAATTCACTTCCTTCCAGAAGCTTCTGCCAGAAACATTGTAATGGGACTCTTTGTGATTGGGTTAGGAAACTGTCAATAACTGTATAATGTGATCAATATGTGTGATTGGTTTATAGTGGTTGCCTCTTCCAAGTAATGTCATGCCCTTAGTTTGGAAGGGTATAAGAGGGTGGGTAATTCTATGGGGTGTGTCGGTTGATTGTGACTTCTGTTCTTTTTGCACGAGATATTGTTGTCTTGCATGTGTGGATCGGCAACCGTCCCTGCAATTTGTTCTTCAATAAAGTAAGGTTTTGGAACCAGGGCTTGACTTGGTGTTTGACTAAACCAGATTAAGGGGGTAAGTCTAGAATCTGAATTTACGATTGTATGATGGTAAATATCATATCATATCATAAAAACACATGATCATAGAAAACACACTGTGAGCCTTGTTCAAAAGCAAGTACAGAATTAGCCTGCTTTATTTGAACCAATTCTAAGTTGCTAAGTCCTTTAAAAACCCAGGCATTCATAGAAACATAGAAACATAGAAAATAGGTGCAGTAGGCCATTCAGCTCTTCGAGTCTGCACCGCCATATGATCATGGCTGATCATTCAACTCAGTATCCTGTACCTGCCTTCTCTCCATACCCCTTGATCCCTTTAGCCACAAGGGCCACATCTAATTCACTGGTGTAATTTAATTTATTAAACTAAGCTGTGCAAATGATAAGTAATTTTACAGATTTTTAACTGGACTCTTTCAATATAGGAGGCCATTCGACTCATCGTCTATGTTGGTTCTCAGAACATTCTCAACAGTGCAATTTCCCCATTTATATTCCTATATTTATTCTCTTGCATACCCATGAAATCCCATTGAATCTCCTTCCTAATTACCTGTATTTGGGATAATTTTTCCAGTTGCATTGATATATTTTGCAGTAAACTAATACTTGATTAATACTTGAAAAAATTGTTTCAATTCATATTTGAATCAAAGGGTAGATTTTAGATAAGCATTTTAACCATCCTTATCTAAATCACGAATCGGCTGATATTCATCATAATCATGATAATCATCACAGTTTATTAGCCAAGTATGTTTTGCAACATACAAGGAATTTCATTTGCCATACAGTCATACCAATAAAAAGCAACAGAACACACAAAATACATTTTAACGTAAACATCTACCACATTGACTCCTCCAAAATTCCTCACTGTGATAGAAGACGAAGAAAAGTTAAATCTCTTCCCTTCTTTTTTCTCCTGCGGACGGGGGCCTCGAGCCTTCCATTGACGGGGCGATCTTGACTCCCGTAGCCGGCAGTCGGGCCCTCCGCATCAGGGCAATCAAGCTCCTGCATCGGGAGGGGGGTACCTCAGCTCCCCCATGCCAGGTGATCTGACCCCGGGTCGGGGCTGATCGAAACTTTCTGCATCGTTTGGAACTTCCCGACATCGGTCTCTACCAGAGACCGCAAGCTCCTCGATAGTGAAATCCACAGGCCGCGGTTGGCGCATCAATCCCAGGCAGATCCCTTGCCTGAGCCCGCCATGGGGCTCAAAGTCAGTCCTGAGCAAGGCTGCCAGCTCCATGATGTTAGGCCGCAGAGCAACTGGAGATACAATACGGAAAACAATCGCATCTCCGGCAAGGTAAGATATTGAACAAAAAAGTTTCCCCTGACCACCCCACACATAAAACAAACCAGAGAACAGTACTACATACTTTTAAAACACTCTTTAAAAAAAGACAGACAGACTGCTGACGAGGCCGTTGTGCATTGATATAAATTCTACCTGTTCCTTCATTTGATTTGAAACAAACCTATAAGGGTGGCTTCCAATTAAACCGATTTAGAATCATTGTTTAGTTTATTCAGTTGCTTTGTAAGTTGTTAGTTCAGCTATTGGGTGATCATTTGTTGTATAGGTTTATATGTCAGCAGGTGAAATTAATGCTGATGAATGAATTCCAAGCTGATTTTTGAATGTTTTGCTTTGAAGTTGTGGAAAGATGAGAGGAAGTCTGTTCAAATAATTGATGGACCATAAAGTGCTGATGGTGATGATATCGGGGGAAATGGCTTTATCCGCTGCCATCTGGTTGTGCCATTTTCAGTCTCCGTCACATTAGATATGTAATTCTCCAGGTTGTATAACTTCTTCCCCTTCAAGTGCACATTGTCTAACTAGATGCCTCATTAAATATACACTATTTTCACCAGTCATTGTACTTATAGAGTCATACAGCATGGAAACATGTGCCCTCATCCGTATTAATCCCATTTTCCAACACATCCTTTTATGTCGAGACAATTCAAGTGCTTGCCTACCTAGATACTTCTTTATATATAAGAATCTGAAGAAGGGTCTGGACCCGAAACATTGCCTATTCCTTCTTTCCATAGATGCTGCCTCACCCGCTGTGTTTCTCCAGCATTTTTGTCTACCTTCTTTATATATTCTTATCTTTCTTGATCTATCCAATATCTGAATTGGTGTTTTAATTTGCAAGTCCATTCAATGAGGATTCTGGCCTGTTTGGAGATTGCACCACTGTGCTGGGGTGAATCATGAACAATCTTATCCTGCATCCCTCTTGTTTACGCACCTTCTCCAGCAAACAATGGGCCATTATGGGACTCACCCCTCCTGAGGCCCATCTGTTGTTGGCCCTGATTTGTTCTGGCCTTTTCTCAGCTCCAGTTTATTCCACCCCACCTCTACTTTCAGGCTGAAGAAGGGTTCTAACCCAAAACACCATCTATTCCTTTTCTCCAAAGATGCTGCCTGACTCGCTGAGTCACTCCAGCATTTTGAGTCTATTTTCAGTATAAACCAGCATTTCTAATTCCTTTCCACACTCAAGAATTCACATTCCGTATCAACAGTTTGACTGCAATGGCAAAAAATAATAATTCTAAGTCTTCTCATGATATAAAACTAGATGGGAATGGGAGTGTTGTTAAAGATGTAAAGAGATGTTAAACTTGTTCCCTGGGCTAAGGAGTCTCGAACCAGGGATTACAGTCTCAATTTTCAAGGGAATAGTAACAAACTAATTGAGTGGTCAACAACATGGCAGATTCAGGTTAATATGGAAAAGTACACACTTCAGACGGAAGAGCTGAGTATTTTTAAATGGTGAGACATTTGGGAAACGCCAACGTTCAAAGGAACAAGGGTGTGCTTGAACATAAGTTATTCAATGCTTACATGCAAGTGCATAAGGTACTGAAGAAGGTAAACGGTTCATTACCCATTATTAATAAAGGGTATGACTGCAAAAGGGTTTCACCACTCACCCGACCTCCGCGCGGCCCCTGCTTCAGGTTTGATCACGCTTGCTGCATGCAGGCGCATGCTGGTGGGAACGGCCCTGTACAGTGGATCACCCGACCTCCGTGCGGCCCCCGCTTCTAGTTTGATCGCGTTCATCGCATAGAGTTCGTATGCTTGTAGGACAGGCCTTTTACTCAATAGGTTAGGCAGCATCTGTGGAAGGAATGGGTAGGTGATATTTTGGGTCACGGCCCTTCCTCAGACTGACCCGCCCAATTACTCCAATACTTTGTTGTTTGCTCAGTCTAAAGAACGGTCCCGAAATGAAATGTCGCCTATCCGTTCCCTGCACAGATGCTTACTGACCCAAGGATTTCCTCCAGCACTTTTGTGTTTTGCTCAACATTCCAGCATCTGCAGTGTTTCCAGTACATACTAATTATGGGCAAACAAGTATAAGCGAGGAGTGTTGTGAATGAGATTCCTGTATGCTAACGCAATCTGGAGTGGGTATATAATTATGTTAGCAGAATCAATGCTATCCCGTATTCTAGGCATCTTGATATTTGAACAAAGTTCTAATGCATCTCATGTCACCAGTGATTATTCATGAGATAACTGAGGAAACTAATTTATCTGTTAATGAGGAATCAGTTATTGATGGCTTGCACTGCAGGTTGAGGCTAATCAGGGCATCAGGGTTGTTTGAAAGGGACCTTATGCCAGATATGCATTGAGCTCAACAGTGACTCAGGTGACATTGTCATGCCACATGCAGAATCTTGCAAGCCACAATTCAGTAAGTAGCACAAATTTTGTCATAGCCCTACTACCGCATCTTTTTCACATTATTGTGTTCCCATATCCAAACCAGTCCTATTTTACCTGCATAATATCTATATTACTAAAAGTATGATCTTGACAGCTTCCTATTGTTCTGTATATTGATTTTCTAAAAAAAAACGCTGCCACTTACGGCTGTGATCTTTGGCCATCTTACTCAGAGTCGCCCTTCGCTGTGCAGGATAAGAGGATTTTTCCCATCGATGAAAAATTAAAGAGTTAATAGTGTTTAAAAAATGTTGAGATTCTCTCTCCTGAAAGCCATGCCCCTTCCGGAGGGACTATAAAACCCGGAAGTGTTGAGTGCCTCAGTCAATCTCTGCAAGAGGGGAGCGAGAGGGTCACGTCTCTCAGTCTGAGCTGTGAATAACACTGAACGCATGTTCACTAAACTGTGAGTGTTTTTACTGACCTGTCAGTGCCCTTAATGTGGTTTGAAAATATAGTTTGGAAATGCTAAAGCTGTGTTGCCTTTGGTTTGGAAATGCTAAAGCTGTGTTGCCTTGCCTGGAGAGATGGAATATTGCATTGGGTGACCAGCCCTCCCATGTGATACCTCCTCAAAAAAGCCCCAACAGATCAGTCAGGTAAGATCTATCTATCTATGCTTTTGCGTGTATCCATGTGATCCCGGAACTACTGCAAAATGGTACATTATCATGCTAAAATATTTGCACCACCTTACTCACCATTGTCCTGTGGTCATTTGTGTCAATTTTCGTTCAGATTAATGTCATATTTCACAGACGTCACAATGCCCTAATGGCTACAATGTTGCTATCCCAGAACACTGAGTCCTTGAGCATGAAGATTGAGATTTGGATAACAAAAGATGGCCTTGTCGGTGGCACCAACATCACATTAAATGCATTTTTAAAAAAAAGTTTAATATGAGGGAGGGTGAAAAAATGAGCTGACCTGCACAGTTGGCGGCTATGGGTGAGTCGTGGAATATTGTATTGGGGAACGGGTGAGTGGTGGAATCTTACGTTGGGGAACGGGTTGCGTTGGGGGACCAGGCCTCCCATGTGACTTGGTCTAGTACTATCTATAGGCCGAAGACAACATGGTTTTATAAAGGTGAGATCTTACCTGACTGATCTGTTGGGGCTTTTTTGAGGAGGTAACAAGCAGGACAGAGAAAGGAGAGTCAATAGATGGTGTTACTTGGATTTTCAGAAGGCCTTTGAGGCTGCTAAACAAAATATGAGCCCATGGTATTGGAGGCAAGGTACCAGCATGATAGAAGACTGGCTGACTGGCAGAAGGCAAAGAGTGGGATTAAAGTGAACCTTTTCGATTCGCTGCCAGTGGCAAGTGATGTTCCGCAGGGGTCGGTATTGGGTCCGCTACTTTTCACATTATATGTTAATGATCTGGATGAGGGAATTGATGGCTATGTGGCCATGGTTGCAGATGATATGAAGATAATTTGAGGAAGCATGGATTCTGCAGAAGGACTTGAACAAGTTTGGAGAGTGGGCACAAAATTGGCAACTGGGATACAGTTTAGCAATGTGTACAGTCATGGACTTTGATAGAAGGAATAAAGGCATAGACTATATCTTCATGAGGAGAGCAAATTGGAGGTCAAAGGGACTTGGGAATACAGGTTAATTTGCAGGTTGGGCCAGCAGTAAGGAAGGGAAGGGGCAAGAATATAAAAGCAGGGATGTAATGCTGAAGCTTTATTAGGTACAGGTGAGGTCACATTTGGATTGTGAGTGGTTTTGGGCGCTATATCTGAGGAGGAATTTGCTGGCATTGGAGAGGCTTCAAAGGAGGTTTATGAGAATTATCCCGGGAATGAATGGGTTAATGTATGAAGAGCGTTTGAGGTCCGAGCTGGTACTCACTGGAGTTTAGAAGGACGGGGGTTCTCATTGAAACCTACCAGATAACGAAAGGCCTGAAAGGACATGGAAGGAATGTCTCTAGTAATGGGAAAGTCCATAACCAAGAGGGTGCAGCCTCAGAATATTACGGCCTACCTTCAGAATGGAGATGAGGAATTTCTTTAGCCAGTGATGAATTTAGCCAGTGAATTTGTGAATTTCAGATGGCTTGGAAGCCTAGTCATTGGATATTTTTAAAACGGAGATTGATAGATTCGTGATTAGTAAAGTTATCAAACGTTATGGGGAGAAGGCAGGTAAATGAGGTTGAGAGGGAAAAATAGATCAGCCATGATTGAATGATAATAGATCAGCCAACTCGATGGACTAATTGGCCTATTGAGCAACAGTGGGTGGATGATTGCTACTAATGTGACTTCTTTCCAATACCCATATGTTCTCAACGCGGCAGTATTAAGGTGATTCCCACGAAAGAAAAACACCGCAATTTATACACATTGCAATAAGTTCAAGTGGTCCAAACCAATTATTATAAAAACTATTCAGCTGCCACACTACATCCATTCTCAACCTATCCATTAAAAATTAAATACTTTTAGGCCATCCCTCTAAATTATTTTTGATATAATGGGCCAGTCTAGCCAGTTTAGATGGACAAAGTAAGCAGGACATTCCCAGAATATTGCACATAAATAATGGTCTTGGTTATATTATGACACATGTTATCAGAAATAGGTAAAGCATCCTGCATATAAGATCCTGGATCCCGGCAATTATTTTAGATAGGGCGAGATAAGGTACTCATTCTTTGCGATCTTTATGACCTTTCTTGAGGTCATACATGGGTATGACCAGGCCGAAAATATACCTGTGACTCAACTATTAGTTTTTTTTTAAATCTGCAATGATCTGTGAATTCAAAGCAGAAAGGATTTACTGGGCAATCACTTCTCCCTGGGCAGTGGGCAGGTGCTATAGATCTGCACGGCAAGGTGGACGCTCATGCCCCTGTGAGTCTCGGGCACATGGGGTTCGTCAGCCTGGGAAGGCAGTCGATCTAGGAAAGGGAAAACTCTGATTTAAAACCTTCACTGGCTTGTGGCCATATCCAGTCATGGAAAAGGCTCCTGGAGTAAATCTCAAGAAAGTCTGCAGCCCCTAAGGCAGTTCGTCATTGTCTACAACCTCGCTCTGGCAGCTCCTGCGATGGCGCTGATGCCAAACTGTAATGGCCCTGCTGTTCCTTTGGATCGATCAGCAACATGGAGAGGGGGAACGTGCTGCATAGTCACCAGCCTGTCCTCCATATGACATCACCCAGGCTTGCATCCAACCACACATCACCTGCAAACTAGGATGCATCACCCATGGTCAGTCATGACCGAAGGGGGCCTACTACTACTTCTCCCTGATTAACAAATTAAATTTCAATTTCTGCATTCTTGTGGTTTGCTTATTTTGGTGGAGAAATCTTCACTTATATGCGCACTTTTGTGCTGGTAGAAATATTAAGAATAAACTATTTTTACCATGCTGGAGTAAGTTCTTTATCTGATCCTTCATTCTTTGTCTGAAAGTAAGTGTTTTGCTGCCACACACAGTGTGTGTGTCGCAACTTCACCTCATTATTTAAACAGATATCATCATCCTGAGGTAGGGATATTGGTCCATTTTTTGTTGAAAAACATAAATTTGGTAATAGTCCAGGTGTTCATTTAGCACATTAGGAGATTTAGCACCCCCAAGAGATCCCGAGAGGGGGGGAGGATGAGATCTCCAATAGGACGGACCAAAGGTTATTGACCCATGCAAACGAACTGACTACGATTATAAGATGCATTTGCGGAAAGCTGTGTAAGAACCACCGTGGCCTAAAAATCCATCAGGCAAGAATGAAAAGCTCGGAGAAGGAGAAAGAGGTGCAGCGCACAGGCCTTGAACCTGGTGAGACGCAGGAGGAGCCCGGCCAGGACTCACCCCACAGAGCCCAGTCCCTCCACGCACTAGAGTCTCCCAACCCCTGCAGAGTAGTTCCACAGCAACGGATTGAGTGCCCCCCAGCCAGCAACCGGAATGAATGGCTGCAGTTTGACAAAGACGTGACCAACATCATTCAAGCCACAGCCTTGATCGAGACTACGATTATCGGTACAGTAGACGACGGTCTCCATCGCCTTACTACAGTAGAGGATATAGATCGCGCTCCAGGTCTCGTTCCTATACACCATGTCGTTACTGACCCAAACTCTACTGCTTGCTGGACAACTGTCTCAAGATTTTTAATCAATGTGTTATGGCAAATTTTCTTTCCAATATCCATATGGAAATGTAGGAGATGTAGATCGCCGACTCCAAACAAGGACTGCCATCATAGTCAGTTATGCTTCGGAAAGATTCGGCCATCGCGGGAAAGGTATCACAAAGCCCACCACCTACACCATGAACCACAGGGCCACCAAAATACATCAACTGCAGTTGGAGCTTCGAACCCTCAAAAACCAGTACAAGAGATCTACCGATGAGGAGAAGCAAGCCTTGGCCGAACTACGAAACATCTTAAGGAAAAGGCTTATGACCCTCCGCAGAGCAGAGTGGCACAGGAGAAGAGGAAGAGAGAGAGCTAGGAAGCGAGCTGCATTCATTTC
This sequence comes from Raja brachyura, assembly GCA_963514005.1. The sequence goes on from OY740782.1 coordinate 71,864,393, forward strand.
CAATCCTTTTGGCTTTACCAAGCGATTACTTGGGGACAAGCACAGTGGTCGCCTCATGTGCTCAACAGGTGAAGTAAATTGCTTCCTCCATGGCACCCTGAGCGATCCAATGAGAGAACTGGAGCTCGAACCCAACAAAGCTCTCATCAGCCCAGCCCCCCTACAACAGAGTTCAATCTGAGGGAGCCGAGTCTGAAGGAGGTTGAGGAGATCATCAAGGCAGCACGCTCAGCCTCTGCTCCAGGCCCTAGTGGCGTACCATGCATAGTGTATAAGCGCTGCCCAGAGCTCCTTCTACACCTATGGAAGATCTTGAAGGTGGTATGGCGAAGGGGGAGAGTTGCTGACCAGTGGAGGTGCGCTGAGGGAGTTTGGATCCCGAAAGAGGAAAACTCAAAGAACATCAATCAGTTTCGGTCAATCTCGCTGCTGAGCGTCGAAGGGAAGGTGTTTATCAGCATTGTCTCCCGAAGATTAACTGAGTTTCTCCTCAAAAACAGCTACATCAACCCCTCAGTGCAGAAGGGTGGGATTCCGGGAGTTCCCGGCTGCGTGGAGCACACTGGAGTAGTCACGCAGCTCATTAGAGAAGCCCATGAAAACAGAGGCGACCTAGTTGTTCTGTGGTTGGACCTCGCCAATGCCTATGGGTCCATACCGCACAAACTGGTTGAGCTTGCACTACACCGACACCATGTTCCCAGCAAGATCAAGGATTATTACCATAATTTGAGGCTGAGGGTGACTTCTGGGTCAGAAACATCAGACTGGCATCGGCTTGGAAAAGGAATAATTACGGGATGCACCATTTCTGTTATTCTTTTTGCTCTTGCCATGAACATGGTGGCCAAGTCAGCCGAGGTGGAATGCAGAGGCCCCCTAACCAAGTCTGGTGTGCGACAGCCCCCAATTAGAGCTTTTATGGACGACCTTACCATCACCACAAAATCGGTCCCAGGAAGTAGGTGGATCCTACAAGGTCTTGAGAAACTTATCACCTGGGCAAGGATGAGTTTCAAGCCAACAAAGTCAAGGTCCATGGTGCTAAAGAAGGGGAAGGTGACTGACAGATTCCACTTCTTACTATCCGGAACTGCCATTCCCTCCATCACTGAGCAACCTGTCAAGAGCTTGGGGAAGGTTTTTGACGCAACTCTGAAAGACTCTGCCGCCATTCAAAAGTCCAAAGACCTTGAAGCCTGGCTCACCAAAGTCGACAAGTCAGGTCTGCCAGGCAGATTCAAGGCCTGGATCTATCAGCATTCCATCCTGCCCCGAGTCCTGTGGCCTCTGCTGGTTTACGCTGTTCCATTGACCACAGTTGAGTCCCTCGAAAGGAAGGTCAGCGGCTTTCTCCGCAGGTGGCTTGGCTTTCCCCGCAGCCTCAACAGTGCTGCACTGTATGGGACCAGTAACATCTTGCAGCTCCCATTCAGTGGCCTCACGGAAGAGTTTATGGTGGCGCGAACAAGAGAGGCACTGCAGTACAGGGACTCCAGGGACCAGAAGGTGTCATCGGCTGGCATTGAGGTGAGAACAGGGAGGAAATGGAGGACGGCAAAAGCAGTGGAGGTGGCAGAGTCACGCCTAAGGCAAAAGGCATTGGTGGGAGTCATGGCAACTGGCAGAGCGGGTTTGGGATACTTCCCTAAGACACCGGTTGGCAAGGCCCAGGGCAAGGAGAGACACCATCTAATCCAGGAAGAGGTCCCAGCAGGTGTGGAGGGAGAGCGTGTGAGCAGGACGGTTGGGCTCAGTCAGCAGGGAGCGTGGACAAGGTGGGAGAGCATACCGCAGCGCAGGATTACCTGGTCAAACATCATGCAGGCAGACTTCCAGTGCGTCCAGTTCCTTGTCCAAGCTGTCTACGATGCCCTACCAAGTCCAGCAAACCTCCATGTCTGGGGCAAGAGCGAGACACCTTCCTGCCCACTTTGTTTTGGAAGAGGATCATTAGAACATCTCCTCAGCAGCTGCCCAAAGTCTCTTGGGGAAGGTCGGTATCGGTGGCGGCATGACCAGGTGCTCAAGGTGGTTGCTGAGAGCATTGCCACTGCCATCTGTAACAGCAAACACCACCATGCCCAAAAGAAATCAATCACTTTTGTCAAAGCTGGAGAGAAGCCCCGACCACAACCAAAAACAAGGACGGGCCTCCTCTACACAGCCACTGACTGGCAGCTGCACGTCGATCTGGGCAAACAGCTGAAGTTTCCACAGCACATCACAGCAACATCACTCCGTCCAGATATGATCATCACCTCCGAAGTGACAAAACAGCTGATCATTCTGGAACTGACAGTGTCCTGGGAAGAGCGTATTGAAGAGGATAATGAGAGGAAGCATGCAAAGTACCAGGAACTGGTGGAGATGTGCCAGGACAGAGGCTGGAAGACATACTATGAGCCGATAGAGGTGGGCTGTAGAGGCTTTGCAGGACGCTCACTCTGCAAAGTCCTCAACCAGTTGGGCTTTACGGGGCTGGGAAAGAAGAGGGCCATTCAATCCGCAAGTGAAGCCGCAGAGAAAGCCACTAGGTGGCTTTGGATTAAGAGGGCTGATCCGTGGGCGGTTGCTGCTGGGACGCAAGTCGGGGCTTGATCAACCCCGGCTGGGTCGCCTGGGCAAGGGTGTCTGATGTTGTGAGAACCAAAACACCCGATGACCCCAGGTCACATCACTGAGGATGCGTCCCAGCTAATCTAGAAGATGTATCTTTCACAAAACGATGCCGAACTACAGGCCCCTTGTTTTTAAAGATGTTATGGGGCGGAAATAGGCTAAAATAGGTCTGATCTTTAAAGACTTGGCCACATTCAAACAAGGTGTCTGAGTATTACCACTCAAACCATCCTGACTTTGAGTCTCATCCTTGTCTGCCTCCCTGAGATATCGTCAGAGAATTTAGTGCTGGAAATACGGAAATAGGGCAGCACAGTGGCACAGCGGTAGAGTTGCTGTCTTACAGCGCCAGAGATCTGTGTTAAATCTTGACTATGGGTGGTGTCTGTACGGAGTTTGTACTTCCTCCTGATGAGCACATTGGTTTCCTCCGGGTGCTTCGGTTTTCGCTCACAATCCAAATATGTACAGATTTGTAGTTTAATTGGCTTTGGTAAGTTATAAAATTGTCCCTCGTGTGTTGGATAGTGTTAGTGTATGGGGATATCAATGGTCGGCAAGGACTCGGTGAGCTGAATGGCCTGTATCCGTGCTGTATCTCTAAAGTTTAAAGTAAAATAAATACCTAGCAGGTCAAATTGCAGCTGACCTGCACCATATGGTTTGCATCGTGCCGTTCCAACACCGTCTTGTTTTCCCTCTTTTCTTTTCATGCTTATCTATCTATCTTTAGTGCAGCCATGATTAATAAACCTTCACCTCTCTTCATCAACAGCATTTATGTCATCTAGATTTTATTGCTTTCCATCTTCAGACATACATTCTCATTGTTCTCTCCATCCTTGTCCCTTCCCTGCTGCGTAAAACACAACTTTTAATTCTCACTTGTCCCAGCTCCGATAAAGGGCATTAACTTGAAATGTTAACTGTTTCTCTTTCCACAGTTGTCTGCTGAGACTTCCAACATTTCCTGTTGTAATGCAGATTTTCAGCAGTTGCAGAGTCTTGCTGCAACATCTTAAATTTTAGCTTCAATGCTTATTACATTTTCTGTGATCTCTCACCACAAATACTGTGCACAAGGAACTGGGAATGCAATATCGTTGATAAAACCAGCTAATCTGTATGATTATAATACCTATTGCCTGCGAGCCTGTTAAAGCTTTGGCCCCCTCGATGCTTTCCCATGGGAAGTCCAGAAGCTCAATGAAACTGTGTTTTTCTCAGTTGAAGTTCAAGTTTCCCATTAACATTGTGGCTAAAGCTATCAGGGCTGTGATTAAATGCACAAGATTCACTGTCAGTTTTCCAACATATCTTAGGTCGCGTGCTCAAAAGGGTTCAAATTCAGTGCTTTCTTTGAGTTCATAATGAAAAGGATATTTCTGAAGTATTTTAACAATTGAGAATTGGCATTATAGTGCGTGTTCCATGGTGTCTTGTTGGGAACCCCCCTATATTATTAAGAAATACAGTAATTAATTGTATGCTTGTGCTATACCTATCACTTTGCAAAAAAAGGTAGAAATTCCTGCATATAAATATTATGCTCTCAGAATACATCCAAGTTTTGTTTAAATCACAGTGTTGGCTCTATGCCCAGAAATGTCACTGATGCATTTCAATGGTGAGTATGGGAATTCCCTGGTCTTTCAGCTGTACGTGGCCTTTGAAGATACATTTACAAAATTGTTAAAAATGCTCTCCAGAATGTATATACAGTTTCAAGAAAATCACAGCTGTTTTCAAGTGTAGTTCGAAAAGAGAAAAAGCACTGTTCTTATGTGAATAGCAGGATTGCTATATATAGAATAGCAGATACTGTGGGAGCAGATTCCAATAAACTCACACGGTGTGTTAGCAACTTCTTAGTCATCCATTTATATCCTATTTCACACTTGCATTTGAAATGTATTTGATTCTAACCAACATTCTTGGCATTTTTAATGTTTTTACAATATAAATTGAGCCAAATGAATCAGTGTAATGTGTTGCTTTTGTGATATTCTATGATATCAGTTCTACAAAAATATGTTACTTGCATGTAAAGTCTATGAACAGTAATCATTAAGTGCAATTCTACACTTTATAATTGGTACACATGACATGTAATTGTAATTAACAACATTTTTGCTTTGTTATTATTTTATGACTTTGCACAAGCATACAATTAATAGATTTGCCCAACATAGGGTGAAATAAGTTGCATGGTCAAGCCTACAAGGTTGTAGACCAAGGACACTGAAATAGCTTAAACAATATAAATCATTCATAGAATGTAAAAAAAAAACGTGGAGCATAGTTTATTACACTTCAAAAATGTCTTATTGAAATGACCTTGTTAAGTACTTTCATGACATTTACAATGGTCTACGTTACAGAAATATCTTCTGTCAATGACAAATGACAGTGGCTCCTGATATATTTTATGTTTTGTCAGGAGCAGATCATGACGTTATTCATGCCATGCATCACACCAAGTGAAAGCTCTTGTTTACCTGTTTGTTTACTTACTTTGGATATTTAATAGTGTTAATTCACTTGCTTTGAAACAAATTCTCCATTCTGCATAAATCAAAGAAATACAAAATGCACACTCATGCATATATTTACAAATGTTGTTGAAACGTAAGCATACTGTATCATAGCTATAACTAAATGAATGATTCTGGGTTACTATGTGGAACGGGCTGCGAAGCGTTGCACTCAAGTGCAAAGATTGTAAGTATAATTAATTGTCCTGGATTTTAAATTAATTAATTCAGCACTTGCCTTATCTCTGTTGTCAGTAAATATCCTGGTTCCCATGCTCTCATTCTAGATCTCTTTCCCGAATTGCTTTTTTTTCCTTAATAGCGAAGTAAAATATTTTAATATTGATTCCCTTGGCATACAGTTGTGAAATAGTTATAACGTTGTTAGTTCTGATACACATTGATGATATTGATTTAGTAATATTGACATTGTCAAAACATGATAAATTACAGCTGGCTATAATTTAACATTGCCATTTATTTAAAATGAAGATTGGTTAATAAACAATATTTTTGAGTGCTTTAAGGCAGGTCATGTATAGATGCACTAAGTGTATTTGGCATTGATGACATACCATTTTTCCTACAATTGTGAATCACAGATTTTTATCGGTTTCTAAACTGCAGACTCAGCTTAAACTGTAGCTTTGTGCAGGAAGACAATTCTTGAGTTAAATATATAATGTAGAATCCATTAAAATTACAACAATTTGTTTTCTCCAACCGAGCCACTAGATGGGAGTCTGTCATTGTTAAAGCCATTTGTTCCAGGAACCAGTCTGGTGAATTTTCACTGCATGTTCACTTTAGCAAATACATATTTTTGGTGGTATGGAGACCAGCGTTTTACACCGTGGCTGAGGTGCCATCGCATCAAGGTCCGATACCATTTTAGGGAGACATCTTTACTCTTGCATTAAAATCCTTCAGTCAAGGCCAACATATCATTTGTCTCCTTATTTGCCAATCGGAACTGCATGTCAGCTTTCAGTGACTTCTGTATAGGTTCCTTTGAACATTAAAACTTCCCAATCACTCATCACTTATTAAAAATTCACAGTTTATATGAATCCACCTGAAGAAATGTCCTTACCTGAAACATTCCTCCACAGATACTGCTTGACAAGTTGAGGTGGTCCAACACTTGGTGTTTTGCTCATTAATAATCTTGTTGCGGGAAGAGTAACCATAACATTTATAAGTTTCTTCATTAAAATAGAAAATAAATTAATTCAATGTCAAACTAGGGTCTTAAATTAAAATAAACAAAAATATGAAGAAAGGTTTGATTACAATAGATTGGGAAACATGATCAATACAAAACAGTGGATAAATGATGATTAACATGTAAAGAGCAAATGCAGGGACTGAAACACTGACATACAATTTTGGGACAAAAAGATAAAAGGTAAAATAACCCTACTATGGCAAACAGAAAAAAATAAACACGTTATTAAATTCAAAGGGGGAGCTTGTAAAGTTGACAGAAAATGCAATGGGGATGAGGATCAGAAGCACTTTTGAATTTTGGCAAAAAAAAGAACAGGGATTTGGCCAGAAGGGGGAAAATAGAGTGAGAGTAAACAACATCAGAGTGGATTATAAAAGATTCTATGGCAAAATTAGTGCTGGCTAAGGCAAAATTGTGGGAGAAATTAATGACACTCAAAGTCAATAAATTGTCAGGGTCCAATAATGTGCACCTGGACCACTAAATGAGATAGCCATGCAAATAACATATATATTGATTGTATCTTCCAAAATTATGTAGACTAGAGAACAATTACATCAGAAAAAAAGAGAGTGGCAAGAGGAGGGAGCAATACAATGGTTAGTCCTTCTCCCCCCCGTCTCCCCCCCTTCTCCCCCCCGTCTCCCCCCTTGTCCCCCCTGTCTCCCCCCTTCCCCCTTCTCTCCCCTTCACCCCCCTTCTCTCCCCTTTTCCCCCCTTCTCCCCTCTTCTCTCCCCTTCTCCCCTCTTCTCTCCCCTTCTCCCCCCTTCTCTCCCCTTCTCTCCCCCTTCTATCCCCACCCCCCCTTGCTGCGTTCTCTAAAGGACTTACCGTAATTGTACCTTCCTGTTCATCGCGGGTGTGAATTTCAGACAGCGCTCCCCCACTTTCCCTGGCCCCCGCCTTTGCGATGTGTTTGTGTGTGTGTATGTGTGTGCAGATGGTTGATCCAGCTCGCGGTTTCATCGCTCGATTCAGCTCGAGGTTTTTCACACGAGTGCCCTCGAGCTTGACGGTCGAAGACTGTCACTGAAAAGTTGCGTTAGTGGGATAGAAATTTTGTGAATTGGAAACGGTGCAGGTCGATGGGGAAGGGAGGTTTAATTTCATAATGTTGATTAAGATTGTCTAGTGTATAGAGCAGAATTAGTTAAATGCATCCAGGATAGGCTTTTGATACTACATGTAGATTGTAGTACCAGAGAACAGACTGTACTTCAGCTCATATTTGGAAATGAAACCAGGCAGGGGATAGGGGGGGTGGGGGGGTATTCAGCGGGAGGGTTCATTTACATTTTGGAAACTAACCATAATTTAAGTGAAAGTCTTAAATTGAGGAAGACTGATTTCAACAGCACAAGAGAAGACTTGCAAAAGTAGATTGAAATTTTAAGAATACACGTACAACTGCAAAAACTGGAATTATCAATAAAACACAAATTACTGGAGTAACTCAGCGGGTCAGGGAGCATCTGTGGAGGGAATGGGTAGGCAATGTTTCAGGTTGTGACCTTTCTGAATAAAGATCCCAACCCAAAACATCGTCTGACCATTTCCTCCACAGATGTTGCCTGAACCGCTAAGCTACACCAGCACTTTGCAAATTGGGAACAGATGCTTATGGGTAAAACAACATCTGACAAGTGGGAGTCTTTTAAAAGAAGTTAGCAAGAGTTCATAGCCAACATGTTCCAGTAAGCGTGAAAGGTAAGGTGGCAAAATTACGGAACCTTGGATCACAAAGGTTATTGAAAGATTTGATCACATAAAAGAAGAGTTTAAGAGGTATAGGCAAATGGAATCAAAGAAGCGGGGTGGCACATTGGTGCAGCAGTAGAGTTGCAGCGCCAGAGACCTAGGTTCAATCCTGACTATGGCTGCTGTCTGTATGGAGTTTATACATTCCCCGTGTCACCGTGTAGGTTTTCTCCCGGTGCTCCATATTCCTACCACACTCTGAAAACCTACAGGTTTGTAGGTTAATTGGCTTTGATAACAATTCTAAAAATTATCCCTAGTAGGTAGGATGCTGTTCATGTACGTGGTGACTGTTGGTCAGCGCAGACTCAGTGGGGCGAACGCCCTGTTTCCGTGCTGTATCTCTTGTCTAACGTCTAATGTAAAGAATCCTTTGACGATGGTACCTAAGAAGAAAATTAAAAGGGCAAAATTAAGCCTTGAAATAACCTTGGCAATTAAGATTAAGGAGAATCCCAACACATTCTGCAAGTATATCATGAACAAAAGATAGTCAGAGAAAGTGTGGATCACTTTAGGGACCAAAGGAGTAATTTATCCGTGGAGCCAGGGGATTTGGGCAAGGTTCCAAATAGAGTCATGACGTCATACAGCTTGCCCAACTTGCCCATACTGACCAACATGTCCCATCTACACAACACTAGTCCCACTTGCCAGCATTTGGCCCATATTCCTTTATGCATGCCTATTCATGTACCTATTGCCTCTTAAACATTGTGATAGTCCCTGCCTCAACTACGTCCACCAGCAGTTCATTCCATACACCCACCACCCTTTGTGTGAAAACGTTACTCACCAGATTTCTATAAGTTTTTTCTCCCTTCACCTTATCCCTATGCCCTCTGGTTCTTGATTCCCCTACTCTAGAGAAGAGACTGTGTGCGCCTACCCAATCTGTTCCTCTCACAATTTTTTCCACTCTCCTCATCCTCCTGAGCTCAGGGAATAGAGTCCCAGCCTACTCAACCTCTCCATATAGCTCTGACCCTCTAGTCCTGGCAACATCCTTGTAAATCTTCTCTGCACCCTTTCCAACTTAACAACATCTTTCCTATAACATGGTGCCCAGAACTGAACACAATACGCTAAATGCAGCCTCACCAACGACTTATATAACTGCAACATGATCTCCCAACCCCAATACTCAACACTCTGACTGACTGATGAAAGCCATGTGCCAAAAGCAATTTTGACCACCCACCCAGCTGTGATGCTACCTACAAGGAACTATGTACCTGCACTCCAAGGTCCATCTACTCTTCAACACTTCCCAGAGCCCTACCATTCATTCTGTAGGTCCCGCCCGTGTTAGATTTTCCAAAATGCAACACCTCACATTTCTCTGTATTAAATTCCATCAACCATTCCTCAGCCCACCTGGCCATCTGATCAAGATCCTGTTGCAATTTTTGAAAACCAGCTTCATTATCTGCAATATCACCCACTTTTGCATCGTCAGCAAACTTGCTAATCTTCCCATGTATGTTCTCATCCAAATCATTGATATAAATGAGCTCTTCTAATCTGTATTTACCATGGAGAAGGACATGGAAAGTTGAGTTTCGGGAGGAACATATTAATAGTCTGGAGAATGTCAGCATTTAAGTGGAGTGGAGGTGTTAGATGCTTTGGAACACATGAGGGTGACTAAATACCAAGTGGTGGATGAGATCTCTCACAGTATGCTATGGGAAGCAAGGAAGGAGATAACTGGAGTTCTGGCAGACTTGTGTTTCCTTAGTCACAGCCATTGTACCGGAAGACTGGAGGATAACTAGTGTTGCCTCTTTGGTGAAGAAGTGCATCAGGGATGAGTCAGGTAATTATGTTGAGCCAAAGGTCATTGGTAGGAAAATGAATGAACAAAGCTCAAATGATTCATATACATATGGAAAAAGTGGGGATTGGTTTGGGATAGTCAGCATGGCTTTGTGAGGGGAAAATCATGTCTCACAAACGTGGGTGAGTTTTTTTGAGAAGATACAAAGGAGATTGGAGAAGGCAGGAGGTAAATAGTCTCTGTGGACTTCAGCAACTCGTCTACATGGTTGAATGGCCCAGAAGGTTAAGGTGTATGGGATCCATTGCAAGCCTGCTAATTGAATCCATAATTAGCTTTGTGATAGGAGGCCGAGGGTCTGTGACTGGTGATATTGCATAAGGATCATTCCTGAGACCTTTGTTTGTGCTATGCATTAAAGACTAGGATATGAATGTAGAAGATATGATTAGTAATTGTGCATGGCACAAAAACTGGCGGTGCTTTGAATAGGAAGGAAGGCTACAGCAGGATAAAGATCAATTGGGCACTGAGGGATCTAAATGAACAGAGAGACACAGTGGTTGAAGTTCATAGTACCCTGACAATGACAACACAGATCACAAGGTTGGTGAAGAAGGCATATGGATTGCTTACCTACTTAGGGCAAGCCATACAGTATAAGAGTTGGGATGTTATGTTGCAACTGTTCATAACTCTGGTTAGGCTGCACTTAGAGCATTGTATGCAGTTCTCACTAGACTATGGGAAGGATGTAATTGGAGTGGAGAGTGTGCCAACGTATTATATTTGAGTCCATTGGATGTTGTCTGGTTTGGGGGTTTTAGGTTATGGGGAGAGATTGGAAAGACTGGGTTTGTTTACCCAGAGCAAAGGCAGCTGAGGGGTTACTTGATATAAGTATGTAAAATTATGCGAGGCAGTCTAATTTTTTTCTTGCAATGGCAGAGTTATCAAAAACAAGAGAGCATGGGTTTAATGTGATAGGAAAAAATTTAAAGGGATTCTGAGGAGTATTGTTTTGTTAAACAGAGTGGTGGCTATGTGGAACTTGCTGTCAAAGGAGGTATTGGAAGGTGATGAATGCAGATACAATTCCTTTTTGTTAAGGACATTTTGATAAACAATGAAATATGTATGGCTGGGTATGGTCCCAGTGTAGGGAAATGAAATTAGTGTAAATGAGCAGCACGGTCAGCATGGATTTGAAGGGCCAAAGGATGTTTTTGTGCTGTACGACTCTCCAACTCTAAGGGACAGTTCTGATAGCGGTAAGTTAGTTAATTGCTGGATACCATCCCGTTTGTAGCTGAGTGATAGAAGCTGGTGGTAGTTGGTGGGAATGTGCAAAAATAAATCAGTATGTGGAAGATTGATGTGTCGCAAGGAACTGCAGATGCTGGTTTAAACCAAAGATAGACACAAAAAGCTGGAGTAACTCAGCGGGACAGGCAGCATCTCTGGAGAGAAGGAATGGGTGATGTTTCGGGTTGATACCCTCCAGATTTTTGTGTCCATCAGTGGAAGCTTGATGGTTGGCACAGACTCAATTAGCTTGTTTCCATGCTGTGTGACTCTCTGACACTTTGAAAATCTCCTTGACAGTGAGAGAATATTGGGGAAAACTGGGCAATATACAGACCAGTGAGAAGATTAACAATGAATGAAAAGTTTAAATGAATGTCACAAAAATGCATATTTCACAACTTTTTCAGTATATTGCATCATTTGCAAACTGATGCAGGAGCTCACTATGTAATGTAAGGTTTTTTTAAGAGAAATCATAACATCATTTAAATCTCCCAACACAGAGTGTGTAATGCAAATGTATTTAAGGCTCTCACAATACTCCAGCCTTTATTTAATGCTTTAGTCCATATCTACTGAGCAGCCACAGTCATCATTAAATGTAAGACATAAGTATGTTAGATTCTCACATTAATCAGTATGTAGTAGCTCCTTGAATTATCCAGTGTGGAAGAAACAGAACCATAAGCCACTTTTATAACTATCTTTGCCTACATGATATAAGAGTTTGAAATTAACTTTATCAGTTGAGTTGATCTGTGTTGAACAATAAGTAAGTTATTTACTCTTGAGGCCAGGTTTTCAGATCTACCAAGGAGACTGCAATTACTACTTTTAACTTTCAACATCACTTTCTGAAATACCAGATTCCACAAATTACCTCCAAAGAATACTCAATGTCATCTTTATTGGGCAATCACTTGAGTCAACTGCTTTGATCATTTTTATCTTCACTCCTTGTGGAAGTTCAGCTTGTTTGACACCGAGCACTTTTTCAAATTAACAAGATGAACAGGTGCTGACAAAAGACATTAAAGTGTTTAAGGAAAAATCCATTCAACACTTTGAAGGCTTGAGTCAAATTGTTGCAGCATGGCCAAAAATAATAAATGCTTTGTATTGAAAATTCCTTTGCTTCAGGATGTGTTGGAAAGAAACAAAGTGCTTGTCACTTTAGTGGAATTATTTAATGAAAGTTACATTTTTATCTCTGAGTCAGAAAATTGTGTGTTCTGATCCCACCACATAGATTTGAGGTCACATTCTAAGCTAGCTCGTTAATTCAGTACTCTTTGAAGGAGGTGTCAAATTTCAAGTAAAATATTAAATTAGGTCTCGCGCTTTTATTTAATTAGATATAAAAAGAAGCCTGATGTCATTATTTTGAAGAATATTAGGAACTGACCACAGTTAGCAAGACATTATTGGTGATGCAGCGGTATAGTTGCTGCCTTACAGCACTGGAGGCCCGGGTTTGATCCCGACCACAGGTGCTGTCTGTACGAAGTGACCGCGTGGGTTTTCTCCGTTATTTTCTGTTTCCTCACACACTCCAAAGACATACTGGTATGCAGGTAAATTGGCTTGGTGTATTTGTAAATTGTCGCAAATGTGTGTAGGATAATGTTAATGTGCGGGGATCGCTGGCCGATGCCGAAGGGCCTGTTTCTGCGCTTAATCTTTAAACTAAGCATTATCTTAGAAGAATTTCATTGTTCCATTTCAGTAAGAATGACAATAATACAATCTTGGCTTGACTGTTGATGACTGTCATGTGGGAATTTGCTGTGTACAGACTGACTCAGTGTTTTCCACAGTGCATCAATGACTCCTCTTCAAATGTACTCCTCACCTTGATGCAGCCTGAGGTGTCTGCAGCCAGTAGATCCATGTGGCCACATTAGACAAAAGGACACAATGTAACAGCAAACATTTCTTGATGAAACTGTGTATTCAATATTGGTACGATTGTACACACATTACACCAACTTTAATTACTTGAAGGCAAAGAAGATTTATAGTGCCTGTGCTTATGACAAGCGCTTCCACGAACATCTTCACTCCATTAATGCAATGTAATAAAACAAATGACAAGAGGGTCTAAAATGCCAAATCATCAAAAAAAAATGCAGCTTTGATGACAGGAGGAATAAATTAGTAGACACTTTACAGATTGTAACAACAACAGGCGACCAAGACAGTTCTGGCACATTAAAAATCTGCCTTTGCTGAGAAGTGGCCCTGAGATATGATAAGGGTTCACATTTTCAGGACCTCACCGCACATTTTTATTGCTGGGGGGTGTAATGTCGTTCATGTCCCCAATGTCTTTTAACAATTTTACAGATGCATCATAGAAAGTAACCTGTCCAGATGCATCAACATAGTTTTGTACAGCGACTGTTCTGCCCATGACCCCATGGAACTACAGAGTGTCATGGGCAACAGGATTGTCAAAGCAACATTAAATACGACCAAGCCCAGTCCCACAAATTGTCTGCAGCCAGGAGATTCACATGGCCACATTAGACCGAAAGCAGATGCTCAGAAAAGCAGTTGTCTAGTCTTTGGTTGTTCTCAAAATGTTGAGGAGGGGAACACTGACTGTGATAGGTAAGGATGGAGGAGGACCAGGTGAATCTTTGGCTCACACAGAAGGACTGTTTAGTTCCTTGAATGCAGGTAATGCAGGAGGTGTAAGGACAGGTGTTACACGTCCTACAGGTATAAGGCAATGTGCCTGGGGAAGGGGAAGCGTGAGGGAAAGGAATGAACAAACCAGTACTCTGCCCATTCTGGCCATCTGGGTCTTCTGTTTGCCATCATTATAATTCCCCTTTCCATTCCCACATCATCCTGTCTGGTCTCTACATCCTCCACAGCCACATTGAGGCCAAATGCAAGCTCACGGAACAGTATCTCGTTCTACTTGTATGATCTACAAACTGAATAAACATTGAATTCTCCATTTTATGGTAACTCACACTTCCTCTGTACCATTCTCTCTGTGTGTTAATGTTATGAACGGTCTATTGTAGACCAACCACAATGATGTAACAGCCAAGCGGGAGCATGAACACATCAACTTCCTTCGGAGACTGAGGAAAATCAGCCTGTCGCCAATGATGCTTACAAACCTACAGATGCATCAGAGAAAGCACATTGTTTGGTTACAGCACAGCTTGTCCCACTTAGGCAATTTTTTTCGCCGACTGTCACAGTCGTAGTAAGTCATCGAAAAAGTGGCGATTGGAACCCCCTACGATAATGTCTACGACAACCTCCCACCTAGTTGACGTCAAGCTGTGGCAAGCTACCGACAACCGGCGACCCAATCGTCGTAACTTACGACATCCACCTACGACCACACCTACGACAACCTACGGCAGCCTATGAAAACCTACGACCACACAGGCGACAGCCTACAACAATTGAATTGAATAAAATGCTTTTTCCCACCTACAGGTGGATCACTTGTTACAGTGCCGACAAGCTCGGACACTGTATTCTCACTTGTATTAGTTTTTTTTAAATCATTTTCACACTTAATCACATGTGTGTTTTTTTTTATTCAAGGACTATCGCAAAGGGAATCTACTAACTGAACATTGTAGAGTAAATGATCCCCCTATATCTAAAGACCTGAGGTACAAATACACCGCAAGACTCACAGGTATTAAATCTATTCAAAATGCAAAATGATAACCAAAATAAACTGGGAGGAATCTCATTCTGTAGTTGGAACGTTAGGGGTGTTAACGAACGCATTAAAAGGGGTAAGATTCTAGCTCAGCTGAAAGCATACAACACAGACATTGCTTTTTTACAAGAGACCCAACTAAAACATCAAGACCAAGCTATACTGAGGGTGAACTGGATAGGACAAACTTTTCACTCATCATACTCGTCGAAATCTAGAGGAACATCCATTATTATTCGCAAAGGCATTCCATTTAAACCCAAAACTACCTTAACAGATAAGGACGGGAGATATTTGATAGTTACCGGGGAGATCCATGCTGCCCCAATTACCTTGGTAAACATATACGCGCCCAACTTTGACAACCCGCACTTTTTCAATAAAATCTTGAATATAATTGTAGAATATAACTACCAAAATGTCATAATCGGCAGGGACTTTAACTGTGTCTTAAACACTTACTTAGATAAATCCAATCAAAAACAAAGTAAACAAAGGTATTACGAAATCCAAAACTAGCGAATTTCTAAACACATATATAAAAATCACAAACATAACAGATGTCTGGAGGATTGCAAATCCGACCGGCAGGGATTACTCATTCTATTCTATGGTACACAAGACATATTCATGAATAGATTATTTCCTGGTGGATACAAAACTAATACCCCATAATTCTAAACCAAAATACCACACAAATACAATACTCCCCAATAACTTTTTTTCTAAAAATGGAAGGAATGACTAAGAATAAACTGTTTTGGAGGTACAGTCCTCCTATTTTAAAAGACCCACAAGGGTGTATATATTTAAAAGAGCAAATGGACCTTTTTTTCGAAATAAACGACACGCCAGACATATCACCTACACTATTATGGGAATCTTTCAAAGCATTTATTCGAGGCGTGATAATTACATATCAAGCTTTTCAAAATAAGAAAATTAAGAATGAACATGGACAGTTAGAAGAACAAATTAGATAACTGGACATAGAAAACGCTAAAGACCCCACTACGGATAAACATAATAGAATAATAATACTGAAATTCAAATAAAATAAATTATTATCAGAGAAAGTCATAAGATTATTACAAATTACAAGACCGGAACACTTTGAATTTGGGGATAAGCCCCACAAACTTCTGGCACGTCAGTTAAAAAAACGAGAAAAGGATCACACAATTTTAAAGATTAAATCAGACAAAGGGGAAATATTGACCTTGCCGAATGATATTTTTATAAAAGATTTGCACAATTTTATGAGAATCTGCATACATCTAAAATGATAATGGACACCATCAAAGTTACAGAGTTCTTGGATAATTGTAACCTTCCTAAATTAGAGTAGCAGGAACAAGAGGAATTGGGAGCACAAAAATCAAATAAGGGAATAGAAGAAACAATAATCTCATTAATAAATGGAAAAACACCAGGTCCCAACGGATTTAGTAATGAATTCTATAAAAGTTTTTATGACATATTTACTGGAGTAGTCACGCAGCTCATTAGAGAAGCCCATGAAAACAGAGGTGACCTAGTTGTTCTGTGGTTGGACCTCGCCAATGCCTATGGGTCCATACCGCACAAACTGGTTGAGCTACACCGACACCATGTTCCCAGCAAGATCAAGGACCTGATCCTGGATTATTACCATAATTTCAGGCTGAGGGTGACTTCTGGCTCAGAAACATCAGACTGGCATCGGCTTGGAAAAGGAATAATTACAGGATGCACCATTTCTGTTATTCTTTTTGCTCTTGCCATGAACATGGAGGCCAAGTCAGCCGAGGTGGAATGCAGAGGCCCCCTAACCAAGTCTGGTGTGCGACAGCCCCCAATTAGAGCTTTTATGGACGACCTTACCATCACCACAAAATCGGTCCCAGGAAGTAGGTGGATCCTACAAGGTCTTGAGAAACTTATCACCTGGGCAAGGATGAGTTTCAAGCCAACAAAGTCAAGGTCCATGGTGCTGAAGAAGGGGAAGGTGACTGACAGATTCCACTTCTTACTATCCGGAACTGCCATTCCCTCCATCACTGAGCAACCTGTCAAGAGTTTGGGGACGGTTTTTGAAAGACTCTGAAAGACTCTGCCGCCATTCAAAAGTCCATCAAAGACCTTGAAGCCAGGCTCACCAAAGTCGACAAGTCAGGTCTGCCAGGCAGATTCAAGGCCTGGATCTATCAGCATTCCATACTGCCCCGTTTACGTTGTTCCATTGACCACAGTTGAGTCCCTCGAAAGGAAGGTCAGCTGTTTTCTCCGCAGGTGGCTTGGCTTTCCCCGCAGCCTCAACAGTGCTGCACTGTATGGGACCAGTAACATCTTGCAGCTCCCATTCAGTGGCCTCATGGAAGAGTTTATGGTGGCGCGAACAAGAGAGGCACTGCAGTACAGGGACTCCAGGGACCAAAAGGTGTCATCGGCTGGCATTGAGGTGAGAACAGGGAGGAAATGGAGGGCGGCAAAAGCAGTGGAGGTGGCAGAGTCACGCCTAAGGCAAAAGGCATTGGTGGGAGTTATGGCAACTGGCAGAGCGGGTTTGGGATACTTCCCTAAGACACCGGTTGGCAAGGTCAAGGGCAAGGAGAGACACCGTCTAATCCAGGAAGAGGTCCGAGCAGGTGTGGAGGAAGAGCGTGTGAGCAGGACGGTGGGGCTCAGTCAGCAGGGAGCGTGGACAAGGTGGGAGAGCATACCACAGCGCAGGATTACCTGGTCAAACATCATGCAGGCAGACTTCCAGCGCGTCCGGTTCCTTGTCCAAGCTGTCTACGATGCTCTACCAAGTCCAGAAAACCTCCATGTCTGGGATAAGAGCGAGACACCTTCCTGCCCACTTTGTTCTGGAAGAGGATCATTAGAACAGCTCCTCAACAGCTGCCCAAAGTCTCTTGGGGAAGGTCGCTATCGGTGGCGTCATGACCAGGTGCTCAAGGTGGTTGCTGAGAGCATAGCCACTGCCATCTGTAACAGCAAACACCACCATGCACCAAAGAAATCAATCAATTTTGTCAAAGCTGGAGAGAAGCCCCGACCACAACCAAAAACAAGGACGGGCCTCCTCTACACAGCCACTGACTGGCAGCTGCACGGCGATCTGGGCAAACAGTAGCAATGTTACAAAATGTTGAGATTTTAAAAATCAAGTCTGCAATTTATCCCATCAGATAAAGCATACAAAGAAGCTTAATTTGTCACCTAATTCACTTTCATATCTTCAGTATTAAGAAAGTTATGGCCATTTTCATACTCAGAAATTAGCATCTTGTTCCCCATTGCCTTTCAATTGACTTAACTCAAAAGCTGTGATCTGGAACAGTTAAAAGCCCATAACTTCCTTAAAAATTAAGAGAACTCAATGAAATTTTCAGTTATTATAGATTGAAGCATTCTGAAACAAATATGAAACAATCTTACTTGGATGACCTGAAATTAAAGCATATAATTAGTTAGTTATCTAATTGTAGCTAATTACAAAATTCAATGAATAGATCTAAACATCCATCCATTTCTTAAGAAAAGATAAACTTTTTTTAAATTGCCTAAGTGTCCAAATAACATTCGCACAATAATCCACACTATAACATAATTTTTAAATCTCATTTTCATGAATTTCTGGGCCAAATGGAAGGAATTTAGTGTTTAATGCCTGTAAATTAATGGCCATTTAAATCAACTAGCGAGTGGGTTTCAGTGGAATGCGGTGGATTGGAACGTTGCGGTTAGCGGTGAAATCGGGAGGAGAAATACTGTTTGTTCATACATTTTTTTGGACCCCATTTCGCAACATGAAAATGTTATTAAAGTCTCCCGAAAAACCAACTTTTAATATAAAAATAAACTATTTACATTTTTTCTCCCCTACGCAACATCCTTCCGGTTGTCGGCTCTCATGGCTTTTGAAGGTGATTTTTAAATTACTCTAGTTAATAAATAATTTAGAGTAATTTAAAAATAATTTCATTCATGAAATGTCGGAGCGATTTTTCTTCCGGCACTTTAAGCCCGCCCCCCTCTGAAAGGCGCAAACGTTGCGCACACGGGGAGTGGCAGAACTGCAGCGCTGCTCAAGGTAAGTTTTGTAACATACCTACAAACAGCTGAAGTTTCCACAGCACATCACAGCAACATCACTCCGGCCAGATATGATCATCACCTCCGAAGTGACAAAACAGCTGATCATTCTGGAACTGACAGTGCCCTGGGAAGAGTGTATTGAAGAGGCTAATGAGAGGAAGTGCGCAAAGTACCAGGAACTGGTGGAGATGTGCCAGGACAGAGGCTGGAAGACATACTATGAGCCGCTAGAGGTGGGTTGTAGAGGCTTTGCAGGATGCTCACTCTGCAAAGTCCTCAACCAGTTGGGCTTTACGGGGCTAGCAAAGAAGAGGGCCATTCAATCCGCAAGTGAAGCCACAGAGAAAGCTACTAGGTGGCTTTGGATTAAGAGGGCTGATCCGTGGGCGGTTGCTGCTAGGACGCAAGTCGGGGCTTGATCAACCCCGGCTGGGTCACCTGGGCAAGGGTGTCTGATGTTGTGAGACCCGAAACACCCAATGACCCCAGGTCATATCACTGACGATGTGTCCCAGCGCATCTAGAAGATGTATCTTTCATACTCCTCGCCTACAGAAAATGTATACTTATGCCTTCAAAGAACAAATACTACCTGAAACATTAGCAGAATCCACGATCACACTAATACTTAAGAAAGATAAAGATGTGGAAGAACCTGGATCATACAGAGCTATTGCGTTGTTAACACAGATCAAAAAATATTAGTGAAAATACTAGATAGAAGACTAAGTAAATATGCTAGTAAATTAATACATCTGGATCAAATTATCCCTAAGAGACAATCATTTAATAATTTGAAACGTCTGCTCAATATAATGTATTCACACCAAATGGAAGATCAAAAACTATCAATCATATCGTTGGATGCAGAAAAAGCATTCGATCAGGTTGAATGGAAATATATGGTCAGGGTATTGCAAGAATTTCAACTGGGAGAGAATTTTATTCTATGGATTAAATTACTATTTAATAAGCCGACGGGCAGAATATTAACTAACAATAATTTATCTACTAAATTTCATTTGTCAAGGGGTAATAGACAAGGATGTTCATTATCACCGTTGTTATTTGCCCTCATAATTGAACCGCTAGCGGAAAGAATTAGAACTCATCCAAATATCCATGGATATAAAACAAAATATTCCAACAATAAAATATCACTATACGCTGATGATGTACTATTTTACATCACAAAACCTCATTTTACTATACCAAATATTTTAAAATTAATAGAGGACTTCGGATCATTCTCAGGATATAGAATAAATTGGAATGAAAGTGAAATCATGTCAATAAAACTGAAAGACTCTACGCATCTTTTACAGTTTCCTTTCAAAATAGCTACGGAACAATTTAAATACTTGGGCATCAAAATTACTAGAAGATATCAAGATATGTTTGACGAAAATTATAACCCTCTACTTAAAAAACTATATAACTTGATTAAATTTTGGAAAACGCTTCCGATGTCCTTAATAGGCCGAATAAATGCCATAAAATTGATTTTTTTACCACAAATTTTATACCTGTTCCAATCTATTCCAATATATTTACCCAAAAGGTTTTTTTTAAAAACTGGACTCAGATGTCACAAATTTTATTTGGGATTATAAATCCCACAGAATACAAAGAGCTCATCTGAATACACCCAAAGTAGTAGGGGGATTAGCACTCCCCAACTTTATGTTTTACTACTGGTCTGTAAATATCAGAAACATGATCCAATTGCTGGATAACTCTCCCCAGCAACCGGATTCGACGATTATGAAGAAAGAGGATTGCTCTCCTTATAATATTGGAGCAATCCTTCTCTCTCCAATATTGTTGAATAATATAAATTACAACAATAATCCAATTATATACAGTACAATTAGAATTTGAAAACAAATAAAACACAATTTAAAATTAAGAAATTTATCTCTCTTGTCTCCTATTGGTAAAAACCCCTCATTTAAACCTTCAACTATAGATAAAGCATTTATACAAAGGGAAAGAGCTGGAATTAAAATCTTCGGAGATGTGTATGAATTGGGAAAACTATTATCATTTAAACAAATACAACTAAAATACAATTTGGGAAACAATCAGTATTTTAAATATTTCCAAATCTGTGACTATTTGAAAAAATACACACAAGATTATCACAATACTGGATTACTGGAAGAAGTAATGAATACAAAGGCAGAATCAGCAAACCTAATATCATATATATATAATATTATTCTAAATGCAGAAATACCAACAACAGATGATATCAGGAGAGACTGGGAAAAATAATTAAGTATAAAAATTCCCAAAGAAAGGTGGGAAGAATATTTATTAAAAGTGCATAAATGTTCAATTAATGTAAGACACACCTTAATACAATTTAAAATCTTACACAGATTATACTATTCAAACACTAAAGTAAACTTTTTCCCAACGTCTCACTTATATGTGATAAATGTCAATGTCAAGACCTAATATAGCACACTCATTTGTCTTTTGTACAAAAATTCAAACATTTTGGACTGAAATTTTTGAAATTTTCGCAAAAATATTTAAAATGAAACTGATTCCAAAAGCAGAGTGGATTATCTTCAGGATATCGTAAGGTAGCCCTGAATTAAATGTGTTTCAAAAGACTCTATTTGAATATGGCTTAATAACTGGAAAGAAGCTAATCTTAAAATTCTGGAAAAATTCTCCTATACCAACAGTTAATATGTGGATTTCAACTATGTTCGAAACACTACATTTGGAAGATATGAGACTCCGACTAGCAGGGAAATCAGACTGTTTCTATAAGACATGGTCTGCATTTATAAATCTATTACAAGGATAAGGTGCAAGAATACCTCAAAAAAGTACCGGTGTCGGGTCTTGGTAAAGGGGGAAGAAAAGCTGTCGAGTTGGTAGATTCCTTTTGCGAGATGTTTATAATAAAGTAACTGGCTTTTCTTCTTTCTTTCTCTATCTTTCCCTTTTCCTTTTTTTTTCCTCTCCAGGGTCTATCTCTTAATTCCCGTTTCTAACTCTTCAAGGGTTTCCTTTCCCAATGTCACGCTTTTGCACTTTCACATCTCTTTTTCACTTTTCTACTTTCTTTGCTGTTATTTCTCTCTCTTTTCTTTCTTTTCGAAAGCCTTAAAAAAAATTAAGGGGTACAATGACTGTAATACAATACAAGGGATGTACACTGATGTAACTTACGGTACCTCTAATAAATAAATATATAAAATAAAAAAATAAAAAATAAAATTAAAATAAAAAAAAACAATAAAACAATTGAATTCAACCCACATCCACCCGCAACAAGCTACAACAAGCAACGACCCAGTCGGCAACAGCTGAATATAATTGAAGACAATTCAGTCACTGGTACCTGTCACTGGTTGACGTAGATTGACGAAGGTAGTCGCCAATGGAATTCACCGTAGTCAGCACCCAGTGACAACCATTGTCACCTGGCAACAATCTGCGTCATCCTAGCGACAACCTACGACAGCACCTACAACAGGAGAAGAAAAGCTACATCAAGCCCACAGTCGCCTAAAATTTCGGAATATTTCAAAATTCAGTGGACACTAAAATTGAGTAAAGGCTTCTGTACTGCTAGGCCATTTGGTCAATTTAGAAGTGGGACAAGCTGCTGAAATGGTGCCAGTTTGTCTGTGGCCCAGATAAGAGTTGCAGGGAAAGAATGGGACATCTGCAGTTTCTTACAATTAGGTATAAATTGCATGAAACCGATTGGGTGAATGCAAACCAGACATATACATTGTAAATAATGTTGCAAAGCTTTACATTGCTAGATGTTGATTGGGTTAAGTGTTGAGCCTTGTCTGGGTTTCTTGAATATCCAGGCACATTGCATAATTCATCTGTGTTAACTCGCATCTATTGTGGACATTGAGGTGCTACAATGCTGATAATTATGTTTTGCATTCTGTATGTCCCCTTTGCTCTATCTATTGTACTTGAGATAGACGATTACATTTATATATGATATTGTCTGATCTAATTGAATAGCATGCAAAACAGGGCTTTTCTCTGTATCTTGACACATGTAACAATAATAAATCAAAACCGAAACCTAATCTAAGCCCACCCTGGTCCCTTCTCACACCTTCTTCCCACCTTCCCACCTCCACCCCCCATCCCCAATCACCTTCTTTCTTCCCCCCCTTCCTCTCCCAGACACTCCCCCACTGGATTCTCTTCTCATCTTCCCTATTACTGTACTCCTCCCTCTGTTGTTCCCATCTGGCACCATCCCTCATTCAGTTCCATTCGTCACCTTACTTTTCCATCAGATTCAGGAATCTGCAGCACTTTGTTCTCCAGTTCCCTCACCTCCCAGTCTCTGTTGTTACCTCCACCGTCCCTCCACAACCTCACCATTACCAGGCAATCAGTCCCTCCTCACCTGTATGCACCCATCGTTTGCTCGCTCTTGCCCCTTCCCTTTTCTCACCATACTATCTACTACCCCTAACACGTTTAGTCCAGGTGAAGGGTCACGACCTGAAATGTCAACTGTCTATCGCCAAGTTCCTCCAGCTGCTCTCCTTTTTTTCATTACAGATATTCTTTTCCCGTGGGACAAAATGTTAAATACTAGAGGGCAAAGGTTTAAAGTGAGAAGGGGGAAGGGTTTAAAAGAGATGATGTGTGAAGTAAGTTTTTTTAAACTGTGGTAGGTAACTGGAATGGGCTGCTAGGGGATGTGGTAGGAGCAGATATAATAGCAACATTTAAGAGTTTTTCGGACAGACCCGTGAACAGGCAGGGAATAGAGGGATTAAGGAGCAGTGGATCCAAATGGCATTAATTGGATTGGGATTAATCCAATCTCTGGTGCAGAGTTGGTGGACTGAAGGGCATGCTCCTTTGCTGTGCTGTTTGGTCTATGTTTGGGCTCGAAATTAGTGGTTGCCCGGGTGCCAATGACCACTCAAAGTGCTGCCGGGCAGCCTAAATGCCGAGTCATTTTGCCCGGCTTGGCACGCAAATACTGATTTATACCGAAAGACACAAAAAACTAGAGTAGCTCAGCAGGTCAGGCAGCATCTCTGGTGAATAGGAACGTGACATTTCGTGTCGGCGGCGGCAACAGCTGTAGTGTGGGGCAAAGATACTAGAAGCGGGGTGATGAAGGGTTGGAGTGAATGACGGGCCCCGCACAGCACAACAGCGGCCGCGACAGCAGCTCCACCACCTCCTCCTCCCGCACCCCACCCGGCGGAAGGAGACCTCCCTCTCCTTTCCTCCCTCCCTCCTCCTGGCCTCGGCATGCGAGAGGGGTTGTTTTGAAAGCGCCGTTGGTGGATTTGCAACAGTATCATTTGATTTGCAGGCAGCGCTGATAACAGCAGCTGACTGCAAACACGCTAACGACGCTTTCAAAACAACCCCTCTCGCACGCCGAGGCCAGGAGGAGAGAGGGAGAGGGAGAGGGAGAGGGAGAGGGAGAGGGAGAGGGAGAGGGAGAGGGAGAGGGAGAGGGAGAGGGAGAGGGAGGTCTCCTTCTGCTGAGAGGGGTGCGGGAGGAGGAGGCGGTGGAGCCGCTGTCGCGGCCACTGTTGCCGCGGAAGCAGCTGCACCAAAGATCCTATAGCTATAGGATCTTTCAGCTGCACCGTGGCGAGTGAATCCCAACCGCCTCCCCCTTTGGTGGCGGCACTTTGGCATTGGACAGGGATGGCCGATGTTGTCCGAGGAGTGCTGACCTTCCTTCCTCCCCACCTCCTCCGCCCCTTCCCCCCCCTCTCTCTCTCTCTCTCTCTCTCTCTCTCTCTCTCTCTCTCTCTCTCTCTCTCTCTCTCTCTTGTATGCCCCCCCTCCACCCCCTTATCCTGGGACCCCTCCTGTCCATCATGTACTGATCCCCATTCCCTCCTCTATTCAGTTCTCACTGACATCCCCTGTGCTCCCCTCCCAATCTTCACCCCCCCCCAATCTATTCATCACCCTACCCACCTCGCATTGATTCTCCTGCCACCCACCCCTCCATCCCCCATCCATCCTACACTGGACCCCCAATTCATCCTATACTGACCCCCCTTCCCATCCATCCTGCACTTCTCCCCCCATTCATACTGCACCAATCCCCCCATCCATCCTGTAGTGATCTCCCCATTCTTCTTTTACTGTTTCCCCATTCATCCTGTACTGATCCCCTCATGCATCCTGTAGTGATCCCCTCATTCATCCCGTACTGATCCCCATTCATCCTATATTGAACCCCTCATTCATCCTGTAGTGATCCCCCATTCATCTGCACAGACCCTCCGACCCACACGATCCTGACCCCACCCTCCCCCATTCATTCTGTACTGAACCCCCCATTCATCCTGTACTGAACCCCCCATTCATCCTGTGCTGACCCCCCCCCCCCATCCATCCTGTACTGATCCTCCTATTCAAGAAAAATGGGGGGAACAGTCTGAAGAAGGGTCTCGACCCGAAACATTGCCTATTTCCTTACCTCCACAGATGCTGCCTCACCCGCTGAATTTCTCCAGCAATTTTGTCTACTCTCATTCATCCTGTAGTGATCCACCCATTCATCCTGTACTGATCCGCCCATTCATCCTGTACTGATCCCCCTCCATCCATCCCGTACTGATCCCCCCATTCAACACCACTAACATCTCCCGTGCTCTCCCCTCACAATTTTACATACTCCAACCAACACGTACTAATTCACCTGCCTCAATCCATCCATTCCACACAGATTGCCTTCTCAACCCCCCCCCCCCCCCCCCACCGCCATCTATCCACCCCGCACTGATTCACACACCCCCTGACCCTATTGTGCTTCATGGTGTTCAGAGCGAACATTGACTATGCTTTATGACGGAATGCAATCAAATGTGTTTTAATTCCCAATGTTATTATTTGTTTTGACACCTTTAAACATATTACCAAAAGAATATTTGCTGCAGTTATGTCCTTTGGCCATCTCTTGTCAGTAAGTGTAATGTTTAACCTGTCAGATGGGTATAGTCGGTTTTAACAGCTGTTATCATAAAATGCCTATAGAAATTTCCTTGCAAACTGTATATTTTGTTATTATGTGGGAAGTGAGAGTGTTTCTGTGCCAATAGCAATAACAACCCATGCTATGGCCATGTCATGGTCATTTTCGTTCCTTCACAGAAAACATGCTTGCATCAACCTGCAGTGTGCATGGTTAAGCGTATTTGTTACCATTGTCCAGGATTTATTGACACAGGTTGATCATATGCTGAAAAATCCAACCACATTTTTGTTTGGAAGTGGAAAGAACTAATAGAAATTGCATTCATTGCAATGTGTAAAAAGAGTTGAGATATTGTATTATAACTTTGCTGATGTCATTGTGGTATATATCATGTCTTGATTGGTGAATATGTTTAGTTTGTGAGTTGTTTGAAGCAGTAATAATATGTGAATGTAGACAAAAGTGCTGGAGAAACTCAGCGGTTGTGGCAGCATCTATGGAGCGAAGGAAATAGGCAACGTTTCAGGCCGAAACCCTTCTTCAGACTGGTGGGTTTCGGCCTGAAACATTGCCTATTTCCTTCACTCCATAGATGCTGCTGCACCCGCTGAGTTTCTCCAGCACGTTTGTCTACCTTCGATTTTCCAGCATCTGCAGTTCCTTCTTGAACATAATATGTGAATGCTTCATTGAGCATAATTCCGACTGGTAACTACACACTTCGTCAGAGCACATTATCGCACGCGTCATGCAAACCACCTAATGACCACCTAAATTGTCATTTGGCAACCTAAAAAGCTGTCAAGGTTGCCCGGCTGGCAACAGGGAAAAAAAGTTAAGCAAGAGCCCTGTATGTCCTAGGCTGTTATGTGTTTGATGCTCTTGCACCATACTGTTCACTCTCACTTCATTCTCAATATTCTATTCTGTGACCATTTCAGGTTCACCGTGCTCTACAACATTTAATTGCTTGTCCCTGTGTGCCCACTCATCTCTCCATCCACTCAGGCCTTTCCCTGCTTGTGCTCATCTGGACATCCTCTGAGAAATCACTCTTCTTTAAATGCAGAATTAAATTGATAAATAGGATATGTGGCCATTCTTTCAGTTTTTCTGTTTGAAAATAATTTTGTCACCTCAAAAAAAGAGTCTTCAATCTGAACTCTTAACTCTACCAGAGACACAAGAAACTGCAGATGCTGCCTTGAGTTCCTTTGTCAAATCTGCATCTCATTTCACAGAAGATGCCTGGTCTATTGAGTTATTTCCAGTGTTTTTTTTTAAATATTTTAGATTTCCAGTATCGGCAGCTGTTTGTTTGGGTTTGCTCTTTAACAAAGTAGAGCTATTCCAAAATATCTACATACATGTCACAGCAAATGTCAGGTAATGTTGAATTTGATTCTATTCACACAGCGGCCTCTAGGGCAATCATTCCTTTCCTGTGATAATGCATACATTCTGAGTGGATCTTAAATACTGAGATGCACAATTGAAGTTTGCATTGTCTAACAGAAGTCGGTTAATAGTTGTTGGCTTTAGCGCAAATGCTGTAAAGGTAAAGTGACTTTTGATCCATTCACAATCATGATTTAGCTGGAAAGCAGCTTCTTGGGTTTATTAGTCCTCAAAGAGAAACATTTTCATGTGCAGATCATACAAATCATTGATGGTAAGTTTTATTTCAGTATCATAAGCTTTTCACCAGTTAACAGCTGTCTCACGGTGCGAGTTGACCCACGAGGTACCCCGTGTGAAAGACTCGTGGTTGTGTACGAGACTCCAAGTGTATGAACAAGAGTTTAACCGAGTTCCCACGGGTATGATTAAGTTTGCCGTTTATGCGATGTTCCAAGTTCCCCTCCTGAGTTACCAAGTTCCTCTCACGGTTACTCTTGAGTCAACCGTGAATGAAAGCCTGTTTTAAAAGTATCAAATAGAGGAGCTGGACAGAGTATATTCTGATTCAGTATTGAAAGTTATTCAATTTCAGAAATTAAAAAAACTAGGTAGGATCTCGGCCCCGCACTCGCTGCCATTGTGTAGCAAGGAGGAGGTGGCGGCAAAACAACAGTGTAAAAAGAAGACAACTCCATCCTGCGGCTTTGAGTTAAAAATAGAATTCAGCGTGGCCGCGTCTATTGATGTGACCAACAAAGGGGAAATGCGCACCGTCCAGTGCCAGAGCTAGGCTGGGATCATTCTCTGCTCTCATCTCTCTCTTTCTGTGTGTGCATTAGCAGGGGGAAGAGCGGTTTACCTCGCTGGGGCATAAGACCACTGCCGCCTGCCCCTTGCAGCCATCAACTTGTTTGTTCCTTTGGTGCGCCTCATCTGCCCTGCTCCCATCCCAGCGCTGCCCCAGCTCTCTGCCCTATTCTCTTGGAAATGTCGCGTCCGCTGCTGTAATGAGGAGGGGTCCGGCTGGCTGGCTTGGTGGGTGGGTGGGTGAGCAGGGAGGAGGAGTGGGTACAAACCACCGAATCCATTCTCAAAAGTTGGGCAGAGCCGTGAAGAACTCACGTTTCTCTCTGCTTCATATACGTGGGAATTCCCTCAGTATGGTCACTCAGCGGGCAGGCAGCATCTCTGGAGAGAAGGAATGGGTGACGGGATGATGTTTCATATTTAAATCATGGGCAAACCATCTTGCCGCAGGCTGCTTTACATTATTGTGTTGAGTTGTTTCTGAGGCTGGGACTTCTCTGAGGGTCGCCACCTTATAGTGGAGACATATGCGTGTGCCTTAGATCCTGTAAGCTGGCCTCATGGCAGGAAGGTCGAGGGGGAGGTCCCTGACAAAGTGCGGCCCAAGAAGATAACCTCAGTGGAACTGGCCGAGGATGGTGTTTGGCCGGCGACTGAGAAGGTGGAAGAAGGCTGCAGCAGGGAGAGACTCCCAACCATGGTGGAGTCCATATCATTGGACCCGGCACTGTCAGTAAATGTTGTTCGAAAAGTGTTACCAATCTCTTTTGTTGGATATGGTCATTGCCTGATAATAGAATTACAGAGACAAACAGCACAGAACCATCCCTTCACATCCTTTTTACCCATCCGCACTAATCGCATTTGCTCAAATTCGGTCCTTATCCTTTCCCTGCCTTGTCTATTTAAATACTTCATAGAATACAGCGCAGAAACAGGGCCTTTAGCCCACCGGGTCTGTGCTGACCAACGACCATTGCACATTAACACCATCCTACCCACACTAGGGACAACTTTTACAAGCCAATTAACCTGCAAACCTGAACATCTTTGGAGTGTGGGAGGAAGCCGAAGATCTCAGAGAAAACCCACGCAGGTCACGGGGAGACACACATAAAAAGTAATTCACATCAAGATCCTTTTTATTTTGATGCTTGTTTATTGAGCTGATGAAACTGCAATGTTGCAGTTCAATCACAATCACTGGAAACACAGAACACATTGTGAGCTTTCCAAACCTTGCTGCAACAAACAATGTGAAATCAAGAGGGTAATACAGAGAGTGACAGTAATAATTCCAATCAGCACAATCTAAATCAAGACAGGGTCAGCCTCCACACACAGACTTATCCACAGTCCGTGTCTGCCCATCACCACCACCCCCGTGCCCCTGACGCTTTCTTGTCTACCTGTGTGTGTCAGAGAGATGGCACCAAATGCCCTGGACTCTGTACTGCAGCACCTTTCAACTGTGATGCCCAACTGTTCCCGGTGGGATTTGAGGAAGGGCTCCAGCAGAATGGACGAGGAGGGGAGTCAGGTTAAAGAGGGCGGACTTGTCTGTTCTGAGCAGTCCCTGGGCTTCAGTCAAGGGTCAGTGTGTGGGGCAGTGCCCTGGAGTTAAATCCTTTAAACATCCACCATGGTTCCCCGCTCCCCGTCCCTCTCTCAATGTGTGACGGAGAATGGCCGAGAATATCACTGATTTCACCTCCAATCCTGTAAAATGTGAAGAGTTAAGATTGTGATATGTCAGTTTAAAGTTGCAGCTTTACCATCTGAGATGGAGCACAAAGACGCAGCAGAAATTTGGAAACGTCATCCCATCACCCATTCCTTCTCTCCAGAGATGCTGCTTGTCCCGCTGAGATAAAGAGTTCCCACGGTAAACTCACGAATCACAAAGGTAAACGCACGGGCCACTACGTTATTACAACGAGTTTAAATGTTTCCATTTTTAACTTGGACAGTAAATTTAACTCGTGGAAAATATCAAACATGTTTGATTTTTTTCACGAGTTAACAAGTTTCACGGGTACCTGCCATAAGCGCCACGAGTCGATAAGTTGCTCGCGCGAGTTCTGACGTTCCCGCTACGTTGATTGTACGGGATTACTGCGAGTGAAAACTCGGGGTCACTCGTGGGCCAACTCGCACTGTGAGACAGGGGTTTACGACCTCAAAATATTGGAGGTTAGTGGGCGTGAGGATCATCAAAATTACTTTGCGTTCATTGCTTTTAATTTAGTTTCCAAGTTAAAGACAAATTAACATTTAAACATCTCCAATGGCTGACTTGAATTCAGTTGAACACTCCTTGTGCTGGCTCCTACGATGAAGGAAAATTGAAACTGGTTACAGAATTGGCTCCATTCATGTTTCCAGCTTGTCCACCTTATGATCTGGAAAGATAAGCAGTCCCTTGAGATTTAAAAATAACTTCTCTAAATTGTTTCTTGCTTATTTATAGGCTTGCATTGGCATGAAGTAGTAGTTACAGGAGACACATTAATCCATGAACGGCAGGTCATTCTTACTATTAACATCATTTATAGTTTATTCTAAACACAAAACAATTATGATATAAATAACACATATTTCATGATCATGCAGTATAATCATAATTTATTGAACAAGATACATTTAGCAGCTGTTTGGTCTTGCATGATAAATATTTTTCACTGTTAACCAAATTCTGTTGTGCAATGCAAACTTAAATTGTACAGCTCAGCATTTATGTTCCATTCACAATAAAAAAGATATTCAATTCTGAGCTGCTTTGTTTAATTTTAATATTACCATGATAATGCTCATGTAATGAAGCTGGAATACAATTTCCTAAAACAAAAGGGGTTCCCACTGTCTAGTTCTGTAAATGTACCATGCATATTTAATTTCAACATAAAGATGCAACTATTTTACGCGTGCAATAATCGTCTGCACCCTCAATTCAAACAATATTATAAAGTGGGAGTAAATGAGTTTTGGAATTTCAATATTGTTTGTTTGCAGAAATATATTTGAAACAGCTCATTAGAAGTCATCTTATCACTTCCATTGCTGTAAAATGACACATAGCATCCGCAATGTTTCACTTACATGTTCCATGATTCTTTGTGTCAGATTTATTTAAATGCAGATCTCTGTTGTAGGGCATCTTATCTTCACAATATACTGGTGGCTTTTATTTATGCACATTTCAATTATCATGATCAATTAATTGGTTAACAATACCACATACAAAATCTTCAACCCACTGAAATAACCAAAATATTTTTTATTAACACTACCTAAAAATTAGCTGCCTGTGTTCCAATGGCTGGATTCCCAAGGCTTATGGGTATTGTGGAATCATTGGTTGTTGTTCATGGACTGATTAATGCCAAGGTCTAGATAACTTCATTGTTATACACATTTTTAATTGAGGAAACTAGTTGGATAGGAAACGTGATCATTATCGCCATGTGCTGAAATACATAACTAATTTTGATGTAAGCAAGGATAAACCTGAGTTGTATATTAAAGGGCCATGTATTTTAGTAATCAAAATCAAGCAGGGTTGAACAGATTCTTTATTTTCTGCACAGCAGTCAAAATCTGGAATGGTTTCTGAGCAAAACTGTTTGTGCATCCAATTAATTTTTTTTCAGTCAGAAGTTTGCAGAGTCATAATGTAGCAATGTTACAAAAATTTGAATTTTTTTAAATCAAGTCTGCAATTTATGCCATCAGATAAAGCATAAAGAGAAGTTTAATTTGACACCTAATTCATTTACATATCTTCAGTATTAAAAAGGTTATGTGGCCATTTTCATACTCTGAAATTAGCATCTTGTTCCCTATTGCCTTTCCATTGACTTAACTCAAAAGCTGTGATCTAGGACAGTCAAAAGCCCATAACTTTCTTAAAAATTAATAGAACTCAATGAAATTTTCAGTTATTATACATTGAAGCATTCTGAAACAAATATGAAACAATCTTACTTGAATGACCTGAAATTAAAGCATATAATTAGTTAGTTACCTAATTGTAGCTAATTACAAAATTCAATTACTAGATCTAAACATCTATCCATTTCTTAAGAAATGATAAACATTTTTTTATTACCTAAGTGTCCAAATATCATTCACACAATCATCCACGATATAACATGATTTCTAAATCTCATTTTCATGAATTTATAGGCCAAATTGAAGGAATTTAGTGTTTAATTCCTGTAAATTAATGGCCATTTAAATCAACTTGCAAGTGGGTTTTAGTGGAATGCGGTGGATTGGAACGTTGCGGTTTGCAGTGAATTTAACCCACAGTCGGCAGGAAAAACACTGCCGGTTCTTATTTCTTTTTTGTCCCCTTTTCACATGAAGAAAATTTGATTAAAGGCTTCCTAAGAAGCACGTTTTAATGTAAAAAATAAACTGTGTAGCTTCTTTTATCGCCTACGTTAGGCCCGTTCCGCTGTCGGCATTCACGGCTTTAGAAGATGATTTTTAAACTACTCTAGCTAATAAATAATCTAGCGTAGTTTAAAAATAGCTTCATGGATGAAATGCCGGAGCGATTTCTCTTTAGCAACAAAATTGCCTGAGATTGATCAATTTGGACAGTCTGGGGAAAAACAACATTTTTAACCCGCCCCCCTCTGAAAGGCGCCAAAGTCACGAGGAGCGGCAGAACTGCAGCGCTGCTAAAGGTAGGTATTGTAACATACCTACATAATGAAGTGACTATGAATTACAAGGGACTCTCCATCTTTAAGGATGGAAAACAACTGCATGTCTTGAAAAGGTGAAAGCCAGCCCTTGGAAAAAATAGGGCAGAATTATTTAGGAAATTTAATATGCAACGCATATGTGGGATGGATTCAGTAAAGTTTAGGCAGATAATCTATGAAAATTATGAATAGAGCTGCTAATATTGATATTTGCTTATATTCCTACATGTTTTGTTAACTATGATTTTGAAGCTACAATATTACGTCAAGTGAACAAAAGATTAAGCATTGCTGATGAGAGAATTTGCAAATATTGCAGCTTGGAGATAACAGGGCTATCATTTGCAATATGAACCAGGGACTCACAAATTTACTGCTCAGTCAATGTGCATGCATTGCAGCCCAATCAGGATCTAATTCATCCAATTTATGGGAGCTACATAGCAAGCTGATTGTAGAAAGTGAATTTCAAGCTGAATTGACACTTCCAATTGAAAGGTACAATGGCTGCACCTTGCAAATAAGGATTACACTCACACACCTACCCATGCTTAGGCAGAACAGACAGACCTCTGTAATTCAGTGAGTTGTAAAGCATATTGACGACATCCCTACCATTTTTGAATCCCACACTACAGCTGTCAGGTTGTTTTAACAACATTGTCAACCGTGTGATGTTAAAAGCACATGTGCAATCCGCCCCTCCAAACTTGGTGCTGATTTAAAGATGGGGCACAATCTGCATGGGTATATGAATATCACAGATTCATATACCCATGCAGGCTGATGCTCTGAGCTGAAGGCAAAGTAGACAAATTCCCTTTTCTTTGAATCGGAAGTATCGGTGTCACAGTGAGCAGCAAACTGCAAAATATTGCAACAGAACTCAGAAATTGCCCTAAGCGTGTAAGATGGTCGCCATGGACTTGGTTGGCCTGAGTCTGTTTCTGTGCTGTATCTTTCAATTAATCAATTTATATATAGATGGACAAAACAAAACCCTGAACATTCTAGGGTTGAAGAGTCCATTTCAGCCCAGGGATTAATAACTATTCGGTTGTACGTTGATGAGTAGATGTAACCTCAATACTCTCGTTCAGAGAAGTTTAATCTAATGGGCATGATTGCAGTATATTAAGTTGTGCAATTCATTGTGTTTGTCTGCCTTAGTTTGTTGGCGTACCAGCAGTTTACCAGTATCATAAAGGAGCAAAATGAAAATGGCTGTCAATAGTGTAGATGAAGAATTTAATGAAGATTTTACTTCGGAGTCACGTGAGTGACTTCATGAAGACCCCATCAGCATGCACGTGCGACATATCGTCGAACGCATTGCACAGCGACAGGCTGGGAGGAGCGCTGCTCATCTACCGGCAAGCTTAAAAAAGGAACCCTCAGGTAAGTACAACTAACCTAGAGTGGTTAGGGCACTCTGTTCTCATATTTGTGTTTCAGAGTACCCACTACCTCAAGTATGGAAAAAGCTCGAGGAAAGAAAAGGGCCACTTCCCAACAGACTACGGAGGATCGCGGGACCGCGGGCAGGAAACAGCGGCCAACAACGCCTGAGCTGACCGTTGAGCATACGGCAGCCCCGACTTCCTACCGCTACAGTCTGGAGGACATCCGCGGACTGGCGGTAAGGCCGCTCGGAACTCGGGCAGCCTTGTTAAATCGGCAGCCCCCAATTTCCTACCGCTACAGTCCGGAGAACCACCGCGGACTGGTGGTAAGGCCACCCGGAAGTCAGGCCACCCCTGTTGACTCGGCTGAGTCCGGGCCTGACAACCTGCCGTTCGCAGACAGCGACGGCGGTCGATTATCCCGCATGGAGTGGATGGTGGAGCAGTTACTCCAATGTGACCTACTCCAGCAGGACTCTGGTCACCGTGGGTCTCTTCGCAGACCCACGGCAGTACCCTTTTCAAGGCTGCCCAATGTCTCACCCTCTTCGCAGGGGAGCATTAGGAGTCAGGGCTGGGCTGACTCTGAAGAGGGGTTGGCTGAAGAACCCAACTTGCTAAGGGTGCAAGAAGACGAGCTCCTGGGTATGGTATCGAAATTTGCAATACCTTCCCAGAAGGGACAGCCATTACAACCACAGCTGGCAGCGAGCATTAATTATCTAACAACGCACCATCTGCAGGAGCACGTTTACAATGCTACCATGGCCAAATACCTTGTTCCAGAGAACTGTGTGTCTCTCAATGTACTGGCAGTCAACAACCCCATCTGGGAGAACATTAGTCCCAGCATCAGGGCTCAAGAAATCAAAATGCAGAAGATATTGAAACTGCTAGCTGCGGGAATCACTGCATTTGCCAGATCTGTGGATGGCACCGATATGACGGATGAGCAACAGAACGCTTTAGCACTACTTTGCAACGTCCAGTTCGAAATTAACTGCTTCAGAAAAAGCGCGATCCGTCCTACGCTCAACCCTAAATTCGCAGGGTTGTGCAAAACTAGCAGCACACCACCGCCTACTCTGCTGTTCGGAGACAACCTGCCGAAGCAGGTTAAAGACCTGGATGAAGAAGCAAAACCGGTGGGCATGATCAAGGCACCGACTACCATCAGGACAACAGTAAGCCGGCAGCAGCACCCGTATGCAACCACCAACAGTCCCCGCTACCATACCGACAGGACAGCGGGTGAAACACCGAAGGCTGCACCATTCACACAAAGGTCTTTTTTAGGCCATGCCCCAGAGCGGCCTTCGTGGAAGATGCACCAACCCCACACCACAGCGCCTCCACCTCCCAAGAGCCAAGGACAGAAAAAGCCGACCCAACGCCTCCGGTAACCATGGAGGTAGGTTGGTCTGGTTGCCTTGGGAGTATCGCATGTATAACTTCACAAATAGGGGGTAGATTACACTTGTTTAGGGATGCATGGAGTTCTATAACTTCTGATCCCTTTATATTGCACAGTATTCAGGGATACAAAATTGAATTCATTGACAAACTCCTCCTACCAGTTTAACATGTACCTAGCCGGAAATTTGTGCTTTCTCTAAAAGAAAAAGTGGAAGGTCATGCGGAACTAGTAAGATTGCATTCTAAGGGAGTAATAGAGACAACTAAACATGAACCTCTTGAGTTTGTATCAAACATCTTCCCAAAACCAAAAAATATGGTGGATGCCGCATTATCATTGACTTGACACAACTGAATACTTTTGTGCAATATACCCACTTCAAAACGGAAACATTTTTAACTGCTAAACAACTAGTTTCCAAAGGGTAATTCATGGCGTGCATCGATCTAAAAGATGCATACTATTCAGTACCCATACATAAAGATCACCGCAGATATTTGAAATTTATCTGGATGGGGCAGCTATTGCAGTATAAAGCGCTGCCTAATGGACTAACAACAGCCCCCAGACTATTTACCAAAATATTGAAACCAGCATTGGCGTCTCTACGGAAACAAAAGCATATTGTCATGGCGTATCTTGATGACATCCTAATTGTGGGAAAACCTTGGAACTGGCTAAATTGGCTGTGACAGCCACCAAGCTTCTATTTCAAAAACTGGGATTTATCATCCATCCAGGCAAATCCAAATGAATGCCTTCTGTAATAATGGATTATCTGGGGTTCACGATTGACTCTGTTCACATGACTGTCACCTAGCCAAAAAGCGACAGACTTAATAGAGGCATGCAATAGCCTTGTTTGCGCCAGTAAACCAACCATTTGGCATGCTGCCTTGGTAATCGGGAAACTTGTGGGTACATTTCCAGTTACACAATATGGACCGTTACCTTACCAAAATTTACAAAGAGCCAAAATTTCAGCACTCAAATCTCATGCTGGTCATTTTGACAGACCTATGCAGCTACTGGCCAAAGCAAAAGTCGAACTGCAATGGTGGATTAGCAATATTCGACATTGCTTTAATCCCATCACAATTACAAACCCTTCGGTTGTGTTACAAACTGACACCAGCACTCACAGCTGGGGACCTGCCAATACCACCTCCAGTTGGGGTGGTAGATGGAATATACACGAATCTACCTTACTTCGGACACAAGGTATTAACTATTTAGAAATGTTGGGAGTGTTTCATGGACGGCGGGCCTACTGTACAAATATGCACCATTTGCATGTTCGCCTACAAATAGATAACACCATAGTGGTGGCATATATTAATCATATGGGTGGTATCAAGTCGATATCTTGTGATGAATTGGCAAATTCAATCTGGCACTGGTGTATAGAAAGAAACATTTGGATATCAGCTGCCTACCTTCCGGGTAAGCTCAATACAGTGGCGGACACCAGGTCATGCATATTCAATGACAACACCGAATGGATGTTGAACCACCAGGTATTTATCGACATTATAGCTCGGTATGGAACGCCAGATATCAACCTTTTTGCATCTAGACTTAACCATCAGATACCAAAATATGTCGCATGGGAACCAGACCCTGGGGCAGTAGCGATGGACGCTTTATTGCTACATTGGGGGAATTTGTTTTTCTATGCTTTTCCCCCTTTCTGCCTCATCAGTCGGGTATTGCGGAAAATTCAATTAGACTCTGCATCAGGGATTCTGATAGTACCCAACTGGTTCCCTGTGGTCCTTGACATGGTGAAAGAATCATGTCTCCCGATTCCCAAACGCTCAAATCTCCTGGTACATCTCGTCACAGGGGAAAATCATCCGTGCCATGATTACATGAACCTGTTGGCTTGCAGGTTCTGAATAGACCGCACCTGGAATTCGGGCTAACGGACAGGACCATGAACATCATCACGGCGTCGTGCAGGGAGTCCACCAGGAGACAATACCTCACCCATGTTAAAACATGGGAGGTATTTTGTTCCAGGACTGGTACCACATACAACTCTGCTACCATTACGGACGTACTGGAATTCCTGGCTAGCCTTCACTACGATGAGGGCCTCAGCTATAGTGCCATCAACTGTGCTAGGAGTGCTTTATCATCCTACCTTGGGCTTAGGTTAGAACACCTTGGAGTGGGATCCCATCCCCTGGTGTCTAAACTTATGAGGGGTACTTTTAATTCTATTCCTCCCAGGCCTCGGTATTCTTAAACCTGGGATATCAGACTGGTCTTGTCCCTGCTCAGGGGTTGGGCACCAGACACGTCACTCTCATTGACCAAGTTCACTACAAGGTAGTGATGCTGATGGCACTTGTTACTGCACAGCAGGTCCAGACCCTGCATAAATTAAAATTGGATACCATGGTATCAACTCCTAACAAGGTGACCTTTTATGTAAACAAGTTACTAAAACATAACAGATCAGGGTCATCGGGCCTAAAATTGGAGTTCCTGGCCTATCCATTAGATGGACGCCTTTGTATAACTACTCACCTTCGACACTACTTAGAGGTTACTAAAAATCACAGGTGTTGCGGAAATGTGCCTTTTAATCAGTTTTAAATGCCCTCACCATAGAGTAACTGTTCAGACCATTTCAAGGTGGCTCGGGGTGGTGTTAGGTACAGCAGAGGTAGACACTGACGTTTTCAAATCTCATTCTACCAGGGCTGCGTCTACATCAGCGGCGAGGATGATGGAAGTTCCCATGGACCACATCCTCGCAACGGCGGGTTGGATCAATGAGTCAACTTTTCAACGGTTTTATAACAAACCTGTGACCACACCTACAACTTTTGCAGATGCTATTTTAAGTTCTGTTTCTTAATTTCCCCGAAGTTAGGGGTTTATTATTTGCTGTTAATAAATACATTATTGTTTTTCTGCTCTGTTTCAAGTCTGAAATACATCTGAAATAGAACAATTCCTCACCTCAAACAACTATCAATTTGCCCCAATGACATGTAATCATTTAGGTTATGAAGCAAGAGGTGCGATATTTGTTATGCTACAGTGTCTCTGGGACTACACTGGAGCTTGCCAATTGTACTATCGAACACTGCCAAATGCAGAATAATGCCCAGCTTCACAGTGAAATGACACGAGGCCAAAGAGACATGAAACTATGTTTTCAGGCATTAAATTATGAGACCCATTGAGTGCATGATGATCTCTATTCCACCAGCACAGTTCTGAATCCATAGGATCTAAAGTCTATGGGCTTCAGCATTACCTTAGCCTTACATATGTGGTCTTGTGAGGATACTGCCCAGCCCTGCAATGTAATGCATGTGAGGATGAGGGCGATTGCTTAAATCAGGCTTCCTGTGCCTTCCTCTTCAATCAGGACCTGACATGGTGTGGGGAAAAAGGATATTTTGTTCCGTGAGATATTCCTACTATATGTGGGATTGATTCCAGCCTTATCTAGATCAGGAAAAAATAATAGAAGTGTCCTCTTGACAGAAGGGGTAGCTTTATCATCTTTAAACCCCAAACAACATTCAGTTAGTTACTGTATCTGGCCTGTTCAGAAGCAGTTTTTGTTCCTTCCCCCACTCCCTCCAATGCTGGTTCCACCCTCTTTTCCTACACATTTCAGCAATTTGTGAGGCAGGGTGGGTACATCCTGTAGCTTGTGCCAGAACAACCCCCCCCCACCCCAAAGGATTTTCAACTCCTCAATCTTTAAGTAATGGTATATAAACCAGTGGATAAGCATGTCAATCAACACAGGGCTACCATCTGGTAAGAATTATTCTGGTCTAATAACTAGCTGATGAAAAAAAGGACTCTTTGAAAATATGCTGAATGCCAATTAGAATATGAACACTTATCACATTTATATGAAATCCTTTTGAACAATATTTTAGGCAGTCATTAACCTATTTATTTCAATATTCACACATCATAACTTGCAGGCCCCAGTGTTTCATAAAAAATCTGCATGGAACTGCATTCAGCAGCTGTACTATGTTAAAGCTTTGAGTATGAAGTCCTGGATAAGCCATGTGAGACACATGTTTCTCATTGGCTTATTTCTATATAAATAAGGATTCTTAAAATGACAGTGCTCTGTGGTTTAATGACAAAAGATTTGGAATACAGCTTTGTTAAATGTTCAGAATAGTAATGATTTATTGTTCCTTTAATGCTGATAGCATGTTATTAATTGTGTTATTACTAGCCCATAATTACCAGCATATTTCACACAGCACAGAACACAACCGCGGTGGTGGCACGGTGGCATAGCGTTAGTGCCTGCAGCGCCAGAGATGCGGGTGATATTCTGACAACGGGTGCTGTCTGTACGGAGTGTGTAAGTTCTTCCCGTGACCTGCATGGATTTTCTTCAAGATCTTTGGTTTCCTCCCACATTCCTCCCATAGATCTTAAAGATGCATATTACTAAGTGTCTGTTCATTGTGATGATAGGAGGTATTTGAAGTTTAGCTGGATAAGCCAGTTACTACAATTCAAAGCACTGCCTAATGTATTAACCTCAGCTCCTAGATTGTTTACCAAAATGTTAAACCCTGTTCTAGGACTACTCAGAGCTCAGGGTCATGTTGTAATGGCCTATTTAGATGATATCTTAATTGTTGGGAAGACTCGGAATCATCTGTTTCAGTTGTTAAACTCACTTTAGAGCAATTGGTGTTCATCATTCATCCAGATTAATCTAAATTAACACCAGTTAAAATTATTGATTACTTGGGCTTCACCATTGTCTCAGATCACATGTTAGTGACTCGGCCCAGTGATAAAAGGCAGCAGTTAATTGAAGATTGTATCAAGCTCCTCGGTGAACAACGACCTTCAATTAGACAGGTGGCCAGTTTAATTGGTAAGTTGGTGGCTGCTTTTCCAGCCATGCAGTTTGGACCTCTGCATTATCAACACTTACAACGAGCAAAAGAACAGGCACTGAGGACACATGCAGGTCATTTTGACAGGCCCATGGGATTGCCAGCTGAAGTCATTTCAGAAATACAATGGTGGATCACAAATATCTCAAGTGGTTCCAGGGAGGTTTTGGTTGTACCACCTTCCATTGTCTTACAGACTGAAGTTAGTTCTCTAGGTTGGGGTGCTACTGATATATCTTCCAGTTGTGGAGGCATATGGAATAGTGATGAGACATCCCTTCTGCAATTGTGAGGGATCAATTATTTAGAGCTTTTGGGAACCTTTTATGGGCTTAGTATAGTATAGTTTCTTTATTGTCATTGTAACATGAACCATGTACGACAAAATTTAAAAATGTCAACCAGTCAGTGCACCATTCAAACCATAAAAGCTAACGATACATGCAAGGTAAAATATTAAAAAAGATAAACAACTAAATAAATATGAAATATGAAAATAGCACGCATAAACACCCAACCCTACATCCTATATAACATATAACCATATAACAATTACAGCACGGAAACAGGCCATCTCGGCCCTTCAAGTCCGTGCCGAACAACTTTTTTCCCTTAGTCCCACCTGCCTGCACTCATACCATAACCCTCCATACCCTTCTCATCCATATGCCTATCCAATTTATTTTTAAATGATACCAACGAACCTGCCGCCACCACTTCCACTGGAAGCTCATTCCACACCGCTACCACTCTCTGAGTAAAGAAGTTCCCCCTCATGTTACCCCTAAATCTCTGTCCCTTAATTCTAAAGTCATGTCCTCTTGTTTGAATCTTCCCTATTCTCAAAGGGAAAAGCTTGTCCACATTAACTCTGTCTATCCCTCTCATCATTTTAAAGACCTCTATCAAGTCCCCCCTTAACCTTCTGCGCTCCAGAGAATAAAGACCTAAGTTATTCAACCTATCTCTGTAACTTAGCTGTTGAAACCCAGGCAACATTCTAGTAAATCTCCTCTGTACCCTCTCTATTTTGTTGACATCCTTCCTATAATTGGGCGACCAATCCTTCTGTTGATTTTACAGTGTACCAACCACAGTCCCTTAGTCCCCACGTTCCTTGGTGGCTACATTTAGTGCCTTTATAGCAGTGGGGTAAAAACTGTTTGTAAGTCTGTTTGTCCTTGTCTTTGTAGATCTTTACCGTCTGCCTGACGGCAACAGTTCAAACAGGGAGTGTCTGGGGTGGGAAATGTCCTTTATAATATTCTGGGATTTCTTGATGCAGCAGGAACTGTGTAAGTCCTCCAAGGTAAGGAGAGGGATGCCGACAATCCTCTGGGCATTGTCAATGGCCCTCTGGAGCGCTTTCCTCTGAGCCGCTGTGCAGCTGGTGTACCACACGCATACACAGTATGTTAGGATGCTCTCAATGGAGCACCGATAAAAGGACAGCAGCAGTCTCTGTGTGATGTTATTCTTCCTGAGCAGCCTCAGGAAGTGCAGTCTCTGCTGGACCTTTTTCAGCAGCGCAGAGGTGTTCACGCTCCACGTCAGGTCCTCCTCAATATGGATTCCCAGGAAGAGGAAATCCACCACCCTCTCCACACAGTCCCCTCTGATGATTAGTGGCTCTTATTGCCCTACCAAGAATCACTTGCATGTGCAGGTTCAAATTGACAACACTACAGCAGTAGCATATGTTAATCACATGGGTGGAGTTATGTCGGAATCTTGTGACAGATTGGCTAATCATATCTGGAGCTGGTGCATTGACAAAAACATCTGGCTTTCAGCAGTCTACTTACCAGGTAGATTCAACATAGTGGCAGACACAAGGTCACGCCAATTCAATGACAACATAGAATGGATGTTGAATCAGGACATATTTAATGATGTTGTTGCTTGATATGGAATGCCAGACATTGATTTGTTTGCATCTAGACTAAACCATCAGTTGCCTAAATACGTTTCATGGGAACCAGATCCTGGAGCAGCAGCCGTCGATGCATTCTCACTGCATTGGAGTGGAATGTTTTTATATGCATTTCCTCCATTCTGTCTCATCAGTCGATGCCTGCAAAAAATCAAGCAGGACTCCGCTTCAGGAGTATTGGTAGTGCCAGACTGGCCAACTCAGCCATGGTTCCCTCTCGTGTTGCAGATGGCTATTCAGCCTCATATAAATATTCCCAAACATAAAAACCTACTGGTGAACCCGGTAACTGGCGAACAACATCCTTTACATGATCGTATTGATCTGTTAATTTGCAGATTCTACGAAGGCCATACCTGCGGAGAGGACTGTCTGATAATAATAATAATAATAATAACTTTATTGATCCCCTCAGGGAAATTCAGATTTTTTTTTCTGGCTCGAAGGGCCAAATGTCCTCCTCCTGCATGGTGATCGCACCATGAATGTTCTCACGTCGGCCTGGAGGGATAGTACCCAGAAGCAGTACATCTCCTCGCTAAGATAGTGGGAGGTATTCGGCTCACTGCAGAATATCTCATATCAAACTGCAGGCAGCCCAGACGTGCTGGAGATCTTGTCAACTCTCCATTTTGATCAAAAGTTAAGCTATAGTGCGATCAATACAGCCCGAAGTGCTCTGTCTTCTTATTTACCCATGGTGTCAGAATTACATTCAGTGGGGACGCATCCGTTAGTGTCTAGATTTATGAAGGAAGTTTTTAATTAGAATCCTCTTAGGCCCAGGTATTCGATTATCTGGAATGTAAGCGAAGTTCTTATGTTCCTTCACCAGTGGACTCCTGTCGCAGTCCTATCTCTAGCCAAACTAACCATGACGGTGGTCATGCTTATGGCTTTGGTATCAGCCCAACGTGTGCAGACATTACAGAAGCTGCGGCTGGACAGGATGGAGGTATCAGCAGACGCCATCACTTTTTATGTTTATGATCTGCACAAGTAGAGTAGAATAGAGGTGACAGGGTGTAAGATTCTATTTTAGGCATACCCCAAGGATTCCCGCCTGTGTGTAGCGTCATATTTGTCCCATTACATTGAGGCTACCAGAACCCTAAGAGGAACAGAGTCAGCATTGTTTATTAGCCACAAAAAACCGCACAGTAAGGTGTCGGTGCAAACAATTTCAAGGTGGCTAAAGCAGGTTCTGGTGACGCTGGGATTAATACTGATAAATGTAAATCTCATTGCACCAGGGCGGCATCAACTTCAGCGGCCAATGCGATGGACGTTCCTATAGACCATATCCTCGCGGCCGCAGGATGGTCCAGTGAACTGATGTTCCAGAGATTTTATCATAAGCCAATTGCAAGGCTGGGGGTATTTGCTGATTCTGTTTTAAGTTCAGTTATATAGTTTCCCCTGGGATAGAGGGGTTGCTATTGTTTTCTTTGTAAAAATAAACCGTTAATTCATTTAAGCAATGTTATGTTTGATGCATTATTGATTATTTAATTATGTTGAGTCAATCAATGCAGTGAGAGGCCGGATTTGAATCTGCGGCATGAAATCACAGAGCTTTGAAATCTTCACATAGTCACTCACGTGACTCCGAAGTAAAATAGTAAGATTAAATGAGAACTTACCAGTTTGAAGTTTGAACTTTATTTTATGAGGAGTTACGATGAGTGACTACGTGCCCTCCGCTCCCAACCCTCATAAATGTCATCTGGTAGTTCTAGTCTTCTGTTATCTTGCTATTATACTTCAGTTACTATTACCTGTGATTTCACACCGCTGCTTTGAAGATTGACACACGTGCGGCTGGATGGGGTTCTTCACGTAATTTTCATCATAATTCCTCATAAAATAAAGATCAAACTTCAAACTGGTAAGTTCTCATTTAATCTTACAATTTTACTGCAAATTACAATAAACTGAATCAATTTACTAACTTCCAGTACAAAATGACAAGTTTGAATGATGTTGGCTAATATGCCATTTGATGGCTTTGTTTAATGTCAATACAAACCTAATGAAATGCAATTGTAAAATCAGTGTTTCATAGAGACTGAGTCAAGGTCCAGATACTTCTTGAAGCAACTTTATGCTGTTTTGAAAATAGTTTATAAAAAATATTTTTATGAGAGTATAAATTTGTTTTTTAGTGATTAAAGAATTGTTATAAAAATATTTCAAAGTATAGGGAATTTGTTTGTATGTATTTTAGT
Organism: Raja brachyura; assembly: GCA_963514005.1. The sequence goes on from OY740782.1 coordinate 71,909,191, forward strand.
GATTAAAGAATTGTTACAAAAGTATTTCAAAGTATAAAGAATATATATCTAAACCGGGTGCTATTAATCACTTTAGCATACCACATGCAGAGATAGACTAGAGGGATTTGGGGAGTGTGCCCTTGATAAAATGAAATACCCAGTCAAGGGTTAAGTGTTCATTTCTCTCCAACCACCTCACACTCTGCAACAGCTGTTTAAGGCTGAAATTTCTTGCCAAAACCCATACAGACCTTCATTTTTCCATGTGGATCCTATAATTTGGCAGTGTGAATCCAGAGGTTATTTTGTTGGAAGCATTTTTTGTAAGCTAAACATTTGCAACAGAGCCTTAAAGTGGATATTGCTGCAGAATAGGCACAGCTGCAAGCTTTGTTCTCTCAGTCCTTGCTGGGAGTCACCTGCGGCATTCACTCAAGCATCTTGTTTTATGCTTCTGACATTTTGTCCTTTTAAAAAAAATCTACTTTGTAATGGCCATTTTCCTGTTCTGTATAATTTCCAAAGACTTGAAACAAAATTGCAGGTGTATTACACATGGAATTCCATTGTCAGCATCAAGTTCGAAAAGGGATTGTATTATGGTTGAGCCTTGTTTAATGAAACTCAGTACATGTCTTGAATAGAATCAGCAGAACCATGTGTGTCTGCAGACCAAAATCAAATGTGTTTTGTCTGCATACCTTTAAAACAAATATAGATTACCTGGTCATTTGTAAAAGTTAAAAGAAAATTTAACAAAAATGTTTGAAATTGTGAAAGATTTAGTAGTGGCAATTACAAATAAATTATCCATTCACAAGAAAATTTGATGACAAGAAGATGCAATCTTAACATAATTGGGGGGGAAAAATCTAACTTTGGGTGAAGTTTGGGGGTGAAATCCAAGGTTATTTTTTAAATACTGGTAAATTATAACCTGGAATAAGAGAATTGGAGAATGCATATAACCTGGAATGAGAGAAGCATATTCAATAATAGTGTTCAACATCATTTGGACATATATTTGAAAAAGATAATTGTTCAGGGCTACAGGCATAGAGCAGAGAACTGGGAATAATTGAATACTTTATGAAAGTTGGCAGAAACATCATGTGTGATATGATTCCATGATTATCACATTAACTTTTCTGAAATTCTACCATGATAAATTGCTTGCCACATTTTGTTACATTATGTAATTGTCCATATTTGAAGAAGTATTTGCTTGGCTGCAAAGTGGATTGCGGCATTCTATCAGTCCCCTTCTTCTTTCTGAAGACATCAAAACAGAGTAACCAAGCAAGATTGTTTTTCTATCATAATATCACAGTGGCATGGTGGTAGAGTTGCTGCTTAACAGTGCAAAAGACTCGGGTTTTATCCTGACTACGGGTACTGTCTGTAAGGAGTTTACACGTTCTCCCTGTGACCTGCGTAGGTTTTCTCTGGGATCTCCAGTTTCCTCTCACATTCCAAGGACGTACAGATTTGGCTTGCAAAAGTAGTAAGTTGTCCCTAGTGTGTGTAGGCTAGTTATAGCAAAGGTACTAGAGTAGAGCAAGATAGACCACTCTTGCAAAATCCAATGGACTGACGTGTAGTATGCAATGGAGCGTAACTTCCGCCATTTCAGTAAACCCGACCCTATCTTTGACCTGACCCGACTTCAGTTGTACATTCAGTTAAAACATTCAGTATGTTAGCTTTCATAGCAAAAGGATTTGAGTATAGGAGCAGGGAGGTTCTACTTCAGTTGTATAGGGTCTTGGTGAGGCCACACCTGGAGTATTGCGTACAGTTCTGGTCTCCAAATCTGAGGAAGGACATTATTGCCATAGAGGGAGTGCAGCAAAGGTTCACCAGACTGATTCCTGGGATGTCAGGACTGTCTTATGAACAAAGACTGCATAGACTCGGTTTATACTCTCTAGAATTTAGGAGATTGAGAGGGGATCTTATAGAAACTTACAAGATTCTTAAGGGGTTGGACAGGCTAGATGCAGGAAGATTGTTCCCGATGTTGGGGAGGTCCAGGACAAGGGGTCACAGCTTAAGGATAAGGGGGAAATCCTTTAGGACCGAGATTTTTTCACACAGAGAGTGGTGGGTCTCTGGAACTCTCTGCCACAGAGGGTAGTTGAGGCCAGTTCATTGGCTATATTTAAGAGGGAGTTAGATGTGGCCCTTGTGGCTAAGGGGATCAGAGGGTATGGAGAGAAGGCAGGTACGGGATACTGAGTTGGATGATCAGCCATGATCATATTGAATGGCGGTGCAGGCTCGAAGGGCCGAATGGCCTACTCCTGCACCTAATTTCTATGTTTCTATGTTTCTATGTTTCTAAAACGGCATGTACCTTGCACAGGGAGGAACTGCAGATGCTGGTTTAAACCGAAGACAGACAAAAAAGGCTGGAGTAAATCAGCAGATCAGGCAGCATCTCTGAAGAAAAGGAATAGGTGATATTTCAGGTCAACTTTTTCGATAGCTGCCATGACCGGTTTGATGGCATCCTTCGCCCTGCTGCTGGTCTCGGCCCTCCACCAATCTCCCGGACATGCTGTGCGTGTGTGTGTGTGTTTGTTTGGTGGAGTCTGAGGGGAGAAGTGCCGTTACCAAGAGCGAGCAAACGCGCGGACAGATGGACGAAAGCAAAGATCACAGAGCGGCAGAGGTGACATTTCGGGTCGAGGCCCTTCTTCAGACTGACAGTCAAGTAAATTGGAAATGGGAGATATAGGCATATCTTCCATTCATTTGTGCTTGGTACCATCTATATCTCTTGTTCTTCTTTCCCCTGACTCAGTCTAAAGAAGGATCTCGACCTGAAATGTCACCTATTCTGCTCTATGATCTTTGCTTTTGTCCTTTTGTCCACGCCTTCTCTTGCACTTGGTGCCGCCACACACACGCATACGGGCACACACACACACACACACACACACACACACACACACACACACACACACACACACACACACACACACACACACACACACACACACACACACACACACACACACACACACACACACACACACACACACACACACAGCATGTCCGGCAGATTAGTGCGGGCCAAGACCAGAAGCAGGGCAAAGGATGACATCAAATGGATCATGGCAACTATCGAAAAAGTATGGAAATTTTAAGGGGGAAATTAAAAAAAAACACCCGTAGGAAATGGATGTTTAACAAAAAAAGGAGGCCGGCGATCGCTCTGTGCCGTGTCGGAGGGAAGGGGGGGGGGGGGTGGGTAGGATTTTCTGGAACTTCTTCCTAATGGCAATATTTTGTATGTTCAAAGTTAATAAGGAAGACTAGGCAGGAATATCAAAATGATCACCTGCAGCTGAGAAAAAAGATGATTTGTGTGGTATTTGCTAAAATAATAGCAATATTATGACGCCATGACCAAAGCAAAGATACTAGAGTGGTGATGGAAGCCGGTTACGGAAATGGCGCTAAAGATTACCCATGACCTACTACAACTTTTTCGTCGAGTGAACTATCTATAGTATCTTTGGTTATACTATGCAGGGATTGCTGGTCGGTGCTGACTCGGTGGGCCAAATGGCCTGTTTCCGCACTGTATCTCTAAACTAAAGTATGCTAAAATATATTAAATGTTTACAGTAACAACCTGATTCATGGATTTGTATGTTACCAGGGAAGTTGGAATTTCCAGCTTTTACAAGGTAATAACACATCCCAGATCTATGAGCACATCATAAATCACAAGGGAAAAGCTCTTGAAGTGTATGAATGTCATCTTAGTGTTTCTGCATTGCAGAAAACTGCAGGGTACATCGATATGTAGAACAGAAAAACTGATTCCTTGCCTTTTTTTAATTTTATTTTTTTATTGTTACCTGGCAGCAGGGATTTTACGGTGTGTGGCAACAGGTGCTGGGCTCTCACAATCAATTCAAGTAACCAGATGGGAGTGATATTGAGATCTCTTTGAGTAACTGCAGGGATTTAACAAGCAACCCCTAGTCATAGTTGACCTTCTCTGGTTTTCAGTTGACAATGAAAAACAGTTAATATAAAAAACAAGATTTTAGACAATAGACAATAGACAATAGGAGTAAGCCAATTGGCCCTTCGAGCCAGCACCACCATTCACTGTGATAATAGCTGATCATCCACAATCAGTGCCCCGTTCTTGCCTTCTCCCCATATCCCTTGACTTTGCTATCTTTATGAGCTCTAACTCTCTCTTGAAAACATCTAGAGAATTGGCCTCCACTACTTTCTGAGGCTGAGAATTTCACATTCACAACTTTCTGGGTGAAAAGGTTTTTCCTCATCTCTGTTCTAAATGGCCTACCCCTTATTCTTAAACTGTGGCCTTGGTTATGAACTCCCCAAACATTGGGAACATGTTTCCTTCCGCTAGCATGTCTAATTCATTAATAATCTTGTATGTTTCAATAAGATTCCCTCTCATCTAAATTCCAGTGTTCACAAGCACAGTCTCCCCATTCTCTCAACATATGACAGTCCTGCCATCATGGGAATTAACCTTGTGAATCTACGCTTGACTCCCTCAATAGCAACAATTTCCTACCTCAAATTTAGAGACCACAACTGCACACAATACTCCAGGTGTGGTCTCACCAGGGCCCTGTACAACTGCATAAGGATCTCTTTGCTCCTATACTCAACACCTCTTGTTATGAAGGCCAACATGCCATTAGCTCGCTTCACTGCCTGCTGTACCTGCATGCTTACTTTCAGTGACTGATGAACAAGGACCACCAGATCTCATTGTACTTCCCCTTTTCCCAATTTGACACCGTTCAGATAATAATCTGCCTTCCTGTTTTTGCCACCAAAGTGGATAACCTCACATTTATCCACAATAAACTGCATCTGGCATGAATCTGCTTTGTGTCATCTGCAAATTTGATAATGTTACTTTTAATCCCTTCATCTAAATCATTAATGTATATTGTAAATAGCTGCAGTCCCAGCACCGAGCCGTACCCCACTAGTCACTGCCTGCCATTCTGAAAGGGACCCATTTATCCCTACGCTTTGTTTCCTGTCTGCCAACCAATTTTCTATCCATGTTATTACTCTACTCCCAATACCGTTTGCCCACTAATCTCCTATGTGGGACCTTATCATTTAAAAAATATGTTTTACTGCCCAACATTGTTAAGCTCTGCCTATGGGTCATCAGCGAATAAAGGTTTTAATTGATCAGCCACGTGATGAAAAAGACAAAAGTTAAGTATTTAATGATGTATTCCATAATCTTCACATTATATCTCCAATCAAAAAGGCAGCTTTGTATCAAGACTGTGATGAATCCTAATAGATATAGCTACAATTATTCTTAAATAACACAGTATTTTTCAGTATTGAACATATTTCAATCTCATATGCACTTCAAAAAGCAAATTTAAAATGTTTAAATTTGCACCACTTCCCATTAAAAAAAAATCAATATTAAAAAGTATTAATTACTGAATATTGTTAATTCTAGCGTGTACTAAAAACAATATTTTGGTATTAGCCAATCCTTTGGGGTCAACGAAGAATTGCTTCCATTTCAGCTCTGTGGGTTTTGAGGTGGATGATAAGGCCAATGTGAGACCCACAGACAATGCCCTAGATGGGGCAGGACAGGTAGGTTGTCAAATTGGAAAACAGTGAGCTTCCTACACCATTTTTGCTGGAGTTCTGTGTGCATCCAATGAAAGGATTTAAGGTACTCAACATTTTCCCAGATACAGTGGCTAGCAAAAGTTTTCATACCCCTTGAACCGTTCCACATTTTGTCACGTTGCAACCACAAACATAAATGTATTTTATTGGGATTTTATGTGATAGACCAACACAAAGAGGCACATAATTGGGAAGTGGAAGGAAAATGATACATGGTTTTCAAATTTTTTTACAAATAAAAAACTGAAAAGTGTGGCGTGCAAAAGTATTCAGCCCCCTTTACTCTGATACCTCTAAATAGAATCCAGTGCAACCAATTGCCTTCAGAAGTCACCTAATTAGTAAATAGAGTCCACTTGTGTGTAATCTAATCTCAGTATAAATACAGCTGTTCTGTGAAGGCCTCAGAGGTTTGTTAGAGAACATCAGTGAATAAACAGCATCATGAAGCCCAATGAACACACCAGACAGGTCAGGGATAAAGTTGTGGAGATGTTTAAAGCAGGGTTAGGTTATTAAAAAAATCCCAAGCTTTGAACATCTCACGGAGCACTGTTCAATCCATCATCCGAAAATGGAAAGAGTATGGCACAACTGCAAACCTACCAAGACATGGCCGTCCACCTAAACTGACAGGCCGGGCAAGGAGAGCATTGATCAGAGAAGCAGCCAAGAGGCCCATGGTAACTCTGGAGGAGCTGCAGAGATCCACAGCTCAGGTGGGTGCACTCCACCAATCGGGCCTTTATGGAAGAGTAGCAAGAAGAAAGCCATTGTTGAAACAAAGCCATAAGAAGTCCCGTTTGCAGTTTGCCACAAGCCATGTGGGGGACACAGCAAACATGTGGAGGAAGATGCTCTGGTCTGATGAGACCAAAATGGAAGTATTTGGCCTAAATGCAAAGCACTATTCGTGGCGGAAAACTAACACTGCACATCACCCTGAACACACCATCCCCACTGTGAAACGTGGTAGTGGCAGCATCATGCTGTGGGGATGCTTTTCTTCAGCAGGGACAGGGAAGCTGGTCAGAGTTGATGGGAAGATGGATGGAGCTAAATACAGGGCAATCTTGGAAGAAAACCTGTTAGAGTCTGCAAAAGACTTGAGACTGGGGCAGAGGTTCACCTTCCAGCAGGACAACGACCCTAAACATACAGCCAGAGCTACAATGGAATGGTTTAGATCAAAGTATATTCATGTGTTAGAATGGCCCAGTCAAAGACAAGACCTAAATCCAATTGAGAATCTCTGGCAAGACGTGAAAATTGCTGTTCACAGACCCTCTCCATCCAATCTGACTGAGCTTGAGCTATTTTGCAAAGAAGAATGGGCAAAAATGTCAGTCTCTAGATGTGTAAAGCTGTTAGGGACATACCCCAAAAGACTTGCGCTATAATTGCAGTGAAAGATGGTTCTACAAAGTATTGACTCAGGGGGGCTGAATACTTTTGCACGCCACACTTTTCAGTTTTTTATTAGTAATAACATTTGGAAACCATGTATAATTTTCCTTCCACTTCACAATTATGCACCACCTTGGTTTTACTGACATTGAGAACAAGGTTATTGTTCTGGCACCATTCAGTCAGGCAGTCAATCTCCCTCCTATATTCTGACTCATCATCTGTGGATAGCCTCAAAGTCCTGGTTGGCCTTACATGCGGTGGGAGTATCCCAGGGCAGCCACGTTCACGGCGGGAGTGTCTCGGGGAGCCGTGCGCAGCTGTGGGAGTGTCCCGGAGTGCCATGCATGGCTGGAGTGTCCTGTGAACTCTAGAACTATGGGAAATGGACAATATCCCATGTACGAATGTTGTAATCATGACCATCTTCAAGAAATGAGCTAAATCAGATTCAGGAGATATCTGAGAGATCTCCATTTGTGTCCTTCAGAAAGCACCATCCCCTCCCAGCAGTAGAGAAGGCATTTCCCAATTGACATCCAACCATCAAGGGGCAGAATGGATATAATATTCAATACACAACTCCAAACAAAAATGTCCGGAGCCCCATCAACCATTACATTTGGATTGTTTTTAACCTTACACAAGTCTTCAACTCTGTCAATTGAGAGTGACTGTGGAAAATTATTTCCAAATTTGGCTGCCTTAGAAACTCATTTCTATTCTATGTTGATGGCACATTAACTTGCATTGCTTGATACTTAGTTTATGGGTTCACTATAAACTCAATCCTAGCAAATACTGATGTGCTATCCTGGGCTCCCATAGCCCCTCATTTAATGAGGCCAATGTCAAAAGATCCTGCAGGAGGATGAACCCAGGAAAAGTTTCTGGACCTGATGGTATACCTGGTCATGTTCTCAAAACTTACGTGGACTGTAATGTATTCATACATATTCATGTATATGTTAATGAGTTGGTGTTCGATATAAGCAGGGAATGTTGGGTAATAAATCCCTATCTCGCGATCCAAGCAACCTGCGTGTAAGTTGTTATTCATTCTGCCGTCCGGAATATAACAAAATTGGTGACGAGGATGGGATAGAGTTTGTGAACTCGTCTTTTAAATACAGTGCAGGACTGTTTTAACATTTTAAACAATAAACATGGAGTTGTGTCGCAGTTGTTTGCGAGTTGGACACGATAGGCTGCAGATCCTTCTGTGCAGGGGACTGTAGTTTAAAACAGCAGCTGGACAAATCGTCGAGAGTCTGTCAGGCTATCTCTATGTTGTGTCTACGTGGCAAGATGCCACTCTTAGGATTGTATAAGATTTTTTTTTGTCGAACTCCCCAAGCTGTATAGCCATTATACAGGCTAAGTTTTAGGTGAATTGTTACACCAGAACAGACAGGAATTCTGGGTTTGCGAACGGACTTAAAAAAAAAAGAGAACAACATGATGGCAGCATCCCCGGGCTACATCGGAAACCTTGGCACTTTTGACAAGAATAGAGAGCCATTCAGCTCCATAATGGAGATTAGTGGTGAGGGAGAGATAGTGACGGAAACAAATAAGGCCGTTTGTAAAAGCATGAAAGCAATTCTGCTCATGGAGATCGGTCCTGAAGTGTACGGCACACTCGTGAAACTCCTTGCATCTATGAAGGCAAAAGACATGCCATTCAATGACATTATGAAGAAGTTGGAGGAGCACTTCAACCCAAAGCCTCTGGAAATTGCAGAAAGCTATAAATTCGGCATTAGAAACCAGAAGCGGAATGAGGCAATCAATGAGTACATTGTTGCCTTGAAAAACTTAAGTTTGCACTGTAACTTTGGAACGCGTCTCTGACACGCACTATGTGACAGATTTGTTTGTGGTCCTAGTGGATGAACGAATTCAGTCCAAACTCATGAACACTCCAGATCTTCCATTCAAGAAAGCATTCAAGATTGATACCACAATGGAGATGGCATCAAAGAATGCTCGCGAGTTTTGTCCACCACGGACTGCAGTGGCCGTTTACAGTCACATGGCAGTGCCTATGGCCAAACCAAGAGGCGCTAAACCAAAACCAAAGTATGGCGCGGAGCCGAGTTCAGCCAGTTGTTAATGTTGCAATGGTAATCACTCATTCCAATTTTGTCAGTTCAAAATGGCCAAGTGCTATAACTGCCAGAAGAAAGGCCATATTGCCTCAGCATGCCGGCCCATGCTTAAAACAGGAAACCAACAATCTGCGAGAATCAAGGGACAACACCAGAAAGGAGTTCCCAACTTGGAGGTGAACCCAGATGGAAATGAACTTGGGTTGTACACCATTTATGCAACCAACATTGATAAGCCTAAAACCAGCCAAGGCAAGGACCTTCGAACTAAACTATTGATTAATGAACAGTTAATCAATGTGTATATTGACACGGCAGCAGATTGTTTGGTCATGAGCAGAGACCTGTACGAAACAAAGTTCCCATAGATACCATTGTTTGAGAATAAGGTCAAGCTGAGAACCTACTCGGGCGAAGTTTTGGAGACATGTGGACAAATGAACTGTAAAGTTCAGCATTTTCCGCGTCGATTTGCCCAAATCACGTCTTGAAAACGTCATAAGCAAACATGCAAACATTTCTGCTGACAGTTACATGGGAATAACAGGGAACTCTGCACACATTTGACTTAAGCAAGGTGTGAGACCTGTGTATTGTCGACCAAGACCTGTGCCATATCCTCTAAAGCAACAAGTGGAGGAGGAACTTGACAGGTTAGAACGGAATGGAGTACTCGTGAAGACAGACCAGAGCAACTGGGCAACGCCAATTTTGGCCATACCTAAGGCTGATAAAACTGTTTGACTATGTGGTGACTAGTTCACAATCAACCAAGCCGTTGATGACGAACAATATCCGTTACCAACTTCGCAAGATCTGTACACAGAACTTAGCGTAGCAAGAGTCTTCACTAAACTGGATTTGTCTCAACTCAATGTCGACAAGGGAAGTCAGGAATACTTGACTATCAACACACATAAGGGCTTGCATTCATATGCAAAGCTGCCCTATGGTGTGAAATCCTTCCCGAAAATGTTTCAGTCTGTCATGGACAAAATGTTCCAAGGCATTCCGCACTATGTGTATAACCAGGATGACCTACTGATATTCACAGAGGGCATGGTAGAACAGCTGGAAACCGTTGAGCAAATTCTCACACGACTGAACTGCAACAATGTCAAACTGCGACAAAGTAAATGTGCATTTGCGCAGTCAGAGGTGGTCTACCTTGGACTCAAAGTAGACGCCAACAGACTTCACCCTGTGAAGATGAAAGTTGAAGCAATAGTGAATGCTCCAAAACCCAACAATGTGTCAGAGCTACGATCATTCCTTGGCATGGTGCAGTTCTATGCATGATTCCCTCCAGATTTAGCAACTGTGCTAAAGCCACTACATCATCTGCTACAAAAAGATGTGAAATGGCTGTGGGGAATGGAACAGCAATGTGCATATGTCATCTGCAAGGAAAACGTGACAAATGACAAACTCCTTGGTTACTACAATATGACGCGTGAGATGAAACTTGCTTGTGATGCTTCAAGTTATGGTGTAGGTGCAGTGATCTCCCACGTAATGAATGACGGACAGGAAAAGCCTATTGCTTTTGCATCCCAATCCCTATCACAGAGTGAGCACAATTATGCACAGATAGAAAAGGAAGCACTCAGCATCGTGTTCGGAATCAAGACATTCCATCAGTTTCTTCTAGGCAGACCATTAGTGACTGATCACAAGCCATTACTAGTGATACTTGGTCCCAAGTCAGCTAGACCTTCCATGGCGGCATCAAGGATGCAGCACTGGGCAATTTTGCTGTCCCAGTATGACTACAAGGTGGGGTACAGCAGCTCCAAGTGCAACGCAGTTGCAGGTGTATTGTCCCGGTTGCCCCGTGAGAACTCTGACATGGGAAGTGAGAACTCAATCTACACACTGCAAGTTGTAGATGAAGACTTTCCAGTGACTGCAACAGAAATTGCAGCAGAAACAGAGAAAGACACTGTGCTGAAGAGGGTCTATGAACAGACATTGAACGGTTGGACTGAAATCGAGAGTGGATTGAACTCAGTTCTGAACTCAGAGCTGAAGCCTTTCCATAATTAACGCAATGTATTATCATGTGAACAGGGATGCATTAAGTGGGGTTACAGAGTGGTTGTACCAGAGTCTTTGAGAAATAAAATTATGAATGAGCTTCATGCCGAACATCCTGGCATAGTAAGCATGAAGTCGATTGCCAGAAGTTTTGTGTATTGGCCTAGTATTGACAGTGACATCGAGTCACAGGTGAGCAAATGTAGTGTCTGCCAAAATTGCTGGAGTAAACCACCAAAAACACCACTGCAACCCTAGTCATGGCCAAGTAGACCTTTTCAAAGAGTTCATGTAGATTTTTGTGAAAAGGGTAATGATCACTTTCTGGTACTAGTAGATAATCATTCCAAATGGATTGAGGTTAAGCATATGGGGTCAAGCACTACTACTGAGTGTACTACTACATAGATGAGTTGAGATCAATGTTTGCATGCCATAGTTTACCGGAAGTACTTGACAAGTTTCTGATAACGGGCCTCAGTTTCGTTCAGAACGGTTCAAAGAGTTCATGCTCCGGAATGGCGTAAAACACACACTTGTTCCCCCCATACCATCCAGCCTCCAACAGGGTGACGGAAAAGTCTGTTAGAATAGTCAAAGATGCTCTCAAGAAACAGGTTTTGCAGGAAACAGCTCAGCATAAAACATTGTTTGGCTAGTTTCTTGCTGAAGTACAGAACCACACAACACACAACAGGTTACTCACCTGCAGAACTGTTGATGAAGAGAAGGCTAAGAATACGCCTAAGTCTAGTTCAACCCAAATTAGCCTTGAGAGTTGAACAAAAACAGTTGGCAAAAAAGCCATTTTGACTCCCACAAAAAGGAGAGGTACTTCAAGCCAGATGAGCAGGTTGGTGTTCTCAGTCCGCCCAACAAATCCAGTCGAGTCAAATGGGATGTTGGGAAAATAGTGGAAGTGTGTGGAACAAAAAGATACTTAGTTGAAGTTGGAGATAGGATCAAAAGTGTTCATGTTGATCAAATGATTCCAACCAAACACTGAGCATGAAGTCCTAATCCCTGAGTTTTTATCTGAAAGTGAGTTGAAAGAGATCACTATGATTGAAACACAAAGTTCAGTCAGTACAGACAAAGAAACAGATTCCTCTGGTCAGAGCCAAACAAGCCAACAGTTGAGTCAACACCTAAATGTTAAACCTGTTACACCTGTTGCTGTTAGACGATCAGGCAGGATCCGTAAACCAGTAGTCAGATTAGGTTTGTAAGTAATTCACTGTATAAGTAAAACAAATATATTATGTTTATCATTTAAGATTTCATAAATACTGGTTTAAATCAAAATGGTAACTACTTAGATATAATACTTAAAAAAGGAGAGCAATGTGATGTATTCATACATATTCATGTATATGTTAATAAGCAGGGAATGCTGGGCAATAAATCTCTCTCTCGTGATCCATGCAACCTGCGTGGAAGTTGTTATTCATTCTGCTGTCGGGATGATACTATGAACCAACAAGCTGGAGCTTTTGCAGACATCTTCAGCCTTTCATTACTAAGGTCTGAGGTTCCCACCTACTTTAATAGGGCATCAATAATACCAGTGCCCAGGAAAGGTAAGGTGACTTGCCTCAATGTCAACTAATGTCCATGGTAATGAAGTGATTTGAGAGGTTGATTATTTTGCACAGCAACTCCTAGGTCAACAAAAACCTGGACCCACTTTAATTTGCCTACTGCCACAACAGGTCAATGGAGGATATGACCCTGCTGGCTTTCCACTGGACCATTTGCACAAAAAAAACACATATATCAAGCTGTTGTTCATAGACTACAGCTCGGCATTCAACACCATCATCCTCTCCAAACTGGTTACCAAGCTCAGGGAACTGGGTCTCTGCGCATCCCTCTGTTACTGGACCCTCAACTTCCCCATCAACACACCACAATCTGTACGAACTGGAAGCAACACTTCCTCCTTGATAACAATCAGTACAGGGGCATCTTGAGGCTGTATGATTAAATCCCTGCTCTACTCACTCTATACCCATGACTGTGTAGTTGGGCACAGTTTGAAATCCATCTTTAATTTTTCCCATGACACCACCATTGTTAAATGAATTGCAGATGATGATTAGCGAGGATTTAAAATTTTTAATTTTATTTTGTACTAGGCTAAGTGGCGTTGGGTCCCAGCTTCACACGGGAGGCCTGGTCCCTCAATACAATATTCCACCTCCCCTCCAATTCCAATATACACACACTCACACACACACAGACTCACACACTAACTGTCCACCTCACACATACACACACTCACTCACACACTCACACACACTCACACTCACACACATACACTCACACACACATACACTCACAAACACACATACACACACACACATGCTCACACATGCACATTTACACACATGCACACACATACACTCACACACACATACACACACTCAAACACACATACACTCACACACACACACACTCACACACACATAGACTCACACAAAGACTCTCACACACACACACACTCACACTCACACTCACACACACCGACTCACACACCATATATATGACAGTAAACTTTCTTGAATCTACACACACGGCTGGGCGCAGCCTCTCCACTGTGGGGCTTCCACAGTGAGCGGCACTTCCACAATCAGTGTGACTTCTGCACTTACCGGAAATTACGCAATCAGCGGGACCTGTCCACTAAACGGAAGTCATGAAATGAGCGGGACTTTTGGACTAAACACAGTCGGACCTAATAAAGCATTTATTCCTTCCAAACACATTCGGACCTAATAAAGCATTGCAGTTTCAAGCACAGGCAGGGCAGCAGGCCAAACAACTCATGGCATTGTCATTTCATTTCATTTCATTTCCAATTAAGCATTGCACTTTCAAGCTCAGGCAGGGCAGCAGGCCAAACAACTCATTGTGTTGTCATTAAGTGCTAACAAATCATTTATTGCAAGTACATTGCAGACTCACAGTTAAGTTGATTCACAGCTCAGAATGACAGTTGTGGCCTCTCCCTCGCGATCTTGCAGAGTGACTGACTCACGTCCAAGCATCCAGGGTTTTATAGTCCTGCCTCCACCCCTGGAGGAGCGTTACCTTCGTCGTGGTGATTGACAGGCGAAAGGACCAATCAGCTGATCTCAAGATTTTTTAAACAAGATTTTTTTTTTCATAGATGGGAAAAATCCTCAGGGCTGGCTCAGCGGAGGAGGACTGTGAGTAAGATGGCCAAAAATCACAGCAATACAGGGCAGCATTTTTTCCAAAATTAATATACAGTGCAGACAGGAAGTGGTCAAGATGAGACTTTTAATTATATAGATTTTATATTTTTTAAAAGCCTTGGGAGGATATCTGAAGAAGAGTCTCGACCTGAAACGTCACCCATTCCTTCTCTCCAGAGATGTTGCCTGGCCCACTGAGTTACTCCAGCATTTTACCATGCAGTACAATAAGATAAAACTTTATTCATCCCCGGAGGGAAATTGGTTTGCCGATGCCAATTGGTCTGTGTACAGAAGGTACACAAAAACTTGAAATTAAAAGTGAAAACAAAAAGAAAAAGACAAGCGACTGTTGGCTGGCTGTCGTGTGCACAGCGCCTTCACCGGAACAAATAAGCAAACAAACAAACACAGACATCCCCTGGGCAGAGGATTCTAAAGTAGTGCCCCCTCTCCCACACACCAGGTCCCCCTTTGTTCTCCCACCGTCCCTCACGGCCGTCGCCCCATGCCGGGTTCCCAGTGCTCCCCATTGCAGTCCCCCCACGCTGGGTCGCCATTGTCTTCCCCTCCCCCATCATGCTCATCAACAGCAAGGCCCCACCGCCACCGAGGCTCCCATTGCCGCCATGGCCCACTTTGCCGCCGAGTCTCATGCTGCAGCAGAAACACCCGCTGCTGCCGCCGAGTCTCCCACAGCCGCCGCCGAGGCTCCCATCACCTATCAAGGACAGAACCTCAGATGAGACATTCTTCAAAGTTTCCTTCCAACAGATACCTCTCTGTTCTTGATAAACTCTGCACACTCAGCAGAGTGGGCCCATGGGTGATTGAGCTGCAGATATTCTTGGCAGCTTAAGGTAATCCCCACATGTTGCAGTGATCAGCTAGATGCATGATTTCTTGCACTCCTTTCACCCACCATCTGCTTAGGAAAGAGTCTGAAGAAGGGTCTCGACCCGAAACGTCGCCTATCTCCTTCGCTCCTTAGATGCTGCTGCACCCGCTGAGTTTCTCCAGCTTTTTGTGTAACCCTCGATTCTCCAGCATCTGCAGTTCCTTCTTTAATACTTGGAAGGCTTGTTTGGACAACGCCCCAGAATGGAATATTGCAGAATGATTAAAAAAAAGTAAAATCTGGTGAGATACAAGGGAATGTGACAAGTTGGATTCAAAATAGGTTCAGTAGCAGGAAGCAAAGGACTTTGTCGATGAATGTTTTAGTGACTGGAAGGTTGCCTGCTGTGGAGTTATGCTGATCCTTTGCTTTTCCTGATAAATATCAATGTCATTGACTAAAATGTTATAAGGTTGTGCATCATTAGGACATTTTTACTTGATTCAAAAATGTTGGAGAATGATTGATGGGTAGGAAGAAAACTTTGAAGTGCAGGAAAGATATTCTTCCTGACTCACATGGGAGGAACGCAGGAAAAGTTATTCAGACTGAGAAGTGTGAAGTGAAACTCTTCGGGGATTTGAATGAAGCAAGGGAATATGAAATAAATCATGGAATAAAGGATAAAGGACCAGCAAGATCTGGAAATTCACATCCTCGGATCCTTGAAATGTTGCAGACAATGTGGATCTGGTGATTAAGAAGGCATCAGGGATATTTCAGTGGCCAAGCACAGAATATGACAGCAGGAGATTTAACATTGGAATGAGTTCGCTGCAGCTAATGGACTGCCAATGTTAATTGTCCCCACATCATAGGAGAGGCGTGAAAGCTATGCAGAGGAAATTTAAGAAATTTTATAATTATTTTGTTAAAGAAACTGGCTTGGCTGGCATTGATTTTATTTTTCATACGGAGAACAAGGAGAAATTTGGCAGTGCATAAAATGTTTAGAAGCCCGAAAAGCATGTATGGGAATGACCTTTAGAAGAGATGTTATTAAGCTTTATCATAGAATTTGTAAATGACAGTAAGTGGGATGTTTGCTTAATGTATTATGTAATAAAATGTACCCCACACCATAGACAATAGACAATAGATGCAGGAGTAGGCCATTTGGCCCTTTGAAGCAGCACCGCATTCTAGGTGATCATGGCTGATCATCCCCAATCAGTACCCCGTTCCTGCCTTCTCCCCATATCCCCTGACTCCGCTATTTTTAAGAGCCCTATCTAGCTCTCTCTTGAAAGCATCCAAAGAACCTGCCTCCACCACCCTCTGAGGCAGAGAATTCCACAGACTCACCACTCTCTGTGAGAAACCTCTGAATGTGGCCATGACCATGAGCTTACCAAATGGAGATCTAATAGACATGTAGTAAAGCAGCATCATGTGACCATCTTAAAAGCAAAAGTTACAAGTAATTGTTGCAAAGGATCAATGGATTGATGGATTAAATAAAGGGAAGGTGCACTATCACGCCACTAGCAATCTCATGAAGTTTCATCTTAGTCGAAAAATCCAGAAGATTGTGAATTTCAGTGTACAATGATTTTTTTTATATTACTTTTATGCCCGTCTATTTCTCCACTCTGCTTTGCATAATTCTGCTATTGACAAATGTCAGGAAATAATGGGCTTTGCGTTTTCTTTTTACACTTGTTTAAATGTTGGATTGTCAGAAATTAAAATGCTCAAGGAAGGAGGCTGCAAAATATGGTGAACATTGCCCAGCCCATCAGGGATACTGACCTCCCCATCATCGAAGGGATCTACAAGAAGGTAGTTAATATCTTCAAAGACCAACACTACCACTTCCGGTGACACCATGACAGTGAAGGCTGTGTAATCGACCTGCTCTCAGGGAGGCCCTTTTCGAATCAGCCATATGAAATAAAAATACTGTGATTATGAGGAGAAAGGAGTGCTAACGGCTGTCTGAACATGATGGGTCGACACAAGGCGTCCGAGCGCGGAGGAAAAGGAAAGAATGAAGGTCAGAAACTGACAGACTCACCGCAAGATGGCGCCGAGAAAGCCCGTTAATTCTCTCCGAGTTGAGAGAGTTCAGAAAAGAACATAAAGATGCCTCAGAAGATACAAAACAGAGATTAACGAGAGTGGAGGATAAAAAGAAGGATTTAATAGCTTGAATGGAAAAGCTGGAAGGAAAATAGAAGGAAATGGAGGTCAGAGTAAGTTCAACAGAAGATAAGGAAATGAGACACAAAAGACTGATTAACTACCAGTTACAGAGAGAAGCTAAGTTAGCAGAGAAATGTCTGGACCTGGAAAATCGAGCAAGGCGTAAAAATGTGCGGATATATGGAGTCACAGAGGGAAAGGGGAAAAAGGACATGTTCCAGTTTGTGAATGAACTGTTGAGGAATTCCCTAGAAGTCCCAGAAGATTTAACTATTAATATAGAGAGAACACATAGGTCCCTCGCAGCTAGACCGAGTGCAGAGCTGGCCCCACCAAGGTCTATAATAGTCTGATTTTTAGACTATTATACGAAAGATCTCGTGTTGCAACAGGCTTGGAAGCAGAAAAAGATAATATATGATGGGGACAGAGTGTATTTTGATCAAGACTACTCGCCAGATGTCCAGAGAAAGCGTAAGGAGGTATGACAGGTGATTAAGTAACTGCGGGAGAAAAATATTAAAGCCAAGTCTCCATTCTAGGCACAGCTCAAGATCTTCCTAGATTCTGGAGTTAAATCCTTCGGGACATTGACTGAGGCAGTACCTACACTGGAGAAGATGGGGATTTACATCGGATCGGAGTCCAGAGATGTGTTGAATAAAGAACTGCTGCGAGACCACTGGTCAGGGTGATGAGTAAAGCAAGCTGCCAGAGAGGATTGGCAAATCTGTCAGAAGAAGATCTTCGTACCATACTGGGTATCATAGGAGATGGACTATAGACAGATTTGAAATAACCACAGAGACATGGGTCATATGTGCAAATGGTCAAATGACTGAAAGAGACCATTGAGTTAATGAAGTGGACAATTAACATCTATACGATCAGATAATAGTATAAGATGAGACAAATAATATGTAAATAGTTTGTACATATAGTCTCTGTTTTGTTTTGTTGTCTTGATGAAGGGTAATTATGCCACGTTTTACAGCACATAGACGGCTGGTTTTGTAACGTATTATATTTTCTAATTGATTTAAATGTACTATCAAAGAGAGGGACTAAGGGGGGCTCTCTCGGGTGGGGGGGGGGGGAGATACCTGCCATTTATTTTTGCTTATAATTGTAAATTCATAAGCCCCAAAGTGGGATTTAGAGCAACCTTACTGTAGTTGCAACCACACATAAGTGGGCTACCCAGGAGACACCTAGTCACACCTCTTTGCCTTTTTACGAGGAGCTGTTACACCAGTTAGTTCAGGGTGTCCAGATGGGTTTGTTAGGTCGGAAGTCCCTTTTTTTCTTTATATATTTTTTGTCCTATGTGTAAAGTTTTATTGTATATTGATTTAATGATTTGTTTATTGTTTATTGATTTGTTAGTTTGGCAAATGTTTTTTATTGTTACATCGCACCCTAGTAAATTGTATTTTGAGTATGGCGGATATTCACAGGCTAACCAGAGCAAGAAACAAAAATGGCATAGAAAGCAACTAGTAGATTTCACAACGTGGGATAATGACTAATTTAAAGTTAGTAAGTTATAACGTCCATGGTTTAAATGACCCCATCAAGAGGAGAAAAATTCTGAGCCAACTCAAAAATTTAGGATGTGGAGTTGCATTAATTCAGGAAACGCACCTGGTGGAAACTGAACATAAAAAGCTTAGAAGAGAGTGGGTTGGTAAGGTATTTAGTGCCTCATGTGGGGAAAGGAGAGGAGTGCTATCCTTTTCAATAGAAATGGAGTTTTCTCTGTGGAAAAAGTACTCCAAGATACATTGGGGAGCTTTGTAATGGTAATTGGTAAAATAAGTGGGATGGTAGTATCGATTAAAAATATTTATGCACCAACGGAAGATGATTGCTCTTTGTTTAGAGACATTGCAAATATAATTGCAGAAAATGCCAAAGGTATGAAAATACTAGGTGGTGATTTCAATGTGGTCCTTGATGGCAGGCTGGATAGATTACCAGATGAGTACAACCAAACAAAAAATATATATATATTAAATAATATGCTTGGGGAGTTAGGATTAGTAGACTCATGGAGATATAAAAATCCAAGGGGTAGGGATTATAGTTTATTTTCGAACGTGCATGGGAGTTACTGATGTATAGACATGTTTTGTGTTCTCAAACAATATACATATAAAGTGGTGGATTGTAAAATTGGTTCAATAACAATCAGTGACCATGCGCCCATAATCCTTACCTTGGTGTTAGGAACTGAAAAGAGTTTTAAACACTGGAGAGCAAACATTTCTTTACTGACAGATAACATAGTGACACAGGAAATTAGGAATTGTATTCAAGAGTATTTTGACCACAATGATAATAGTGAAGTAACATTATCCATTCTTTGGGATGGTGCAAAAGCAGTAATAAGGGGCAAAATGATTGAAATATCGAGTAGAGTAAGGAAGAATAAGTTGAAGAAGCAATCTGACTTGGAAAGTAAAATAAAGATATTAGAAGTAGAACACAAAAATAACAATTGAAACAAGAATCAAAGGAAATAAAGCAAAAAAAGACATGAGTTAGAAGAGCTTCTAACATATAAAGCTGAAGAAGCCCTTCGATTCTTAAATCAAAAATACTATGAGAAGGGAAATAGGGCTAGTCGCCTTCTGGCATTTCAGTTGCATCAGGAGCAAGCTAATCGAGTAGTTTCCAATGTTCTACACCTGATTTCTAGAAATTTAGTTTCACAACCACGAGAAATCACAGAAGCGTTTGCATCCTTCTATTAATAGTTATACGACTCTCCCAAAATCATAGATAAAGAGGAAAAGATCAGAACTTTCTCAAGAAGAAGCGAGAAATATGACAACACAAATAGAAGAGCAGGAAATAAAAGAAGTAATAAAAAAATTAAAGAACAACAAGTACCCAGGGACAGATGGAATTCCGGGAGAGTTTTATAAATATTTTGTGAACGAGCTTTCTCCAGTTCTGGCTAGAGTCTATAATTATGCCTTGGCTGAAGGTAACCCACTGAGATCATGGGCCGAGGCTATAATTTCTGTTATTTATAAGGAAGGGAAGGATCCCACAGGATGTGAAGGCTACGGACTGATAAGTCTCTTATGCAATGACTTAAAGATACTCAGTGCTATATTAACCAAGAGAACCCAAAAAAATTATAAAACAACTGATACATCCTGATCAAACAGGGTTCATACCGGGTAGACAGGGAGCCAATAATATTAGATGGGTCCTGAATATCATGACATGTGCAAAAAGGAAGCATCAGACTTCAATGCTATTAAGTTTAGACTCTCAAAAGGCTTTCGACAGAGTAGATTGGGTCTATCTTGAATATACACTACATAAAATGGGGTTCCACACAAAATTTATTAACTGGGTGAAAACATTATATTTAAATCCAAAGTCAAGAGTGAGGGTAATTTGATGTTGCTCTGAATTTTTTGAATTAAAGAGGGGAGTTAGACAGGGAGACAGTTTGTCCCCTGCTTTTTGACTTATGTTTAGAGCCGCTTGCAGAAACTATTAGGCAAGATGACTATATTGAGGGCATTAAAGATGATCGGGGGGGGGGACACAATTAATTTCACTATTTGCAGATGATGTTATGATCTATGTGAGTAATCCTATTTCCTCAGTGCCTCGCCTAATACAAGTCTTACAGGAATATGGAGAAATATCGGGATATAAAATAAATGACTCAAAATCAGAAGCAATGATGCTGTCAGGTCTGTGGCCCTCGCAATTAAATCATCAGGTCATGTTCCATTGGTCTCGGGAGGATTTTAGATATCTAGGTATTGTTATCACTTCCTCTATCACTGCATTGTCTGAAGCTAACGATGGTAAATTACTTAAGAAGATTAAGGCAGGCATGGACAGATGGGATATTCTCCCTTTATCTCTAATTGGCAGAATGAACATTTTGCCCCGACTGCTTTTCTTATTTCAATCTTTACCAGTAGGGGTCCCTGGTGCGGCATTTAAGGCGTTAGACAAAGAGTTAACAAGATTTGTGTGGCAAAATAAGAGACCCAGAGTCAGATTTAAGACATTGTTGTTATCAAAACAAAAAGGGGGCCTGAATATGCCCAACTTTAAATGTTATTATTGGGCAGTACAGCTGAGAACCTCGATAGCATGGTTAACAAATGACGAGGAAATGGGATGGGTAAAAATAGAACAAAATGAATGTCCTAATATTGCCCTGACTGGGCTCCCATTTCTGACTCAAGTAAATTGGAAGAAATTTAAAGTAGATAACGATTGGATTAAATTCACGATGAAAACGTGGTCAGCTATCAGAAACCAATTAAATCTTTTAAATTCGATATCTAGAGCAATGAAGATAGCTACTAGTCCCAATTTTATACCCAGAAAAATTGATAAGGGATTTAGAAATTGGGCAGATAAAGGGCTTATTACTGTGGACCAGCTTTTTTGTGGGGGATTCTTGTAATTTTCTGAGCACTTGAAGAATGAATTTGGACTGTCAAGGTCGGATTTCTTTAGGTTCCTCCAAATACGGCACTACTTACAGAGACATGTAGATTGGGAGCAGATATGTAGACTACCTTCAAATTTGGAAAATACTTTCTTGATGACTATAGAGGGAGTGTTACAAAAAAATTATGATATCCCATTTATATCAAGGACTTCAAGACTGCAAAAGGAAATTCTATAGAAACAAAACAGTTGTGGGAAGATCGGTGATCACGCACATATTTTTTGGGATTGTCCCAAATTGTACCAATATTGGAGAGACATCCAGGTAGAGATTAAATTAATTCTGGGAGATCTACCTTTGGAATTGGCGTGTTTCATATTAGGAGATACTCCAGCAGTGACAGATATTCAAAATCAGAAATATTTGCTTAGGGTGATGCTGTTGATTGCTAAAAAGATGATAACAGTGCTATGGAGAGAGGAAATGCCACCAAATGTTCAACAGTGGAGGGAAAGATTGAAAAATGTATACTTGATGGAAAGTATCTGCGAAACTCCAGTTGAGGACCGATGGCTTTAATATTATATGGAAACCGGTACTATTACAAATGCCAAGATTGATTAAGGATATGAATGGATGAGCTTGCTCTGATGCCTGTGAATAAGATGCTTCTATGATAGAATGTTAAGGGGATCTGATGCGATGCTAATAGAGGTTAGGTGATCTGTATTTTGTCATTTTGCGATTGTCTTTTGTGCGTCTCTTTGTTTTGTCTGTATGTGTATTTTGTTATGTCAATAAATGTTGTGTTAAAAAAAAAAGACCCGCACTACCCTTACCACGCTATATTCTCGCTGTAACCATTGATAAGGTCATGAGTCTCAAAACTGTCACTTCCAGGTTCAAGAGCAGATTCTTTCCATCAACAATCACCATCTTGAAACAAACTTACACCACCATTCCTACAACATTACTCAGTGATGAATCTCTGTGAAATTTGCACCATTCTACCTACTTGAAATGGACATATTATACTCTAGTTAATTTGGAATAACTGATATTTTATTGTATATACATTGCTAATGTGGTGTTGCATCTAAAGAGTCTGTAAACCTGCTGCAGGTGAGAAATTCATTTTGGTTCATATGACAAATAAGCACTTTTGACTTGATTATTTCAATATAATTCTGAAGCTGATTGTAGGGTATTTTTCCTGAAACAAATGTAAAACTATATAGCGATTGTTTGTGTAAATATATATAAAAGATTTCTGAAGGTCTTTTGGTGTTCTCTATCAGATTTAACCTCGTCACTTGAGAAAAACTGCAACTGTAGCGGGCACTCGCAGGAGTCCAGCCAAAAACTAAGCGGACACGAGTTGTGTGCACTAGACGTGTTTATTCTCTCCAATATAGCTCCCTCCCCCCTCAAGGTTACAGGCATTGCCCTGCCTTAAATACCACTTCAGATACCAACCCCATGACTAATGCCTCCCACACGAGACACCGCCCTCCAGAGCCGAGGGTTCGTTGTACCCATGACTTACCAGCAGGCGCCGCCACACAACCCTCAAATACAAGATGAGTGCCCTATGCAAAACCAGCTGATCTCAGTGCTTCTCAATAACACAGTGATACCAGTCCACAAAGGTTTCTGCAATTTTGACGATGGAATGTATATCTGGCTGTATTTGTGCACCCTAGATGGTAATTGTTAATTTCTCTTTAAACGCATTGAAAGTCATTCCTTAAAGAATCAGGTATCCATGTCAAGCCAAGAAGTGAACAGACAGAATAACATCCTCCGATACAGATTCTCTCCTGTAGTCTCTTCCACCACACTCCACCTCTAATGTCTTGTGGTCACATTCACTAGGTCCAAGAGGATCCACTGATGTGCCCACATCACGCTGGTGCCCACATCACATGTCCTGCGCCTTGCGAGCTTTCAGGAGGAATTAACTCCATTGATCACACAAGGAACCGCAGATGCTGGAATCATTTGTATAACTCAAAATGCAGGAGTAGCTCAACAGGTCCGGCAACATCTCTAGAGAATATGGATAGGCAATGTTTTGGGCAGAGAACCTTACTGAAGAGCTTTCTGCAACTCAGTACAGAAGCTGCATGATTTACCTGAGGGAATATATCTGCTGCTTCTGTTCTATACCCCACACTTGCCATGTGGTGAAGTTAAATCAGGAAAACTCCCCAAAAACACACTAACTCTGCTACGTCAAAGGCTGTGATTTATTTTCAAGAATATAAATTACAAACAGGAATGGTTATAAAACCTAGCTATGTAACCTTAAACTCAACTCACTCCGGTGATCACTGTGAGCAAAGTTTTATGTGTTTGGTGATCAGCCTGTCAAGAATTCATTTGCAAACTGCAACTGCATTCCCTAAATAAATGCCCCTAAAATTGGCCCATCTCCTCGACTAATCACATATTTTATACCTGTGCAAAACCACATATACCATCTAACAGTGTTCTAGTATTTCCATATGTGGTTGTGAACGGTAATTTCATATGCTCTTGGACACTCAGGGTACCCTATCAATCATGATTTGGTTTCCGTAACTGTTGAATTAACACATAATCCTTGTCAATGTTTATAACTCTGTTGGTGTTTGAAGCACCAGAATTGGCGAGTCAGATATTCTTGCAAAGTCAAATAACTCTAAAAGTTGCTCTGAATTTTCTACGTTTTAGCCAGAAACCCTGTCAAATGTATTTTATTTCTTATCTGTTGAAAAGGAGTTTCACCAGTGCAGAAACAGTGCACAGGATTTCTTAAGCATTCTGTTGAAAAGTTTGTTGGTTTTACAAAACATTCAGGAAATTTGGTTCATTTATAAAAAACATACTTTTACTTTCATCCTTTTATTCCAATAAATTCAGAGTGCAGATCTTATTATTTTCACTTGTGCAGATCTTATTATTTCCATTTATACTGATGTGTAAAAAACTTCTTGCTGAAAGCTTGGTTATAGGGAGAGTAAAGAACAAGAAATAGATTTGACCAGAACTCTACGAATGGTGCAAAAGTCATGATTGAACTGATTATAACTCTTGTGGCCAATTTCAAATACTTTGTCTTGTTAAAGAGGAGGTTCTAAAAATTAATGTGATTAACCTTTGCAGCATATTTCCAATTTTACAATATCAGATAGTGAAAAAGAAATGTCATCAATCTTCCAAAGCTTCACCTTCTCTGCGGGAAATTCCATTATTTCAAGGTCTGCTTTCAGCTCTTGGCCCTTCACTTATTTTCTACTCTCTCTTCCAATTGTCATTGTAACAAAAATGTGGCAGAACAATGCAAGAGTGTAAGCCACAAGAGTACTGTGTGTTCTGCATTGTTAATGGTGATATATGGACAAGGTGAGGATAAATTCTCATGGAACATAAATATCTGAGCCATGTGACCTAGTTCTATGATGGAGGTTCTTTAGTCCTATATTTATCTCTTTATGTCTCATGCACCATTCAGAATCCGAACTGATGGTGCATCTGGCTGCTTCCTTAAAACTTGCACAGACCAAATGGCTAAAGTTTTTTTGCAAACATCTTCAACCTTCATTACAGAGGTCTAAGGTTCCAAACTGCTTTGAAAGAACATCAATAATGCACAATGCCCAAGAAAGAGTAAGGTAACATGTCTCAACGTTTACCGACTAACGTCACTGACCTGTGGTAATGAAGTGCTTTGTGAGGTAGGTTATGGCTCATATCAACTCCTACCTTTGCAAGGACCTGGACCTACTACAATCCACCTACCACCACAACTGGCCGGCAGGAGATGTGATCTTGCTGATTCTCCATTTGGCACTGGACTGCTTGAACAATAAGAACACTAATGTTCCTATTAGCTATAGTTCATCAACTACAGCTCAGCGCTCACTTCAAAACTTATGAACAAACTCAGAGAACTGGGGCAGGCAGCATCTCAGGAGAGAAGGAATCCAGAGAACAGGGTCTCTGCTCATCCCTATGTAATTGATCCTTGGCTTCTTCATTGGCAGACCACAATCAGCATGAATTGTCAACTTCCTTCCCAATAACCATCCACATAGGAGGATCTCAAGGCTGTGTGCTCAATCCCTGCTCTACTCTTTCTATACCCATGACTGCGTAGTGAGACACAGTTCCAATGCCATCTTTCAATCTGCCGATGATACCAGGATGAAAATCTGATTGAATGGTGCCAGAACAATAGTCTTGCTCTCAACGTTACCAAGACCAAGGATTGTTGACCTCAGGAGGTGAAAGCCAGGAATCCACACACTAGTCTTCATCAACAGAACGATGGTGAAGAGGGTCAGGTTCCTGGCCGTGTCTCTAAAGATCTGCCCTGGGCCCACCATATCTATCAAATCACAAACTCCCAGGAACAAAGGAACTGACACAGAATGGTTGATATTGCCTGGTTCATCACATCCCCTTCATAAAAATGATCTATGGGAGCCACTGACTCAAAAAGGCAGCTAATACCATGAAAGAGTCACACCACCATGGCCACCATCTCAGTTTTCTAGACCCCTGGGAAGGAATTTGAAGACCATGACCATTAAGTTCAAGAATATCTCCTGCCTAACAAACATCAGCCTTTGAACACCAACCTGAACAAATATGATATCCAATGGACTGTTTCTTTGTTTGCACAACAGATTTCAATTTTGCATCAATGTTACCTAGTATAACACTTACTCATTTATTGCATTATTGATTGTTATATATTTATCTGGGTGTTATCTGCCTGTTAAGCTGCAGCAAGTAAAAATGTCATTATTCTGTCACCTGTGCAGATGAAAATTAGACACTCGATGTGACTCTAGTTGATCTGCTTGTACATGCCTTTGTCCCATTTTCTTTAACTGCTTTAGATAACAAAATTCAATCAGGCTTAGATCTACAATGAGAAATTGACCCTACATTAAATGTCATTTTTGGAGATAGTTTAAGCAGATTTTGTTTGTGAGGAAGTTCCTGAAGGTCATAAACAAACAGCAGACATAAAATGCAGACATAAAACGCACATTTTGCCCTAGGATGGCACCATCTCCTTGCAGAAGTCAGAGGAGCAAGGGAAAACTGGAGATATAATTGTCAAAAGCAGACCAATAATTTCATTACCATAGCAACTGCACCACAGGCGATTTGATTGAATAAATACCATAATCTAGTAATACTAACAATATTTACAAAGTACGATACGATGATACAACTTTATCCCGGAGGGAAATTGGTCTGCAACCAATCAAAAGATACAGATATAGGCATTAAAAGTGTCTTGTGCTTTATAATAATAATGACATTTAAGTGACCAGTTATTGCACATATGTAATATTGCACAGACATTAAATTAAATGATTGGAAATTAAAAAGAAATGTCCAAGATGAGGAATGTGCAAAGATTGGGGGTGGTGGGAGTCAGTCTACCCCACGGCAGAAGTGGGAGGAGTTCTACAGTTTGACAGTCACGGGTAAAAACGATCCTCTGTGGTATTCTATGTTGCATCTTGGTGGGACCAGTCTGTTGCTAAAGGAGCTCCTCAATTTTACCAGTGTGTCACGGAGTGGGTGAGATGTATTGTCCAAGATTCTCCTGTTTGAGGAGCATCCTCCTTTCTGAGATCACCGGCAATGAATCCAACTCTGCCCCCAGGATGGAGCCGGCCTTCCTGATGAGCTTGTTGATTCTGTCGATGTTCACGACCATCAGTTCACTGATACCCCACATACAACTGCGTAGATGATGGCACTGGCCACCACCAATTGATAAAACATTTGCAGCATCTTACAGCAAACATTGAAAGAGCTGAGCCTCCTCAGAGAGTATCAACAGCTCTGTCCCTTCTTATACAGTGCCTCAGCATTCTTGGACCAGTCGAGTTTACTGTCCAGGTACACTCCAAGGTACTTGTACTCCTGGGTAACCTGCACATCCACACCATTGATGGAGACGGGGGCAGGGATGCTCCTCTACTCCTAAAGTTCACAACCAACTCCTTAGTCTTGTCGGTGTTGAGCTGCTAGTGATTTCAGTCCACACTACTTAACAAACTTATTGACTACATCTCTGTATTCAGCATCCCACCCCTCACTGATGCCACACATAATTGCAGTCGTCCAAAAACTTCTGCAGGTGACCAGAGTCCAAGTTGGCCAAATTGCATTGTCCTATCTGGGACACATGAGCATAAACTCTCTTGAAGTTGTATCTGAAGTCTGAGATGTGGATGATGAACAGGAAGGGAGAGAGGACCATCCCCTGTGGGGCCCCTGTGTTGCTCACCACCCTGTCCAAGACACAGTTCTGCAGCCTGACATATTGTGGTCATCCAGTCAGGTAGTTGGTGATCTATGGCACCAGTGGAGCATCCACCAGCATCTTCGTCAGTTTGCTCCCTAGCAGAGCAGGCTGGTTGGTGTTAAAAACACTGGAGAAGTAAAAAAAACGACTCTCACAATGTTTCCCGGTTTATCCAGGTGAGTGTTTCCCGACTTATCCAAAAAGTGAAACTCCATGCAAATTGATTCACCATCATTTTGGAAGGAATGGAAGCAGGATTGTGTTAAAGTATGTCTTACCTGTCCATCTTTATTAACTATGTTGGTCATTTTCCCGAATTGGAACTAAAATTGCATGCCTGTGCATTGTTGTGAATCAGAAATATGTAATTTATTATCCAAATATTTCAAACAAGCTGCATTTTCTACTGGTTGAAATCAAGTACATCAAATCCAATGATGTCAGATCTGCTGCATCTGTTACTTCTGAACTGAAACAGGTAGAATTTCCTCTTTGAGGGGATGAATCCTTCTTGAATTAATGCCCTTCATTACCTTATCAGAACATTGCACTTTCTCTTGATCTCAAACTCATCCAGTATCACAAAATGCAAAACCCAGAATCAGTGCAATCAAGCACCATTTCAAAATCCATTTTTGCTTTAAGTCTTCATTTTAAATTCCATTCTATATTTAAGAGTGGTAACTTGGCAAAGTTTTCAGCTGGAAATGGGGTTATCAGAAAAAAATGTCCATAGTTAACCAGAATGTCAATCCACTAATTCAATGTTTTTACAACTGGACGAACAGATCATTGAAGTTTGAAATTCAGTTGAAAAATTATTGAATGTTGAATGTAACTTGCGCTTAAAATTCCTTCATCATTCGACATTTATGATGACATTGGCAGAATTGTGCAGAAAAATAACCCAGACCAAGCTGTCTTGAGAGTGGTGCAGGCATAAACTATGTTGATGTTTTAACAAGGGGAAAATATTCTTCTGCATGAGATCTTTATTCCAGTCAAATTAGCAAGTGGGTCTATATCTTTACAACTCATCCAAAATCCATAGCCGCTTTGTACCATATATATGTGTTAATGTATATAACGTAATAAAACCCGAGTGGAAATTCAAATTTCACTGTACCTTAATTGGTACATGTGACAATAAACTGACGTTGAAATCTTGACTCAGAATGAAATCTGTCAAATGAAATACAACTGTGATGAATTCTGCCTGGCATTAGCTTTTTGCCTTCCTTTACATTTCCCATTCACAGGTGACGAGGAAAACTACTAATGTCACTCCCTGAATACCGATGAATCATTCAGTATAATAGCTGAGCAAAGTACTCATTGAATGAAAAGCAATTTGAGTTAAAAACCTCATTTTGTGTTGCAGAAACAGGCACAACTTCAGTTCCAATATTCTGTTACATTTGAACAGGCAAAGAAGGTCTATACAAATGGACAAAATAATTACACAGGCTGGAGGCTATTTATTGATATCATCCAAGTTCAGTTATTGAACTATCCTTATTGGAATCTCTTGGTGGGTGTGAATCACAAGCAGAATGGTCCCATTCAAAGGAATGGGAGAAAATCAGCAACAGGTAGAAATGTAATTAATTGAATTAGTTTAATTGTATGAGGGTGTGGGTGCTGGTGTTTTCATTCCTTTTAACATTGTTTTAATTTCTTGACATATCCTGAAGTAGTTCACACTCAATTATAGTGATAGCTTTGAGAGCCAATGGCCCTGAGGGTCAGACTCAATCTGTGAAATCAGCATTGTGTCTTGCCAAACTGTGGGAAGGAAGAAATTGCACCCAGAGCCATCTTAGAAAAAGACAGCATGCCTCAATGTAAATCTTGGTGTAAAAATAGATGTGAAATTTTGTTTAAATAAATGAAATGCCTAGCATTTTGTACTTTGTCTGGCCCAAACAGTAACTTTGGAGTCAGAATGAGCTTAACACAACATCTCATTGAAGTCATTTGATGAGACTTCAGTGAGATTTTTAGTTTAGTTTAGTGTAGAGATACAGTGTGAAAACAGACCCTTCGGTCCACCGAATCCACACCGACCAGCGATCCCCGTACAATCCAACGTACACTAGGGACAATTTACAATTTTACCAAGCCAAATACCCTACAAACCAGTACGTCTTTGGGGTGTGGGAGGAAACCCGAGCACCCAGAGATAACCCACGCAGGTTGCGGGGAGAACGTACAAACAGCACCAGTAATCAGGATCAAACCCGGGTCTCTGGCACTGTAAGGCAGCAACTCTACCACTGCACCACCATGCTGCCCAAGTTCCGAGATGCAGCGGATTAACATATCTACATAATTTCCCTGACTGTAATTATATGCATATGTTAATTTTTATTTTGTTCTGTTTCAGGAATTGAGTGATGCTGGCAAGTCTATGCCTAACTGCCCTGGGGAAATAGTGGTAAGCTGTGTTTTTGACACTATTAGAATTTGCCCAGTGAAATTAGTCCAACATTGCTGTTGGCCCTGCAGTCCAGGATGTAGACCAACCAATGATGGAGGACCGGCAATATATGTTTCTGTTGGTATTGTGTGTGACTTTGAAAGAAATCTGGAGGTGGTGATGCTTCCTTATGCCTGGCGTCCTTTTTCTTTTTAATGGTATGGGTTCCAAGGAACCATAGAAATAGCCTGGGTGAGTAATTGCAGCATATCTTGTATGATTGCAGCCACAGTGTGGGATTGATGGAACAAATGTTTAGGTTGTTGTTTCTCCTGGATAATAACAGTATTCTTGAGAACTATTGGAGTGGCACTTATCTAGGCAAGCAAAGTGTACTCCACAGCATTCCCACCTTTTATCTGGTGAGGAAGTTTTGAGCTGTTAGGAGCTGAATCGTTTGCTGCAGGGTTCCCATTTTCTGACCTGACCTTGTGGTCACAATGGATCCCCTTATCCTTCTATGGATTTTGTAACCATTTTCTCAGCAGACAACTATTGAAACAGCTCAGTTAGTAACTCCAGAGCAGGTAGATAATTAGAGCCATATTAGTTGCCCACCAATGCAGGTGGTGGAGAACAAATAGCACGTGAGTTACCATCTGCAGGAGCAGTGACATATCAGCTGCTCTCCTGTAATTTAAAAAAAAACTACCAGTCTAATCATTATTTGGACAATAGAATCCATAATTCAGGTATTAGCAACAGAAGAATACAAAAAAGGCAAGAAATTCCTTTTGACAAAGGAATTCCAATCTGAAACATTAACTCTATTTCTCTTCTTTCTGATGTTGCCCTACTGAATGAGTATTTCCAACCTTTTCTGATTTTTACTTTAAATTCCCATTATTTGTGGATTGTTTTATTTCTAAGGGTTACTATATTTTATTACCATGGCCTATTCACAGCTAAGTAATTTTGTAAGGGTGGAGGTGTCCCCAAAAAACGTCTAGAGGTATTTTATTCAACTGAAGTATTCACACTGTTCAAATGCTTTTCTTTGGAACATAAGATCTCAGCAGCCGATAAAAATAGAAACATAGAAACATAGAAAAATAGGTGCAGGAGTAGGCCATTCGGCCCTTCGAGCCTGCACCGCCATTCAATGTGATCATGGCTGATCATCCAACTCAGTATCCCGTACCTGCCTTCTCTCCATACCCCCGATCCCTTTAGCCACAAGTGCCACATCTAACGCCCTCTTAAATATAGCCAATGAACTGGCCTCAACTACCTTCTGTGGCAGAGTATTCCAGAGACTCACCACTCTCTGTGTAAAGAATGTTTTCCTCATCTCGGTCCTAAAGGAATTCCCTCTTATCCTTAGACTGTATCCTTAGAAATGTGTGGGAGCTTTTTGCTGAAATCTCTCCATCAACTGGCTGGTAATGTGAGGAGGTCCAGTAGTCTTGGACACTGTTAGAAGACATACTCCATTAAATCTTCCCTCTTATTTTCTCTCCAAACCAAGCATGAGGTCTATGATCACATTTTGAGTTGACTAGCCAGAAAGAAGCCAACACATGACATATTTTAATATTAATCCTGCAGTCTTCATCCAAACCACAAACAATTTCTTCAACTTTTTGATCTAAATGCAGATTAATTCTGAAACTTTCTTAACATTTACAATAACAGTTAGACAATTTTACTATAAATACTATAATAAAGAGCACTCTTGGCACAGTCATGAATATTCCAGTGTACTTTATTCTTGAACTGGTGACCAGTTGATTACACCATGAGCCTTTAATCTACTGGAGCTTTCCTATTCCAAAGTAAAAATAAGCCAGAGCATTTATGATAACCATCAAGAGCTCAAATCAATTTAAAACTGAAGCTTATTATTTAGTCATTGAGCAATTTTCTTTCTAAATTTATTACAAAGACTCCAATTCAAATATAAGCTATTGGTTGGCCATTACTCGCTGTCTTGAGCTTAAATGATTATTTGGCTCTGACCATTCATGATATGCAATTAGAAGACTCATTTCAGAAGGATGCAATTGAAGAAACTCTTTCACAATGCCCATGCACATCACCGGTGTACTCAAATAAAATTACAACTGACCCCAACATTTTTAAATGTAATTTTGCATTTCACATCAATCCACGAATGATCAATTAAATGTATTTAAAAATTAGTTTGGAGACTGTATGTACATTATGTTGAGGTCCACGTACTTTGCTGACAATATATTCTTGTGATTCATTGTTGTTATACAACTTTAAATGCATGAAATGTAAACCAATTTATGAAATACTGTTTGTACAATGACTGAAATAATACCGTATTTTTTGGTGAACCATTTTCATCAGTTGTATAATGTATTTGGTAATGAATTATTCCACGATTTCCTCTTTCTTTAATACGTTTCTGGGGAACATTGAGATAGGTTTGTAATGTCAAAGGCTCCACCTTTCGGATGAGTGATTACATCTGTTTGCTCGCTCAAGCAGATTAAAGGTTTAATGGCATTACTTTGAAGAAGAGCACTACAAATTGAAAAGTATAAACAAGCACATTAGGAATTATAAAACATACTGTACGGTTGGTGATTTTCATATAAAATAAGAACATTTTGAAGCAGCTGGCCTCCTGGTTATGATATTCTTTGACCTAATAGTAATTCCAAGCCAAGTACTGACACTTTTGAAAAATATAAAAGTGGATAAGTCTCCAGGTCCTGACAGGATATTCCCTAGGACATTGAGGGAAGTTAGTGTAGAAATAGCCGGGGCTACGACAGAAATATTTCAAATGTCATTAGAAATGGGAATAGTCCCCGAGGATTGGCGTACTGCGCATGTTGTTCCATTGTTTAAAAAGGGTTCTAAAAGTAAACCTAGCAATTATAGACCGGTTAGTTTGACTTCAGTGGTGGGGAAATTAATGGAAAAGATACTTAGAGATAATATATATAAGTATCTGGATAAAGAGGGTCTAATTAGGAACAGTCAACATGGATTTATGCCTGGAAGGTCATGTTTGACTAATCTTCTTGAATTTTTTGAAGAGGTTACTAGGGAAATTGAGGAGGGTAAAGCAGTGGATGTTGTCTATATGGACTTCAGTAAGGCCTTTGACAAGGTTCCTCATGGAAGGTTGGTTAAGAAGGTTCAACTGTTGGGTATAAATGCAGGAATAGCAAGATGGATTCAACAGTGGCTGAATGGGAGAAGCCAGAGGGTAATGGTGGATGGCTGTTTGTCGGGTTGGAGGCAGGTGACTAGTGGGGTGCCTCAGGGATCTGTGTTGGGTCCTTTGTTGTTTGTCATGTACATCAATGATCTGGATGAAGGGGTGGTAAATTGGATTAGTAAGTATGCAGATGGTACCAAGATAAGGGTGTTGTGGATAATGAAGAGGATTTCCAAAGTCTACAGAGTGATTTAGGCCAGTTGGAAAAATGGGCTGAAATATGGCAGATGGAGTTTAATGCTGATAAATGTGAGGTGCTACACCTTGGCAGGACAAATCAAAATAGGACGTACATGGTAAACGGTAGGGAATTGAAGAATACAGTTGAACAGAGGGATCTAGGAATAACCGTGCATAGTTCCTTGAAGGTGGAATCTCAAAGAGATAGGGTGGTAAAGAAAGCATTTGGTATGCTAGCCTTTATAAATCAGAGCATTGAGTATAGAAGCTGGGATGTAATGTTAAAATTGTACAAGGCATTGGTGAGACCAAATCTGGAGTATGGTGTCCAATTTTGGTCGCCCAATTATAGGCAGGATGTCAACAAAATAGAGAGGGTACAGAGGAGATTTACTAGAATGTTGCCTGGGTTTCAACAGCTAAGTTACAGAGATAGGTTGAATAAGTTAGGTCTTTATTCTCTGGAGCGCAGAAGGTTAAGGGGGGACTTGATAGAGGTCTTTAAAATGATGAGAGGGATAGACAGAGTTGATGTGGACAAGCTTTTCCCTATGAGAATAGGGAAGCTTCAAACAAGAGGACATGACTTTAGAATTAAGGGACAGAGGTTTAGGGGTAACATAAGGGGGAACTTCTTTACTCAGAGAGTGGTAGCGGTGTGGAATGAGCTTCCAGTGGAAGTGGTGGAGGCAGGTTCGTTGATATCATTTAAAAATAAATTGGATAGGCATATGGATGAGAAGGGTATGGAGGGTTATGGTACGAGTTCAGGCAGGTGGGAATAATGGAAAAAAGTTGTTCGGCACGGACTTGAAGGGCCGAGATGGCCTGTTTCCGTGCTGTAATTGTTATATGGTTATATGGTTATAAGTCCCGGTGAATGAATTGAGACACCAGGAGGGAAACCTGGAATTT
The DNA here is from genome assembly GCA_963514005.1 of Raja brachyura. The sequence continues at coordinate 71,944,201 of OY740782.1, forward strand.
TCAGCCTACTCACCTGTCGGGCATCTGATGGTAATATTTCCTCATCGATGGTGTGAGAGTGGGAATGATATAGACTCACAAACCTCAATCTCAACCAGATAATTTAAAGAGATAGAAACAAGGAACTGCAGGTGTTCACAAAAAAGGACACAAAATACTGGAGTAACTCAGCGGATTACTAACACGCAACAAAAGCTTTTCACTGTACCTCGGCACACGTGACAATAAACTATTCTGAACTGGACTGAACTTCAGACTGCAGTCCGAAAAAGGGTCCCGACCCGAAATGTCACCTAATCATGTTCTCTTGGGATGCTGCCTGACCTGCTGAGTTACTCCAGCACTTTGTGTCTTAATTTAAATAAATAATCTGCCAATGGAATTTGGAAGGACAGGGATTTTGCATAAAGAGAAGTTTTATTATTAATTCTGGATATTTGAGGGCTGTGAAATAATTTAACACCACGGTGCTGGAATACTTTTTCCAAAGCTATAAATTATTATTAATGTAAAGAGGGTGTGTTTGAATGCAGCCAATTATGGATTAAAGTGCCACCCTTCTAAAATGAATTCCAGAAGATTTTATTGAACTAGCAACGTGAGAAAATTAAGCATTGTTTGGTGTTTTCAACATCCTGTTAATAAAAGCATACCACCACACTACTCTGCATTTCAAACTTATTATTCTGGTCTCAACAGTGGCTTTGTTGGCAACGGTACCAGTAAGTCTGGAGTCTATGCATTCAAGTTGTAGAAACATAACTCGTCTGAAGAAGAGCCTCGACACGAAACGTCACCCATTCCTTCTATCCAGAGATGCCGCCTGTCCCGCTGAACCACTCCAGCATTTTGCGTCTATCTTCAGTGCAAATCAGCATCTGCAGTTCCTTCCAACACAAAAAAATTGTTTGGCACTTCACTGTGATACTGAGGTAGTATGCACACTGCCTCAGTATTACAGTGGAGTGTCAACCTAATTTTTTGCAAGATTTCTGCCGTACTCGTCAGTTTCTGTCTTGCTGGTCAGCTGTGGCATCTTTAGGATAAGGTATGAACAGGGAATCAACTGGACAGAGAAATATTCATGGTTCCATGAAAGATAGAACAGAACAGCATAGGTACAAGCCCTTCACCACAAAATATCCATGCCGAACATGATGCTAAGGTAAACTAATTTCCTCTGCCTGCCCGTGATCCATATCCCTTCATTCCCTACATATTCATGTGCCTGTCTAAAAGCCTCTAAAATGCTACCATTGTATCTGCCTCCACTACCACCCCTTGCATTGCTTTCTGGGCACCCATAACTATGTAAAAAACCTGCCCCACATCATCTCCTTTAGACTTTGGCCCTCTCACCTTAAAGCTATGTTCTGAAGTCTTTGACATTTTCACCAAGGTTACCCTCTGTATGCCTCTCATATCTTTATATACTTCTATCTCAGCTTCCAATATGCCAAATAACACAATGCGTGTTTGTGCAAACTGTCATAGCTAATTATCTTTAATCCAGACAACATTCTGGTAGACCTCTTTGGCTCCCTCTCCAAAGCCTCTGCATCCGTCCTGTAATGGGGTGACCAGAACTGCACATAGTACTCCAAACATAGCCTAACTAAAGTCTTACAAAGCTGTAATATGACTTCCTGACTCATATGCCTCGACTGATAAAGGGGCAAGCATTGCACGTGTTTTTTTAACACTATCTACTTGTGGTGCCACTTTCAGGGAGCTGGGTCTTGGACCCCAAGATCCCTCAATACATTTCATCTACCATCTATATACTTCAAAGGAAACTTAGGGGAGACTCCCATGTAGGTAGCTAACATTTGTCCCTTAATCAACCTCTCTAAAATACAGGTAGTCCAAAAAACTGCCAGTGCAGGAAATTATAGCAAAAAAGGAGAGCATGCAGGGATGTGATAAGTGGTGGACAAAACACTGCAAATTCTGGAATCTGCTGGGGGTCAGGAACATATGGATACATTTCATTCTCCAATTGTCACCCTCCACCCTCTGTTGCTATTTCCATCCTTCCCTTCCTCACCTGAATGTTATCTGCCTGTTGACCCCTCCTCTCCTGTTTCCTGTATCCACCCATCACTTACTAGCTCTTACCCCAGCTCACGTCTTCATACTGGCTACTTCACCTCTACCCTTTCAGTCTAGGTGAAGGGTCTCGTCTGGCCATTGTTAACTGTCTATTTCTCTTTGCAGATGCTGAACGAGCCACTGAGTTCCTCCCTCTGCTCTCCTTTATTATATTTGAAATACAAATGTTCTTGACTTAATCACATTGTTATTTATGGAAGATATGTCTTTGGCATTGGCTGAACTGCAAGAGAGACTACACCTCAGTACGGCAGTACAATGTCCTGAAAGGGTTGTGAATCCAGCTATAAAAATGTAAAGGGCCTGTCCCACTTGGGTGACATTTGGGCGACTGCGGAGTGTCAATGACTGACGCCCGTAAAACCGTCAAGTTGCACGACATACACGCTGAGGTATGCTGTCATGCGGGTGATGCCCGGCTAGGGTTGAGGCTGTAAAATATTCTTCCTTCAATGCATGGATTTTAAACATTAATATAATAAATTTAATACAATAAAATCAATTGTGCAAATGAAAAGATGTCTGAGTCAGTCGTTTTATTTATAGATGTATTGGTCCGCTTCCAGATCCGATCACCAGGGATGGATTCAGTGAGTGTTGACTGAAAACCCCTCTCCACTCTTCTCCCCTCCCGGCCCCATCCCTCTTTCTCCACTCCCCTCTACCCTTCTCCCCTCCCCTCCCCTCCCCCCCTCTTCCTCCCTTCTCCCCGCTCCACTCTTCACCCCCTTATCCACTACCCCCTCCCCCCGCATCCCCTTCTCCCTTCCTTTTCCCAATCTACGCCCCCCCTCCCCCCCCCCCCCCACTTTCCCCGATGTCCCCCTATTTGTGGACCCAGCCTGTGACCAGTGATCCCCCACACACTATCCCACACATGCTACAGACAATTTATACAAACGTGTGCACCTTTGGAGTGCGGGAGGAAACCCAAACCCCAACCCCAACCCTAACCCTAGCCCTAACCTTAATGTTAACCCTAACCGTGACCCTAAGTCTAGGTTGATAGGCTTGGTATGAGTATAAATTGTCCCTAGTGTGTGTGGGATAATGTGCGGGGGATCGCTGGTCGGTGCAGACTTGGTGGGCCGAAGGGCACTGTATCTCTGAACTAAATGTGACACAGGGGCCCCAGGGTTGGACTCGAACCCCCAATGTTCTGCCTGCTCCTCATGGGAACTAAATGGTTGGCCACAAGTTGTCGCAGAGGCAGATCTCCCTTCCAATGGTCTCTCCAAACCTCCAGAGGCATCGGGCTTTTCAACTGGGTACAGGCAATGTTGTCAATGTACCAGTGCCACCCACCTGCTCCGCCACTGAGTCTAAATACCCACCACCCATTTTGAAACAAGGCGAGGGGGCGGAGGGGGAGGGGAGGAGGTGGGGAGGTGGGGGGTGTTGTTCCCAAAGTCTGCATTTATCCCATAGTCTATGTTACTAAAACAGATGATGTGGCCTTTATGCAGTACTATTAGTGGGATCTGGCTGTCACAGGCTGGGTCCACAAACGGGGGGTGTCGGGGAATGTGGGGGGGGATGGGGACGGGTGGAGAATGGGAGAAGGAAGGGAGAGAGGGAGAACGGGATGTGAGGGGAGGGGGGGTTAGTGATGCACAAATGGCGGTGTACGGTCGGGGGCGCAGCGATGCATGGTTACGGACGTTGACGCACAGTGATGCACAATAAATTAGCATAGGCATTGTTTGTGTGTCACGTACGTAACCATGCATCACCACGCACTACACGTATGCTGTCAGTATGTCAGCGTGCGCCATCAGTACATCAGCGTGCGCAAGGGATATGTCACGCAGGTGGCACGTGAGGATTTTGAGCACTGCAAAATCCAGGGACGCCGCGTGTTACCGCACGTCACTACATACGCCACCACACCTCACCGTGCGTCACAATGCGCCAACCAATTTTAAGGATGTTGCGTAAATGACGCGCAAATGACGCCCAAGTGGGACAGGCGATTAAGTCTTTCTCCTCATCAGCCTAAATCTCACATTGCCTTCTCAAACCAAACCCATCACAATGTTCCTCACAGCTACCTATCTTACAACCACACCAAACTGTCCCTGTCATTGCATATCAAATTCTAACCTATCCACCTGCTAATGCCTTTCATCCTCAATGTTATGAATGTGGTGTTTATCCCTCATGATTGCTATTATTTCTAGTCTTTACCAGTCTTAGTTTAGTTTAATGTGTTATTGTCATTTGTACCGAGCATTGTGCAATTAGGTGTAGCTTGTAGTTGTTTACTGGACACATGTCTAGGAGTGCCCTGCAATGACAAAGTTAAGCGGAACATTCACTTTTACAGTCATGGAGGTGCTCCCATAGGGAGTGGACTCTTCTGTGGGGGAGACTGTTGACACCTGCTAATTCCTTGTGTGACAACCTGACATTCCTACTCCTAAAGCACCAAGAAGGTTAACAGCTGCCTGTAAACCCTGTGATACGAATACTTTTCTGGATACAGTTTTTTTTTCATCTCGTGCTTCCCTCTCTGGTCCTGCTCAGTCTGATGCTCACATCAACTTGTTTCTGATGTTCCCTCACTCCTCATCCAAGCTCCAATCTCAGGCAGCAGAATGCCAAATATCATTAGCTTCACTATGGGTTTGTTCAGATAGGAGATTTGAAAGCTAAAACAATCTGAAACAAGAATCACACTTCTTAACATTCTGATGATTTCTGATTCAATGGATGTGAAAGAGAGCTAGGGGATTAAATTGCATGGGTCACTAGTGGATGAATCCTCTGTACTTCATGCATATTTAGCTTTGCTTCTCTTTCAGTTTCTAATAAATGCATGGTGAGTTTACTGGACGTTGGAAACCCTGTGTTTACAAGGAAGCCAAAATAGTTTCTTCCCCAGGGCAAGTGCATTTATAGAATTGATTGCAGATTTTGCATAACAAGGGGTTCTTCTGCATATAAGAAAGTAAGGCTATGCTGGAGAGTTCCCTTGTGTGCATGTGTCTATAGAGGCCAATAATCTCTGTACTTCTATTACAGGAGTTATAGAATAATAGTCATAGTCATACAGTGTGAAAACAGACCTCTCGGCCCTATTTGCCCACATCGACCAACATGCCCCATCCACACTAGTCCAACCTACCTGTGTTTGGCCCATATTCCCCTAAAACTATGCTATCCATATACCTATCCAAGTGTTGTTTAATCATTGTGATAGTACCTCATGATGTTGTTCTCATTAGAACAATTTTCAGCTGTTAATCAACGACATTCCCTCCATTATAATGTAAGAAGTGGGAATGTTCACTGATTATTGCATAACCTTCGATTCAATTTGTAGCTCCATAGATAATCAAAGATGTGGAATAACATTTAAGCTTGGCTTGACAAGCACCGAGTAATATTCACACCAGGAAAATGTAAGGCAATGTTCTCACTAAGAGAGAACTTAAATAATTTTGTTCAGATTCAGTGGCATTAATAGCAACAAATTCCACCATTAGTAATAGTCTGTTGTTCATCAATGACCCAAACCTAAGTGGACTAGCCGTAAATACTATGGCTATAATAATAGGCTAGAGGAAAGGTATTCTGTGACACATGATTCATCTTCACACTTCTCAAAGAGTTTTCGTCATCTACAAGTCGCCCTAAAAAAAATTGTTGCGATTGCAAACATATTTTCTTCATAACAAATGATAGAATACATTGGAATACATCAATGTGAAAGTTGAACCAATAGCCTTCACAACAATAGATTTTCGACAGCAATCTGCTGGAGGAAGTCAGCAACAACTGTGGGTGGAAAGCAATAGTCAGCATTTTAGGTCAAAATCGTGAAGCAGGATAAGATTTCAACATCTGCACTCTCTTGTGTCTCCAGGAAATTTGCAAGCTATAGGTAACTACTAGACTAGGTGTGACCTGTTGGGTCCCAGCAGCACATGGGAGGGCTGGTCCCCTAACGCAATATTCCACCTCTCCACCAATTCCAAAGGGAGGCTTTCTGGAGTGCTAGTATGGGTGTTGTGGGCTGAAGGGGCTGGCTTCCAGGGCTAGCATGGACATGGTCGATTGGATAGATTCTTGGGCTGGCAGCCAGTCACTCAAGCTTGTTGTGCTGGCAGCTCACTCACTCACGGCTGGTGGGCTGGCAGTCGACTCACAGCTATTCCTTGAAATTCCATTTCAAGCCGGGTGGAAGGCCACCAAATTCAAGTGCAGTTTCTTACCCTTCAAGTAGGGTGCAAGGCTACCAAATTCAAGTGCAGTTTCATACCATTTCAAGCAGGGTGCAAGGCCACTAAAGACAGCGAGTCGTGACCTCTCCCTCCTCCATCTTGCAGAGTCTGAGCAACGCCCACACTTCTGGGTTTTATAGTCCCTCCCCCCTTCCCACCAGAAGGAGCGTGGCCTTCATGGTGTGATTGACAGGAGAGAGAATCTCAACATTTAAACACTAATAACTCTTTTATTTTTCATCTATGGGAAAAATCCTCAGCACCTGATGAGCGGAGGGGGAATAAGATGACCAAATATCACAGACATACGTGGTAGCGTTTTTTCTAAAACCAAAGGCAACACAGCTTTAGCATTTCCAAACCAAAGGCAACACAGCTTTAGCATTTCCAAACCAAAGGCAACACAGCTTTAGCATTTCCAAACTATATTTTCAAACCACATTACGGGCACTGACAGGTCAGTAAAACCACTCACAGTTTAGTAGACATGTGTTCAGTGTTATTCACAGCTCAGGCTGAGAGATGTGACCCTCTCACTCCCCCATCTTGCAGAGATTGACTGTGGCACTCAACACTTCCAGATTTTATAGCCTCTCCGGAATGGGCGTGGCCTTCAGGAGAGAGAATCTCAACATTTTTTAAACACTAATAACTCTTTTATTTTTTATCGATGGGAAAAATCCTCTTGTCCTGCACAGCCGAGGGGGACTCTGATGGTCAAAAATCACAGCCGTTAGTGGCAGCATTTTTTCTAAAATCAATATACAGAACAACAGGAAGTGGCCAAGATCAGACTTTTAATAATATAGATAGTTGGCGGAAGCGTAATTTGAAGAATCTAGAATGTTATAGCAGTACTGCATTTTTCTAATTCATCATTCTTTATACATTTAATTATATTATATTGAACAATACAGCACAGGAATAGGTCCTGTGGTCCACAATATCTGAACGTGTCAAACATGATGCCAACGTAGCCAAATGTTGTTTGCCTGCGTGCGATCCATATCCCTCCATTCCTTGTATATCCATGTGTCTATTTAAAAGCCTCTTCAGTGCCACTCACAGATCTGTCTCCACCGCTATCCCTGGCAGCATGTTCAAGGCACCCACCACTCCCCGTGTAAAAACTTGCCCTGCACATCTCCTTTAAACTTTGCTCCATCACCTTACAATTATACCCTTGATTTAATCTTTGATATTTCAACACTGGGAGAACAATTCTGACTGTTTGCCCTGTTTATACCTTTCATCATTGTATATACATCTATCAGGTCTCCCCTCAACCTCTGATGCTCCAGAGAAACCAATCTATATTTGCCTAACCTCGCCTGATAGCTAATGCCATCTAATCCCGGCAGCATTGTGGGGGAAAAAAAATCAAGGGTATTTTTTACTAATTATTCCTCATTTAACCATTATAAAATTACTACCAATATTTGAGCATTAAGACTGGATAATTACATTAAGATTGCTGAAAATTCAGCAGACAACTGGCCTGTTGCTATGTACTGAATGCTGTGATGATGATGGGAGTTTCTATTTAAAATGAGCATAATTTGGGAGCCATTTGAATCAGTTAGTAGGTAAGTGACTGAATAATTATTCACAATCATAAATAATTGGATTTGTGACAAAGGGCCCTTGAAACATGCCTTTGGTATGGGTTAGCTCAATTTCACTGGAAGAGTCTGGGCAGTGAAGGTATCTATAGCTACACTGAAGGTTTACATAGTCTGCAAAAATGTAATAGTGCCTTGACAGACATTGTTACTCTCCTGTGATTGGTTTGCAATGACATCACAGTGTGTGATTGAGGATAAGAAAGGTCATTTACCATTACAATGGATTTCTGTCCAAGTCTGATGAAAGAAAGCAGCTTTGTGTAGGAAACTATATCAAGACTTTCAGGCACAAGAGGCAGCACAAGTTTAATTTACATGCATAGATTTATTAGATTTGTACCTTAAAGTCTTCTGTATTATTTTTCGGTGCACAAAGTCATATCGGTTGCACAAACCTCTTTGTGGTGAGATGTTTAACACTGATTACAAAATACAAAACTCATATTTCTGTTCAACAAATTAATGAAACATTTCTCACTTTTCAAATATTAATGAACTTTTTTTTAATATATGAAGAAAACATTGAAATTTATTTTAGCTTCACTTAACTTCAAAAAGAATGAACATTACAAACATAAGTACTGACCTCAATGAGGTAATAGTCTGGTCTCAAAACCCCAGGTTTAGAATTCAGGTGAGATCAATAATGTTAAGTGTTTTCTGTTTATGTTTCTACTGTCCATTGAACTCAACACATGAACTCCAAAAGGCTTATGATAGAACTGAATATAGTTACAATGACAACATTAGCAGCCTTAACCAACTGGATGCAAAAAAATCTAATTATTCTATCATCACTATATTCTTTTTTCTGAAGTAGTATCTCAGGATTGAAGATGATTTCATTCCACTTCACTTTTGGATTTTTGAGGTGACTGATGAGGCCAATGTTGGGACCACAAACACTTCCATTGTTGGGGCAGCTTATGGCGCAGATATGTGGTTAGTGCATTTGTCTTTCAATGAATCATGTAACTTTCAATTAATCATCTTGTGACTTTCAATTAATCATGTTGGACTCCTGAAGCATAATGTGTGCTCCTAATTCATGAACTCGAGATTATTTTATGTGGGCAGCGGTAGAGTTGCTGCCTCACAGAGACCCGGGTTCGATCCTAACTATGGGTACTGGCTGTACAGAGTTTCAACGGTCTCCCTGTGACCACGGGGTTTTTCTCCGGGCGTTCCGGATTCCTCCCACGTTCCAAATGCGTGCAGGTTTGTGGGTTAATTGGCTTCGTAAATTGCCCCTAGTGTGTAGGATGTGAAAGTGGGATAAGATAGAACTAGTGTATGGATGATCGGTGGTTGGCGTGGACTCGGTGGTACAAAGGGTCTGTTTCCAAGCCGTATCTCTAAATAAAACTAAACTTTGAGTGGTAATGGGCCTGGAATATTCAAGTCATTTGAATACTTTGTAGAATATACCCATTTTCAACCTGGAAACGTTCCAGACATCTAAGTTCTTGGGTTCTGGGGGGCTGCTTTGTGGCATGCATTGATTAAAGATGCGTGCTATTCAGTATCCATTCAGAAATGCCACAGGACGTTCTTGTCATTTATCTGGATGGATCGGTTCTGGTTCTACAGAGCTTTGCCAAATGGGTTTACACACCCCTAGATTATTCTGAAATTGCTATAATTAATTCTGGTTACACTAGGTGACAAAATCACATAGTGTTCGCCTGTCTAAGTGTTGTCCTAATTATTGGGAATTAGCCGATCTGGCAGTGTCAGCTCGTGGACGGGTTTCACCAAATGGGGTTCATTACCCATCCAGATAAATCAACGTCCTGCCCTTCACAGGTTAAGGGTATCTGGGGTTATGGTGGATTCCAATCACGTGAGGGCCACCCAACTATGCTAGGGTCTAGTCTGGGCTAGTATACCATCAATTCATCAAACTTCTACGGTGGTTGGCAAGATTGTAGCTTTTTTCCAGCTGATAGACCAATGCAGCTGCCTTCAAGGCACAGATTGCGTTACAATGGAGAATTGACAATATTTATGTCTCACTTAAATCCATCATTTTGGCCAATCCGATGGTATACTTCCAAACAGACGCAAGCTCCCATGTCCGGGGTGCTATGGACAACTGCTCCAGTTGTGAGGGCAGATGGGACACCCTTGAATTTACCTTCTTGTTGTCACAAGGGATAAACTATTTGGAGATGCTGGGAGCATTTCACGGACTTCGAGCTTCTTGTCCTAGCCTTACTGATGCTCATGTCCGTCTCCAAATGAATAATACCACTGCGGTGGCATATCTCACCCATATGGGCGGTACCAGGTCACTTTCATGTGATGGATTGACAGATATAATTTGGCTCTGGTGTGTTAAACGAACTATTTGGATTTCAGCTACCTGTTTCCCAGGTGAGCTCTATACACTGGCGGACATCAGGTCACGCATACTCTATGACCACATCAAGTGGATGATGAATCTCCATATATCCGCTAAAATTTACTGCCAAATTTGGTGAACCGGATATCGACCTCTTTGCGTCACGGTTGAACCATCAGGTACCAACATACGTTTGTGGGACCCGATCCTGGGGCAATGGCGATGGATGCGTCGCTGGACTGAGGGATATGGGTTTCTATGCCTTTCCTCCATTTTGCCTCGTCAGTCGGGTGTGGCGGGTATCCAGACCAATGCTGCTAAGGGCTTTCTTATCATACCCGACTGGCCTACGCAGCCATGGTATCCGGTGGTCCTTGATATGATCAGTCAAACTTGGGTCCTCTTCGAGGGTTGCCCATAATTGGTACAAACCCTGTCTCAGGGGGACCACATCCCTGCCACAGTCATCTAACCTTGCTGGCTTGAAGGTTCTGCACAGGCCATTACTGCGGTATGGCATATCATCTAGAACCTTGGATACCATCGGAGCGTCATGCTGGGAGTTCACCAGGCGGCAATATCTCTCTCACGTTCGTAAAGGGGAAACCTACTGCGGCCGCTCCCATATTACCTACAACGCTGTAACCATAACCGTCGTGTTGGAATTCTGCCGGGGTTGCATCATAATGAGCACCTGAGTTACAGTGCCATCAACAGCGCCTCAAGTGCGCTGTCATTCTACCTCACTGTTAAGGTAGGATCCAACAGGCTGGTGTCCAGACTCATGCGGGAAATATTCAATTCGAATCCGCCCAGACCACGCTATAATATCACCTGGGATATCGGGGAAATACTCACCCTGCTCAGGACGTGGTTGCCCATGGAGGGCCTGGAACTGGACTAACTCACCCTGAAGCTGGTTATGTTACTGGCACTGACTTCAGCACAGAGGGTACAGACACTCCGCAAAGTCCAGATCGACAGGATGATCTCTACCCCTGCGGAAGTAGTCTTCGTCATGGACGAGCTACTCAAGCAGCATAGACCTGGGTACTCAGGGCTGCAGCTGAAATTCCGGGCATACCCCGCTGATGCACGGCTATATTTAGCCGCCCATATCCGTCACTTTGTGAAAGTGCCGAGAAAACTGGAGGAATGGAGAACCCTCACCATGGAGTGACGGTCCAGATGATATCCAGGTGGCTCAGGATCGTCTTGGGTAAGTCACGTGTTGACACTAATATCTTCACATCCCATTCCACCAGGGCATGCATCAACGTCGGAGGCAAGGGTCATGGAGGTGCCCATGGACCATATTCTTGCCACAGTAGGATGGCGTACAAAGCCACCTTCCAGCGGTTCTACAATACATGTGTTGCCGCTCCTCTACAGTTCGCCGAAGCCGTGCTGAATGCAGGTCAAGAACGTGGAGATGTCCCCGCATAAGGGGTTTTCTTTTGTTGTTAACCAATGTTGCTCTTGTCTTTCAGTACAAGCAGTCTGGAAAATTGATTACTCCTATCCATCCTCATAAGTGGTGTGTGACAGCATGGACGTGGTCCAGGGCGCGGAATCACAGAAGCTTTGAAGTCTTCACGAAGTCACTCACGTGACTCCGAAATGAAATAGTGAGATTGAACGAGAACTTACCAGTTCGAAGGTTGATCTTTATTTCATGAGGAGTTGCGGTGAGGGATTTCGTGCCCTCCGCTCCCAACCCTCGATCATCCTCAACTGGTAATTAGAGTCTCTTTCAATCTTACTATGCCAAGTCATTTCTGTTGTTGTTTCTGTGATTCCACACCGCTACTTTGAAGAATGTCGCGCATGCGTGCAGGCGGGCTCTTCACGAAATCCCTCACCGCAACTCCTGATGAAATAAAGATCAACCTTCGAACTGGTAAGTTCTCGTTCAATCTCACTATTCCTTCTCTCTAGAGATGCTGCCTATCCTGCTGTTACACCAGAATTTTGTGTTTATCTAGGGCACAGCCAAAATCGAGTATTGGCTTGTAAGTGGCAAGTAACATTTGCGCTAATTCCAACATGTGAGAGACTAATCACCCAACTTATATTCAAGCACATTAATATTACAGAATTCCACGGATGCATCCTGAACTGCCGAGTATCTCCAACTGTTTCTATTTTAGATTTACAATAATTTCCTTTTTGATCCAAACTATGCAGTGCAGCTTATCTCGGCATCAGGCAGATGCAGACACATTCTGCGTTTTCTAGAGCTGGTCATTGTAAGAGACATGGATCTGCAGGTTTTACAGCTTTAGTCTTTGAAGTAAGCTTTTCTGCCACTGATCAGAGGCCACCAAGACTTTGATGTAATGCTATTTGACATATTCAAGTATGGAATTCATCCATGGTCAGCACAGCCAAGCACGCAATCGAGTAGCAGCTGAAATTTGGTTCTACTGACTGCATTGGAACTGAATTTCAGACAGTGTACAAATGAAGATGAATTTTCAGGCAGACTTATTAATAAAAGCCTCTATCTGCTCTATTAATTGCATGTAAAAAGTACCGTGGCACTGTTTTGAAGAGAAGAGGAACAATTCAAATTGACTGACACAGATCTCTTAAAAAAATTAAAAACAAATCAAATGGATGAGTAGGGGATAGAAGGATACAGATTATGTGCAAGCAGATAAAAGACGGGCCTGGTATCATTTTAGGCCTGTTTCTGTGCTACACTGTTCTATGAATATGTGGATGTAATGATGTTAGTTATAAGAAGAATGCCATTGTTGAAAGGAGTGCAGAAGAGATTACAGAAGGAACTTTTTTCCTTTGGCACATCGGAAGCTGAGGGGTGACATGATTGAGATGTACAAGATCATGAAAGGCATGGGTAAAGCAAATACTCACAATGATTGCCAGACATTTCAACTTCCCTTTCCATTCCCATACTGACCTTTCTGCCTTGGGTCTTCTCCATTGCCAGAGTGAGGCCACTCGCAAATTGGTAGAACAGCACCTCATATTCCGCTTGAGTTGCATACAACCCAGTGGAGCGAATGTTAAATTATCTAATTTTAAGTAACATCTACTAATGTTCCTCTCCCTTCCTCCTTGTCCCCTTCCTCTTCCCTACTCATTTAGCCCGTTCCACAGTTCACCACATTGTATCCCTATTGAGGTCACACCTTCCCGAGCCAACAATGGGCCTACCAGCGCACCTACCCGCCTGAGGTTATTTGCTACCGGCCCTGATTGGTCCAGGACTTTTCTCGCCTCCAGCTCTCTACTTTACCTCTGAAGAAGGGTCCTGACCCAAAACATCATATATCCTTTTCCTCCAGAGATGCTGCCTTACTCGCTGAGTTACTCCAGCACTTTGTGTCTATCTTTGGTTTAAACTAGCATCTGCAGTTATTTGTTTCTACTTACAGTCTTTTTCCCAGTTAGAAGATTCAAAAACTAGAGGGCACAAGCTTAATGGTGAGGGAGGAGAGATTTCAGAAAGACTTCAGGGAGAGCTTTATCACTAGGAGAGTAGACCATATATAGAGTTAGCTGCAGACGAAACTATCGAAGCAGATACAATTACAACTTTGAAGACATTTGGACAGATATGTGAATACAAAGGTTTTAGAGGGCTATGGTTCAAATGCAGGTAAATGGAATATGCCCAATATGCCAACATGGTTGGCATGGACAAGATGAGCTGAAGGGCCTGTTCCCATGCTGTAGTCCTATGACAGACACTGTGTTCTCCGTTTTGAAATTGGATATTGAATATGTCATCCCAAATGCCTGATATTTTCCTCTACTGGTGAATAATGATAAACTGAAATATTCCCTTCAAATGTAATTTGAGAGCATATTGAAATGTGAATCACTGGATGCCTTAATGTATAATAAGCAAATACAGATTACAGATCATAAAGTACATTATGTTCTTGCATGGGATCCAGGGAGAGCTGAATAACTGGAAACAGAATTGGCTTCATCGCAGGAAGCAGAAGTAGTTGGTGGAACGTTGTTTTTGGGACTGAAGGCCTGCAACTAGTGGTGTGCCTCAAGAAGCAGTACAGGGCCCATTGCTGTTTGCGATTTATATCAACAATTTGGATGAGAATGTACAAGGCACAATTAGTACATTCACAGAAAAATAGGTGGAATCATAGGTAGTGAAGATGGTCATCAAAAATTCCAGCAGGAGCTTGATCAGCTAGGCAATTGGGCTGAGGAATGGCTTATGGGCTTTAATGCAGATATGTGTGAGGTGATACATCTTGGGAAGTCAAACCAGTGGCAACAGTGAATATTAAGGTCCTGGGGGTGTGTTGCAGAGTAGCGGGATCTAGAAGTAAAGGTACATAGTAGCATGAAAGTACCATCACAGGTAGATAAGGTGGTAAAGAAGGCTTTTGGTACATAGGCTCTCAGCAGTCAGGGCATTGAGTATAGAAGTTAGAGCGTTATGTTATAGTCACAGAAGACATTGATGAGGTTGCATTTGGAGTATTGCATTCATTTTTATCACCCTGCTAGTGGAAGGATGTCACAAAGCTGGAATGTATACTGAAAGGGTGTCAATAAACTGGAAGATTTACGAGGGTGTTGCCAGGACTCAAAGGCGTACGATATAGGGAAAGGTTGGGCAGGCAAGGACTTTACTCCTTGGAGTAAAGGAGGTTAAGGGGTAAAGTTACGGAGGTGTATAAAATTATGAGGGGAAAAGATAGGGCAAATGCACAGAGCCTGTTACCTTGAAAAGGGGATTCGGGAACCAGAGGACATAGGTTTAAGTTGAGAGTGGAAAGATTTAATGGGAACTTGAGGACAACTTTTTCACTCAGAGGGTGGCGGGTATCATGTTCAGCAGAGACATTTTGAACCAATGGGCCTGTTTCCGTACTGTGCCATTCCATGTTCTATATTCTATGTTAAGATCCAGTTAGAAAAACTACTCACTGAACAAGCTGCACAGATTGCTGACCTCCCGGCAGTGCCTCTCCAACCAGTAGCATGCACTACTTGGTCAAGTTTATGAAGGAACTGCAGATGCTGGAAAAATCAAAGGTAGATAAAAATGCTGGAGAAACTCAGCCGGTGAGGCAGCATCTAGGGAGCAAAGAAATAGGTGATGTTTCCTATTCCGTCACCTATTCCTTCGCTCCATAGCGAATTCCTTCGCTATTCCTAAACACAATTTCCTTCGCTCCATAGATGCTGCCTCACCCGCTGTGTTTCTCCAGCATTTTTATCTACCTTCTACTTGATGTCAAGATCTATTAACTCTTCCAGCAGCTGTGATGGGCACAATCTCAGTAAAGTTTGATAATGTGTGCAAGATCTTCCAAACTTCTAAGTGAATAGACTCAATTTCTGCTCTCAAATTATCATCTATTTGTGTTAATACTGTGTGTGCTGCGTTGGATGCTATTTTACTACAGAAACTGGGCCCTTAATGCTGGAATATCAACAATCTCTCTAGGTTTTGTGCTTCCTTCCTTCACTATGCATTGCAAAATTATTCCGATCTATTCTCTTTGGAAATTTGTTGTTGAGTTTAGTTGTCAAAGACTTCATGCAAATCACCAGGTATATGATTAGGACCATGGATAGCACGTTGATCCGCAGCCTAGAACATAGAACAGTGCAGCCATTCGGCCACAATGTCTGTGCTGAACATGATGCCAAGTTAAGCTGATCTCATTTGCTTGAGCCATCTCTCTCTCTATTCCCTGCACTTCTATGTGCCTATGTAAAAAATGCTTAAACACCACTGTCATATCTCCCTTCACCACCATTCTGGCAATGTGCTCCAGACCCACACTATTCCCTGTGTAAAAGAAATTGCCCTGCACATCTTCATTAAATTTCCCCCCTCTTACCTAATAGCTATGCCCTCCAGCAAAGCTTTAGGAATATTGTGTAGGAAGGAACTGCAGATGCTGCTTTAAACCGAATATAGACACACAATACTGGGGTTACTCAACGGGTCAGGTAACATCTCTGGAGGGAAGGAATGGGTGACGTTTTGGGTCGAGATGCGGTCTGAAGAAGCATGCTCACCCAAAACAGAGAAACATTAATGGGGCCTGGAATATTTGAACTCCAGAGAAAAATGTCCATGTAAGTAGAGATCATGTTCAAAATCACAGTTAGAGAACAGCAATGGACACCATTCTCACTGAGGTCTGAGAAACCCTGCACACATTATCAACCTTCTCCATTTTATTACATCTGGATCCATTTTGTACATTAAAGTTCAAACCCAAACAAATTCAAAATAGATGAAAATCACAAGTATGCCTCAATATTTATTTTAACTTTAAATTCTCAGCATCTTAAACGCTCTCAGATGTCACTAGTTAGAACGGAAAATATTTATAGCAATACCACCACCATTATTGTCCCTCGGCAACTTCTTAAAGATTGAGGTGTTGTAATTTGGGACATCGAACAAGGGCAGGCCCTACACAGTAAATGGTAGGCCTCTGGGTAATGTTGTAGAGCAGAGTGATCTAGGAGTGCAGGTACATAGTTCCTTGAAGGTCGAGTCGCAGGTAGATCTTTTGTAGTCACAGGCTTTTGGCTCTTTGGCCTTCATCAGTCAGAGTATTGAATAAAAGTTGGGCGGTCATGTTGCAGTTGTATAAGATGTTGGTGAGACCGCATTTAGAATATTGTATTCAGTTCTGGGCACCATGTTAAAGGAAATATATTGTCAAACTTGAAAGGATTCAAAAAAGAATTGAGGATGTTGCCAGGTCTAGAGGGTCTGAGCTATAGGGAGAGGTTGAGTAGGTTGGGTCTTTATACCATGGAGCGCAGGAGGATGAGGGGGAAGCTTATAGATGTGCATAAAATCATGAGAGGAATAGATCAGGTAGATGCACAGACTTTTACCAGTCAGAGTCTTTTATGAGTCAGAAAGTTTTAAGAGAGAGTTAGATAGAGCTCTAGAGGCTAGCGGAGTCAAGGGATATGGGGAGAAGGCAGGCACGGGTTATTGATGGGGACGATTAGCCGTGATCGCAATGAATGGCGGTGCTGGGTCGAAGGGCCGAATGGCCTCCTCCTGCACCTATTTTCTATGTTTTTATGTTTTACCCAGAGTCATCGGCGGTCACTCAAAAAGAGCATGACTGTCCTCTCCTCTCCATAAGGTTGTCTACTTGCGGGTCTGCAGATGTCGTAGAGGCCGATCCGTGATCCACACACCTTGGTGCAATGTGGGCAGTTGACACTGGCAGTGGTTGGTAGTCGTCGAGCCCCTTTCTCTCTCTCCTTACGGTGCTGTCCCTTTGTCTCTGCAACACGGCATAGTTCCATTTCGTGACGTGCAGCTCCTCCCTGCACGGATTTCCTCCAGGAGCGTCTGTCCAGTGAAATTATTGGTGCTGTGTTATTGTGGTGGTGATGCTGATCATGTTGGCTTCCTCCAAAATGCTGATGTTGGTGCATTTGTCTTACCAGCTGATCCTCAGAATCTTTCGTAAGGATCATTGAGGGTATTGTTCCAGGGCTCTCAGGTGCCTGCTGTATGATGACGCGGCTCCATACAACAGGGTGGAGAGGGCAACGGTTCTGTAGACCAGCAGTTTTGTTTGAGCCTTCAGGTCTCTGTCTTCAAAGACTCTTTTCCTGAGTATGGGGTAGGCTCTGCTGGCACAACTCAGGCAATGATTGACCTCAGAGTCGATTTCAGCTTTTGAGGAAAGAATGCTGCCAAAGTAGGGGAAGTGGTCAACGTTTTCAAGAGTGGTGTCGTCCACTTTTACAGTGGGCTGGGTAGATGGCTGGTTGGGTGGAGGTTGATGTAAGACCTGGGTCTTCTTGATATTTAAGGCTAGGCCCATGGCTCTGTATGTCTTGGCAAAGGCATTCAGGCATTCAGGATGCCCTGGAGATCATCTGCAGAGTGTACTGCAATGGTGCAGTTGTCCATGTACTGAAGCTCCAGGATGGCGGAGTTACTGACTTTGATCTTGACCTTCAACCTATTAAGGTTGAAGAGCCCACCATCAGTTCTGTAGAGGATTGGGATCCCCTGTGGCAGCTCTTCACCAATGAGGTGAAGTTTGGCCGCAGTGAAGATGACAAACAGGGTGGGTGCGATGATGCATCCCAGTTTGACCCCTGTTTCCACAGTGAAGTGCTTGGACTCAGAGCCACAGTTGCTGAGCTCTGTGACCGACATGCCATCATGTGGAAGCCTCAATATTCTGATGTACTTGTCGTGACATGCCTAAAGACAACTGTACCTTGATAGTATGCTCCAAAGAGCCTGGCGGTCTACCGAGTCAAAATCCTTTGTCAGGTCTATGAAGGCCATGTACAAAGGCAGCCTTTGTTCACGGCACTTTTCCTGGAGTTGGTGTGTTGTGAATCGAGTAGGGTATTTGAGGGCCAGAGGACATAGGTTCAAGGTGAAGGGGAAAAGATTTAATAGGAATCCAAGGGGTAACTTTTTCACACAGAGGGTGGTGGGTGTATGGAACAAGCTGCCAGAGGAGGTAGTTGAGGCTGGGACTATCCCATCGTTTAAGAAACAGCTGGACAGGTACATGGATAGGAGAGGTTTGGAGGGTTAAGGGCCTGTCCCACTGTACGAGGTGATTCAAGAGCTCTCCCGAGTTTATAAAAAAATCAAACTCGTGATAAGCACGTAGAATGTACGTAGCGGGTACGTTGGAGCTTGGGATGTCTCTTAGCGGCTAGTAAAGCTAACGGCAGGTACTCAGGAAACGCGGTAAGCACGTGAAGACTCGTGAAGATTTTTCAACATGTTCAAGAATGTCCACGAGAGCCCGGAGTACCTACGAGCGGCTATTACCGTAATTCTCCTAGTTCGAATCAGTGGAAACTCGGGAGAACTCTTGAATTAGCTCCTACAGTGGGACAGCCCCTTTATGGACCAAGCGCAGGCAAGTGGGACTAGGATAGCTGGGACATTGTTGGCTGGTGTGGGCGAGTTGAGTTGAAAGGCCTGTTTCCACATTGTATTCCTCTATGACTATGACTCCATGAGTGAAATGTGGTTGAAATCAATCTTAGGCAGTAACACAAAATGGGTGATAATGAATGTTATTCAACTGTTGAAAGATTTCATACAATCACTGCAAAAACCCTGTAAATGTCAAAGCTTTCAGCAAGAAATCGAAGGGAATTTATAATTTACAATTTGTCATCCTTTCTAGTATCAGGGAAATTCATTTTATGATTAGGTTTTTAAGTTATTTTAAAATAATTTTATCATCTAACTTATCCTAAATTAATATTGTCCATAACTTTTCAATATTCTTAATATGTTTTAAATGTCAGCTAAACGAGTAATTGTTCTTGCCTGTCTTGTTGCTGAAGAATCTTCAATGTGATTTGCTGTTTACCCAGCTTGATGACATTGGATTACATGGACATAGAAGCAGGTCATTCAGCACAGTCAGTCCATGTTGTTGTTTATACTCCACTCAAGCCTCCTTCTTTCTTTCTTTATCAAAACCTATCAGCATAACTTGGACAGGTATATGGACAGCAAAGGTATCTATACAGAAACTGCTATATCATGCTGGAATCTTGATCAAAATATAAATTGCTGGAGGAACTCAGCAAGTCAGGCAGCATGTGTTGAGGAAATGGACTTGACATTTTGGTTCAGGACCTTTCATTAGATCCTTTCATTAGTCAAAGACTTCTGAAAAAGTAACCCAAAGTGAAACGTTGCCTGTCAATTCATTTTTCCCCCACAACAATAAATGTTTTTCAGAATAAAAAATATATACAAAAAGAAATGTGAAAAAATCTCTTCGGGCATCCTCAGTGTGTAAACATTCAATAGTATCACACTCAGTAGTGTTCACACTTATCTTTAAAAATTATCACTCATATGGACCCCTGGGGTGATATCCCTCCCCATGTTTGAGGGGTATCCCCACCACTCCACTGCCGCTCAATGTCCAGCTATGGAGGGACCCTAAACTATAGTCTCGGCATTGGTGATCGTATCTCTGAGCAGCACAAGGCTGCTCAAAATTTTCTTGCCAGGTTCAGCACAGCCTTAGTCTGGGTGGATGACCTGTCCCAGAGCAGACGTGATCCGTTTGGCAATGGCATTGGACAGGATTTCATAGGCTAGATATTGCAGTGAGATTTCTGATGCTGTCCTTTTATCTCTTCTGCTAGTAGATGAGGGTGATGATGCCCTTCCACATGGGGTCTTTCATGCTCCCAGCCAGAAGTATAACATTGTACACTTCCAGCAGGTCCAGGCCTACCAGTCTAACAGAACCACGTACAACTCAGCTGGTAAGCTATCGCCCTCCGGGAATTTTGTTTGATTCAAATAAACAGATGGAGCCAGTCCGTTCCTCTATGGTGCCTGTCCATTCGCTCCACAGATGCTGACTGACCCAAACGTTTAAAGGGATACGAGCCAAATGCAGGTAAATTAGACTAGCTCAGTTTGACAATTTGTTCGGCATTGACGAGATGGGCTGAAGGTCCTCATTCCATGCTGTCTATTTTTAACACCATGACTCTGTAACTCTTTATTCCCTTAATCACCACTTAAATTGTTCCCTGCAGTAGCGAATTGCACATTCTAATAACTGAGTAAAGAAGTTCCTTCTGAATTCATTAATGAATGTTTCAGAGATTGATGTATATTGAAGGTATCTAGCTTTTCTCTTTTCCTCGTGGAAACAAAACTGGTTTGCAGATTAATTGGCTTAGATAAAATGGTAAATTATCCCTAGTGTGTGTAGAAGGATAGCGTTAGCGTGCGGGGATCGCAAATCGGCACAGACTTGATGGGCCAAAGGGCCTGTTTCCACACTGTATCTCTAAACTACGCCAAACATTATTTCTATATTGATTCAGTTAATACACTCATCGTTTTTAAGACCTCCATAGATCACCTCACAGGCTTCTGATCTCGAGAAAAGAATTGCTACATTTTTATGACATCACTGTTGCTGTACATTAGGGGGCAGATGGCTAACAGGAGCCAATGTCACCAAAGGGAAAGTTTGTGATTGCTGGATCTGTCTGGAATGCTTTCTTTGCCACCAGCACTGTGCAAAATCTCTTCATCACTGACTGCAAAATCCAGGTCAAAGACCTCCTTGCAAAATAAAATTAAACAAGGTAGAAGTTGCTCTGCTGATTAATTATTGTCTGGGACTAACAACACTATCAGAATTATTATTCATGTTTGCAACCGATAACCAAAAACCAAAGCCTTCAATTAAAATTGTGACCTTAGTTTGTTGAATGAAAGGTTAAAACCTAAAAGATCTCACTGCCAAAATGTGTAATTCTCTTCACAGACATATATTAAAATTGTTGCTACATAAACACCAACTCTAATCCCTTTCAGGTTGTTACAGTGCATTGAATGAGTCCACTGTATCAAATGTCTGTGATAAGAGCTAATACTAAAGAACTGGCTGCCCCTTTGTTGAAGCAGAGCTGGTAAGTAAACGATAGATGTTAGCAAAACAAGATTTTGGCTTACATAACTATTTTGCAGACACAGACGTTTGTCACTTTGAATTATTAACTTGCTCAAAGTACTAATAAATTTCATTTGAAAAACATTTAATTGGCTTCGGATACCAGTTACCAGCTGTTGTATCCTGTGCTCCACGTATGAAATATCTCTTCCTATTATTTTATGGTTTTGAATGGATTAATTTAATTCAAGACCTTTTGCTAAATAATGGAGAACATCACATTGAAAAGTGCCAAATGCTTAGACACAAAATGCTGGAGTAACTCAGCGGGACAAGCAGCATCTCAGGATAGAAAGAATGGGTGACATTTTGGGTTGAGACCCTTCTTCAGACTGAGTGAGTAATTATATTTTAGGAGCACTATTCCAAAACCTCTCATCACTATTACAGATAGATTCTAGAACAATTGGGCGGTAATTAATCGGATAGAAGGATTGTTCTGCTCTTTTTGAAAATACATCATTGGGTAATTCCACGCATCGTTGTTAGATGTTGTGAGAACGTTCTCAGATGCTTTGATTTCCTCTCACATGCCAATGATGTGCAGGTTGATTAGGGCTATTCACAGTTGCCAATGTAAGTGCGTCATCAGGAATCAGGATGGCGTTAATGGGCATGTGAGAGAGAATATGTTCCAGGAAAATAAGTGGGTGAAATGATTGGATGGGAGTGCTGGAGCAGATTTAATTGAATGCCCACCTCCTTTGACCACCATGTTTAAGAAACAGTCAGACAGGTACATGGATAGGACAGGTTTGGAGGCATATGGCCAAACACGGGCAGGTTGGACTCGTGTAGAGGGACATGTTTGGCAGGATAGATTGGAGGGCTCATCTAGGGAGGCTATTTGGGTGGAACTTAGAAGTGGGAAAGGTGTAGCAACATTATATTATAATGTGGTATATTATATTATATTATAATAGGGTATATTATAGACCGCCAAATGGGGAACGAGAATTGGAAGAGCAAATATGTAAAGAGATAGCAGATATTAGTAGTAAGCACAAGGTAGTGATTGTGGGAGATTTCAACTTTCCACATATAGACTGGGAAACACATTCTGTAAATGGGCTGGATGGTTTGGAGTTTGTAAAATGTGTGCAGGATAGTTTTTTGCAGCAATACATAGAGGTGCCTACTAGAGGAGGGGCAGTGCTGGACCTCCTGTTAGGAAATGAGACGGGACAGGTGGCGGAGGTATGCGTAGGGGAGCACTTCGGGTCCAGTGATCACAATACCATTAGTTTCAATATAATTATGGAGAAGGACAGAACTGGGCCTAGGGTTGAGATTTTTGATTGGAGAAAGGCTAACTTTAACGAGATGCGAGATGATTTAAAAGGAGTGAACTGGGACATTTTGTTTTATGGGAAAGATGTAGAGGAGAAATGGAGGACATTTAAAGGGGAAATTTTAAGAGTACAAAATCTTTATGTTCCTGTTCAATTGAAAGGAACCAGTAAAAATTTGGAAAGAGCCCTGGTTTTCAAGGGAAATTGGACATCTTGTTCGGAAAAAGAGGGAGATCTACAATAATTATAAGCAGCATGAAGCAAATGAGGTGCTTGAGGAGTATAAGGAATGTAAAAAGAATCTTAAGAAAGAAATTAGAAAAACTAAAAGAAGATATGAGGTTGCTTTGGCAAGTAAGGTGAAAATAAATCCAAAGGGTTTCTACAGCTATATTAATAGCAAAAGGATAACAAGGGATAAAATTGGTCCATTGGAGAGACCGAGTGGACAGCTATCTGCAGAGCCAAAAGAGATGGGGGAGATATTGAACAATTTCTTTTCTTCGGTATTCACCAAGGAGAAGGATATTGAATTATGTGAGGTAAGGGAAACTAGTAGAGTAGCTATGGATACTATGAGTTTCAAAGTAAAAGAAGTACTGGCACTTTTGAAAAATATAAAAGTGGATAAGTCTCCAGGTACTGACAGGATATTCCCTAGGACATTGAGGGAAGTTAGTGTAGAAATAGCCGGGGCTATGACAGAAATATTTCAAATGTCATTAGAAACGGGAATAGTCCCCGAGGATTGGCGTACTGCGCATGTTGTTCCATTGTTTAAAAAGGGCTCTAAAAGTAAACCTAGCAATTATAGACCGGTTAGTTTGACTTCAGTGGTGGGCAAATTAATGGAAAAGATACTTAGAGATAATATATATAAGTATCTGGATAAAGAGGGTCTAATTAGGAACAGTCAACATGGATTTATGCCTGGAAGGTCATGTTTGACTAATCTTCTTGAATTTTTTGAAGAGGTTACTAGGGAAATTGACGAGGGTAAAGCAGTGGATGTTGTCTATATGGACTTCAGTAAGGCCTTTGACAAGGTTCCTCATGGAAGGTTGGTTAAGAAGGTTCAACTGTTGGGTATAAATGCAGGAATAGCAAGATGGATTCAACAGTGGCTGAATGGGAGAAGCCAGAGAGTAATGGTGGATGGCTGTTTGTCGGGTTGGAGGCAGGTGACTAGTGGGGTGCCTCAGGGATCTGTGTTGGGTCCTTTGTTGTTTGTCATGTACATCAATGATCTGGATGAAGGGGTGGTAAATTGGATTAGTAAGTATGCAGATGATACCAAGATAGGGGGTGTTGTGGATAATGAAGAGGATTTCCAAAGTCTACAGAGTGATTTAGGCCAGTTGGAAAAATGGGCTGAAAGATGGCAGATGGAGTTTAATGCTGATAAAGTGAGGTGCTACACCTTGGCAGGACAAATCAAAATAGGACGTACATGGTAAACGGTAGGGAATTGAAGAATACAGTTGAACAGAGGGATCTGGGAATAACCGTGCATAGTTCCTTGAAGGTGGAATCTCATATAGATAGGGTGGTAAAGAAAGCTTTTGGTATGCTAGCCTTTATAAATCAGAGCATTGAGTATAGAAGCTGGGATGTAATGTTAAAATTGTACAAGGCGTTGGTGAGACCAAATCTGGAGTATGGTGTGCAGTTTTGGTCACCCAATTATAGGAAGGATGTCAACAAAATAGAGAGGGTACAGAGGAGATTTACTAGAATGTTGCCTGGGTTTCAACAGCTAAGTTACAGAGATAGGTTAAATAAGTTAGGTCTCTATTCTCTGGAGTGCAGAAGGTTAAGGGGGGACTTGATCGAGGTCTTTAAAATGATGAGAGGGATAGACAGAGTTAATGTGGACAAGCTTTTCCCTTTGAGAATAGGGAAGATTCAAACACGAGGACATGACTTTAGAATTAAGGGACAGAGGTTTAGGGGTAACATGAGGGGGAACTTCTTTACTCGGAGAGTGGTAGCGGTGTGGAATGAGCTTCCAGTGGAAGTGGTGGCGGCAGGTTCGTTGGTATCATTTAAAAATAAATTGGATAGGCATATGGATGAGAAGGGTATGGAGGGTTATGGTATGAGTGCAGGCAGGTGGGACTAAGAGAAAAAAGTTGTTCGGCACGGACTTGAAGGGCCGAGATGGCCTGTTTCCGTGCTGTAATTGTTATATGGTTATATGGTTATATGTTGGCCGGTGTGGGCAAGTTGAGCCAAAGGGCCTGTTTCCATGTTGTATCACTCCATGATTCTATGACTCCTTTGTCCTAACAAAATATGTGCTCTTCAGTTAAAATAAAAGATTAACTCAGTGTCGTAGTGAAATGCAGCGGAAGTATTCTAAAGAGTAATGGGTGCAGTTGGCAAAGTAGATGACAGACTATATATGGAGTTTAAGCAAGGAAATTCATTGAGATCCAGGCAGGTTGAAACAATCAGTAACATGATTGACACCTCAACTGCAAAGAGTGAACGTTGGAATAAATCTATATAATTTTTATTTCCTGGAAGTCACTCTAAAATGTCAAAACATATAAATGAATCCGCTAACATGGACGTAATGTTATGTTCCGTTTGACAATATATGTCACATGAATGTAGCCAACAGTTGTTGTACTTTGCTTATACCCAAATACCTGTCCATTAATAAAGCGAACCAGGATTGCGAGCAATCAGAAGGGTAAAGGTCAACAAAGCTCATTCTGCTGGATTGACTTTTATTCATTTGCGAAAACTGATATGCAGACAAAAGTCTATCTTTGAAGTTGAAGATTTTCATTAAAATAACAAACTGTTGCATTATTGAAATAGTACTTTGGGCAGATCTTGTATGGAATAACAAGAATGACATCCCCCACATATCAATAAATGCCTCGCAGAAACAAATGTCGGGTATGCACCTTTTCTCATTCTTACTGAACACATTAATGCACTGGAGTGAGGTGCACGAGAGCAATAAGCGAGTTTGGTATTTTGACTGCGCATGCCCAGGTCATAGGTCACTCGCTATAAACATTCTCGGCAGCTGTGGTACTGCTTTGTGTGTAGGCCTATATTTTAACTGTGGTCGGGCCCGGGTCTCCGGCGCTGCTGGCGCTGTTAAGTTGCTGCTGGGCCGTCCTCGTCCCCTCCCAGGTGTCCCGTCCCTGTCCGGGGGTGTCCAGGGTTGTCGTGGGTTGGCGGGGCGGTGGAAGCCCCAGCTCAACTTGCAGCCGGCACAAGGGGGGGCGGCGCTGGCTCCAGCTCGGCTTTGCCTGCCCAGCCGGGTTGGCTGGCAGCCGGGGCGCAGGCCTGGAGCGTTGGTGGCCGTGGACCACATGGTTGGCCCCCTCAGTGCCGGCGGGGGGGCGAGCGCCAGTCATTGGCAGGGCTGCACATGGGGTGCTGCAGTGGCTCGGTGGATCGGGCAACATCTCTGGAGAAGGGTCTCGGCCCGAAACGTCACCCACTCCTTTTCTCCAGGGATGCTCCCTGTGCCGCTGTGTTGCTACAGTGCTTTGTTTGTGTCTCCGTTGATGGCTGATGCTCGGCTTTTGCTGAGACTGAGGCGGTTTCGGGCGGCCGCTGGGTGTGGTGGGGGGTGCAACAGTCCCTCCCCAGCACGTCGTGGAGCGGGTTCCTCGGGAGTTGGAGCGATGTTGGGCTGGAGTTGGGCTGTGGGCTTGGAGGCTGCTGCACCGGGCCGGTGTCCAGTCGGTCTGGATGTCTCCGGCTGCCCCCGGGTGGGGTTGGGACACTCGAGGGGGGTGGGGGGGGGGGAGGTTGGGACTGTCCAGTGGCAGTTCGGCAGCGCTTGTGGCACCGAGGACCCGGGTTCGATCCTGGCTGCGGATGAGGCGCAGGTCTGTGTGCGTGCAGCTGCCGAGAATGTCTCTCCGCCGGTTCAGTCTGCCCCCCACCCCTGTCTCCCACTCGCATCTGCCCCCTCTATCTCACTGTTACACCCCGTTCTCCTGCTACCTGGCACCCCCATTCTTCAGATTAAATATATTTTCACACATAAATCAGGAATAAAGATAAGAATTTATACACAGTTTATACAGTCAGCGCATCGTTCGGTTTTTATTTATAGCGAGTGACCTTTGACAAATCCCATGATTCCTTGCGTTTTTTAGAATACCGAACTCGCTTATTAAAATAAGTTCCAGGTTTTCTAACAAACATAGTAAATTGAGCAAGTTAACCGCCAAAAATTTAAAGAATATTTCAATTTTAGGTACACGTGTTCATCTTACAAGTTATTGTTTTTTTTGTGTGAAGTCTCCTTCTCCAGAAATGCAACATGAAGCTTTGGGGCTCCTATTACTCACAATGTTTGCACATTACAATAGCTGGATGAAGATTGCGGGAGTTTGCTCCTAAATTTTGGAAATATGTTCCTGGCAGGTGATTTCTTAATTCCTTTCATGGAACATTGGCTCTGTCCAGTGGAATAGGATATAGCAGATAAAAAGGAAAATACTATTTATAATTGCTCCATTCATTGCACGTCCTGATGAATTGCTGCGTTCATTATGTCCTAATGATGTAATTTAAACTACCGTGATTGTTATAAGAAACAGGGGAGTCAATTTGTGAGCCTAAATTATTTTGCTCATTTCTGGAATGGGACTCGAGTGGGAATTGACGATGCTGTCCATGGCCTGTGATCACTAACACTAACAGTCCAGAAGGGAACTGACAATATGACTTAAAACACAATAGGATTTAATATTTTGAACAATCTTGGAAATGAAATATGGAGAGAAAGAAAGATATGTAACAGCAGAGAGTCTGGTGCTAAGGTCACCTCATCAAACATGACTTGGCTTCCCAGGCCTGTACCCACTCCTCTCTCTGCCGCATAAAATAATGGTTGCCTAATGTCAAGAACACATTGTTTTTACATTAGGGTTTCCTCTTCAGTCCTGAGAGGAAGATGCTTGTGTGTTTACCAATGTAGTCTCTTCAATTTTCAATCCATCATTAATAAGATGCCTATTAAAATATACCTATTAGCTATCTGTTTTCTGTCCATTTAAAACCTTACCCACTATTACTATGAGACACTTCCCGTATTAACTCCATTGTAAGAGCAGAGATCTTCATCATCAACAACACACATCCCTAGGTTAGAACATATATGTAAAGAACATGCACGTACACAGAGAATTCTTTACTATAATTTTATTATCTAAACACACATCACTGCCCTAGCTGTACATGGTCTGTCGCGTTCACCAGAGAGAGAGCTAGGGATGGGGAGGACACAGTTATACTTGATTATAGGGGAGTGGTTAGCAGGGGCTACGTCACTACTATTAAAGGGACATGCACATAACATCTACATCCTTCCTCTACAAAAGAAAGAAAAGTGACAGGCGACCATGTCTCATGCGCTAGGGAAATTACACAACAGAGAAGTAACAAAGTGCCACCGAATTATACATAATCGCCATAACGGTCTGGCGGCTTTACAAGATGGCCAGATCGAGTCCGCATCTCGCTATCACCTCCTCCCCCCACGGGAACGAGAGGGACCGGCGCAGGTGGCGAACACTTAGCAGGAGAACCCTGGGGCGAAGAACGCGGCGGGGATGAAAGAGAAGCAGGAGGCGAGAAGGCCGGAGAGCCAGGGACAACCCCGGGAAGAACTACCGGGAGAGGCCGAGGGGACGGTGGACTGGGTAAGGCAGGACGCGGCAGCGAGGACACAGGGGGAGCATGCGGAGCAGCAGGAGGGGGACAAGGCTCATTCACCAAGCGCAGGTGCCAACGAGACCTACGGGAGACCGTGCCATCGTGGTTAACCAGGTATGAACGAGGCGACCCGGCAGAACCAACGACAACAGCAAGCCTATGATGGCCGGAGGAAGACCGCATATGGACAACCCGGCCAGGATGCAGAGGACGGAGGACGCGGCAGGACCTGTCGTGGGAGCGCTTTTGGATAAGTTGCTTGTGGGCAATACGCTCCCGGACCACGGCAGGTTTGAGCACAGAAGGAGCAAGGGATTGTTGAGCAACTGGGATAGGAGGGCGCGTGACACGGGACATGAGGCGCTGCGCCGGGGACCCCAGAGCATGATCGCGGGGAATGTTGCGGAGGTTCAGGAGGGCAAGGTAAATGTCCGAACGAGACAGGCGACAGCGCTCCAGCAATCCCTTGGCACTGCGGACCGCGTGCTCAGCCAGGCCGTTGCTCTGAGGGTACTCCGGACTGCTGGTGTAGTGTCGAAAGTTCCATCGGTCAGCAAAGGCACGGAACTCGGCGCTAGCGACTTGGCTGCCGATGTCCGACTGCAGGCTTGCCGGGGACCCAAAAGTGGCGAAGTGACGTCGCAGCTTCTCAATGACAGCAGAAGAAGACAGAGAGGGGAGCTGGTCAACCTCAAACCAGCTGGAGTAGGAATCAACAAGCACCAGGAAATGCTTGCCGTGCCATTCGGAAATGTCAGTCGTCAGTGCAGACCAAGGGAGGTCCGGGGCGGGCTTCTGCAAAAGGGGCTGCTGCTGCTGTTGCGGGGCGAGGCTGTTGCATGTAGGGCATGACGAAACCCTGTCCCGAAAGAAACGAGCCATATCAGGCCAGTAGAACTGGCTCTGAGCGATGGAAAGAGTGGCTTCGGCCCCGGGATGGCCACGATGAGCAGTCTCAAAGTATTGTTCACGTAACGCTGCGGGCACCACCACCTTGTGCCCCTTCACAATCACACCATCACGCAGCACCAGCTCGTCACAGACCAGGAAGTAGGCCACTGCTGCAGCCGGCAGAGAAGAACAGCGGTCTGGCCACTGGGACTAAAGAAATAAAACCCGATACACAGGAGACGCAGGAAAAGAAACTTCTGACACCATGTAAAGAACATGCATGTACACAGAGAATTCTTTACTATAATTTTATTATCTAAACACACATCACTGCCCTAGCTGTACATGGTCTGTCACGTTCACCAGAGAGAGAGCTAGGGATGGGGAGGACACAGTTATACTTGATTATAGGGGAGTGGTTAGCAGGGGCTACGTCACTACTATTAAAGGGACATGCACATAACATCTACAATATACCATTGCACCACAGGAGCAGACCCCTTAGCCCACCATTTCTGCACTGACTATGCTGCCAATAGAAGTTAACCACATCTACCTGCCCATGGTCAGTATCCTGCTATTCCATGTATGTTCATGTGTCTATTTAAAAGCCACTTCAACATTGCCATCCTGTTTGCATGTACCGCATGCCCTGATAGCACATTCCATGCACCTACCACTTCCTGTGCTAAATGCAAGCCTCACACATTTCCCTTAAAATGTTCAACACAAAAAGCTGGAGTAAAAAAGCAGGGCAGGCAGCATCTCTGGAGAAAGAGAATAGATGATGTTTCGGGTCGAGACCCATCTTCAGACTGAGAGTCAGGGGAAAGTGAAATGAGAGATATAGATAGTGACATAGAGAGCTATAGAACAAACGAATGAAAGATATGCAAAAAGTAACGATGATAAAGGAAACAGGTCATTGTTAGCTGTGGGCTAGGTGAAAACGAGTTACAGGCAATGAGACTCAGCAAGACAATTTTAAAGCTACAGTAGTACGACTTGCGTGGGGGTGAGATGAAGAGAGAGAGGGGATGCAAGGGTTACTTGAAGTTAGACATCAATATGCATCCCGAAGATAGACACAAAAAGCTGGAGTAACTCAGCGGCATAGGCAGCATTTCTGGAGAGAAGGAATGGGTGACATTTCAGGTGGAAACCAGACCCTCGTCATCCTGCTGGGTTGTAAGCTGCCCAAGCAAAATCCATTAATATTTTCCTCCTCTCACCTTAAAATTACACCCTCTAGTATTAGGCATCTCCACCCTGGAAAAGGTCTCTCTGACCATCTCCCTTACCTAGGCTTTTCATGATGTTTTATATTTCTATCAGGTCACCATTCAGTCGCTCATGTTCCAGAGTAAATAATGAAAGGTTGTCTTTTGTTGTTTTTCTGATTGGAGGCCTGTGACCAGCGAGGTGTCAGAGGTTGGTAACAGTGCTTGGTCTGCTGTTGTTTGTTACATGTATCAACAATTTGGATGATTACAAGGTAAATTATTTGGTGAAATAAAAGAGAAGGTTGATGAAAGTAGTGTAGTTGATGTGTATATTGATTTTCTGAAGGTTTGTTAAGATAAGGGGAAAATGGTGCTATTAACATCAAAAATTGGTCCAGATACAGAAAGCAAATCGTTGTGGTAGTTGAATGTAATTTCAGCTTGGGGTGGTTTGCTGGTATGTTCCCCAAGAACCAGTTTTAGGTGATTACTCGATTAGGTGTTTTGTAATGAGACCAGTTTGAGTGTGGGAGACAACATTAGAAGGTGCAGCCTGATAGCGCCAGAGAGAATCTTTACTTGTCATCATCTACCAACATGTTTCTCCTCTTACTTTCTGCAGGTCATCAGGCATGGGCTGTTAGATGGGGCTGTTCCCAAACTATGCTGTGATGCATCCTGATAAAATACTTCCACATTGCATCTGTGGAAATTAGTAAGAGTTGTTGGGGACATGCCAAACTTCCTAAGCTTTCTGAGGAAGTAGTGGCATTGGTGTGCTTTCTCAGCCATCTTCTCCATCTGACACTACACATCCATTTCATGTGCAATCAACTGCCCAACTATACCAGTTCACCGTGAGCAACTATACAACTAGACTGGTTGTATAGATATGTCCATATTTGTTGGACTTTTAGACATTTAAAATGTCTTACCTATAAATAAACATTTACCACTAGAGTGTTTATACAGCACAGAATCGGGCTCATTGGCCCAACTCATCCATGCCAACTAAGATGCCCCATCTAGTTGCTTGCATTTGGTCCATATTCCATTCCTATACATGCACCTGTCCAAGTGTCTTTTAAATGTTGTTATTGTACCTGCCTCAACTACCTCCTCTGACAGTTCATTTCATATACCCACCACCCTCTGTGTGAAAAATTTGTCTCTTAGGTTCTTAAGGTCCCCTCTTGCCTTAAACATGTGACCTGTGGTTCTTGATGTCCCTACCCTGGATAAAAGACTCTTTGTGCATTCACCATAGGTATAACAGGTTAGCATAAAAAGCACTAATGTCACCATATGATGATCTTAAAGCAATTTAAATTTGAAAATCAGATTAGAGCTACCTTGGGGTCTACAAGTAGTGTGATTTCATTGTTACTTTATCCTGGTGGTATTTGTTTGGACAATTGGACTGTTTTTATAATTAAAACTCTGATCTTCATCACTTCCTGTTTCCACTCTATATTGAGTTTAGAAATAACGCTACCACTTACGGCTGTGATTTTTGGCCATCTTACTCAGAGTCCCCCACCGCTGCTCATGACAAGAGGATTTTTCCCATCAATTAAAAAGAAAAGACATTAATGTTTTAAAAATGTTGAGATACTCTCTCCTGTCAATCATGCAATGAAGGCGACGCCCCTTCTGGTGGGAGGGCGAGGGACTATAAAACCCGTAAGTGTGGACGTGCCTCAGTTCTCTGCAAGATGGGGGAGGGAGAGGTCACAGCTCTCTGTCTGAGCTGTGAATAATACTGAACACATGTCTACTAAACTGTGAGTGGTTTAACTGACCTGTCAGTGCCCTTAATGTGGTTTGAAATTGCAAGAGTGTTTTTTGGTTTGAAATTGCTAAAGTGTTTTTGGTTTGAAAATGCAAAAGTGTTCTTTGGTTTGAAAATGCAAAAGTGTTTTTTGGTTTGAAAATGCAAAAGTTGTTTTTTGGTTTGAAAATGCAAAAGTAGTTTTTTTGGTTTGAAAATGCAAAAGCTTTTTTTGGTTTGAAATGCAAAAGACGTTTTTGGTTTGAAAATGCAAAAGCCATTTTTGCCTTATTGAAAATGCAAAAGCCGTTTTTGTCTTATTGAAAATGCAAAAGCCGTTTTTGCCTTATTGAAAATGCAAAAGCTGTTCTTGCGTTAATGAAAACCGGTTCTTGCCTTATTGAAAAGCTGTCTTGAATTTGGCTTTGGCTTTGCACCCTGCTTGAAGTGGCATAAAACTGCACTTGAGTTTGGTGGCCTTGCACCCTACCTGAAGTTGCATGAAACTGCAGTTTAGTTCTGTAGCCTTGCACCCTGCCT
The DNA here is from genome assembly GCA_963514005.1 of Raja brachyura. The sequence continues at coordinate 71,977,402 of OY740782.1, forward strand.
GAAGTGGCATGAAACTGCACTTGACTTTAGTGGCCTTGCACTCTGCCTGAAGTGGCATTTCAAGGAATAGCCGTGAGACAAATGCCAGCCCACCAGCCGTGAGTGAGTGAGCTGCCAGCACACCAGGCTTGGGTGACTGAGCCGCCAGCCCAAGAATCCATTCAGCCCACAATGTCCATACTAGCCCTCTGGAATCCAGTCCCTTCCGCCCACAACACCCATACTAGTGCTCCAGAAAGCCCTCCCCCTCCCCCCCCCCCCCCACCCCCTGCTCTCCCCCACCCCCCACCCCCACTGGCCACCAATATTGGAATTGGTGGAGAGCTTTAAAATAAAATTTAAAAGGAAACATAAACGGGTTGCCAGTTTCCAAAAAAACAGTAAAAAACAACATTTTTGTGGATCACACAACTATTTTACACAACAGGTTTTCACATCCACAGATCACATAATTCACTTTCAAAGACACTAATTGGTGATTACAAAGTCAAGATGGCTCGTGAAATATTTTCTGTATCCCACAACGACTCAAGGGCTATTCCTTTCTTTCCTTCTGCTGTTATCCCAGTAGACTTAGATTCTCTTACTAGCAGAGTGTTAGAATGCATATAACATGTCTATGTTGTCATGCACAGCTTTATATTTTGGCAACTGACAATGGGAGGCTCCTGATGAACCATCTGCCAGTGCTCTAAGTTTATGGGTGGTAGTTAGGTAACAGATATCTCTGCAAGATTACATCATCCACCAAAATCTTAGTACTTGTCTGAAAAAGGATAACCATGATATTCTCATTAATTAAGACTTTGACATGATAACATTGGAAAAACATAGTGTATTGTATCCGATCCCATGGTTTGAAATCTTAAAGGATGAATATCATGTATAATGTTACATTTTCTTTATGATGATTTTATTTATTCCATAATTTCTGTTTGCTTGTAAAATTAATGATATACCATGCATACAGTGAATTTAAAAGGTTAACATTTGCCTGCACGGCTCACAAGGCTACATCAACTACAGTTTACATAAGTATTATGAAGATTATTTATTGTAAGACTTTGACGTTTTTATTACCCCAACATTAACAATGGTGATAGAAAACTGAAACTTCTAAACAGATGCTTTGGAACGTTTTGTTGGAGTAAGATTTATTTTTTAACAGAGTTTTAATTAATAACTAACCAGTCATGGACAATTTATTAAAGTGTAATAACTAGTCAAATATGTCAGGTATCATTTTCCTTGAATCTCATAAATTCACGACTGTTTCAGATGCATACTGCTGTAAGTAAGTGGCAACACTTCCCCACAGTGAAAATTAAACCTTGGTAATCTCACATCACCTTGGGGTCGCATTTTCTGTTCCATCCAGTCTGACATCACATTTTAAAAGTACTACCCCCATGAGATTTTTAAAAAGAAAGTCAACTAGAGGAGTGTAAGTGCTATACTCTACTCATATTAAATGTCAGTTGCCAATAGAGAAGAGTTATCCATGTACATATATCAAACCATATACAGTATAAACAGAGAAGATGGTCATGGCACCTAGATTTGGTTACAGTGAAATCTATCAATTGGCTGCCTTGGGGGTGACAAATTATTCTTGAATTGGTAGCTGTAATCAAACTGGATCTAAAATTGTTCCACCTTAGAGGAATGAACCTGCCTCCTTAAATTTCAATTAGACTCAAGTACATCTTTAAGCAATGAAAATATGCCCCATTTTAGTGACTTCCAACTAGAGATCAGTTCGACCTTTTCTGCTTCTTAAGCGAGAATGATAGTTATGTTATTTTTGAACTATAATAAGATATTTAAATATATTTTCAATTGGTTCACGACTTAATTGGAGATGAGTAATTAAGAATCATCTGCCACAGTTTGAGTGAATCTAGTTAAATGGATTCATCTAACAGTTTGGAAAGAAAGCTTTAGATAGATCAAGAAAATCAGGGATGAACGAATGATAAATCTTGATGTGTTGTCTGAATTGGTAGCTACGTAACTGGTTGTACCAGCAATGATTTGTAAAGTTCCATTAAATAAAATGAAATTTATACATGAGTAATTATTGAGAGAACCAAACATCTTACATGGTAAAGTACATACAAGGTATTCTGTAAATATGGATACTATCACATTACAATCTATGGACAGGCTTCAATACACTAAGACTTGCACACATTAAGACACATGACACCTTCGCCATAATGACACAACCACCATTTTGAGAAATAAATAACTTTTGTATAAGGATATGTCAGGTATCATTTTCCTTGGATCGCATAAATTCACTACTGATTCAGATGCATACTTTTTTTTGCCAACGTCTATAGCAGTAGAGATTTGCTGTTTCCACAGAATTATGGGGAATAGTACTTGTATGGTTCAGTCGCTGAGATAAGGTAATTTCTCTGTAATTTGGGTAAAATCCTGCCCATCCTCTGTTGAATCATGTGACCCACCAGCATTGACCTTTTAAGTTTCTTGAATAAAAGAAAATGAAGGCCAATAATGTGAAGAAAAAAACTAATCATCCGTTCCTGGTCTGTGTCCATGAACCCTTTCAGTGTCTGTTCGCAGCTTTCTCCTGTGGCCTTGACATTATCTTCTATCTCTGTCTTCTGAAAGTGGATCTGCTTCTCTCAGGAGTCAAGGTGGACGGTTGGTCTCTGTGGCCTCACAGTGACAGATTTCTCTTTGATTTCCAATATCAATGAAGTTGCCCTGCTGACTCACAGCTCAACCAGACTCCTCCAGTTTCATTCTGCTCCCACACTGGTGAGTTAAAATGGGGAAATATAATTCATTATAATGTCATTTTCTAATTTTAATTGGGATAGTGCGAAGAGATATGAGAATTAATTCTGAAAACTGTTAGATGTGTGGAGGTAAACTAATAGGTAATGATGCAACTCTATAGGGCTTTGGTTAGGCCGCATTTGGAGAATTGCGTGCTGTTCTGATTATGGAAATTACTAGAATAAGTGGGGCCCGTTGGGTCCCAGCTTCACATGTGAGGGCTGGTCACCCAACGCAATATTCCACCTCTCCACAAATTCCAATATTGGTGGCCAGTGGGAGGGGGGGGGGGCTTTCTGGAGTGCTAGTATGGGTGTTGTGGGCTGAAGGGACTGGTTTCCAGAGGGCTAGTATGGACATTGTGGGCCAAATAGATTATTGGGATGGCGGCTCAGTCACTCAAGCCTGTTGTGCCGCAACTCACTCACTCACGGCTGGTGGGCTGGCAGTTGACTCATGGCTATTCCTTGAAATTCCATTTCAAGCAGGGTGCAAGGCCACCAAATTCAAGAGCAGTTTCCTACCACTTCAAGCAGGGTTCAAGGCAAGTGCAAATTTCATACCACTTCAAGCAGGGTGCAAGGCCACCAAACCCAAGTGCAGTTTCATACCATTTCAGGTAGGGTGCAAGGCCGCCAAACTCAAGTGCAATTTCATACCATTTCAAGCAGGGTGCAAGGCCACAAAACTCAAGTGCAGTTTCATACCATTTCAAGCAGGGTGCAAGGCCACCAAATTCAAATGCAGTTTCCTACCATTTCAAGCAGGGTGCAAGGCCACCAAAGACAGAGAGTCATGACCTCTCCCTCCCCCATCTTGCAGAGACTGAGCCATGGCCACACTTCCGGGTTTTATTGGCCCTCCCACCTCCCACTGAAATGGGCGTGGCCTTCATGGCGTGATTGACAGGAGAGAGAATCTCAACATTTTTTAAACACTAATAACTCTTTTATTTTTCTATGATGGGAAAATTCCTCGGCACCTGATGAGCAGATGGGACTGAGTAAGATGCCCAAAATCACAGCTGTAAGTGGTAGTGTTTTTTCTAAAGTCAATATACAGCGTAAACAGGAAGTGGTCAAGATTATACTTTTAATTATACAGAAGGCAACACCACTTTTCAATAAAGCAAAGGAAACACAACTTTTCAATAAGGCAAAGGCAACACCACTTTTCAATAAGGGAAAGGCAACACCACTTTTCAATAAGGCAAAGGCAACACCACTTTTGCATTTTCAAACCAAACCACTTTTGCATTTTCAAACCACATTTTCAAATTACCTTTTTAAACTACATTTTCAAACTACATTTTCAAACTACATTAAGGGCACTCACAGGTCAGTAAAACAACTCACAGTTTAGTAGACATGCGTTCAGTGTTACTCACAGCTCAGACTGAGAGTTGTGACCTCTCGCTACCCCATCTTGCAGAGACTGAGGCAGTCCACATTTCTGGGTTTTATAGTCCCTCCTCCTCCCGCCGGAAGGGGCATGGGCTTCATGGCATGATTGACAGGAGAGAGAATCTCAACAGTTTTTAAACATTAATAAGTCTTTTATTTTTCATTGATGGGAAAAAGCCTCTTGACCTGTGCAACGGAGGGGGACTCTGAGTACGATGGCCCAAAATCACAGCCATAAGTGGTAGCGTTTGGTTGCGCCATCATAATGGCAGCCTCGCCATCAGCTGTTAGTCCTTTCACCCTTTTTGTTGTTTTTAATATGTCTAAAAGTATTTTCTAAAGGTTTCTTAAAGGCCTGTCCCACCAGCATGCGATTGCATGCGTCTAGCGCGACCAAACGTGGTCGCTTGAGGCGTACGACCTTGCGGGAATTTTTGGAGCTACTCGCGATGTCGGGACCAGCCCCGCACAACTCCATACACCTCCACCGATCGAAGTGGGACCGGCCCCGCGAGGCCGTACGCCTCAAGCGACCACATTTGGTCGCACTAGACGCATGCAATCACATGCTGGTGGGACAGGCCCTTTAGTCTTTATTATGAGGGGGGTGGTGGGGGGGGGGGGGACAAAATATGGGGAAGCCGTTTCCCAGTCACTTACCTGGACGGATATGCATCTGTTCTACGAGTCTCATCTTTGCCCCCCCCCATGGCCTACCAACTGGATTGGTGCGGCCTTTCCTACCGGAGACCGGCCAGAGCTTCAGCAGCGGAGCAGTGTTGGAGCTCCAGAGTGTTGGAGCTCCGGACCTGCTGATTTTAACTTTGTGGAGCTGTGGTTTCTGGAGCTTCTAGCCGTGAGCAGCGCTGTCTTTAACATCGCGGAGGCCTGGGATCTTTTGCCGGGGATCACCAGTGTTGGAGCTCCGTCCAGCTCAGCCTGTGGACTGTGAGGCCGCGGTCTCCGGTAGGAAGTGGCTGATTCAGAAACTGCAAGCCACGAGTGTGTTCCGATCCATTCCAATGTCGGAGTTCCGATCATCCTGGCAAGATTACTAACTAAATGGCGTCAAGTTGGGAAAAAGGGAAGTACAACGGGATCTGGGGGTCCTTGTACATCAGTTTATGAAAGTAAGCATGCAGGTACAGAAGGCAGTGAAGAAAGCAAATGGCATGTTGGCCTTTATAACAAGAGGAATCGAATATAGGAGCAAAGAGGTCCTTCTGCAGTTGTGCAGAGCCCTAGTGAGACCACACCTGGAGTATTGTGTGCAGTTTTGGTCCCCTAATTTGAAGAAGGACATTCTTGCTATTGATGGAGTGCAGCGTAGGTTTACAGGGTTAATTCCCGGGATGGCGGGACTGTCATACGCTGAGAGAATGGAGCAGCTGGGCTTCTACACTCTGTAGTTTAGAAGGATGAGAGGATATCTCATTGAACATATAAGATTGTTAAGGGCTTGGACACACTAGAGGCAGGAAACATGTTGGGGGAGTCCAGAACCAGGAGCCACAGTTTAAGAATAAGGAGTAAGCCATTTAGAACGGAGATGAGGAAACACTTTTTCGCACAGAGAGTGGTGAGTGTGGAATTCTCTGCCTCAGAGGGCAATGGAGGCAGGTTCTCTGGATGCTTTCAAGAGAGAGCTGGATAGGGCTCTTAATAGCGGAGTTAGGGGATATGGGGAGAAGGCAGGAATGGGGTACTGATTGGGGATAACCACCCATGATAACATTGAATGGCAGTGCTGGCTCGAGCCCCAAATGGCCTACTCCTGCACCTATTGCCTATTGTTTATTGTCTATTGTCTGTTAGAAATATTTCAAATGTCATTAGAAACAGGAATAGTCCCCGAGGATTGGCGTACTGCGCATGTTGTTCCATTGTTTAAAAAGGGTTCTAAAAGTAAACCTAGCAATTATAGACCGGTTAGTTTGACTTCAGTGGTGGGCAAATTAATGGAAAAGATACTTAGAGATAATATATATAAGTATCTGGATAAAGAGGGTCTAATTAGGAACAGTCAACATGGATTTATGCCTGGAAGGTCATGTTTGACTAATCTTCTTGAATTTTTTGAAGAGGTTACTAGGGAAATTGACGAGGGTAAAGCAGTGGATGTTGTCTATATGGACTTCAGTAAGGCCTTTGACAATGTTCCTCATGGAAGGTTGGTTAAGAAGGTTCAACTGTTGGGTATAAATGCAGGAATAACAAGATGGATTCAACAGTGGCTGAATGGGAGAAGCCAGAGGGTAATGGGGGATGGCTGTTTGTCGGGTTGGAGGCAGGTGACTAGTGGGGTGCCTCAGGGATCTGTGTTGGGTCCTTTGTTGTTTGTCATGTACATCAATGATCTGGATGAAGGGGTGGTAAATTGGATTAGTAAGTATGCAGATGATACCAAGATAGGGGGTGTTGTAGATAATGAAGAGGATTTCCAAAGTCTACAGAGTGATTTAGGCCAGTTGGAAAAATGGGCTGAAAGATGGCAGATGGAGTTTAATGCTGATAAATGTGAGGTGCTACACCTTGGCAGGACAAATCAAAATAGGACGTACATGGTAAACGGTAGGGAATTGAAGAATACAGTTGAACAGAGGGATCTGGGAATAACCGTGCATAGTTCCTTGAAGGTGGAATCTCATATAGATAGGGTGGTAAAGAAAGCTTTTGGTATGCTAGCCTTTATAAATCAGAGCATTGAGTATAGAAGCTGGGATGTAATGTTAAAATTGTACAAGGCGTTGGTGAGACCAAATCTGGAGTATGGTGTACAATTTTGGTCGCCCAATTATAGGAAGGATGTCAACAAAATAGAGAGGGTACAGAGGAGATTTACTAGAATGTTGCCTGGGTTTCAACAGCTAAGTTACAGAGATAGGTTAAATAAGTTAGGTCTTTATTCTCTGGAGCGCAGAAGGTTAAGGGGGGACTTGATAGAGGTCTTTAAAATGATGAGAGGGATAGACAGAGTTAATGTGGACAAGCTTTTCCCTTTGAGAATAGGGAAGATTCAAACAAGAGGACATGACTTTAGAATTAAGGGACAGAGGTTTAGGGGTAACATGAGGGGGAACTTCTTTACTCAGAGAGTGGTAGCGGTGTGGAATGAGCTTCCAGTGGAAGTGGAGGCGGCAGGTTCGTTGGTATCATTTAAAAATAAATTGGATAGGCATATGGATGAGAAGGGTATGGAGGGTTATGGTATGAGTGCAGGCAGGTGGGACTAAGGGAAAAAAGTTGTTCGGCACCGACTTGAAGGGCCAAGATGGCCTGTTTCCGAGCTGTAATTGTTATATGGTTATATGGTTATATTGGCAAGAGGGCCTGCACATCGGGCCGTCAGTAGCGGTGACTGCGGAGGGTTCAAATGCCCTGACCACGGGTGAACAAAGAGGAAGATGACTGAACGTTATTGCCTTCCCTCACAGTGGGAAATGTTGATTCCGCTGTGTGTGGGATGTTCATGTTAAATTCTATCGTGTATTGTGTTCTTTTTATTTGTATGGCTGTATGGTAACTCAAATCTCACTGTACCAATTGGTGCATGTGACAATAAATGTAACGTGAACTTGAACATCAGAGGCTGAGGAGAGACTTGATAATATATAATATGGTGACAGGCATAGGTAGAATGGACAGTCAGAACTTTTTTTCCCTGGATGAAAATGTCTAAATTAGAGGGCATAGCTATGTGAGAGGGGGAAAGTTTAATGGAGATGTGTGGGGCAATTTTTTTAATGCAGGTAGGAGAGGGGTCCTGAAATTCCTTGCCAGGGGTGGTGGTGGAGACAGATATGACAGAGCATTTAAGAGGCTTTTGGATGTGCACATGGAAGTGCAGGGAACAGAGGGATATGGATCATGTGCAGGCAGATAAGATCAGTTTAACTTGGAATGATGTTTGGCACAGACATTGTGGGCCGAATGACCCGTTCTCGTGCTGTACTATTCTATGTTTTACATAATGTGCATTGATGCCACTCAATAAATGCTAATCACAATCTTTACTGAGCTGATCAGAAAAATATTAAGTACATACAATGAGCATTTCAATTTAAGGATACATACTTTTAAACTGAGCTCTTTATTATGGCAGGTTTCACTCTTTGTGTACAAAGAATATTTCATAGTAAATCAACTCTGTAGAGGAAGTTTTACTCACTGTGTGAATGAAAGAAAACACATACTACTGTCATCAAACATTCGGTATATCCTGACATGCTGCATGTGTTGTTACTTAATTATCCCATTCAATCATTTTTGTTATATCAACAGATGTGGTAGGGAATTAATATTATTGAACAAGTTGTTTTTCAGGTTATTTTCAAGTGAGACCCGTTGGGTCCCTGTCACACGGGAGGGCTCTTTCCCCTCTCCTCCTCCCCTCCCCCACTCCCTCCCTCACATCTCCCTCCCTCTCATCTCCCTCCCTCTCCTTTCCCCTACCCACAGTCACTCCCTCCTTCCCTCCATAACCCCTCTCCCCTCCCTACCCCCCTTCACGTCATTGTGAGGTGGAAGCTGCTGTGTTTTTTTAAATTGTAAATGAGATCCCATTGTAATGTCATTGTGGGGTAGAATACAGCTAACGGGCAGTTTATGTAAATGAGATCCCATTGTGACATTATACGCAGCTAACAGCCAGTGCAGATGGAAGAGATTTTTGTCAAAATGTTTTTTGGAATAAAGTTTAAAATATGAATAACTTGTAAAATATACCATCAATCTGAACAAAACTGATACAGCACACCAGAGGACAATGGTCTGTAAGGTGGGACAAACATTGTAGCGCTATTGTATACCGTTTTGGCGTGATTTCAGGATCACAATCATCACAGACATGCACATACACAGACAAACAAACAAGATAAGTTTAGTAATATACTAGACTAAGTGTAATTGTAATGCCATTATATATCAAGGGTAGCTAATTCGAATCTCCCTTGTTGGTTATTGCTTGACATTTTTAGGGCAAAAATGTGATATACTAATCAGATACTTGAATCTCATCTATTTGCTGACAAGTTGCAAACATTACCACTGTTGATCTTGTAATGGAAGACAGGTCAGTGATGAAGCACATGATGATGATTAGGCTCAGACTCCATTGTAAGGAACTTGTGTCTGGAATGTTTCTCTTTCCTCACAATCACAACCAATTCTTTTGTACAAGATATCAGTCTGACCATTGAACTGGTTTTCCATATGTCTCCTTGTGTGAAATACCTTGCCTCTAGAGTACAGCTTTATGGTGCGATTTTCCAACAATGTCTTGTTTCTTACAGTTTTTTAAAAATAAATGTTATGTGCAGTTTATGTATAATTTATGAATAATTTGACTTTGTTGTCTGTGCCTGTGATGCTGCTGCAAATAAGAATGTTCATTGTACATGCACCTAACCATGTTGGTGCAGATAATGATAAGCTTGACCTGGCTTGGCTTGACTTGATATTTTCTAAGCTGAGAGTGACTTGTTCACCTATTAATGTCCATAATCTGCCAAGCCCCTCCTCTTGTCCAGCCTTCTTCCCCCCCCCCCCCCCCCCCCCACCCCCCACCCCACCTGCACGTATTCTGAAACTGGGCCCCGACCCAAAACGTCACCTATCCGCGTTCTCTCGAGGTGCTGCTTGACCCATTGTGTTACTCCAGCATTTTGTGACTTTCATTTGGCTTTGTCTATATTTGGTGACCAAATCAAAGTTTATATTTGGGTTTTATTCTCTACCATTGGAACATGGCATTAATAATTCAACAGAGTGGCATGCAAGATCATTAGATAGATAATTTTGAGAGACATCCTATTGCTAAATCTGGAATCACAAATGGGGCTAATCAGCAAAGACGGCAGATTTCCTCTCTAGAAAAATATTATAAGGTAAGTGATTTTACAACTATTTCACAATCATCATTATTAACTTTTTTTTTCAAGTTTAGATTATTAATTGATTTCCAATTCCACATTTGCCATGGTGGGATTGAACTCAATTATTTGGATTGTTTTTCTCGATGTACAATACGGGAACCATGCAAAAAATGTCATCCAATATTCACAGAGTCTATACATACCTTCAATACTCTTTACCCAAATCACACAATTTTACCGCACACCCTTACCACCCATGTGCCCTCCTGGAATTAACTCCCTTCCTTTATTTTAAGGGGTGTTTGAGGTCCATTTCGGACATTTCCCTGCCATTTCTTGACCTCACTATCTCCATCGCAGGTGATAGACTACTGATCGACATCCACCATAAACCCACTGACTCCCATAGCTATCTGGACTACACTTCCCACCCTGCTTCCTGTAAGGACTCCATCCCATACTCCCAATTCCTCCATTTACGCCGCATCTACGTCCAGGATGAGGTGTTCCTCATTCATCCGGGAATGGGGGTTCCCCGCTTCTACTATAGATGAGGCTTTCACCAGGGTCACTTCTATACCCCGTGTCTCTGCTCTCACTCCCCAACCTCCCACTCGTAACAAGGGCAGAGCCCTCCTTGTCCTCACTTTCCACGCTATCAGCCATCACATACAACAAATAATCCTGCGACATTTTCGCCACCTCCAACGTGATCCCACCACTTGCCTCATCTTACCATCTCCTCCCCTGTCTGCTTTACGCAGAGACCACTCCCTCCGTAACTCCCTGGTCAATTTGTCCTTTCCCACCCGAACCACCCCCTCTCCGGGCACTTTCCCTTGCAACCGCAGGAAATACTACACTTGTTACTTTACCTCCCCCCTTGACTCCATTCAAGGACCCAAGCATTCTTTCCAGGTGAGGCAGAGGTTCGCCTGCATCTCCTCCAACCTCATCTATTAGAAACATAGAAACATAGAAAAATAGGTGCAGGAGAAGGCCATTCGTCCCTTCGAGCCTGCACCACCATTCAATATGATCATGGCTGATCATCCAACTCAGTATCCCGTACCTGCCTTCTCTCCATACCCCCTGATCCCTTTAAACACAAGAGCCACATCCAACTCCCTCTTGAATATAGCCAATGAACTGGCCTCAACGACCGTCTGTGGCAGAGAATTCCAGAGACTCACCACTCTCTGTGTAAAGAATGTTTTCCTCATCTCGGTCCTAAAGGAATTCCCCCTTATCCTTAGACTGTGACCCCTTGTTCTGGACTCCCCCAACATCGGGAACAATCTTCCTGCATCTAGCTTGTCCAACCCCTTAAGAATTTTGTAAGTTTCTATAAGATCCCCCCTCAATCATCTAAATGGTGTTTTTGCCACCAAAGTAGATAACCTCACATTTATCCACATTATACTGCATCTGTCATGCATCTGCCCATTCACTCAGCCTATCCAAATCACCCTGCAGCCTCCTAGCATCCTCCTCACCCCCCAGCTTGGTGTCATCTGCAAATTTGGAGATGTTGCATTCAATTCCCTCGTCCAAATCATTAATGTATATTGTAAATAGCTGGGGTCCCAGCACTGAGCCTTGCAGTACCCCACTACTCACTGCCTGCCATTCTCCACATGTTTACTCCTACCATTTGCTTCCTGTCTGCCAGCCAGTTCTCTATCCACATCAATATTGAACCACCAATACCGTGTGCTTTAAGTTTATATACTAATCTCTTATATGGGACCTTGTCGAAAGCCTTCTGAAAGTCCAGATATAACGCATCCACTGGTTCTCCCTTATCCACTCTACTAGTTACACCCTCGAAAAATTCTATAAGATTCGTCAGACATGATTTACCTTATGTAAATCCATGCTGACTTTGTCCAATGATTTCACCACTTTCCAAATGCGCTGCTATCCCATCTTTAATAACTGACTGCTAGTTTCCCCACTACCAATGTTAGACTAACTGATCTGTAATTCCCCGCTTTCTCTCTCCCTCCTTTTTTAAAAAGTGGGGTTACATTAGCTATCCTCCAATCCTCAGGAACTACTCCAGAATCTAAGGAGTTTTGAAAAATTATCACTAATGCAGCCACTATTTCCGTGGCTTCCTCCTTGAGCACTCTAGGATGCAGACCATCTGGCCCTGGGGATTTATCGGCCTTTAATCCATTCAATTTACCCAACACCACTTCCCGACTAACCTGGATTTCACTCAGTTCCACCATCTTATTTGACCTCCGGTCCACTGCTATTTCCGGCAGATTATTTATGTCTTCCTTAGTGAAGACAGAACCAAAGTAGTTATCCAATGATCTGCCATGTCCTTGTTCCCCATGATCAATTCACCTGCTTCTGACTGCAAGGGACCAACATTTGTTCTAACTAGTCTCTTTCTCTTCACATATCTATAAAATCTTTTACAGTCAGTTTTTATGTTCCCTGCCAGTTTCCTTTCGTAATCTATTTTCCTTTTCCTAATTAAGCCCTTTGTCCTCCTCTGCTGGATTCTGAATTTCTCCCAGTCCTCTGGTATGCTGCTTTTTTTGGCCAATTTGTATGCCTCATCTTTAGTTTTTATACTATCCCTGATTTCCCTCATTATCCATGGATGCACCACCTTCCCTGATTTATTCTTTTGCAAAACTGGTATGAAAAGTTTTTGTACTTCATCCATGCAGTCTTTAAATACCTTCCATTGCACATCCACTGTCAACCCTTTACAACTCACATGCCAGTCTATCTTGGCCAATTCACGGCTCATACCTTCAAAGTTACCTTTGTTTAAGTTCAGAACCCTTGTTTCTGACTTAATTATGTCACTCTCCATCCTAATGAAGAACTCAATCATATTATGGTCACTCTTGCCCAAGGGACCACGCACAACAAGACTGCTAACTAACCCTTCCTCATTACTAAATACCCAGTCTAGGATAGCCTGCTCTCTTGTTGGTTCCTCCACATGCTGGTTTAGAAAACTATCCCGCATACATTCCAAGAAATCGTCTTCCTCGGCACCCCTACCCATTTGATTCACCCAATCTATATGTAGATTGAAGTCACTCATTATAACTGTGTTACCCTTGTTGCACGCACTTCTAATTTCCTGTTTGATGCCATCCCCAACTCCAAAACTACTGTTAGGTGGCCTGTACACAGCTCCCACTAGCGTTTTCTGCCCCTTAGAATTTTGCAGCTCTACCCATATCGATTCCACATCCTCCATGCTAATGTCCTTCCTTTCCATTGCATTAATCTCCTCTCTCACCAGCAATGCTACCCCACCTCCTTTTCCTTTCCGTCTATCCCTCCTGAATATTGTATATCCCTGGATGTTGAGCTCCCAACGTTGGTCACCCTGGAGCCATGTCTCCGTGATCCCAACTATAGCATAGTCATTAATAGCTAGGTTAAAGTCCCCCCAGTAGACTTTGCAAATTTCCCCGCCAAGATACTGGTCCCCCTTGGGTTCAAGTGCAACCCGTCGTTTTTATACAGATCACTCCTTCCCCAAAAGAGGTTCCAATGATCCAGAAACTTGAATCCCTGCCCTCCACACCAGTCCTTCAGCCTATTGCATCCACTGCTCTAGATGTCAGCTGCTCTACATAGGTGAGACCAAGCGTAGGCTTGGCGATCACTTCACCCAACACCTCTGCTCGGTTCGTAATAACCAACCTGATCTCCCAGTAGCTCAGCTGTTTAACTCCCCCTCCCATTCCGAATCCGACCTTTCTGTCCTGGGCCTCCTCCATGGCCAGAGTGAGGACCACCGTAAATTGGAAGAGCAGCACCTCTTATTTCGCTGGGGCAGTTTGCACCCCAGCGTTATGAACATTGACTTCTCTAATTTCAGGTAGTCCCAACTCTCTCCTCCCCTTCTCAACTCTCCCTCAGCCCACTGTCTCCACCTCTTCCTTTCTTCTTCCCGCCCCCCCACCCTCACATCAGTGTGAAGAAGGGCTCGACCCAAAACATTGCCTATTTCCTTCGCTCCATAGATGCTGCCTCACCCGCTGAGTTTCTCCAGCATTTTTGTCTACCTTTGATTTTCCAGCATCTGCAGTTCCTACTTAAAGTAGTATTAACTCACTTTCAAAGGGCTGAACTGCTTTGGTAGGAAAGAAACCCATTTTACAGCTTCCACCTTTTCACTATACAAAATGGTGGTGGGCATTTCCAATTGCTCCACACGCAACTGCAGACAAGTATTAGTTACATATCAAGTAGGACTTCACAGTGGGGGTTCTCTCTTTGACTACTAACACATTTTTGTTGCAACAAAACATATCATCACTACTAAGCATTTTACAAAATCTGAACTCCATTAAAATATCTTTCTTTCACCAATTTCTTTATAATCAGATTCTTGTCGACTTAAAAGATTGGGTTTTTTTTATTTCAAAATTAAAGGCTGAACTGATGAAGGTTGAAACAACAAAGGGTAAATTCAAGTATTAAATGGATACAATACAGGAATCGTGCAAAACATTCATCCGACATTCTAGGCATCTGGCTACACATCAGGTAACATCCTTCCCCCAAATGGGGCTTAAACCCATTTCCTTCTCATTCACGGTGAGCAAAAGAGAACCACATTTTTAATAATATTGTTCCATTTGCAAAATTTAAGGAACTATCCTGTTCTTGTTTTCTTTAAATAATTTTTAAATAGTTATCATTACCTTTCAAACGTAATAGTTAAGCAGTAAATTGTCTGCAGTTTAAGAAAAATATGTATTTTGATATAAAGCTATCTAGGTTGCTATTCTTTTGCAAATTTTCAAAAAAAATGGCCCACAAATTCAGAAGAGGATAGTAAATGAGAATAAAAATGTGCATTTTACTTGTTAACATAAGAATTATGCATAAAGATTGAACCTCTATTCCACTCTGAACAAGTAGTTGGATGTTGTCTTAGCATTCAAAGGTTGAAACAACAACTGTCAGGGAAAAGACAAATTAACCACCTCAGTGATGATAGGAAGGTCATCAGTTCAGCCTTTAATTTAATAGACTCACTTAGGCTGCGCATGACTGCTTTCTGATGGTAATTCGAAAAGCTGGCAGACAGTTTTGAGTGCATTAAAAAACATGACCAAAAAATTAACTTGTGCTGGAATATGATGCCTTTGTTGGGTGGAAGTGAAATATGCATCATTATATTTATTTAAGCATCGAAGAAGATTTCCACAAGGATTCTCTCAAACTTCTACAGATGCACAATAGAAAGTATTCTCGTAGGATGCATCTAACCCTGGTATGGGAACCGCTCTGCAGTCGGCCATCTGAACTTGCGATAGGTGTTGAACGTCCAACAAAGGCTTATAATTTTCTTCCATCTAGTCCATCTTCATGATGCACTACATCAAGACGACTGAGTGAGGGTCAAGGATGTATTGTCAAGGATGCCTGTCACCCTGGACATTCCTTTTGTATCTTCTACTTTCAGGGAGAAAGCCCTGAAATTCCTCCTTAAAACAGCTTCTTCCCCACTGCTATCAGATTCCTAAACTACCCCAATCACCTCTTTCACATCCTATTTCCAGAGGTGCTGCCACATATTTTCACTCTTCACTCTACCTCATTTGATTTATCTGTTATTGCACTAGTATTTTATTGTACCACTTCAGATCACACTACAATCTTTGCTCCATTCTGGTCCTTTGCATGTGGCGTTGTATATATAGTTGCATCAATCTTTACTTTACTTTAGACAGCGTAGAAACAGGCTCTTCGGACCACCGAGTCTGCGGCAACCAGCAGTCACCCCATACACTAGCACTATCCTTTACACTGTGGACAATTTATAATTTACATAAGCCGCTTAAACTACGAATCTGTATGTCTTTGGAGTGTGGGAAGAAACCGGAGCTCCTGGAGAAAACCCACACGGGCACAGGGAGAACGTATAAACTCACATAGTGGCAGTCACCTGTAGTCGTCGCCCAAAAAATTGCCTTAGGGGGAAAGGCAGCATCTACCACTGCGACACTTTACCATACCAATAGACTGTGTGATATTGTTCACTATATGAGTTTCATCCGAACCAAGAATTTAATTGCACCCTGGTGTATATTGATAATGAACTAATTTAATCTAATCTAAAACTCATCTTTAATTCCTGGGCCCAAACACAACACGTGGACTGATAAATATGACCTGCCTCATGCCAGGTCTGAGAGGCCCACAGAACAGTAAATAAAGCAGCAATGCAAACACTTTTCTGAAGCATAACCTTGAAATAACCTGAAACATCTGCAACATAATTGGATACAACCATTCAGACTGAGAAATTGAAATTCAAGTATCTGGAGCCAAATGTGCCACACGCCACAGACCTTCCACGGACAGCACTCTAGGGATCTGTATCCCAACAAGCCACCACTGAGGGCTGATTGGATGAAGGAGTATATTTGTCTTCAGTGGTTAGATATTCAATCAGTATTTGTCTCATGATAGGAAAGCGGTACAAGGGTTGTAATTTATTAATGGGGTGATTAATATACTTAAACCATCTTCAGCTTATAAATCAGACGATATGATGGGATGAAGAGGCAATCATAAGGTCATAAGTGATAGGAGTAGAATTATGCCATCAAGTCTACTCTGCCATTCAATCATGGCTGATCTATCTCTCCCTCCTAGCCCCATTCCTGCCTTCTCCCCATAAGCTCTGACACCCGTCCTAATCAAGAATCCATCCATCTCAGTCTTAAAATTATCCATTGACTTGTCCTCTACAGCCTTCTGTGGCAGAATACCACTGATTTACCACCCTCTGACTAAATAATCTGTCCTCATCTCCTTCCTAAAAGAGCATCCTTTAATTCTGAGGCTATGACTTCTAGGCCAGCATGTCCTTCCTCAGAAAATTGGTGCCCAAAATTGCTCACAATATTCCAAATGCGGCCTTACCAGCGCCTTATAGAGCCTCAACATTACATCCCTGTTTTTGTATACAAGCCCTCTTGAACTACATGAAAGGATGAGGGCTCGATGTGAGCAATGATATTGCATTCCTTGATATTATTCCAGTCATGGTCAACCAATCTGTGGTGGCTGCTCTAGTTGTGTCATCTAATCCTCCTCCAGTTGCAGCAGTTACTTTGTCCAAGTCAGGTAGTCATTAATGCTGTTTATAGGTCACCCTAGCAGTGGAAGGATGTGTATTAATATAGGTTACACAATGTAGTTGCCAATGGGCCTTTCATGCTTAAGTAGCTGTCAGTATGTGTAAAGGACCTGTCCCACTTGGACGTCATTTGTGCATCATTTTGTACATCCCAAACTCCTGGGGCACCACGCGCAACCGCGTGTCACAGCCTGTGTCACCACGCACCACGTGCGCGGCATGACACGCGCGTCTTGCGTCGTGACGCATAAATTACGTGCAAATGACGCCCAAGTGGGACAGGCCCTTAAGATATCACTGAAAAGCAAGATTGCAGATGCTGGAAATCTGAACTGCAAGCACAAAACACTGGAAATATTCAACGGGTAAAAGGCCTGTCTCACGGTGCGAGTTGACCCACGAGGGACCCCGAGTTTTCACTCGCGGTAATCACGCACAATTAACGTAGCAGGAACGTCGGAACTCGTGCGCGCAACTTAGCGGCTCGTGGCACTAACGGCAGGTACACGTGAAACTTGTCAACTCGGGAAAAAATTCAAACATGTTTGAGGTTTTCCACGAGTCAAATTTACTGTTCAAGTTAAAAATTGAAACAATTAAACTCATTGTAATAACGTAGTGGCCCGTGCGTTTACATTATTGACTCGTGAGTCTACAGTGGCACCGTAAATGGAAACTTTTCATTTCCCAGGTGGGAATGGAGTTACCCGAGGCCAGACTCCAATAGTAGCAGCACTGAAAGTGACAGCTAAAGGCGGGAGCAGGAACCTTCATTGGAATTTGCACTGAGGTGAAATGGATTGTCATCCATGATCATAAAAAGTCACATATTGGATGTAGTGGGTTTATTTACGGGGACTGTGGCTACCGATGACTGTGACTGTGATCCGAGAAGGGGGGGGGAGGGGGGAGGGGGGACACTCTAATCACTTTCCCACAAGCACTTCCCAAGATTGTCTAATATTTTGTTGACCTCATGTACATGCTCTCAATATTTATTTTACACCATGTATTGCGACTTCATCAAGACCCTTCTGGAAGTCCGTATTCAGGTTGTTAAGGTTTGCCCTCAGCATTCATTGCTTTCAGAAAGATGCTTGCTACCGACAAACTCGCCACGGCGATGCACAACTACCCGATACAAACAGCATTAGGTTTAGATTTATTACTTTCATGTGTAAAGTTGTGTTTTGCATGCTATCCAGTCAAATCAGATAATACTATACATAAATAGAAGTAAACTAAATTCAAGTACATAGATCGGAACAGAAACAAAATGCAGATCTTGTCGTCCTCAATATTCTAGCGCTGAATTCCAGAGACAAAGACCAATGGCCACAATGGGGTAGAGGAGAATCGGACGGTCCCCCAACTTATGGAAGGACCATTCGGAAGCCTGATAACAGAGGGAAATAATGCATTCCTGATTCTACTGATGCGGGCTTTTAAGCTTCTGTTTCTTCTTCCGATGGGAGCGGGGAGAGGAAGGAATGGCCCGGGTAGGAAAGGTCTTTAGTTAAGTTGGCTGCTTTCCCGAAGCAGCATGAAATGCAGTTGTAGTCAATGGTGGGGAGTTTGGTCTGTGTGGTGAGACGAAGAGATGTAGAGTGGGGGTAGAGTTGGGGAAGTACCACTCGCTGCGTGCGGCTCCCACGCTCCCGTCAAACTCACCTGCTTCTGATGCCCGCACTCACTCTAATGTTCTTGTGTTCAATAGAAAATGTAGCACTGGTGTCAAACATATATAAAAATGTGAATATAAGATGCCTTAGTGCATTAATAAGGATATCCAATAGACCGGAACATCTGCTGTAGGAATAAGGAACTGCAGATGCTTGTTTAGACAAAAGGACACAAAGTGATGGAGTAACTCAGCGGGTCAGGCGGGAGCAACACCAGACCATCCAGAAACTCGTACTCTCCGGTTGCACGGTTCAGACTCTGAAGATGGGCCCCGACCCGAAACAACAACTATCCATGTTCTCCGGAGATGCAGCCTGGCTCGCTGAGTTACTCCAGCACTTTGTGTCCTGTCCGGAAAATCTGCTTGTTCGTGCGCCACTGAAGTCTCAAGAATGTTAGATTAATGTAGTTTTGCCATAACCTGGCGACTCTTCTAAGCCTCGGTTAATGAATGCAAGGATTCCGTACACGTTGCAACCCACCTTGAGCAAATCATCAAGTGCTCGGTGGATAAGAGCTCGGTGGGTCGGGCGATGGAGTGCGACATTTCAGGCCGTGACCCTTCTTCGGAATTCTTCACCATCGGCCTGAAGAAGGGTCCCAATAGGAAACGTCACCCTCCATTCCCTCCACGGAAGCTGCCTGACCCCCTGACTTCCTCCAGTGCTTCGTGTTTTGCCCAAGATGACAACAGTTGCAGCTTTTTGAATCACCATCTTCCTAACCACCACATCTAGCTGTGCTAAGTAGAAACAAATAACTGCAGATGCTGGTTTATACCAAAGATAAACACAAAGTGCCGGAGTAACTCCGCGGATCAGGCAGCATTTCTGGAGAGATGTTTCGGATAGGGACCCTTCTAACGAAACAACACCAATCCTTTTTCTCCACAGATGCTGCCTGACCCACTGAGTTACTCCGGCACGTTGTGTCTATCTTTTCTCCAGCTGCGATGTTGCCTTCAAGCGATTTTTTTCACTTGTACAATGTTCCTTGTTGATACGATATTCCCAATGTTGCTACCACTCATTGCACATGTCCCAATTTATCAGTGCTCCTAAAGTGCAACACCTCAGACCTATCAGCATTATATTTCACTTGCCCCTCCAAATATAACAAACCTTCACCCGCTATTCTTCTAACTACGTGATGTCTGTTTCAAACAAATCATAAGTATAATTGCTCTGGCACTGGACGGTGCGCATTTTCCCCTTGTAGGTCATATCAATAGATGCGGCCATGCTGAATTCCATCTAAGCCGCAGGATGGAGATGTCTTCTTTAACACTGTTGCTTATTAAAACATACCGTTCACGGTTGGCTCAAGAGTACACGGGAGAGGAACTTGGTAACTCGGGAGAGGAACTTGGAACAGCGCAGAAATGACATACCCGTGGGAACTCGGTTAAACACTTGCACATAAACTTGAAATCTCGTACATAACCACGAGTCTAATTTTTTCCTTTCACATGGGGTCACTCGTGGGTGGACTCGCACCGTGAGACAGGGCTTTTAGGCAGCATTTGTGAATGGATTTGACAACTATTTGACAGAACTGAGGAAAATTGCATAGCAAACATGCTTTAAGTTACAGAAAAGACGGGAAAGTGCAGAGAACAAAGGAAATGTCTGTGACAGGGTGGAGAACACGTGGTGTGACATTGCCAGAGAGAAGGTAGTGAAGAATTGTTAATCATAACTGATCTCTCTGGGGGTGATATAAATAGGAGATCAATAAAACAGTGAAGATACAGAGAAGAACTGTGAGATACAGAGCACTGTAGACACTGCTAACTGGAAATAAAGCAGGATACTGGAAATACTTCTTCTTCTTGCATATGGCGTGCACAGCCTAAAGTTGAAGGACTTGTTCTACTTGATCTTATTTGATTGTGCAAGCCGGGTTGATTGCATTCGTCGAAACAGGGTGGACCACGTGAAGGTTGCAATCTTCCACCCCCTGGAAATACTCAGCTCAGGCAACAACTGTAGACAGTTAAAACGGTAAATAAATATTTAATAATAGCAATATAACTCCATGACTAGTTCTGATACAAATTGCAAAAGCTGGGTATCTGAACTAGTGCAACTAGTCTGAACATCATTCTTTCCCTAACTCCAGAGATGCTGCCTGTCCCGCTGAGTTATTCCAGCTGTTTGTGTCTATCTTAGTGCAACTATTACATCCCAGAGGATGCAATATGCCTGGTGAGTAGGCATTGTTCTGTTAGTTTAGTATAATTTAGAGATACAGCATGGAAACAAGCTGATTCCGACCAGTGATCCCCACACACTAACGCTATCCTAAACACACTAAGGAAAATGTATAATTTTACCTGACAATTAACCCATCTATAAACCTGTATGTCTTTGGAGTGTGGGAGGAAACCGGAGTACCCGGAGAAAACCCATGCAGGTCACGGGAAGAATGTACAAACTCTGTGCGGACAGCACCCATGGTCAGGATCAAACTTGGGACTCTGGCGCTGTAAGTTCAAGTCCAAGTTCGCGTTTATTGTCACTTAACCAACTTAGGTGCAGTGAAATTTGAGTTACCATATAGCCATACTAAGTGAAAAGAATACAATACACACATAAAATAAATTTACCATAAACATCCACCACAGTGGAATCAACACTGTGATGGAAGGCAATAAAGTTCAGTCATCTTCGTCTTTGAGCACCCGTGGTGGTTGAAGTCTTTGAAACCTCCGCACTTGTTGTTGCCGACGGTCTGATGTCTAAGCCGTCTCGTCAGGATAGTTGAAACTCCAACGTCGGGACAAATTGGAACACTCCGCGGCATGGAGCTCCCGAGTCGGCCACTTCTTAAAGGAGACCACGAGCTTCACGGTGTTAAAGTCCACAGGCCCCACGGTCGGAGCTCTTCTTCTGGCGATTCTCGGCCAAGGATCGCCGGCGATGGTAAGTCTGCACTGCTCTCGTGGCTTGAAGCTCCGGGCCGGTCTCCAGGAAAGGCTGCATTGCTCCAGGTTATTACCCCACAAAGGGGGGGTGGAAATGCGACACGGAGAAATTTGTATCTCCATCGAGGTAAGTGACTGAAAAAAATGTTTCCCCCTATTCCCACCCTCCACCCCTTCGCATAAATTAACTAAGAAACATTGAAACATAATTTTAGAACAGATTTAAAATAATAAAAACAGTAGAAAGCACACACAGACTCTTGGCGAGGCGGCCAAAATGGTAGCGCCACCTGCTGCCCCGCCGTTCCGTGTTCTGTTACTTATGGGCCTGTCCCACTTAGGCCATTTTTCAGGCGACTGCCGGTGACTGTCAATTTCAAGTTTGGCATTTTCAAGTTTGCCGGCAGTCGCTTGAAAAACCGGCAACTGGAATGGCGACTGTCAGAGTGGAACACGCACGCACGCACACAAACACATCGCAAAGGCTGGGGCCAGGGCAAGCGGGGGGAGCGCTGTCTGAAATTCACACAGTGCAAAGCCACGGTGATACAGACACACACTGCGATGAACAGGAAGGTTAGCGCTGTAATTAAGATGGCTAGAACAGTGTACGGTAAGTCCTTTAAAAGAGGGAGGGGGGTGGGAGAAGAAGGGAGAGAGAGTGGAGACAACTTTTAAGAAGCCAGACAACTTTTAACAAGCCAGATACACAGCTGTGAAGTTTGGCAGACATATAACATTACCCGTAGGTTATCCTTGGTGCTGAAAACTACTGCTTACAGTTTTTTTCCCCAATGAGCCAATGAAATTCACTGGTCAGCACCGGCTACAACCTACAAGAACTTAAGAGAACCTTCAACCTCCTGGCAACCCACTAGGACCTCCTGGCGACCCACCTATGGCACGAGAATTCTCGCTAGTTTCCATGACGGCTTCACTCTAGTTGCCGCTCATTTTTTAACATGTTGAAAAATTCTCGGCGACCATAATGAGGTCGCGACTAGTTCCCAGAATGTGGGAACTCCTCACGACCATGAAGGTGACTCCCCGACAACCACCCGCGAACATGTGGCGACCGTGTGGCGACTGCATAGTCTCCTGCAGTTGCTTAAAAAGTCTTGGAGGCTCATTGGAAGAGTGTCAGAGGATTGGTGGTATCTGACAAGAGAGAATGAAATGTGGGAAGAAACTGTGTGTACCTGGTTGAGCAGGCCTGGGTTAATCATTCATCACAATCCCAATGCATTGTTTACAGTGCTATCCAACATAGTGTCAATTCCCCCTACTTTGGTGCTCTCTCCAAAGCATTGTCACCACCTCGGACTCTCTCATTTATTTGTAGATTTTCAGATTTTTGAATTAGCCCTTGTCTGCTGAATCTGATTTGTTGCAGCATTCATTGGCCAGTAAACATCACTGCCTTGCCCATTGGAACCAGCGTTCAGCCATGGAGGTTTAGAGCATTCCAGCAGCTGTCATATCAAGAATCGTGCCAGTTCTCCAAGAGTGCGATTTCTTCCAGCAGTCACCAAGGTCAATGTCATGAAACATCTGGTTTCATTGTAGTTGTGCTGTAGTTTGCAAAAAATCTGAAAAAACTCACTATGCATTACTTCTTCTAAGATCAGTGCAGTGGGGGTTACTATGGCTGCAGTAGTGAGATGGGAGCAATCTGGCCATGGTGGCCAGAGTTCATATTACTCCAGCTCATGGCACCTCCATCATCAGGCAACTGAACTATGCTACCAACAACTAGAGAGCAGTCCGGAGCTACAATCTACCTTATTGGGGACTCTCGGACTATCTTTGAGCAGAGTTTTATCAACTTTATCTTCCACTAAACGTAATTCACATTATTCCCTTTATTATGTATCTATACACTGTAGATGGCTCGACTGTAATCATGTATTGACTTTCCGCTAATTGCTTAGCACACAACAAAAGCTTTTCACTGTACTTTGGTACACATGACAATAAACTAAACTTAACTACAATTATTTGAATGGCAAATCAATCTGTGGATGGATTCATCCAGTGTCATAGATTTTTAAAGCATTCTTTTCATCCTCAGACTACAGTGAACATTTGGAAATGAGTTGTATATTGATATAGGGAATGACAATTTTACATTAGGATCTTGAATAATTGAGATGTTCAGCACAGAAACAAGCCTAATGGCCTGCAGCATCTAGAGTCATAGAGTGATACAGTGTGGAAACAGGCCCTTCGGCCCAATTTGCCCACACCGGGCAACATGTCCGAGCTACACTAGTCCCACCAGCTTGTGTTTGGCCATATCCCTCCAAAACTGTCCTATCCATGTACCTGTCTAACTGCTTCTTAAATGTTGGGATAGTCCCAACTTCAACGAACTCCTCAGGCAGCTTGTTCCATACACCCACCACCCTTTGTTTGCCACTTAGATGTGTTAAAGTTTGTGTAAATGTTCTCCGGTTTGTTTTATGTGGGGGGAGGGGGAAACTTTTTTTTTCAGTTACTTACTTGGCCGGAGATACGATTAATTTTTGGATCGCATTCTCCGGTCGCTCTGCGGCCTACCATCGATGGAGCTGGAGGCCTCCTCGGACTGACCTTGGGTCCCACCGCAGGCCGTGGATGTCGGGAGCTTCAATATCGTGGAAGGTTCGACCAGCCCTGACACGAGGTTCAATCATCTGGCGCAGGGGAGCTGACATCCCCCTGATGCAGGAGCAGATCGCCTTGATGAGGATGGCTCGCCGCCGGCTATGGGGAGTCGAGATCATCCCGTCAACAGAAGGCTTGAAGCCGCCTTCCATCACAGAGAGGAATGTGGAGGAGTCTCTGTGATGGATGTTTATGTTAAAATGTGTTTGGTGTGTTTCTTTGCTTTTTATTTGTATGACTGACTTGGCAAATTAAATTCCTTGTATGTTGCAAAACATACTTGACTAATAAATGATTGTGATTGTGATTGTGATGTGAGATTCCTATTAAATCTTTTCCCCTTCACCATAAACCTATGTCATATGGTTCTTGATTCACCTACTCTGGGCAAGAGACTGGGCATCTACCCAATCTATTTGTTTCATTATTTTATACTGAATACTCAGCCCATCATGTTACACATTTGACCCACCTCAAGGTCAGATCATTTAGCTTGCAAGTAGCCAGCAGAAGTCAATTATTGCCACAGGCATAAAGTATAGTCTGCCTGGCCACAGCCCGGCAGTCTGTATATTCCCTGGCATTGTAATATGTGTCTGGGATTAGACAATATTTATAGTGTCAGATTAGCCTGGCCTTCATTCATTCCTCCTCCTTATCCTTTTGCAAGTGGACTTCTGAGCATAAATACCTAGGTCTTGGATGTTTCCAAGTATTTTTAATTTGGCACAACAATTTCCCTGGTTTAGGTTCCAAGAGTTTTTTTTTGCTCGTTCTCAAGCACAAATAGCTATAAAATTCACCATACACTTGTATTTATTTAAAATTTTTACAGTCATGGTTTCCATAATCTCTTTCCGCCCTTTCAGCATTAGTCTTTTCTGGAAAACAAAATCAAACAATCCTGAAGGGAAGTGGAGCAGTGACAGAAAACCTGTCTGCATACTGGTATTTCATGCACATGCAATGGTGAGAGCTGGCAATCCGACCAGCTGATGGACGAAGCTCCCACGTTCCATCAGTGAAGGTGATAGTTCAGCCACCTTGCTCTCCAACATTGTGCAGTGAATTAGAGGAAAATACCCTTAAGTGTTGAAAATTAATTACAATATTACATTCAGCTGTAAAATCAATGTATTTTCTCCAGCATCCAGTTTGTCCTTCAGAGTCTAGTGCAGTGATATCTCTCAACACCACCTGACTGAACAGAATAAGTGAAGATAGACACTAAATGCTGGAGTAACTCAGCGGGAGAGAAAGAATTGGTGGCGATTCTGGTCGAGACCCTTCTTCAGACTGTGCACGGATCTATCTGTCGCTGGCACACTTTGCTCAATTTTCTCAACTTCACCGTTGAGGGGCTTTGTTCGGTAATCATGCTTAAGCTACATGAAACTTATGACAGGTTATTTTATGTTATGTTCCTCTCCTAGATTTCAACTGGTATATTTTCGTTGAGAAGTGATGAAAATGATGACGTAAACCTGTGGCTCAGGGTAAAGATCAATTTTCAAAATTTAGACTCTCTTATATTCAGTCCATGTAAACTTTATGCATATTGTCTCTGTTATGTTGACTGAGTCATTGAGAAAACTACGGTAAATGCAAAATGTTATAGTTATTTGAAACAATCGTACACCACAAGGCATTTCACAAACTTCATTCATTAAGTCACAGAAGATATTACTGCAGGTTATCATGTGCATGAACAATGAGATAGGAATATCTTAACACGGAGAGAAGTTTAAGGAAGAAATGCCAGAACTTCAGGGAGTTGATGAGGAGAATAAAATCTGGGATTAATGTAGGATTAGTGTAAAATGAGCAGTTGATGGTCATTGTGGACTCATTTGGACAATAGGCCTGATTCTGTGCTGTATTTATGAGTGATTCTACAACTTGATAATTTGGGACCTTGGCAACGAGGCGTAAAGATAATACCTATTAGATCAAGAGGGCACGGTGCAGCAGCCGTAGAATTGCTGCCTAACCACACCAGAGGCCTGGGCTCCATCCTGACTACAGGCGCTGTCTGTACAGAGCTTGTATGTTCTCCCTGACCTGTGTGGGTGTTTAACTCCACCTACTCCATGTGTTCCAGTTTCCTCACATGCTCCAAAGACGTACAGGTTTGTAGGTTAATTGGTTTGGTAAAAATGTAAATTGTCCCAAGTGTGTAGGATAGTGCTAGTGTACGGGGATCGCTGGTCAGCTTGGACTCAGTGGGCCGACTGGCCTGTTTCCACAGAATATCTCTAAACTAAACTAAAGGCCATGATCAGAAGAGTACAGTGATCCTGCAGGATTCTGAGGCTTGACGTTCAAAAATCTTGGAAGGGATGAAGCCATGTTTTTTTTAAACATAAACATTTAAAGGTGTAGGATCGATAATGAACAGAACCAGCCATGGAATAGGTTAAGTACAGTAGAATTGGGAGCACAGTTAATAGAGGGTAGCAGTCGGGAAAGGAACAACAAGGGTAACCAAAGGTTCGGTGGTAATTTTAGCAACAGGTAAGCTGAAGCTGGGTGTAGTTGGTAATACCATTTTACATCATTGTTTTGTATTGAAAAGAAACAACGGTTCAAGTTGGGGTACATGCTGGGCAGTGTGGGAGTTAAAAACACTTCCCAGATGCTGAAATCACCATCCAGACTAATCCGTGTAGCTCCTTCAAATTACCAAGACCACTGTAGTATTTCTTTTGTTCACAATAGCAGCACACACAAAGCTTCCAAATGTTAGAAATGGGCAGGTAACCCAGGAAACCATCCATATCCCTCTTACTGAGAGTGCAATCAAATGCAGAATGTGTAGAGGTGGTGAAGGAAATGCAAGTCTGGAGTATAGCGCTCGGTACTCGAGTATAATGATGCAAGTTGCTTATGTGCCATCCAAAAAGAAATCTGCCCTGCAGCATTTTGGCAGCTCTGTCCAGAAGAAGAACATTTTACTTGGATCCTTTGTATGGTGCTTCTCCAAGGATTCTAAAACTCATAGTTATAGATTTTGCCTTGAGTATTATGCGATCGATAGCCAAGTATATAAGGATACAGCTATTTTTCCTTCTCAAAGCGCTGACACAATTGTATCTAATCGTCATGGGTCTGAGACTCAAACTGCTGTCTTTACTATCTGTGTCCACCCAGAACACTTATGTTTTCTGTTCAACAAGCACCACTTCTCCTCATACAATCCTCTCCATCCATTTCTAACAGATCCTGTGACATAGGCAGTCTTCCAACAACAAATCAACTTTCTTTTTGACTGAAATGATTCTTTAACCA